>OFHU01000864.1:0-650000 GCA_900245905.1 Lacerta viridis | reverse complement strand
AATCCCAAGACTGGAAAAAAAAGGCCAGGCTGAGGGAAGCTTCTCAAGGTGAAATACTGCAACTCGCAAGTGGTGAAACTGGGACATTTTCATGCCATTTTCTCCTGGCTCTGTGCTGTGCCCCACCCTTTCCTGGACTGCCAGGGAGGTATCTGTGTGAGGGGACTGCTGTCTCTCTTTTCCCAATTAGCTTTCTGAGACACTCGGCCTCTCCAGATGTGGCGATGATGCCAGGCCTCTCTTTGCCAGAATAAACACCCCCTAAGTGCCTCCACTTTGCCCCTTGTGGTTCCTGCTTCTTCCTGCGCGGGAGTCTTTATAAGGCCGGAGTCCAAAGGCAGCTCCGTGGGCTAAACCATCTCGAAGAATCGGAGGGGAGCAAATGTAGCAGGTCAGGGGAAGAAGGTGGTCGCAGCAGAAGGAAGCAAAGGATTTGGGCAGTCGTTGGGGGGGGGTGTTTGAATACAGCAGGCTTCCAAAATGGGTGGCAGAAGGCTTCGGATGGAGGGACAATTAGGAATGAAGCAACTTGGAAGGAGAGTAGCTTCGCTTCGCTTTAAAACGCGCCCAAAAACAATCTGGCCTTTGATGGTCACGTGCATCGCAGCAAGCCCTCAGCTTACACACATGTAACTTGTGTGCATTTCATGCAAATACATAAATAAATTAGAAAGAAGAAGAAGAAGTAGAGTTTGGATTTGATATCCCACTTCATCACTACCTGAAGGAGTCTCAAAGCGGCTAACATTCTCCTTTCCCTTCCTCCCCCACAACAAACACTCTGTGAGGTGAGTGGGGCTGAGAGACTTCAGAGAAGTGTGACTAGCCCAAGGTCACCCAGCAGCTGCATGTGGAGGAGTGGAGATGCGAACCCGGTTCACCAGATTATGAGTATACCGCTCTTAACCACTACACCACACTGGCTCTGGGATGTTGGGGGGAGGGGGGAGACTTTGGCAATCCCACCTGCCACTGCACCCAAAGTGTCTCGACTGTACGCAATTACAGTCAGGAGCATAATTCTTTGTCTTTGAACACTTATAGGAAAATAATGATTAAGATCTAGCACTTGGCAACTTTGGGCAACCGGCTGTCAGGACTTCGGGGAAGCTGCCATTTTAATTCCCCACAATGCCCAAGAGCAGGGCTGGGGAATGTGTGTGGACTCCACTTCCCTTCATCCCTGACCACTGGTCATAGGGACTGGGGCTGATTGGAGTTGGAGTCCAAGGAAGGGCCATCCATTTCCTATCCCTCTTCAAGAGGGGAGGGACAATCAGGGACATCGTGAAAAATAAAAATGGCGGCTCAACCCAGCCACATGGCACTGCTCTGATTACTGCTGCTACCTGCCGCCATTGCCACTAGGTAAGCCATCTTTTGCCCTCTTTTTTTTTCTGGCAATGCTTAAATGACCCCTGGCTTGGCCCATCATCAGAGGGCATTTTGCTTAGGGCCCCCATCACACCTGGAGCTAGCGCAAGATCCATTCTTGTATCATTCCTTGGTAATTGTCTCAAAATGTGTGTCGTGGGGCCTGAATTTGCGCCACGCTCTTGTGAACAGGTTCTCCGCCACCTCCTGCACAAGCAAAGCAGCTGAAATCAAAACTGGCCGCTCTTAATTTCTAAACCACAGACACACCCTAGCTATATAAAAACCACCGCCGAGTTCCACGGCGACTCTTTTTGCTCCTTTGCTGTGGTTCCTCAGAGAGGAGCATGGCCCTTTTTAAACTCTCAGACCATGGCTATTTGCTGTGGTTGGGAAGAAGCCAAATACAGAGACCAAGAAAGCCTGTGTGTGTGTGTGTGTGTGTGTGTGCAGACAAAAATAAACAAACATTCCGATTTATTTAGTGGTGGGGAGAAGCAGCTAAAGGAAAAATAATAAGGAACTGTGGCGCTGGGATTTTGCCAGAATGAAATTCACAGTATATTTTCAAAGGAATGCTAACTGTTTCTCCCACTGGCTGCCTTGGAACTCACTATGTCCTAGCTTTGTCCCTGCCTGCTTTCACCAAGATGATGCACTCATATTTTTTGCATCCATTCGCAATGTATGTGGAATACTGAAAGCCAGAGGATTAAATTATGGGTCTCTGGGCTAGTGACAAGTCCCCTTGTACATACAATACATACACTGGGAGGGAGAAATTCATAACCAAAGCAATGTGAACTGGGTTAATTACGAGGATATATGGCTGATTTTTTTTAATCCTCTAGTGGGGTGCCACAGGGTTCTGTCTTGGGCCCAGTCTTATTCAGCATCTTCATCAATGACTTGGATGATGGGCTTGAGGGCATCCTGATCAAGTTTGCAGATGACACCAAATTGGGAGGGGTGGCTAATACCCCAGAGGACAGGATCACACTTCAAAATGACCTTAACAGATTAGAGAACTGGGCCAAAGCAAACAAGATGAATTTTAACAGGGAGAAATGTAAAGTACTACACTTGGGCAAAAAATACAGGATGGGTGACACCTGGCTTGAGAGCAGTACATGTGAAAAGGATCTAGGAGTCTTGGTAGACCATAAACTTGACATGAGTCAACAGTGTGATGCAGCAGCTAAAAAAGCCAATGCAATTCTGGGCTGCATCAATAGGAGTATAGCATCTAGATCAAGGGAAGTAATAGTACCACTGTATTCCGCTCTGGTCAGACCTCACCTGGAATACTGTGTCCAGTTCTGGGCACCACAGTTCAAGAAGGATACTGACAAGCTGGAACGTGTCCAGAAGAGGGCAACCAAAATGGTCCAAGGCCTGGAAACGATGCCTTATGAGGAACGGCTTAGGGAGCTGGGTATGTTTAGCCTGGAGAAGAGAAGGTTAAGGGGTGATATGATAGCCATGTTCAAATATATCAAAGGATGTCATATAGAGGAGGGTGAAAGGTTGTTTTCTGCTGCTCCAGAGAAGCGGACACGGAGCAATGGATTCAAACTACAAGAAAGAAGATTCCACCTAAACATTAGGAAGAACTTCCTGACAGTAAGAGCTGTTCGGCAGTGGAATTTGCTGCCAAGGAGTGTGGTGGAGTCTCCTTCTTTGGAGGTGTTTCCTGCTTGGCAGGGGGTTGGACTGGATGGCCCTTGTGGTTTCTTCCAACTCTATGATTCTATAATTCTATGATTCTCTTCCAGGGATAATCTCAAATTAGCCCCCCTAGCCCTTTTGTGTTCCCAATGTTGTATTTGGGTGCTTGAAGAAGCCAGACTTTTCCAAGATTGAGCTAGACCTCTGTCTCTGACCCCATATGCAGTATACATTTAAAACGCTATTTATGCCACCATTACGGCTTCACCCAGAGAATCCTGGGAGCTGTAGTTTATTGAGAGTGCTGAGACCCATTAGGAGACTCCTATACTTCCTTACAAAACAACAATTCCCAGAACTCACAGAAATTGCAGCTCTGTGGGGAGAATTGCCTGGCCCTCTCATAACAAATTCCTTGTAGCCTTACATAGGTAGTAAACTTGTCCCTGGCCTTTACCGCTTTAGACTGCCCTGTACCACTTTAGACCACGTGGCAAGGAGCTCAGTAGGGTTACCACTCATCCCTAGAAAAACAGGACCACCCCGTTTTTGGCCAAAAGTGTCCCCTGTCCTGTTTGGACTTCAAATGGGACACTCCCCCCTGTCCATATTCGAGCTTGGCCAACCCAAACTGGTGGCTGTGTCTCAGAGAATAGAGAGAAGGGGGAAGGACAGACTTTCTCTCCCGCCCTCTCCCCCCTTGTTGTTGTGCCCCCTCAGCCTCCGCCCGCCGGTCTAGCATGGTGTGGGCCCACCGCCTCTTGGCCCCCTCCGCCACCCGAACCTGACCTCTCCTCCTCCCTCCTCCTGCCCTGCGCTCGAGTCTCCTTTGATGCCAGCATGGGCAACATGCTGGAGCTCATGTCACCCGTGGGAGTCATCATCTACCCATGCCTTCTGCCCATCTACGTGAGTCGAGGGGAAGAGAGGGGCTGGGGTGGCAAGGGGGGTGGAAAGCCGAATGCAGGGGAACCCCCCCAAAAAAACAACAACACAAAGGGGGGAGGATTTGGTGTCATGAGAGAGTGTGTGCTACCCAAACCCCACTTCCCCGACCTGTCGTTTATTTTGCCCAACCTGCCTCATATTTTACCCGGTCAAATGTGGTGACCCTAAAGCCCAGCTGATGGAACGTTTCACCATAACCCCTTCCACAAATAAAATTAAAAGATAAGTGCTGGAGATGCAATGGGGTTGAGGGAACATTATTTCATATGTGGTGGAACTGTAAAATGGTAAAAGATTATTGGGAAATAATCCATAATGAATAGGAAAAAAATGTTTAAAAGTATACAGTGGTACCTCGGTTTATGAACTTAATCCGTTCCGGAAATCCGTTCTTAAACCGAAACCATACTTAAACCAAGGCACGTTTTCCCTAATGAAGCCTCCCGCTGCCAGTGCCCTTCCACTGTTTGGCTTCCGTTCTTAGACTGAGGTAAAGTTCACAAACCAGGATACTACTTTCAGTTTTGAGGAGTTCGTAAACCGAATAGTTCGTAAACAGGGCTGTTCTTAAATCAAGGTAACACTGCATTTCCAAAACAAACAAACAAAAACCAGAGTCCTTTTTTTGGGGGGGGGGATAATTGAGACAGAAATTCCCAGGTGTCACAAAAGGTTATTTATGTATGCCACTACTGCGGCCCATGTTTTGTTAGCCCCAAAATGGAAAACGAGCGAGGTCGCAACTCAAGAAGAATGGCAACTTAAGCTGATGGAATATGCGCAGCTTGCAGACTTAACATATAGAATAAGAGAACAAGAAGAACATACATTTAGAGAAGATTGGAAAATGTTTATTGAATATATGGGGGGAATTGTGTACACTTGAAAACGTTGGCAGCATTAAGATAAATTCAACAGTGTAAATAAGTTTTGATGGATGTAATAATGGAATACTGAATGGTTTAGTTTATGTAAAATATGCAGGGATTTATGATATGCAAAATGAACCATGGAAAGAGAAGAAGGGAAGTTATTGACATTTTAAGGATGTTTAAATTAGTATTCCAAATTGTAAAACAGAAAATTTAGAGAGAGGGAGAGAGTCATCCCAGCACAAACAAAAGTGAGCAGGCCATGGAGAGAGTTGTGTTAGATCCCTAAACGGACAGCGCTGTCACAGTTGCCGCTTTGCGTTTCTATCTGCGAAGGAAGTAGGGCTGCCCTCCTCTTAGACCATTGGCCAGTTAGCCATGTCAGCCTCTTGGCTTCCTGCTCCTCCACTTAGCTGCACGGGGAACTTGGGAGGGCGAAAAAGACCCTCCGATTTGCCCATATGACAAGCCCACAATGCCCTTTCCTGCTGCTGTTTTTGGTGCTCGGGTGCCCGCGGTTCCCTCGAGCAAGGAGGGGTGTGTTTAAATTGGCAGCCGCAAGTCTCCCCCTTTTCCCTGCACCCCCCCTTCTGCTTCTCCATCAACTCTTCATTGCAATGCGCCAAGCCAACTGCCCGTCTCCGAGATTACAAGTTAGCCCGGAGAGCCTTTTTAGGGATGCTAATTACATGCCATCCTTTCTTGACGCTAGAATTAAAGCTCCATTCTGAAAAGCTTAAATAGCAGGGCAAGGCAGGTGGGTGCTTCTGCCAAAACGGTCTTTGCGGGCTGCTGTTTACCTGGCACGCTGCCCCGCAGGGAAGCCAGCGTGTTCCCCGAGAACAGAGAGAGCCCTTTGAAGCGGACAGTGCGCCTCGAGCGCTCTCTGTAATTAGCCCATCTACCTTCTCGCCACAAGACTAAACAGCCGCAAATGGAGCTGCTCTCTTAACGACGGGTTTGGGGTCTTGTAACGGGAAGTTGGAGAAGAGGGCCGGGACAAAAGAAAACAACTAGCCTCCGACATCCCAAAACAATTCGCTCCAAAGCTGTGATTTCTTCTCCTTCCACCGCCACCGCCCGCCCCCCAGCGCACCCTGCCCCACGTTCTTCCTTAGCAAGATGACAAAGTGCAATACTCCAATTGGATGATGATAGCTTCCAAATCCAGCTGCTGCGCCTGCTGCTTCTCCTATTCCAATCAGGCCTGGGAGGGTGTGATTCGCAGCAGAGAAGCTTTAGGTGGGAGGGTAGTGCTTAACCCTTCCCGTCTCTCCGTTTCCCCAAAGAACTCCTGGCTCTCTGATACCCTCCTGCGATAGCCTAGGCCAGTGGTGGCTATGGGTTTCAAAGAAATTTGATGTGCTGCATCTTTAAAGCAGAACCTGTCCAAATTCGCCTTTTCTGAAATACGCAGAAATTCACATTAATCCGAATTTTTCGACGTAGTTGTCCAACCAGGCTATGTTTACCAAAGTGTATGTAATGGGGAGAAATGAGTATGAACGTGGATATTTGGGTGAGAATGACGTACAAAAGTGCATTATATTGCTTGTAAAAAAAATGTGTGGATTGGTGAAAATTGCATACGGCAATGTCTTTATTAGGAGAAATTCACATTAAAATGCTGCTGAATTTTCATGAGGAATTTTTTAAATAAAAAAAATCAACTAATCCACACATTTTTTTGCAAGCAATATAATGCACTTTTGCATGCCATTTTGTATGACAAATTGCTGGGGGCGGGGAATGTGGAGAACTGAATTTAAGACACAAAAGACGAGAAACTAAAGGAACTGAAATTGGCAGATCCTTCGCTACTGCCTACCATCCTCCTCAAGCAACGAATTATGCATTCTTTCACAGGTAAAGAAACCTTTTGAGAAATGGCCACAGCACTAATGTCAGGGGGATCTGCCAGGACCAGAGGCTCCCCTTTCCTCCGACATGCCCTAAAAGTGAGGTAGGGAAATGCATCAACCCTGGGATGGTGTCGTTATTTACTCTCCAACTGGGGAAAGTGCTGCCTTCTTGCTTTGTACCATGCCAGTGGGAGTATGGCATGCCTTTGTAATGGTTCGTCTCCCTTGGATTCCCCCTGCCCTGCTCCATAGAACTGCTTGGCTGCAATCCTGTACAAATGCGCCTAGCAAGAAGCCCCACTGATACACCTGAAAGATCACCTCACCCCTTATAAACCTAATTGGACACTGCAGTCTGCAGGTGAGGGCCTCCTGCAAATACAATATTCCCATCAGCTCCAGCCAAGGATAGGGCTGGCCCTAGATGTTTAGTGTCAAGTATGGGAGTTCCCCTCTCCCTTCAGGTGGCTCAACGACAAGAATGAACGAGCATTTGGTTGATTTATAGTCCTTTTATTACAGCATTCTGTTACAGGCACAAACAGGCAACCCTCCGCAAGAATATCAGTTGCCTACTCTGACTCCTCCCCACTTCCACAACAAGAAGTGCGCCAACAGGAAGCTCCTCCCCCTGCATCTCCTTTGTTCTCTAACACTCTCGAACCTCAGAGTTTGGGGGGAGGGAGGGGGTTCCCCTCACTCTCTGTTGATGTATCGCCCAGCTGCTCCTCCCCCTGGTTGCTTGCTACTATCTCCTTTGTTCTCTAACACTCTCGAACCTCAGAGTTTGGGGGGAGGGAGGGGGTTCCCCTCACTCTCTGTTGATGTATCGCCCAGCTGCTCCCTCCCTTCTGGTTGCTTAGCTACTATCTCATAGCTGGGTAGCTCCTCTCTCAGCTGTGCAGCTTCTGTGTCTGCCTGATTCTCTGCTTCTGGAAACGCTGGAAGCAGGGAGGGCGAATATTCCCCCTCCTCTTCTGCTAGGAACTGATCTCCCTGCAATTGCATTCCCCAGTCTTCTGATCCAGACCCGCCCCTGAGATTTTGGCACCTGAGGTTGACCCCAAAATGGAACCCTCCTCCCCACCAAGGGAGAAGAGGTAAGGGGAGATCTACATCAGGAACAAGAGGAATAAGAAAGAGCAACATTGGGCTCAGTTTATGTGAAGAAAGAGTATGGATGGGCACGTAAAGAGTGCATTCCTTTACTAGAGAAGGGGGGGGGTCACAATTTGCTCTCTCTCTCACACACATCTAGCTCCAAGTTAGAGGAGGAGTCCTGTAATTTCTCATTATAAGAAATCTACTAGCATGGGTTGCACAAACTGGACATGGGAGACACATTCTGCATGTGGAAATTTGATGACATCATCCTGATAAAGGGCTCATGCTTTCTGGTGCTGACTCCTGGTGCAATGCATATATTTTCTTTAATAATAATTAAAAAAGAATCTTGCAAGAGTTTTCACTATTCTTCTTGAGCCATTCTCTCACCTCCTTCCCTCCTTTGTGACTCAGACCATGGAACGACTGAATTTGATCTCCGGTTATTGTCCTCCCGCCAGCCTCACATTTGCTTTCTATTTCTGGATCTGCCAGCGCAGCACATTATAGTCTGAAAGAGAAGGAGGGGAAAGGGCAGCTTCTCTTCTCATCCCTCCTTTTCCCTCCTCCGCCTCCCCTTTCCCTTCAATAACAGATTTTGCTGCCACTTCCCCTGCCCAAAGGATTGCCCAGACCAGTTCTCGCCACCTCACTGAATGGCACCAGGAAAAGCAGTAATTGGGCCACACATCTTCTCAAACTGGTTCCCCCACCCTTATGTATGTTCTTTTTTTTGACCATAAGGAAAGCAGCTAAGCAGCTATGCCTATGATCATGCGAATTGCTTTGAAATTAGGGTGGATGTGGAATATCTCAAATTTCAAGACCCCGGGAATTTTTTTCTCCTTCCCAGTGTTGCAGAATTTGTTTTAAGAAGCAATGCTGGTCTGTGTTTCGAGCGATCCTCGCTTCAAACCACCCCCTCCCCAAATATGCCGAATAGCAAAGGCACAGGGGGGAACTCAAGGCTGGCTGAGCTTTTGCTTGGGGTTTGGGCAAGAAAGGGGGGGGCAAACCCCCTAGCATCTATCCCATGGCTTCTCAAACTATGCAGAGACCTCCCTTTTTGAGGGGGTGGTGGCAGGAAGTATGGCATTAAGACCAAGGGCGGGATAGGATCCTGCGGCAAGTGCAGTGGCCCCATCAGGCCAAGAGTTTGCGGCAGATGTCCAGGGGCCCCTACTCAACAGGACGACCAGAAAGATGCCAATATGAGATGGCGAACCACAATTTGAAGCACGTGAAGTCAAACATTGTACCATCTGAAGAGAGGCCCTCTTAAGGGTTTACAATTACAGAATATTTCCACCGGTCAAGTGGAGAGTCTTTTTCTCGCCACCCTGATCTGCCATGAAATCTTAGTGGAGAGCCAGTGTGGTGTAGTGGTTAAGAGTGGTGGACTTGTAATCTGGTGAACCAGGTTTGCTTCCCCGCTCCTCCACATGCAGCTGCTGGGTGACCTTGGGCTAGTCACACTTCTCTGAAGTCTCTCAGCCCCACTCACCTCACAGAGTGTTTGTTGTGGGGGAGGAAGGGAAAGGAGAATGTTAGCCGCTTTGAGACTCCTTCAGGTAGTGATAAAGCAGGATATCAAATACAAACTCTTCTTAGTGGGTTAGAGCGTTGGGGCCTCTTGATGAATCTACATCACAACCCACCCACCCCAGGATGCCGGTGTTGGAATTAATATCCCAGTCCTCAGATCTTCATAAGTTGCGACAAGCTTTAAGTATGCTGCACACAAATATATGGGGTGTTGTTGGAGGGGGGGCAGTCCTCTGGTGGGGAACACGTCATGGTCCTTCTGGGTCGGGTCATCCACCTTTGGTCCCACCCTGCACTCAGCTCTCACCTGTGGCTCCTAGAAGCAGCTAGCATGAGACAATGGCCTCACTCCGGGAAATGGCTTATACTGCCCGGCTAAACCAGGTGAGGGTAGCCAATGGGTCTCAAACCCCTACGAGTTAAAGACTTCTCTGCATGCAAAGACAGGCTCCGGCAGATTGAGTGTACAAGACCAGTAGTGGGTCCGATGGTCAAGAAGCTGGAGAACGGGCCTTTTCTGCAGTGGCTCCCCATTTGCGGAATGCTCTCCCCAGAGAGGTTCACTTGGCACCTTCATTATATATATTTTAGGCGCCAGGTGAAAATGTTCCTCTTCAACCAGGCCTTTGGCTGATCAATAGTCTACAGTCAAACCTCGGTTGTCGAACGTACAGTGGTACCTCGGGTTACAGACGCTTCAGGTTACAGACGCTTCAGGTTACAGACTCCGCTAACCCAGAAATAGTACCTCGGTTTAAGAACAGTACCTCAGGATGAGAACAGAAATCGCGCGGCAGGCAGCAGCGGGAGGCCCCATTAGCTAAAGTGGTACCTCAGGTTAAGAACAGTTTCAGGTTAAGAACGGACCTCCAGAACGAATTAAGTTCTTAA
Organism: Lacerta viridis; assembly: GCA_900245905.1. Taxonomy (NCBI): domain Eukaryota; kingdom Metazoa; phylum Chordata; class Lepidosauria; order Squamata; family Lacertidae; genus Lacerta; species Lacerta viridis. The sequence goes on along the minus strand of OFHU01000864.1, from coordinate 639,736 downwards.
CCCGAGGTACCACTGTAATCCAGAAGACCATTCGGCTTCCGAAACATTTGACAACCAAGGCGCAGCTTCTGACTGGTTGCAAGAGGTTCTTGCACTCAAGCGGAAGCCACGGCAGACGTTTAGCTTCCCAAAAAAGTTAGAAAACCAGAGCAATTACTTCTGGGTTTTTGGCGTTCGGGAACCAAGGTTTGACTGTACAGACTTTTAAATGTGTCTGTGGGAAAGGTGGGGAGGGTTATTGTTTTACTGTTTTGTTTTTAATTATTTACTTGTGTTTTTTTTTCTGTGAACCACCCTGGGATCTTATGATGAAGTGTGGAATATTATTAACAACAACAACAATTATTACAATGATGATGATGACGATGACTCTGCTGGTGCTCTTTCTCCATGCAATGTTTGTCTTGGACTGAAGAACAAATGTCTGTCACCTCCACTTCAGGTGATAGTGGGGTTTATCAAATTCGGTTCTTGCCTTCAGTTCCCTTCGCCGTTGCTCCTTTGAGGAGAGAAACAGCCTCTCCTCTCAAACAGTAGATGCGGTGTTTATAAAGATGCGGAAACATTAATGTTTGGGAGAAAAACATGTCATTAAAGTCGCTGCAGCGATGACACACAGACACAGGAATTTGGAGCTTTCCTTTTTCTGTGCAACGTTGCAGCAAATGTTCAGCGGTGGCCATCCGTTTCTTGCAGGGGGTATAAAGAAGCCTCCCCAATACAAGAAGCATTTCTTATCTGGGGATATTACATTTCCCGAAAATTTGAAGTTTGCAGGGTTAGCCAACCTGGTGCACTCCAGATGTCATACAACCCCAGAACTGTAGAGTTGGAAGGGACCATGAGGGTAATCTGGTCCAACCCCTGTTGGACTCCAGCTCCCATCAGCCCCCAACAGCGTAGCCATTGGTCAAGGATGATGGCAGCTGTAGTCCAGCAACTTCTGCAAAGCACACATTGGCTACCCTTCTTTGTTTGCTGTTTCTTCACTTGCAACCTCAAATGTCGGGCTCACATTTGGGATAGGCTGACAGCCTGTGTCAATGATGCACGTGTCCATTCACAAATCCGTTCCATCTCATTTCCATGTGAATCTGTGAATACTTAATTTCTCAGTGTATGCATTTCTAAACGATTTCATCCCAGCATCCTTTCTCTTTTCTTAAACAAAACCACACATTTTGGAATGTTTTTTTAACCAAGAAGGCTATTGCAAAATCCGGGAACGTGTCAGATCTAAAGGCTAAGTTAACGTTCCAATCTATGCAATAGCCCAGGAGATGCAGAACATGCCAGAATGGATAAAAATTGAATTCCTGCAGCATCCCCAGTTCACACATTCCTGGGGTTTCTGGAGCATGTGCAGAGTTCACACACTGGGAGCAAGTATGCTTCTGGTTGCTCAGTGAATTGCGCTGTCACAGCTTCTGACCTGGAAGCCCTGCTTGCGAATCCCAGCAATGCTCTCTGTACATGCTCAGAGACCTTCTTTGATACTCCAAACACCCCGGCGTTGATCCCTGCATGTCAGCCTGCTTCTGGAAGCAAGCAAGTTGATAGGCTTGTGTTTTTCCACTGCTGGTCCTGGCCCAATCCTTTCCCTCTTTACTTCATGAATTTCAATAGGGAGAAACGTAAGGTTCTGCCGTTGGGCAGGAAGAACCAGATGCACAAATATAAGATGGGGAACACCTGGCTTACTAGCAGTAAATGTGAAAAGGATGCAGGAGTCTTGGTGCACCACAAGCTTAACATGAGTCAACCGTGGGATGCAGCAGCAAAAAAAAGGGAGCCAATGCTATTCTAGGCTGAATCAACAGATGTATAGTGTCCAGATCAAGGGAAGTCTTTGTCCTACTCTATTCCGCCTTGGTCAGACCACACCTGGAATACTGTGTCCAATTCTGGGCAGCACAAATTTAAGAAGGATGCTGACAAGCTGGGACGTGTGCAGAGGAGGGCAACCAAGATGATCAAGGGTCTGGAAACCAAACCTTATGAGGAACGGTTGAAGGAGCTGGGTAGGTTTAGCCTGGAGAAGAGGAGGCTGAGATGAGAGATGATAGCCATCTTCAAATATCTCAAAGGCTGTCACATGGAAGGTGGAGCAAACTTCCTTCCTCCTGCTCTGGAGGGAAGATCTCAAACCTTGAGCTTGTTTGGAGGAGGAGGAGGAGAAGAAGAAGAAGAAGGAGAAGAAGAAGAGTTTGTATTTGATATCCCGCTTTATCACTACCCAAAGGAGTCTCAAAGCGGCTAACATTCTCCTTTCCCTTCCTCCCCCACAACAAACACTCTGTGAGGTGAGTGGGGCTGAGAGACTTCAAAGAAGTGTGACTAGCCCAAGGTCACCCAGCAGCTGCATGTGGAGGAGCGGAGACGCAAACCCAGTTCTCCAGATTACGAGTTTACCGCTCTTAACTACTACACCACAGTGGCTCTCTAGCAGGGGAGCGCAGCTACCGTATACCCTTGACCGAAGAACGGTACACTCCTTCTATCTGGGATGGTCGTCCTCTTCCACCGAGCATGCAGCTTTGGGAGGGACGCACATGGAATGATGAGGGAGGAAGGGGACACCTGCCTCAGCCGAATCAACCCTGGTGATCAATGGGGTGGCAGATGTCACAGCCAGATCGCCCTCACATCCTCGAACCAATAGCTTCAAGTTACAAGAAAGGAGATTCCGTCAAAACACTAGGGAAAAGTTTCTGACAGTAAGAGCTGTTTGACAGTGGGACAGTCTCACCTGGGAGGATAGGGACTCTCCTTCCTTGGAGGTTATTAAGCAGTGGTTGGATGGCCATCTGAAATAGATGCTTCAGCTGAGAAGAAGAAGAAGAGTTTGGATTTGATATCCCGCTTTTCACTACCCGAAGGAGTCTCAAAGCAGCTAACATTCTCCTTTCCCTTCCTCCCCCACAACAAACACTCTGTGAGGTGAGTGGGGCTGAGAGACTTCAGAGAAGTGTGACTAGCCCAAGGTCACCCAGCAGCTGCATGTGGAGGAGCGGAGACGCGAACCCAGTTCCCCAGATTACGAGTCTACCACTCTTAACCACTACAACACACTGGCTCTCTGTATTGCAGGGGGATTTCTGTATTGGAGTAGATGACCCTTGGGACCCCTTCCAACTCTACGGTTCTATGATTCAAATGGAGGGCATATAAACCAATGGAAAAGAGGGGTTTTGATGTCCCCCACCGTGCAGGGCTTCTGGGTGGAGGAGGAGGCCAGAGGCCAGAGCTGTAGCTGGACTGTGAAAAGAGAGCTTCAGGGATGGGCTCCCGCCTGGAAGCAGAAGGGCCGCACTTGTTTCTGATTAGCCTCTCTTGGCAAGCTTTGTGGAAAAAATAGCTTAAAAAGTCAGAAAGCTTTAAAACAAATGTCGCAGACAGGAGGAGGGGGAGGGAAGTATAGGAGGAAGAGAAAAGGGGGAGGAAGAGTTGGGAAAGTATATAAAATGAAGAATGGAAGCAGAGGAAGATGGCAACTATCGAACCCGGCTTCAACTAAGCACACTTACTTGGAAGTTAGTCTCATCAAACTCAACGAGGCTTGTTTCTCTGAGTAGACACATATATAGGATTGCAGCTCACTTCTGGTTTTTAGATTTGGGCAAGCCTGCTCACCGCTTGTCTGTTGAAATCTTTACCCGGTTCTTTCCAACTGCCAGAAAAGGGGAGGGGGAAATTATTCACCTTTATTCCCTCGTTTGTGTTTCAGAGGCTACCAAATTCTGTAAAGGCCAGGATGTCTTGGAGGAAGCAATCTTGTTCTTTCTCTCTCGGTAATGCACGCGCACACAAACATTCAAGAATAAAACAAAAACCCCGGGATAAATTAACAACAATAAAACCATCTGCCTATGGAAACAAATCACGCCAGCTGTAAAATTTCAAGCAGCACATGGACATTATTGGATGTCTGTGTGGAAGCAGGGATCTTTCACGGGGTATATTTCGAGCAGTAAGAGACTCAGATCATCGATCTACCTGGACACTGAGGTCCAGCTCCGAGGGCCTTCTGGCTGTTCCCTCACTGCGAGAAGCCAAGTTACAGGGGAACCAGGCAGAGGGCCTTCTCGGTAGTGGCACCCGCCCTGTGGAATGCCCTCCCACCAGATGTCAAAGAGAACAACAACTACCAGACTTTTAGAAGACATCTGAAGCTTTTAATGTTTGATGGATTATTGTATTTTAATATTTTGTTGGAAGCCACCCAGAGTGGCTGGGGAAGCCCAGCCAGATGGGCGGGTAGAAATAATAAATTATTATTATTATTATTATTATTATTATTATTATTATTATTATTATCAGAGCCAAAACAGACACGACGACGCAAGAGATTTGTGTTTGGAGTGCTGTGCTTTTTCTTTTTTTCTTATTTAAGCTTAAAAGCAACAAGAGCTGGGAGGCTGTTCATTTGATCAGGGAAGTGGCTTCAGGTGATGCAAACGTTCTGTCTGCAGAATTATAGTTTTGATGTTCCATCCGCAAGCCCCCATTTAATACAGAGCCAAAATACGCACCCCAACTGCGCTTGCATTTGTGGCTGTTGCGCTCTCTGTGAGCCTTGTGGCTGTAATGTTGGCATGGGAGGGGACTGTGCAATTGGGAAGTGGGGCGGGAACAGGTGCAGGTAGGCACAAAGTACTGCTGTTATACATTTATTGCCTTTCTATCTCCAGGGTCGTCTTTACCCGGGGGTGCAAGGGGTGCGGGGCACCCAGGCGCCAAATTCGGGGGGAGGGGGAAGCCAAATGTATACCTACTGTATACCGGTCCCTCTCATAGAATCATAGAGTTGGAAGAGACCACAAGGGCCATCCAGTCCAACCCCCTGCCAAGCAAGAAACTTGATCAGCAGCAGCGGAAAGCAATGGAGCAAAAGTCCCCACCGCCCCTCCGTCACTCTGTAGCATCAAATATTCCCAACTAGTCAGGAAACAAAAGCAGTATTTCTCTGCTGCATTGTTGTTACGGGTGAGCAATCTCCCACCCCTCTGAAAAAGCTCAACAACTTTGAGTCCCCCCCCCCCAGAAAAGGTCAACAACTTTGGCTTCCCCCTTCCAGAAAAACCTCAATAAAAGTTATTTTGGGGGCGGCTAAACTAAATTTGGGGGCGCTGGACGTTCTGGGCATCACAATCTAAGAAGGATATTGATAAGCTGGAATGTGTGCATAGGAGGGCGACCAAGATGATCAAGGGTCTGGAAACCAAGCCTTAAGAGGAACGGTTGAGGGAATTGTGCATGTTTAGCCTGGTAAAGAGGAAACTGAAAGAAGATATGATAGCCATCTTCAAGTTTCTAGAACCTCCTGCTAGAACCTCCAAACAAGCTCAGGAAGAACTTTTTGATGGTAAGAGTTGTTTGACAGTGGAACAAACTCCCACCAGAGGTGGTTGACTCTCCTTCCTTGGAGGTTTTAGGCAGCAGTCTGATGGCCATATATCACGTATGATCTAGTTGAGATTCCTGCGTTGCAGGAGATTGGGGTCCCTTCCAACTCGACAATTCTATGATTCTGTTATAGAGGCTTTGGAGAGTATTGATAAGCACATGAGATGATAGATATTGCTTACTTATATCAGGTTTGGGGAACCTTTGGCCCTCCAGATGTTGCTGAACTACATCTCCCATCAGCCCCACCCAACATGGCAGATAGTCAAGGCTGATGGGAGTTGTAGTCAAACAACTTTTGGAGTGTCAAAGGTTCACCACCTGTATCCTTATCCACTATGCAACACCGTGTAAGATAAAGATGACTTCTAGCTACAAGTTAATTACCAGTGCGAAAGGAAAATTGCTCTGCTTTACTTACTCACTCACTTATGTTATTTATGTACCACTTTTCAGACAGACCTCAGATAGACCATATGACACACATTGGCTCCCAGTATGTTTCCAAGCACAGTATACCTGAAGGAGCATCTCCACCCCCATCGTTTATCTCAGACACTGAGGTCCAGCTCCGAGGGCCTTCTGGTGGTTCCCTCAATGCAAGAAGTGAAACTACAGTGAACCAGGCAGAAGGCCTTCTTGGTAGTGGCACCCGCCCTATGGAACGCCCTCCCATCAGATGTCAAGGAAATAACAACTATCTGACTTTTAGAAGACATCTGAAGGCAGCCCTGTTTAGGGAAGTTTTTAATGTTTGATGTTTTATTGTGTTTTTAATATTCTGTTGGGAGCTGCCCAGAGTGGCTGGGGAAACCCAGCCAGATGGGTGGGGTATAAATAATAAATTGTTGTTGTTGTTGTTGTTGTTGCTGCTGCTGCTGCTGCTGCTGCTGCAAACATAGCAGAGACACCACAAATATTACAGGGTACAAATCTCCCATCCAAAGGAAGCAAAACCCTGTATCTTCTTGCCACTCCAGGAAGTAGGATAATAGTACAATGCCTATTAAATTGGTATGAAAGCGGTCCTTAGGCTTCCTCTGATCTTTACCCTTGTCACCTGGGAGACCCAAGAAGCAGATTACATCGAGGACCAGCCACTCACATGCAGAGGCTCTCGAGTTTACATTCCGCAGTTGGCTTTCCAAATTTATAAGCATTGCCCATTTCTAGCTGTGCATTTTCACCAGTTATCTCTGAGACAAGCCAATCCTTCTTCCTTCCTCGTCTCCCTTCATCATCCCTCCCCTTCCCATCCTTGCCTTTCTGTGCGCATCCCACCATGATCGCACACCCCTGTCTCTCACTCCCAGCCCCTTTCCTTGGAGCGAGAGAGAAAGAAAGAAAGGGAAAACAGTGGCTCGAGCAGAAGGTGGTGGAAACTCTGACTGCAGTCCTTCGAAAGCTGTAGATAATGCTGTCAGTCGACGAGAGCCAAGTGGAACAAGAAATGCTTGGATAGATACATCATCTTGGAGTGGTGGGGCTGCAAGGAAAAGGAGGAGGCTGTTGTTTGACTCATGTAACCCTTTCTTCCACCCGGCCCTCCCTTTGTTCTCATACAAAGGTGCATGCCAGGGTTTGGACCACCAGACCAGCACCCCTTTTGCAGTCTGCTCTGCTCACCCTCTGCCTTTCTGACTGACGTGTGCAAGCAGGGGATGAGATGAAAGAGCAAGAACAACCCATGGGGCCCATCTTCCCTCTCTTCTCCCTCCCTCTCCCCCTGAATTATGCAAGCCCAGATCGTTCCGCTTACGTATTCCTATTAGCTCTAAACGTCTCCGCCTGGAAGCAGGAGATCATGGGTCTCTTCCCTGGAGGTTTGCGTGTCATCCAGACTGTATCCTTAGAGGAATATGAAAAGCGGAGCCAAATGAGATGCTTTCAAGTAGATGTTTATAATTGGATCGCACATATATGTTCCGAACTGGAGCTGGGAGACTTTGAGGTTGCAGGATCTACGTTACTATAGAATGCTGAGATCCACCAACCAAAGCCAAGGCATAGAACTAGGATTAAAGAATTCTGAGCCTGGGAATTTGAGTACTAGAATCTTGCTCACAATCCTGCTCCAAAACCAGTCCCTGGTTTTGCACCACCCCCTGCTTTGTTCCTTCATTTCACCAGTATAGTTGGGGTGGCTTGCTGGCTATTTTGTTCTTAAACAACCGGGAGTCCTAAATCCTTGTCCACCCAGCAGCAGATCCTGGTCTACCTACTGCCCCGCACACCTGTTCTAAATTATGTGTAGGTATTCTGCCGCTCTCATTAGTAGCTTGGATTACTGCAATGCACTCTATGTGGGGCTACCTTTTAAGGTGATCCGTAAATTACAATTAATCCAGAATGCGGCAGCTAGACTGGTGACTGGAAGTGGTCGCCGAGACCATATAACATCAGTCCTGAAAGACCTACATTGACTCCCAGTACGTTTCTGAGCACAATTCAAAGTTTCTGAGCACCTTTAAAGCCCTAAAGGGCCCCTGCCCAGCTTACCTGAAGGAGGGTCTCCACCCCTATCACTCAGCCCAGACACTGAAGTCCAGCTCCAAGGACCTTCTGGCAGTTCCCTCCCTGTGAGAAGTGAGGTTACAGGGAACCAGGCAGAGGAACCAGGCAGAGGGCCTTCTCAGTAGTGGCGCCCGCCCTGTGGAATGCCCTCCCATCAGATGTCAAGGAAATAAACAACTATCTGACTTTTAGAAGACATCTGAAGGCAGCCCTGTTTAGGGAAGTTTTTAATGTTTGATGTTTTATTGTGTTTTTAATATTCTGTTGGGAGCGCCCAGAGTGGCTGGGGAAACCCAGCCAGATGGGGTTGTTGTTGTTGTTTTAGTCGTTTAGTCATGTCCGACTCTTCGTGACCCCATGGACCAGAGCATGCCAGGCACTCCTGTCTTCCACTGCCTCCTGCAGTTTGGTCAGACTCATGTTGGTAGCTTCAAGAACACTGTCCAACCATCTCGTCCTCTGTCGGGGTATTATTATTTATTTATTTATTTATTTATTTATTTATTATTATTATTACTGCTGCTACCATTTTTGACTTGTCTTTATTCTTACCCTGCTTTTCATTCCATGGCTTGTATGCAATGTTAGTTCTAATCAGAGTAAATCCCTTAATTAAGGAACCCTTACGTTCATTGATTTCAATGGGTGCATCCACACTTACCATTGCTCCATGTTTTCTAGGCGTAGGTCCAGACTTTCCAGGTGTGTCTCCGAGCATCTTTTTTTGTTTCCTTTGTCTCAGCGCTTCCCGTGAGAGAACCCGCATTTTACCTCTGAATCAGAGCAAATGGCCCGTTTGCAGTTTGCTCTGATTCAGCAATAAAACATGGGTTTTCCCATAGAAAGTGGTGGGTGAAGCTACAGGGAACCCTGCAGAGGGCCTTCTTGGTAGTGGCACCCACCCTGTGGAACGCCCTCTCATCAGATGTCAAGGAAATGAGTAACTATATAACCTTTAGAAGACATCTGAAGGCAGAACTGTATTGGGAAGTCTTTTAATGTTTGATGTTTTGTTATGTTTTTATATAGGTTGGAAGCTGCTCAGAGTGGCTGGGGATACCCAGCCAGATGGGCAGGGTACAAATAGATGACGGCGACGATGATGAATGGACCTAGAAAGCCCATACTTGTGCCTAGAAATGAGATACGAAGGGAAGTGTGAATGAGCCCTCAATAGGGCTTAATTGGAGTCATTCTCATGGACACATGACTTACACAATAGAACAGAAATAGAGTTGCCGTATTTTGAAGAGCAAAAAAGAGGACACATTTGCCAACTTCTAATTTTAATTGTGGATCTCTATGACAACTCCCTTGATGAAAAAGAGGGCATGTCCTGGAAAAAGAGGACATATGACAACTTTCAAGACAGCAGGAGATGAAAACCCACCAAGTGTGCATGCACACGAAAGCTCATACCAAGAACAAACTTAGTTGGTCTCTAAGGTGCTACTGGAAGGAATTTTTTATTTTTTATTTTGTTTTGATTGATGAAAACCTCCAAGGACTGGCTACGATATTTGACCTCCTGCTAAGAATTGCTGCTGATACAATGTTGTACGTGGGCACGTGCAATGAATGAGAGAGAGAGAATTTCTAAAAGTGCCCCAAATCTTATATTATTGACTGATGTGTTTCAGAACAAGAAATTCCTTCCTCGGCGGTAATCCTTCTTATCAGCACCCTTGTAAAAATATATCACAGCAACTTCCTTCTTTTTCCAGATGTAACTGGAAGAAGGAAGACACAGAAGGAAGGATCTGTTTATTCCTGTAGCCTCTCCCCACTCTTTATTTATTTATTTCGTAAATGGCGATGACCTCATCCTCTTTCTCGGGCTTGCTTGTAAAACCCATCGGGCTTTTTGAGCATTCAGTACCGGTAAAAAGGTAAAGGTAAAGGACCCCTGACAGTTAAGTCCAGTTGTGAATGACTCTGGGGTTGCGGCGCTCATCTCGCTTTACTGGCCGAGGGAGCCGACATTTGTCCACAGACAGTTTTTCCGGGTCATGTGGCCAGCATGACTAAGCCGCTTCTGGCGAAACCAGAGCAGCGCATGGAAACGCCGTTTACCTTCCTGCCGGAGCGGTACCTATTTATCTACTTGCACTTGATGTGCTTTCGAACTGCTAGGTTGGCAGGAGCAGGGACCGAGCAACGGGAGCTCACCCTGTCGTGGGGATTTGAACCGCTGACCTTCTGATCGGCAAGCCCTAGGCTCAAGAGGTTTAGACCACACTAGGGATGCTCAAAAACTCCTATATTCTCTGCCGGTCTCTCTCAAGCCAAAAAGCTGTAACTTTGGGACAGGAATATATGGTAGGAAAGGTTCGCATCCCAACAGGAGAAAATCCTTGGTAGAAAATACTCTGCAGAGCATCATTTGCCACCAGGGATTATGGGACTTGTTGTTATAGCCAGTTGTTTGTACAAGAGGAGGGAAGGCCTAACAAGGAGGACCATTTAGTGTCACGTCGCTGTCAGGCAAGGAACGTCCAGAGTGAGGAATTAACTCACTTATTGTCAAAAGCACTTACAAATTAGGAAAATGCGCCTCTATCAGTCCTGCAGGGACATGGGGGACGTTTGCATTCTGAGCTCCTCTGAAACCCCTCTGGATCATTACCTTGAAGACTTCCAGGTTTAACAGCCTGACTGGCGGCCAGCAATGAGCAGCATCAATGTGGTTCGTTCACAAATTGGCAGGACATTTGGGAGTACCGCTGGCTGAAGGAAAGGCAGAGGGTCGTGCGTCTAACCTAACATTCCTGGGTACGGTGTCTCCGAAATTTTTTACACATCACTCGGGAAGACAAGACAAACTAATGCCATTGTACTGAAAGAAGCAATGATTCTTCAACATCAGCTTCGTTGGACTGGTCATGTTTTGCGGATGCCTGATTATCATCTTCCAAAGCAACTACTCTATTCCGAACTTAAAAATGGAAAGTGTAATGCTGGTGGTCAACAAAAGAGGTTCAAAGACTCTCTCAAGGCAAATCTAAAAAAGGTAGTATAAACACTGACAACTAGGAAACACTGGCCTGCGAGCGCTCCAATTGGAGAACAGCCTTTACCAAAGGTGACATGGGATTTGAAGATGCTCAGCTCAGGACGAAAGGGAGAAACGTGCTGAGAGGAAGGCACGCTCGGCAAACCCTCACCATGATCAACTCCTTCCCGGAAACCTATGCCCTCACTGTGGAAGGACGTGTGAATTGGCCTCCACAGTCACTTACGGACCCACTGTTAAAACGGTGTTTATGGAAGGCAATCTTACTTGGCTATGAGTGATTGACAAAGAAGAAGACTAGGGATGGGGAACCTGTGGTCCTTGAGATGTTGCTGGGCTACAACTCCCATCTTCCTTGACCCAGTGGCGTAGGAAGAGCTGGGCGTAGGGGGCACTCTGCCCCCTGCCCCCTAGTTCCAGGGGAGGGGGGTGACACTCCCCAGCCCCTCCCCTGCTGCCCGACACCCCGTCCGCGCTTCTTTACGGACGGAGCTGCCCGACCCTCCGCTCACTCACAAGCGCTGCTGCTCCTGCAGCGAGCGAGTGGCGGGTCGTGGGGCTGCCTGACCCACCACTCGCTCGCCGGCTCACAGCAGCGCCGGCCAGATCAACTACGCATACCTGGAAATTCCGGGCATGCACAGTGCATCTGACGCGTCATGGCGCCACAACGCATGCGCCGTGGTGCCCCGCCCCCAGGGGGTGCCTCTGCACCGCCCCCGGGCAGCGAAGAGGCTTCTTCTGCCACTGCCCTGACCAATGGTGATGCTGGTGGGGTGGATGAGAATTGGAGTCTAACAACATCTGGATGGCCACAGGTTTCCCATGCCCACAGTAGATCAAAATAGCTGCCTCCTGACCCCCGGCCAAGCATTAGACATGACGCTCTTTAATTGCAGATTGCAGACTGTCTAAGGAACTTCCCTTGAGGCAGCTGCAGGAGTTCGTAGCTAATCTGAACTTTGGCTGCAAGGTGCTTGTCCTTGGTAGGCCATTTTTTGTGAAGCTATGGCTATGGTAACGTTGGGTTTGGGGTGTTCTTCCATGGGAGATGATGCGGTAGAAGCTGACTTGTTGGCTACCACCAGGCAGCGGCCAGGAGGGATTAAAATTTCTTCCCCCATACTGGTTGTTGTTGAGCTACTGATCTGACGAGTTCAAGAATGTGTCTGTTTGCTTCTGGTGCAAGTGACTGCCCAGGCTATTTCCAGCAGCCACCCAAAAGTTTAATCCAGACTCACAATTAGGCCTGGATCAGGTCCTTGTCACCATCAGGCCTACTCGAGAGTTCTCACACAAGGTGATGGCATTATTTCCATATTCCAAGGTTTGCAGCCTTTGCACCGTTGACCGTTTCTGCCGGGGTTGGGGAAGCCATAGAAATGGATATAGCTTCACAAAACTGTCTGGCTCCAGTGTGGTGCAGAGGTTTCATTTTACACAGCCTCAAGGGAAAATGAGTCTGCAAATTAACTCCTATTTTGCACATGAAATAAGATTAGCATTAGAAAGAACATGAATTTCTGAATTTGCTTCTCCTTAAAAAAGAAGTAAGGATTTCTCCTCCACCACCGGAGGTCCCCTTCTAGAACTTCCTCTATATGTGTAGGTACATAATACTAAAGAAACAGACCCACTCTTTGTAGCTTTATTGCTTATTTGACTTTGTTTAGTATATGTCAGCGAGAGATTTTACTTTCTTGGGCTCCATGATCACTGCAGATGGTGACAGCAGTCACAAAATTAAAAGATGCCTGCTTCTTGGGAGGAAAGCAATGACAAACCTAGACAGCATCTTAAAAAGCAGAGACATCACCTTGCCGACAAAGGTCCGTATAGTTAAAGCTATGGTTTTCCCAGTAGTAATGTATGGAAGTGAGAGCTGGACCATAAAGAAGACTGATCGCCGAAGAATTGATGCTTTTGAATTATGGTGCTGGAGGAGACTCTTGAGAGTCCCATGGACTGCAAAAAGATCAAACTTATCCATCCTTAAAGAAATCAGCCCTGAGTGCTCACTGGAAGGACAGATCCTGAAGTTGAGGCTCCAGTACTTTGGCCACCTCATGAGAAGAGAAGACTCCCTGGAAAAGACCCTGATGTTGGGAAAGATGGAGGGCACAAGGAGAAGGGGATGACAGAGGATGAGATGGTTGGACAGTGTTCTCGAAGTGACTGGCATGAGTTTGGCCAAACTGCGGGAGGCAGTGGAGGATAGGGGTGCCTGGCATGCTCTGGTCCATGGGGTCACAGAGTCGGACACGACTGAACAACTGAACAACAACAAGTATATGTCAATGTATACTTGATATGTTGTTTTGTTAAAAAATGATAAAAGACTAAGGTAGGAGATCTGCTACCTAGTTACAGTTATAATAAGTCATTAATTTCCTATGGGCAGCCATCTCTCCTATCCTGCAGGAGAGAGAGAAAAAATGGCTTCGAAAGTAATCAGGAAAGTGCAACTTCCAGGTTACTGAAATTGGAGTCCCATAGTGTTCCCTGTTTATTTCCAGGTCAGGTTAAGGAGAATTTTACCATTTTGACTGCATCTATTAGCCTGAATCAACAAGTTTCTTGGAACATCAAACTAGTGTTGACATTAAGTATTCACAGCTGGTGCCACAAGCTTTAATCAGTTTCATTTGTGGATTAAATGTCTGGAATGATACATTGGTAGAATCCAGTTTAATTGATGGGGCTGTGGGTGAAGAGCACCCTTGAAAGTTTTTTGAGTTTGCAGTGCTATCTGGTGCGTTACTGAAAAATCAAAGATGGCTTTTCTTTCTGAGAATGAGCAGTGGCATTTTAAAAAATAAATTATAATGGAAAAACTCCAAGTGTGTGTACTCAGAAGTGAGGTCTGTGAGTTTAATAGGCATTACTTCCAGGTGAGTAAAGTTCTGTTGAACACCTTGGGAAATGCTTCTGACTAAAAATGTGTAGGGTTGGGTTGTGAGTTATCTTACACCTCCTTCAGCCTCTTCAATAGATTCCCATACTGAGGTTTTGGTAACATGAAAATTTGTTTGAAAGGAAACTGAATAATTAACCAATTGACTAGTTAATAAGAGCAAATGCTATGAGAGCTCAATTAATATGAAATATATCCACAGCTGCCGAATACATGATTGTGTGTGAGAGAGGGAACAGCAAAGTCTACATATCTCAGATTCCACTATCTCACAATCAAATACCCAATTCTATTAATTGTAGAATATTGTTAGATGTCAAGCAAAACCCATGATTTTGGGAGAAAGAAGTAGAATCTTGAGGAACCAGCAAATTTATTCTGGCAGATGAACTTCTCTAGGCTAAGGACAAAGAGGTCCTGGACACATCTTGGGGGGGGGGGAGGAACGTCTTTATGGGGGAGTCCAAGGATGTTAGGAGCTACCTAGGCTCAGCTGCAACCTTCTAAGACTTACCCACAATTCCCTTTGAATTGTCCACCCCCAAAATCTGGACGAGTTCTCAGCTGAACCTCTAAATCTGCTCATGAAGCATTTCATAGCATTTGATCACATAATTTGGACTGAGATGCCTGGAGACAAGAAGCAAAGGAAGTGGGAGAACTGGAGCAGGGAAGATAATCTACCTTCCCATCTTAAATTTCCTTTGTCTTCTTATTTAGTCTCAAGTAAACTTCCATTTCCTCAATTCAGCGTTTTCCTTTTTGACCCATTTCTCTTCTTTTCTCCATTTCCGTCCGCCTAATTCTTTTTCTAGTGTCTTTCTTTTCCTTTATTCTCTCTCTCTATCATCTATCCTTCCTTCCTTCCTTCCTTCCTTCCTTCCTTCCTTCCTTCCTTCCTTCCTTCCTTCCTTTTTTCTTTGTACATTATTACTTGGAGCTGCAGGAGGACATTATTCTCAATTCCCAGCTCCTCGCAGACCTAACCGCAACTCTCCCTCCTCCCTGTTTTCATGAGAATCTCTCTCCTTTTAGGGACAACTCCAGATGAGTAATGATCCCAAAGGAATGTCCTGGGAGGGAGAGGAGCAGTCAGCGGTTCTTCTCCAGAGATGCTTGGAGAGGCGGGGAGTGGAAGGGTTTCCCCTTGATTTATCATTGCCTGGAGGCTGAATGAAATGCAGGGGAGGAGAAGTGATCCCTTGAGCTGATGGGACACTGAGGGGTTAAGTAGCATGCTCTAATAGGGAGGCTGATGCTGCCCTCACCAAGATGTTTGGGGATCATTTACAGATCCATATTAATGAAAGAAGCTGTGTGCTGTGTGTGTCAAAATATGAGAGCCGTAAGACATTTTTAAACTTTACTAAACCATAGGATGTCATTAAACTTCTTAAACTACAGTAGTACCTCGGGTTACAGACCCAATCCGTTCCGGGGTGCCGTTCGCACCCCAAAAAGTCCGTAACCCGAGTGGCAATATCACGCATGTGCAAAAGTGCGATATCGCGCTTCTGCGCATGCACAGACCGCACAGAATGTTTCTGCGCATGCGTGCACGGCGAAACCCGGAAGTAAACACTTCTGGGTTTGCCGCATTCGCAACACGGAAAAACGCAACCCGTAGCTATCATAACCCCGAGGTATGACTGTATTTGCAAGAAAGCCAAATTTGGGAACATTAGTGATTCGCACCAGTTTTTGTACAATTTTGGAAATGTTCTGACAAACACTTGGGAACTCCTGTTAGGGCTGGGAGCTTGTCAATCAGCGCTTTCATTTGTGTAACAACAACAACAACAATTTATTTATACCCTGCCCATCTGACTGGGCCTCCCCAGCCACTCTGGGCAGCTTACAATAGAATATCAAAAACACAATAACAGAAGTGTGCATGCACACAAAAGCTGAAGAAGTGTGCATGCACACGAAAGCTCATACCAAGAACAAACTTAGTTGGTCTCTAAGGTGCTATTGGAAGGATTTTTTTATTTTTTATTTTGTTTTGACAATAAAAGATCACACATTAAAAACTTCCCTAAACAGGGCTGCCCTCAGGTGTCTTCTAAAAGTCAGATAGTTGTTTGTTTCCTTGACATCTGATGGGAGGGTTACCTCAGGGCAGGCGCCGCTACCGAGAAGGCCCTCTGCCTGGTTCCCTGTAACTTCACTTCTTGCAGGGAGGGAACCACCAGAAGGCCCTCAGAGTTGGACCTCAGCGTCTGGGCTGAATGATGGGAGTTGGAACTGTACAGGGAGCTGGAAGGAGAAGAAGGGCAGAAGAGGGCAGGGAAACAGGTGTGTGCATGGAAATTGGGGCTTAGAGCCAAGATGGATGGACCTATGGAAGGGGCAGCAGAGAAATTTGATTCGGTTCTCATTTAGAGCTGAATCTATCACATTTTCAGTTTCTGAAACAATATGTGAACCAAAACACAGCTATTCTTCAAAATTCACACTTGTCTGAAATTTGCTAAGCAGTTCTGTAATCAGTGTTGTTGTTGTTTTGGGTGTGTGTGTGTGTGTGTGTGTGTGTGTGTCACATGTATTCGGGAGAACGTGTATGTAAGAATGACTATTGGTGGTGGGGAAACATACAAAAATGCATTAAATTAGGATAAATTGATTGATGAAACATGAATCTTCATCAAAACAGCATACCAAAACGTGTCCATCAAGGGGGGGGGGCTTTCACACTAAGATCCTGAAGGATTTTCACAAGGATTTGTAAAAAGAAAATTTGCAAATTGCTGCAGAAATGTGGAGATTGGAAAAAACAAAAAACTGAGAGAAGCGAAACAGACAGCTCCTCCCTTTCCTGTTGGGAGACACCTCCTCCAAGTGAAGGGTTGAGGTTTCTTCCAAGAGAGATCTATCCACCTTCCTGTCCCCTGCCCAACCCCCTGAAAGGGGGTGGAAGAGGAAGGGAGACCAGGATGGGAGAAAGAGAGGCCAAAAGTATGTTCCGCCCACTCTAGCGTCTGATGCTGCCCAGAACTGGCTTCAGCCAGTGGCCCCTGGCAGAGTTCCTCCGGGGGAATGTGGCCCTCGACAAATAACAACAACTACACCCTTGTGCAAATTAATTGAAACAAACAATGAATTTAGTATGGTAGTTTATTGTACAAAATTCACATATACGTACATTAGTAATGGATATGACCTCTGCTATTTTTAAGCAGCATTTGAACACGGTTTGGCATGGAGTCTACTAGTTTCGAACAGTCACTGTTGATTTTCGGATCCCTGTACCACACTTGAATCAGCGCCTGAATGAGCTTCTCCATAGTCGTACAGTCTACAGCACAGAGGCGACTTTTGCATATAGCCCACAAATTCTCAATGGGATTTACGTCCGGGGAATTCCCTGGCCAATCAAGTACCTGTATTTGCTGCTCTGTCATGAATTTCGTCACCACTTTCAATGTGTGACAGGGGGCTAGGTCCTGCTGCAGTATCCCAGAACCGTCAGGTTACCTCTTTTCCAGCTCTGGAATAACTCTCTTTCGTAGAACCTCAATATACTGGTGGCGAGCGCATCATTCCTTCTATTGGCTGCAGGCTTCCGGCACCATAATAACTGAAAACCCCAAAAACATCTTCTTTTGTGGGTGCTTGACAGACTGATCGACGTGGCATAGAAACCATGTTTTGTTTCAATTAATCTGCACAAGGGTGTAGGGCAATGCATAGGCTTGTAGCATAAATGATTGCCTCTGAATGCTGAGTTTGAAGCTTACGGATCCTAAAAGCAAACTGTGCTTCACGAACGAGAAGCAGATTTTCAAAAAAACAAAAAACCATGGAGAAAATGTCGTTCATGCCAGCAAAGCTAGGCATTTGGAGAGGGATGGGCACTCGGCTTCTAGATTGCCCCCCCCCCCAACTCTCATGTGCTTCAATAGGTTTTAAATCACATTCCTTTACCTTCCTAGACACATACTTGGGAGTTATTTATACCTGCTCCGACCACCTCATGTTCTCCACCCCAACCCTGACAGGCAGGGCTGAGCTGCTGCTTTTAATCTGTCTGACCTAAATAAACACCTATTTCCCTGCATCAAGAGAGGAAGCGAGGCAGAAAGTTCCACCAGTTAAACGCTTCAGCTCCGGTAGCGGAAAATGGCATGTGTTGTCTTGTTCTTTGGAGATGTGTCCAAAGCCAGGACTAAGCTTTGAATGTGAGGGCAGTTCAGCCGTAACACATAAAACAGCGCTGCTGAGCATATAAAGAGTACTTCCCCCCTCATTTCCAATAATAAAGGTTCCAAGCCGGAGTACTCAGCCTTCATTTATACTATGTATATTTAAATATACAAGGTGTGACCGGAAAGTTCGGTGAATGGTCACAGAAATCAGACAGTGAGAAATACATACATGCCCCCTCTGATATTTGAACATACATGCCCCTGCCTATTTAACTTATATGCAGAATTCATCATGCGAAAGGCTGGGCTGGATGAATCCCAAACCGGAATTAAGATTGCCGGAAAAAATATCAACAACCTCAGATATGCTGATGACACAACCTTGATGGCAGAAAGTGAGGAGGAATTAAAGAACCTTTTAATGAGGGTGAAAGAGGAGAGCGCAAAATATGGTCTGAAGCTCAACATCAAAAAAACTAAGATCATGGCCACTGGTCCCATCACCTCCTGGCAAATAGAAGGGGAAGAAATGGAGGCAGTGAGAGATTTCACTTTCTTGGGTTCCATGATCACTGCAGATGGTGACAGCAGTCACGAAATTAGAAGACGCCTGCTTCTTGGGAGAAAAGCAATGACAAACCTAGACAGCATCTTAAAAAGCAAAGACATCACCTTGCCGACAAAGGTCCGTATAGTTAAAGCTATGGTTTTCCCAGTAGTAATGTACGGAAGTGAGAGCTGGACCATAAAGAAGGCTGATCGCCAAAGAATTGATGCTTTTGAATTATGGTGCTGGAGGAGACTCTTGAGAGTCCCATGGACTGCAAGAAGATCAAACCTATCCATTCTCAAGGAAATCAGCCCTGAGTGCTCACTAGAAGGACAGATCCTGAAGTTGAGGCTCCAGTACTTTGGCCACCTCATGAGAAGAGAAGACTCCCTGGAAAAGACCCTGATGTTGGGAAAGATGGAGGGCACAAGGAGAAGGGGACGACAGAGGATGAGATGGTTGGACAGTGTTCTCGAAGCGACTAACATGAGTTTGGCCAAACTGCAGAGGCAGTGAAGGATAGGCGTGCCTGGTGTGCTCTGGTCCATGGGGTCACGAAGAGTCGGACACTACTGAAGGACTGAACAACAACAAGCCCCCTCTGATTCAATGCACCATTGACAACGTTTGTAGAACTGTTGGAAATTTCTGGAGAAGTCCTCTTTTCGTATTGCTTTCAGTTCCCTCGTCACAGCAGCTTGGACATGTGAAATGTTGGAAAACCTGTGCCCTTTCGGTGCAGATTTCAGTTTGGGAAAAAGAAAGAAATCCGATGGGGCCAGATTTGGAGAATGTAGAGGGTGGGACAACTCAGTAACCTCAGTTGTGTGTTTAGACCTTTTAACCACCCCCTAAATAAATTCACACATGACTCAGATATTTGGTTTGGTTTTTGGCAGAATTTAGGCCACAACTTTATTGATTACAATCAAGTGAGTGGTTGCATAGGCTCTGGTTCGACTAGCTCCCTGCACCCTTGCAGGCAGCGCTGACCCAGAGCTCTGTCATAGGTCAGCCAAAGGTGAACACCAGGGACAGCGGAAGGCGGGAACCCCGCCAGTCTGCCATCCTGACGTCCCCTGGACTCAGGCACGGGCACAACCCCTCTCAGGGTTGACCAAACCATTGGGTCCCTGGATTCCTTTACCAGAATACCTTTCGCATAGGGATGGCCAGACCTTTCTGCCACTGCTATCACTTGAACCAGAGCCTATCCGCAACCTTACAAGTTGTGATGATGTGCTACGCTGCAGGCAAAACCAAGTGGCAACAGCCAATCAGTCAAACGGGGGAAATTCCTGCTGTGCCCTGGTCCCAACGACATGCGACAGCATAGCAAGGTCAAGCGCAATCCCTAAATATAGGGAGAGGTGGGCACTAGCCCGAAGAGGAAGCTCAGGTGCATATGCATAGGCTTAAATAGGTCCCTCGATGTCCTTTACTTGCGTCCCATTGGTCAGATTGCTCCCAGCATTGAGGGACCTACCAATAGGCTCTTGTGGCTTGTCCAGATATTCCCACCCACAACACAGGGTTTCCCTCTTTGAGGGAGGACCCAATTAACGTGGAATATGCAATTCTTCCGCCACCATTCAGACAGACAAACGTCAATCCTGCATCAATAACTCACGAATTCTGTTGACATTTGCAGCCGTTCTGCTTGACGGTCTGCCAGACCAAGGTCATCTTTGATGGTTTGCCGCCCTTCACGGAAAACGCTTAAACCACTCACACCCTGTCTTTCAAGTTACAGCTTCATCTCCGTACGAAATTGTGAGCATTTCATGGGTTTCCAACGCGGATCGTATGTTCGAATATTTCTCGTTGTCCAATTTCTGTGACCATTCACCAAACTTTCCGGTCACACCTTGTATTAAAGCCTGCACCATCAGCTGCCACCATAAACAATTATTATTCCATATTTGATTGTAGCCAAAAGGCCGAGAAGCAATGAATTATTTATTATTCTGCACCAAGGTTTGTCCCAAAGACCCTAGACTGTGGTGCAGCCAATGGGCATGGCTGTGTGTGTGTGCCTTGCTAATAATAATAACCAGGGGGGAAATGGCAACCAAGCAATTCCCATTATGAGCCAAAGCAAGCTGAATTATGTGTCCTCTATAAAGCATGCAAATCGAGCAAATGTGAGGGAGCTCTCTTCTTTTGTGTGGTTTATTTTGCAAAGCCTTCCTTTTAGGAATTCTAGGTGCCGAAATCCCAAGGGGAGCAGAAATGACTGCTTATTTATGCGACCACGGCTGTGCGGATGTTATTGGCCCAGAGATAGAAAGAAGATAAAGTCCCGACCAGAGAAGAATGGCAGATCAAGTTGACGGATTATGCCAAAATGGCTAAAATGACCGGAAGAATCAGAAATCAGGAAGACCAAAATTTTAATAAGGAATGGGGGAAATTTATAATTTATCTTAAAAACTGTTGTAAGCCGTTAAAATCGTTAGTAGGATTGGAATAGAACTTGTAGTTTAATGGTGAATTTTGGACACACTGGAGAGGTAAAAGATTTGGATTATCGTAAAAGATGGCAGGAGGAAATGATTAATAATAGGACCCACAAAGGGGAGGTGGGAAGTCCAGGAGATTCTTTGGAATCTTGTTTCTGTGTTGTATGTTGGATATGTGGCTGTAAAATTTTAATCTGAAAAAAGCAAACAAATGAATCTATTTTGCAATGTGCATATTTTATTCCAGGGGGCAATAAGCTATGCAGAGCCAGCCTTGCACCTCCTGTCAGGCCCAAAGGTAAACTGGACTGCTTTGAGTGTGGAAACCAAATCTCACAAAAAAACAACAACCCAAGACCAACTCAGGGGGATCAAAGCAGCCTGATTTAACCGCTGCCCCACTTTCTCAGCTGCCCTCGTGCTTCCCCTCACCTCCACCAAGACCTTTGGCTGCATTTCGACATCTCCAGCCCTTGACAAAGAGGGCAGCTCACTGCTTCCTTGCTTGGCCCACCTTTCCAAGGAGACTGTAATCATAGTAATATAATGATAATTTATTATTTATACCCCCGCCCATCTGGCTAGGTTTCCCCAAGCACTCTGGGCAGCTCCCAACAGAATATTTAAAAATGTGATAAAACACCGAACATAAAAACTTCCCTAAACAGGGCTGCCTTCAGGTGTCTTCTACAAATCAGATAGTTGTTTATTTCCTTGACATCTGATGGGAGGGCATTTCACAGGGTGGGCGCCACCACCGAGAAGGCCCTCTGCCCGATTCCCTGTAACCTCACTTCTCACAGGGAGGAAACCTCCAGAAGGCCCTCGGAGCTGGACCTCAGCGTCTGGGCTGAACGACTGGGCTGAGGCTGTTTAGGGCTTTAAAGGTCAGCACCAACACTTTGAATTGTGCCCAGAAACGTACTGGGAGCCAATGTAGGTCTTTCAGGACCGGTGTTATATGGTCTTGGAGGCCACTCCCAGTCACCAGTCTAGCTGCCGCATTCTGGATTAGTTGTAGTTTCCGGGTCACCTTCAAAGGTAGCCCCACATAGAGCACATTGCAGTAGTCCAAGCGGGAGATAACTAGAGCATGCACCACTCTGGCGAGACAGTCCGCGGGCAGGTAGGGTCTCAGCCTGCGTACCAGATGGAGCTCTGAAATCTCTTAAGCTGGCTGCAAAAGCATGCATAAACAAACAAACAAACAAACAAACAAACAAACTCCGCTGTATGTGTCAGGACACTCTCCCATAACCTGTGCTGCCAACTTGGGACAGTTTCACACCGTTTTCAAATGGCCATGTCACAATTCTGTTCAGGGAGGACAGGGCTAAATTAAACCTGAGCTGGAGCACCAAGAGGCTGCCTGGTGGAAGGCTTCCTTCCTCCAGCATGCTGTCATCCCCCCCAGGTTCAAGCTCCCTCCCTTCCCCTCCTCTCTTCGCCACGGTTGCCGACGTGGATAGCACAGATGCCGATCCGGAGGCCTGAGGACGTGTCTGCTCCTCCCAGCTGGAAGCTCCACCAAACCCACTTTTGGTGTGGGAGCCAGTAAGTAGCATCAGCTGATTTGCAAAGGAGGTGGAGTGGGGGGGGGGGAGAGACTTGGAGGAAAGCGGCCAAGATGAAAGAAAGCCTTCGCATTGGGGGCAGGGAAGGGGCTGCAACGAGAGAGGGAGGAGACCGAAAGAATGGGGGCAGTGGGGAGAAAAAAAAGGGGGGGAGAGAAACAAATCTGGGCATGGGAGCCGGCAGAAATTCCTCATGGCTTGGGTTTCCTTTTTCAGCGGCAGCAGCAACGCATCTGCTTTCAATTACAGGATGTGCTCAGGATTTGCTGTACTGTGCGACACCGGTCCGCAAAGGATCAGGGACCTTCTCCCTGAGCCCTCTTCTTCCAAGTCCGCTTCGCCCGCCAATGTACCCTCACCCCCTGCAACCCTCACGCACAAATGGCAATGTGGATATCTCTCAGTCCTAAGGAAGGAGAGTCTCCTCTTTGCCCCCCTAAGGCAACTCATTCCACAGCCGAACTATTCTTCCGAGGAAGTTCCCCCCAGCGTTACCTAAAGCTGAGGTGAAACATTTCAGAGTGACGACTATTTTTCCGAGGAAACGTATATTTTTCTTTGTTTCACCTCTCCCTCTCATTCCCCCCCCCCCATTCCTATCCAAGGAGGGAAAGGCCACTGTGCAGAATTTTATCTGGATCTTTTTTGGGGGGGAGGCACATTTCATACACACAAGGCCCTGACGCGATGCTAGATTTGAGGCAAAATGGCTGCCGGGCTGCCAGTACAGTGGCGGCGGCTTCTGCCACCTGAAGCAGCAGCCAGAAGCGGCTCGGAGGTTGGGACAGAGCCGCTGCTCTAGCTTCCTAGCAGCTGAGTCGTTTATTTTCAACAGGCGGAAGAGGGGCAGGGTGGTGGGGCAGCTGGCAAAGCGCCAATGTTTGCCCACGACATCAACCTCCCTGATGCCTCGGCCTTCCCCCTTCTGGTAAGCAACTGTGAGCCCCCCCCCCTGGGAAGCAAGCTTTGGCAAGTGGCTACTGGTGCCCCCCCAAAAAAATATTTCTGGGGGAAAGGGAAACATTGTGCTCCTACCACTGCTAACGGTGAGCCCCACCCCAAAGAAACCATTGGGAGAATTTATCTTTCGGCTGTAGAGATTTAGTGACCTGGTTTTCTCCACCAGCGCTGCAATTTCTCTGCCCACAAATTAGGTGGAGAACTTCCAGAGGCCCTTGTGCGCAGCTTTAGCATCAACAGTGCTGAGCTTAGGACCGCCCTACATTGGCACTTCGAGGTCTCTGTGTGGGATGAGTTGGGGTCCTCCCTGGCAGCCTGAGGAATCATTTAGGGGTGACACGTTACAACAAGGTAGGGCTGATTCCTGGAGCGCAAGCTGCAGCAAGCCTAAGTCTCCATGTGCTATTGCGCTGCATTGTGGGAACTGTAGTTCCTTGCTCCTAATACCTTTGAACAGACTGTGGCCAGCAGTGCAGGGAGAATCCTTCATACCCTACACCCCCAAACGAATGAAAGATTCTCATTTTCCATGCACTCTGTCTGCACCTCACAGACCCCATAAACACCATCCCTAACAATACAGTGGTACCTCGTGTTGAGTTCGCTGCGGGTTGCGAACGGCGCGGGTTACGAACGTGGCAAACCCATGGGCAGAAGTGGGATATCGCTGCTCGGGTTGCGGACTTTTTGGGGTGCGAATGGCACCCCGGAACGGATCGTGTCCGCAACCCGAGTTACCACTGTAATGTGGTATGTTGGAGGCGGGAGACCCACTAACACCCATCAAAGCTACAGTTCTTAGAGCCCTGAATCCAAAAAGTGGAGAGAAACCAAATCTGCTGGGAGAGATTACTGCAGTGACCCAGGTAGCAAAAGCAAAGAAGAGGAGTGATATGATATTAGTAAGTTAAAGGTAAAGGACCCCTGGACAGTTACGTCCAATCAAAGGCAACTATGGGGTTGCAGCGCTCATCTCGTTTTCAGGCCGACGGAGCCGGTGTTTGTCCACAGACAACTTTCCGGGTCATGTAGCCAGCATGACTAAACCACTTCTGGAGCAACGGAACATTGTGACGGAAACCATAGCGCATGGAAACGCCGTTTACCTTCCCGCCGCAGCAGTACCTATTTATCTACTTGCACTGGTGTGCTTTCGAACTGCTAGGTAGGCAGAAGCTGGGACAGAGCAATGGGAGCTCACCCCTTTGCAGGGATTCGAACCGCCAACCTTCTGATTGGCAAGCCCAAGAGGCTCAGTGGTTTAGACCACAACGCCACCCATGTCCCTTGATATGATATTAATAAAGGGGAAAGCAAGACAATGCTCTCCTTTCCCCGACACCCAAACACCCAGCTGCAAGAGGAGAGCTTGGAAAAGAATATATTGAACGAAGTATCAACTGAAATTGAAGGGGCAGAACCTCCTGGTTCAACAGAGGTGTCACAAGCATTGGCATATAGGTGCATTTGTGTTTTTTCGAAAATGCCATGGGCACCATCCCCAAAAGTGACTATTCTCCCACCTTCCAAGACCCCAAGACAGAGAGAGATAAAGTGTGCACAGTGGAAGTCAGTAGAATTAATCTAAGCCTCAAAAAGTATATAGAGTTGAAAGAGGAAGTGGGGAAGAGCGTCATTCTCCCAACTTCCTCCTTCAGCTCTATGTACTTTTTGAGGGAGGAAGGGGCATGGCCAAGGGTGGCATGAGTGGCAGGGGGCTCTGAAGCTTTGCAGGTGCCAAGGGAAGACCTTGAAGCTTCCATTGTGCTTGCAGGCACCATGTTGACGACCCCTTGCCTTACTATGAGAAATCTCCATTAACATTCATCCTACCCCCCCCCTTTGCCAACACATGCAAGAATTGCACAAGGAAGTACAGAATGGGCCTGGAACTGTACTCTTTCTTCCCCACCTGTAATTCAGCCTTCAAGTACTTTAAAGGTTACCATTCAACGGCACCGGCCAAACGTTTCTTCACAGCCAACAGCAGAGCTGGAAACTTGTTTGCCAGAACAAGATAAAAATAAAAAAATTGTCAGAATGAAAAAAAAATAAAATAAGGGGCATTCTGGAGCCAGGCTTCATTATCTAGACTCTCTTATGGAACAGCAGTATTTGAAATAAAGGGGATATGATGCATAAAGCAAGGGCAATTTCACTTCCACCTGAGGCACCAGCAAACATAGCTAAAAGTCCAGGCAATGCTGCAGTTATTTTAGGCTTAGTGGTCTTATTCTGCCCCCCGCTTGAGATGGTAATTCAAAATGTGGCAAGCCAAAATGGTTAAGTCCAGTCAAAGGTGACTATGGGGTTGTGGCACTCATCTCGCTTTCAGGCCGAGGGAGCCAGCGTTTGTCCACAGACAGCTTTCCGGGTCATGTGGCCAGCATGATTAAAACGCTTCTGGCACAGCGATACAACGTGATGGAAACCAGAGCGCACGGAAACGCCATTTACCTTCCCGCCGCAGCGCTGCCTATTTATCTACTTGCACTGGCATGCTTTCAAACTGCTAGATTGGCAGGAGCTGGGACAGAGCAACAGGAGCTCACCCCGTTGCGGGGATTTGAACCGCCGACCTTCTGATCGGCAAGCCCAAGAGGCTCAGTGGTTTAGACTACCCTTTCTACCACATACCCTGGGACACATCATCAGGATGGTGAGTTGGTGGCAACATTTGAACGCTGCTTTCCCTCTGGGATATTGTGGGTATTTGTTGCGATCAAAGGAAGTGGTGCAGTGTGTTTTTGCGCGCGCACGTTAATGCGTTGCGTACATGCAGATCTTGCAACACCTAAGTGTGGCAACAGTGAGAACCTCCTGTTCTGGAATAAGTTCTGTGGATAAGTTTTTGTTTGTTTGTTTGTTTGCTTTTTGCCAGCTGAAGTCCCTGCCGTCAAAAGCAAAGGAGGAGAAGGGCACCAAGATGAAAAGGCAGCGTTAAGAAGTTTCTCTTCTTTTTCAGCACAGACGATGTTCTGCCAGACCACAATTCCCGGCATTTGGAACACGTGGCATCTGAGTTTCTCTCCCTTCATTCTTGCCTGGAATGAGGTCAAAGCGAAGCGATGAAACCTGATGTATAAATTATTCCCCCCACCCCACTCCCTTTTGTATGTGAAGCATTCGGAAGAGATGCTTCCCTCCCTTCTCTTGAAAACCTCTCCCCACTTGAGCGCCAGTTGCAAATTCTGCCGTGCCTGCCAGCTCCCCATCTCTCTCTCTCTCTCCCCCCCCCTTTGGTGAAACTCCTCTACTGGCTAGGCAGCCATTTCTCTCTCCCTATCCCTGGTGCAGCTGCTCTGAATCAAGGACCCCGCTTTCGGCCAAGACTCCTTTAATGATGTGGCTGCTCTCACCCACCCCTGCCCCGTCTGCAACTACTCCTCCCTTCCAACCTCCCCCATTTCCCAATCTAGCTTGCATTCTCTCTTTATATAGTTCCAGTACGGATTTAATTATATTCATTGGAGGGCTAAGCAGTTTCTGCCATGCCTTCGTGCGCGCGCGCATGTGTGTGTGTGCGCGTGCTAAATTCTGCAATCCAAATTCTACAATGGAAACCCAGCATTCTGTGTTTGGAATAAATTTAAAATCTAATAGATGGACATAAAGATAGGTTTGCCTAACTGCCTTGTAAAGTCTTCAAAACCAGGGTCATCCGCACATCTTCAGATTTGACTGGGAGGTGGCGACCTACTCTTGTTTTCAAAATTAAAGTTACTTTTGTGTGTCTTTCATCTCTGTTATAGATTTCTGGTATGGGAGGGGATTTGGAAAGTTTTGGTATATATGACCCTGTATCAGGAATCATATTCTTGAGATGTTCTGTAAACACAAACATGCGTCCATCTTACAACACGTCGGGGATTATAACAACATACCGTATTTTTCCGTGTATAAGACTAGGTTTCCCCCCTAAAAAAATAATGTCCAAAATTTGGGGGTGTCTTAGACACGGGTAGATCTTTCCCCATTTTCTTAACCCGAAGTCCCCAAAAATTGGGGGGCGTCTTATACATAGGGGCATCTTATAGATGAAAAAATACGGTACTTTGGAGTGGGGTGGTGGAGAGTCCTTTGTTGTTGACAATTTATAGTCGGAAACACTTGCCAAGCTACTGCAACTCATCCGGGGATCTAGCAGCAGATATATGCTGTGCCTTCTGCCATTCCTGTTCTAGGTAAAGAAGCGCTGCTGTGAGCAAGACTTCTCTTTCGTTTCCTTACGGCCAAATACTAGCCATTATGGATTTATCATGTGTTCATTCTTGCTTATAGCAAGTCCCCGCTTCTCCTCAACTTCCTCTGCAAATTTCACTGCCTTCAAAGTCATTGGAAGCAGGCCTTGCATTTTTGAAAAAAGAGAGAGTATGAAGAATATGCCCAAAGTGGAAAACGTTCTCCGCAGCTGTTTCATCAGTTTTTCCATATTGAATCTCCAGACCTAGAGGCTAAGAATGCTGAGGAAGAAGCTGATGATCAAATAGCATCTCAGCTGCTGAGTGCAAAACTGCCACTGGTTCGCTCCAGAAATCCTATCCCTGCCCATACCCCTGCTAGGTTCAGGTTGAAGGCGCAGCACTGGACAGAGTGAATGGGGCCCTTCCCTACCAAGCTCAGCCTGGCATCTGCTAGTCAGCACGGATAGGCAAACTAAGGCCCGGGGGCAGGATCTGGCCCAATCGCCTTCTCAATCTGGCCCATGGACAGTCCGTGAATCAGGGCGTTTTTACATGAGTAGAATGTGTCCCTTTATTTACAATGCATCTCTGGGTTATTTGTGGGGCCTGCCTGGTGTTTTTACATGAGTAGAATGTGTGCTTTTATTTAAAATGCATCTCTGGGTTATTTGTGCAGCACAGGAATTCATTCATCCCCCCACCTTCAAAATATAGTCATGCCCCCTGCTGAAAAAGTTTGCTGACCCCTGTGCTAGTGCCCACTTGCCTGCTTATGACTGTCCAGAGGGTGGCTCTCAGGAGCGGTTGGCAAGGCAGAGTGCAGCAGCACTGATTATCTGGCTTCCCAGCACCAGGGTTGCTGTCGGTTATCAAGGGGTGAGGGGGGTCTCATAGGATCATAGAGTTGGAAGGGACCCAGAGGATCATCTAGTCCAACAATGCAGGAATATGCAGTTGTCCCTGACGGGGGTTGAACCTGCAACCTTAGCTCCGCACTCTAACCAACTGAGCTATCCACCTCCAACGAATTGGCAGGGAGGCCGGCTTGATGCAGGCACAGATTTGGGCAAGTCAGATTGGCTCCATCGCTGCACCTGCAGCACACTGGCTTCCCCTTCTCCCTCATGGCTCCAGCATCTGTGGACTCCCCCTCCAGCAGGGCTTACTTGTAGCAATGTGCAGGCACAGCATCAGTGTCTTGCACCAGGTGGCTGTGAACTGCCTGCCCATATTGCCCCAAATTCGGTTGCTCTTGGGCATTGTGCATTGTGCAGCCCACTGCTAGGGAAATGCTAAGCCAAGGGCAGCAGGCAGGTAGACATGGCCAAACAGGAGCAGGCATCGCCACAACCCTCCAAACATTGCCAAAGCAGCTATCCAGGGATGGCAGGTGCTGAAACTAGCTCTCAGTACATGCCTTCTGGATGCAGCTTATGAACCATCACTGGAAAAAAAAGTTGCAAGTGGGAGCAGTCTCATTTCCTTGGTGCAAAAAACACCATCTATTGAACTGCTATAGCAGAAAAGCACTCTGGCTTAAGTAATCCACAGTGATCCATGCGACGGTCACCTCCAGACTTGATTATTGTAACTCGCTCTACGCGGGGCTGCCCCTGAAGCTGACCCAGAAACTCCAGCGGGTGCAGAATGCCGCGGCGAGGCTCCTCACGGGGTCTTTGCCGGGACCACATTCATCCAGTGCTTTAGCAGCTGCACTGGCTCCCGGTGGAGTACAGGGTCAGGTTTAAGGTGCTGGTTTTGACCTTTAAAGCCCTTAGGACCCTCATACCTAAGGGACCGCCTCTCCTGGTATGTCCCGGGTAGGACCTTAAGGTCCTCAAATAATAATTTTTGGAGGTCCCGAGCCACAAGGATGCTAGGTTGGCTTCAACTAGGGCCAGGGCCTTCTCAGTACTGGCCCCGACTTGGTGGAACAGTCTGGCACAAGAGACCAGGGCCCTGCGGGATTTGGCATCTTTCCGCAGGGCCTGCAAGACGGAGCTGTTCCACCTGGCCTTTGGGTTGGTTTCAGTTTAACCCTGATGTTTCATTCTTTTGGTGTGATTGGTGGGCTACTTAAAAATGAGGCTGCAGTTTAGATTTAATTTTAAATTGTATTTTAATCTGTATTTTAATGAATTGTTTTATGTTTTTGTTGTGATTTTATTGGTGTTAGCCGCCCTGAGCCCGGTTTGGCGGGGAAGGGCGGGGTATAAATAAAAATTATTATTATTATTATTATTATTATTATTATTATTATTATTATTATTATTAATTGAGGGCCCATTAGAGGCAGGGTTGAGTAGAGGGAGCAACAATGATAAATATTTATTTTTATTTAATCATTTATTAGATGTCTATCCCACCTTTCCTCTAGGGAGCTCAAGGTAGAATATAGGGTTCCCTCCCCTCACCATTCAATCCTCACAATAACCCTGTGAGGTAGTCAAAACAAAATAATTTTTTTAAAAAAAATCCTTACTTTTAAAAAATTCCTTAATTTTTTATTTTGTTTTGACTATGGCAGACCAACACAGCTACCTACCTGCAACTGGAACCTGTGAGGTAGCTTAAGAGACAGCGAATGTCTCAAGGTCACCCAGCGAGATTTGGGGCTCAGTGGATATTTGAGCCTTGGTGTCCCAGGTCCCAGGCTAGCACTCTAACCCAGCGCTTCCCAAACTTGGATCTCCAGCTGTTTTTGGACTACAACTCCCATCATCCCTAGCTGGCAGGACCAGTGGTCAGGGATGATGAGAGTTGTAATCCAAAAACAGCTGGAGACGCAAGTTTGGGAATCCATGCTCTAACAAAAACCTGCCAGTTCTGAGCACCGAGGGCTGATATATTTCACTTTTTTTTTTTTTTTAAAGGGAGGTTTCGTATGGCATACCTATACAAATTGGCTCTTTAAATGCGCTGGCCTGTCTTGGGATGCTGTGGCTTATGTCAAGATGGCAACCAGTCCACATTCCAGAGCTTTTTCAAGCCTGGCTACTTTTTCAGTGCCAGAGCTGAGGCCTAGAACATGTGAAGTAACAGATCTGCCAGCTCTCCCACTGTGATCTGGATCAGTGGGTTGGGGGGGGGAAGGGAGGGGGGAAGTTTACCCTCCCCCCAATGTTGAAATGTGGGCCTGGTTCAAGCTTTTATCTAGTTCCTGTTCCCCATGGTACGCCTTTCCACTGCACCCATAACTTAATGTTATGACACAGCATTCCATGCAGATGCCTATATACAGAGTGGGCTGAATTACACATTCTTTCCTCTCCCTCTTGGAGCTAGGGCATCCCATTTGCATCATGAGCCTGCTGGGTGGGGTCATGTGGGCCTATTCCAGCACTCCAATTGGTCTCCCAAGTGGTTGGGTCTGGGATGCGTCACTGAAATGTCACATTCTGGGGGATTGTGGGAAATTTAAATGGCGGCACTTCAGGAAGCCATCATTTTGATTTCCTATAGTGCCGAGAAATACACCATATTTCATACTTTCCAACATTTCTCCAATGAAAATAGGGACGTCCCATTCCATAATGGTATTTTTACTATTTATACCCCACACATCTTATTGGGTTGCCCCAGCACTCTGGGCAGCTTCCGACGTATATAAAAACATAACAAAACATTAAACATAAAAAACTTCCCTATACAGGATTGCCTTCAGATGGCTCGGGGGTTGGATAACAACATACCCTCCAACATTTCTCCTATGAAAATAGGGGCATCCTAAGGAAAAGCGAAGGGACCCAGGTGGCGCTGTGGGTTAAACCACGGAGTCTAGGGCTTCCTGATCAGAAGGTTGGCGGTTCGAATCCCTGCCACGGGGTGAGCTCCCGTTGCTCGGTCCCAGCTCCTGCCCACCTAGCAGTTCGAAAGCACATCAAAGTGCAAGTAGATAAATAGGGACCGCTCCAGCGGGAAGGTAAACGGCGTTTCCGTGCGCTGCTCTGGTTCGCCAGAAGCGTGGCTTAGTCATGCTGGCCACATGACCCGGAAGCTGTCTGCGGACAAACGCCGGCTCCCTCGGCCTATAGAGCGAGATGAGCGCCGCAACCCCAGAGTCGGACACGACTGGACCTGATGGTCAGGGGTCCCTTTACCTTTAAGTAAAAGCGAGACATTCCAGGATCAAATCAGAAACTGGAACGGTTTCTCTAAATCACAGACATCCCTGGAAAATAGGGACACTTGGAGGGTCTGCATATATTGGAGGCACTGTGAAAAACGTCAGTGATTCCACTTTGTCACCTCAGACAGCAAGAAGCATCAGGCATATCTAGCTGTTGCCTCTGGTCTAAAGGGGTGAGGTGGCGCCCCACATTTCCCTGCTCTCTCTCCTCTCATCCTTTTCTACTCCACTTCCCCAACAGTGTTGACAGAAGATAATTTTGGACTGCAACTCCCATCCTCCCTGGCTATGCTGACTGATGTCTATAGGAGTTGTAGTCTGACATAGGCTGGGAAAGTCCGCTCAGGGGCATCATGGGAAATTAAAATGGTGGTTTCCCAATCCAGATGTTTTTGAAAAGAGAGGCAGGCCCAGAATAGATTTCAGCAGTGGTGCCTAACCAAGGATGTCATGTGCTGGGTTTGCCACACTCCCACATTGTAGGCGCCGCTACTAAGGAACAGGGGATAATGGCCAGATTTCTCCTTTGTCAACCAGTCACTTTCAGTTGGGACAAAAAGAGCAGTAAAACGGGGGAGGGGGGTGTCCCCCTTCCTACCTAGTCACCCTGCACAACCCTGGATTTTCATATATTCACCTGCGAAAGGTGTGCACTAAATGTTACCAGCCATATGCTGAGAGCCTCCTTGGAAGTCCCCTCTGTGCCCCTCCACATGGCCTACTCTATGGTGGCACCAAGGCTGTGACAGTCCCTGTCCTCACCCCCAGGTACTTACGATGCCCAGCTAGGGTAACTGTCTTCAGGATAATTTTTGGGTTACTCCAACTGCTTTTATTAATCACTGGGTCACTTTCCGCTAACTCTGCAGTAAAACCTGGTTTTATTACTCATGTGGAAATTTTCATTTGCTATTGTATTAGTAGGTCTTGTAAGTTGCTTTAGACATACATACATCTGCACTATTCTTTTAAAGAAGTATATTATCGCTTTAAACAGTCAAAGCTTCCCCCAAAAAGAATCCTGGGAATTGCCGTTTGTTAAGGGTGCTGAGAGTTATTGGGAGTCCCCTCAACGAACTACAGTTCCCAGAGTAGTTTAATAGCCAATCTTTATAAATACAGTGGTACCTGGGTTTTCAAACGTCTCAGAAATCAAACGTTTTGATTTTTGAATGCCGTAAACCCGGAAGTAAATGCTTCCGTTTTCAAGCACGCCTCGGAAGTCGAAAGACTTCCACTGAGTGTATATGTTGTTTTTCTCAATTTTCTCTATTAAATTTGCAGACCGCCCTTTGCGCCTCGGTTTTCGAACGTTTCAGAACTCAAACACTCTTCCGGAACAGATTAAGTTCAAAAACCCAGGTACCACTGTGTTTTGTAGTTTCGTTTTTCATTTTTTGGTTGTGAACTGCCCTGGAACCTTTGAGTGAAGGACGGAAAACAAATGTTGATGATGATGTTGATGGATGGGCCACCTGTTGCCATCCGGATGTTTGAGTCCAATCAGGAATAAGGAAAGAACTTTTAACTGCCCATATGTGTTACCAAGCCAAACTTAGGGGCCTTTATATTAATTTACAAAGCCTGTAACATCGAACGTTCCAGTTTTCGAACACTGAAAACCCGGAAATAACTCCTTTGGTTTTTGAATGCTTTTCGAAAGTCGAATGTGCCACGCAGCTTCCGCATTGAGTATTCCATAAGTAAATGCTTCGGTTTTTGAATGTTTTGGAACTTGAACGGTCTTCCGGAATGCATTACGTTCGAAAACCGAGGTACCACTGTATTTACTTTGGTCAATAAAAGGTAGGAAGAAACAGAGCACATAAAAGACAAGTTAATACAGTAAGTACACTATTAAATGTAGAATTAAAAACAATGTAAAATATTTAAGAAACAGTGGGAAATATAAAATAATTTCAAATAAAATGGTAAAAAAGCAACGTAAGGTGTTAATAATATTAAAAATAAGACAGGATGCTCTTCTTAGGGAATTCTTTATAGTACAGTGACAGAGCACCTGAGCATTCACACAACTGTTTCCCGCCTCTTATTTAGCCCTTGCAAGCTCCTACAAATC
Source organism: Lacerta viridis (assembly GCA_900245905.1). Classification (NCBI taxonomy): domain Eukaryota; kingdom Metazoa; phylum Chordata; class Lepidosauria; order Squamata; family Lacertidae; genus Lacerta; species Lacerta viridis. The sequence goes on along the minus strand of OFHU01000864.1, from coordinate 605,802 downwards.
TGGGACTTAAACAGGAGGATTTCCAGGGTAGAAGGTATCAGCTTCCTGGGTCTTTTAGGCAACATTGCTCCTCACTACTGCTATTTTGGGAAGTTGAGCTTTGAGCTTAACTCACAGATTTCAGGCAGCTCCTTCGCTTTCTGAACCGGAAGGCGCTAGCCTCGACGTGTTTTCTGCCCAAACTTGTCTCACGGCTCACCTGCTTTTCCATTTGGGTGCTTTTCCTGTGCTAGTGCATCAATTGGGGCCTTCCTCAGCCCATGAACCAACTATGGGTTGCCATGGCAATGGGGCCTCCACTACACAAGAATGAGCTCTGAGCAACAGCCTGTCTAGGGCCAAATTGAATTCTTGGTTGATTTGTCCAGTGCTTTTTTTCAGGGGGGACGACACATACCCCTAAACATTTTGTGAATCTAAGTTTGGCCTCATAGAGGGGCAGTATTTCAATATGAGTAGGAAAATGAGAGTACCCCCTAAACTATTTTTAAGAAAAAAAGAACTGGGTTTCTCTGTTTACTCAACTCCATTGCCTTCTCAGTTCTGTCAGGGTTGCCCCTTGATTCAACAGTGAGAAGGCCCCATAGCCTATGCTCGGAAGTGCAACACAGAACCCTGTCTCAAATTAAAACTGGGCACAGCGATGCTTGAGGAATTTCTTGCTTTGCAAATCCCAGTGCAAACGGACCTGCTTCAAACTCCCGCAGACTAATATGCAGACTTGATCAGTTCTTTATAATGTAGATACAAGTTTAGAGAAAAACATCACTGTGATGTGTGTATGCACAAATACCTCTCCTCCGCTCTGTAGACACACACACACACACACACACACACACACAGATTCCCCTCCTTCTACTCTTGTAATGCAACCCGGCCCAGAGAGTCCTATATTTGAAGAAACATTTCCTCTGGCCCTGGCTCCTCCAAGGCTCTCTTTTAGGTCTTTGCTAATGGGCCTTGTGGCATTTTTGCAAGCAAGATCTCAATTAGGAGCTGGAAATAGCTTCTGAACCCTGCACGGCTGATTGCCGGGTATCACCGGGCCAGCCACAATTAAGGAGGAAGAGAGAGGACGATTGTATGGTGGCCTGGCGGTAGGGACCATAATAGACCGGGCGTTGCCATCCATGTAGCCTGTGGTCGAACCTCCTACTGAATGGGAGGGATCACAAGAAAGAGACAGTCAGCAGATAGAGGTGGCTGGGGAGGGGATTTCGGCGGACCTGTTTTGGGACAGAGAATTGCAGGATGGGCAAAGGTTTTAATCTGAAGATGGGCTGGACAGCAGGATCTGTCTCCAGTTTCAGGGCTCAGTCATGGGATTGTAGTCCCCTTCAGGATGTTCTGGATTTATTCAGTTATATATTAAATTTATACACTGCCCTCCAACTGAGGATCACGGGGCAGTTTGCAATATAAAAGCACAAAAATGCAAGATGTAATAACAAATAAAATAACCCCCCCCCCCGCCCCCCAGTTTTAAAGGCAACCAGTCATTTAATTAGCCAAAGGCTTGGGAGAGCAGGAATGTTTTTGAATGGCACCTAAAGATATGTAATGAAGGCACCAGGTGAGCCTCCCTGGGGAGAGCAGTCTATAAGCAGGGCGCCACCACAAAAGTGGTCCTCGAAGTACTACATTCCTGAGCCATTTAACAGAATCTTCAAGTGTCCCTATTTTCCAGGGACAGTCCTAGATTTACAGAAGCCGTCCCGGTTTCTGATTTGATCCCAGAATGTCCTGCTATTCCTTAGGGCGCCCCTGTTTTCATCAGAGAAATGTTGGAGGGTATGGAGTTATGCGACCTCCGAGCCAAGGAGATAAGTAACTGAACAACCTTTTGAAGACGTCTGAAGGCAGCACTGTATAGGGATGTTTTAAAATGTTTATTAGAGTGGCTGGGGTGACCCAGTCAGGTGGGTGGGGTACAAATAATAAAACTATTATTATGATGGAATAGGACGTCCCTATTTTCATCACAGAAATGTTGGAGGATATGCCAGCCACCCTCTCTATAACATCTCCACCAGACCCCTGGCAGTGTGGGGACGACCTCCCAAAAGTGGGCAAAGCTGACTAGTTTTCACTGTCAGTGGGGCCCGCCCGCCCCCCACCCCCACGAGACAGGTTGCTGGGCCAGCCCACCAGGGCAGGGAGAGACACAAGCTCTGAACAAACTCAGTCAGAGGCAACCCTGGGATGTGTTTTCCCCCTGCGCCACTCTTTCCCCCGAAGACAAAACTGGAGCAGATAAAGGGCATCTGGGATCTGTTAACTGGATTCAACACTGCAGAACACATGGGTTGCATTAAAGCAACTTTCTCCCCTCCCCCCTCCTTTCGCGCTAGGAAAAAAAAATATATCTCCAGAGCTCCGTTCTGTTGCCACTTGGAAACTCTTCATATCTCTGCAAACGTTTCCTTCTTTGTGAGCCGAATTCAACTAACCCAGTTTCGTTTGTCTCTTTCTCTGCCCCAGGCCGAGTTGTAGAAATGCAAGCCTGTCTGTCACTCACACAAGTGGCCCTGTCAGAGACAGCAATGGCTGGAGCAACTCAGATTTTAAGGGTTTCCTCAGGAGTGTTGCCTTGGCCCTGAAATGCGAGCTCTCGCCATATGTTCAGTTGTTCAGTACAGTGAATGGGTACAGGGAAGGCCTACATGCATTCTGCGAGGAGCCCCACATGGATGATCTAATGAACATGGGGGGGTGGGATTGGAGGTCCCTTTCCCCATTCTAAATATATTCATTGGACACAGGTGGCGCTGTGGTCTAAATCACTGAGCCTCTTGGGCTTCCCAATCAGGTCAGCAGTTTGAATCCCCATGACGGAGTGAGCTCCCATTGCTCTGTCCCAGCTCCTGCCAACCTAGCAGTTTGAAAGCACGCCAGTGCAAGTAGATAAATAGGTACCGCTGTGGCAGGAAGGTAAACGGTGTTTCTGTGTGCTCTGGTTTCCGTCACGGTGTATCGTTGCACCAGAAGCGGTTTAGTCATGCTGGCCACATGACCCGGAAAGCTGTCTGTGGACAAACGTTGGCTCCCTCGGCCTGAAAGCAAGATGAGCGCCACAACCCCATAATCGCCTTTGACTGGACTTAACCATCCAGGGGTCCTTTACCTTTACCATTTTACCTATTCCTCTATGTGCATCTCATCTTTCCACCTCCAAAACACAGATGGCATTCAGCAGAGCAGAAGATGTGCCAACGGAGAGAAGCAAGAGGATGGGACAGGAACGGTCTGGTTTTCTAACCAGTGCCAGATTTACATATAAGCTAAACAAGCTATAGCTTAGGGCCCCACTCTCTTGGGGGCCCAAAAAAATTTAAAGGAAAAAAACTGGATGTACATTTCCAAAATATAAGATAAAAAACAATAAAATAAAACCTACATACAGCAACAGTGTTTTGTGTTGTGTAGGCTCCTATGATGTAAGTCATGGGCCCCACCTGCTAGCCTGCTCCCTAAAATATCACTGGTTTGCTCATTTCTATGTATAGGGTGCCTACATTCTGCATATGCAAAACCTAGCCCAGTTAATAGTGGGAAGAGCCAAGTAATTTCCAGGAAAATTACCACTGGAAAGAGCCAAGATTAAGATGAGAGAATTCCCCACAGCGGAAGCAACCATGAGTGGAACACTGATAAAGTGAAGTGAACCATATGGATTGTTTTATATTCATTGCAAACCAGTTGTGAGGTGTTTTTGTCTACAATCAAGTGATACATAAATTGTATGAAATTAACACTGTCGTGTTAAGTCTGCTGCCAGCACTGATGTACCCGCTAGCCACAACCTGGCACGTTCAACATTAGTGCGAAGGAGGTCTGCAGGTGTACAAATGTGCGTGCAAAATGTCTGCTTGGCTCTTAAGATCATGTTGAGGGGGCTGTTCTCTGGGTGCTCCATCTCTGGTGTATGGGAAAGTGGGAACCGGGAACAGAGCCATTTATGTGCTGGTGACCTCATTATGGAATACTCTGCCCAGAGACATTTACCTGGCACCAAGTAAGTTTCAGTTCCCAGGTTAAAACAATTTTCTTGCTATGTGGTTCCATGCCAATTTTTCTGTTGTTTTGTGTACCAATGGGAGCTTTTGAAAGGTAAGTTTAACTGCTGTGGAGGAAGGTGATTTTTGTGGGGGGAATCATGTTCTCCATGGGCAGTGGTCCTGATGCCAATTGGTTCCCTAGCCCTTATTATTAAATGAACCCCCAGCCTCCCAGCTTATGACAATGCACTCTAAGCATTTACTGTAGCCAGTTCTCCTTCCTGTTGCCAGATCTGCCCAAGGAAGAGGAACTTGGAAGGCTGTGGTGGAGAGGCTTGCCAGCAATGACCAGTGGTGATGGGGGTTTCCCCCAAGGGTAAATACACATGAAACAAAAACCATTGGCTAGCTTGTCCAATATTCATGGTATAGCTCAGCCGACAGAGCATGAGACTCTTAAGCCCAGGATCGTGAGTTCGAGCCCCACATTGGGCAAATGATTCCTGCACTGGAGTACATTGTCAGCAATATAAAATAAAGGTAAAAGGTAAAGGACACCTGGGCAGCTACGTCCAGTCAAAGGCAACTATGGGGTTGCAGCGCTCATCTTGCTTTCAGGCCAAGGGAGCCGGCATTTGTCCAGAGACAGCTTTCCGGGTCGTGTGGCCAGCAGAACTAAACCGCTTCTAGTGCAATAACGGAATGCATAACGGAAACCAGAGCACACAGAAACGCCGTTTACCTTCCCGCCGCAGCCATGTACCTATTTATCTACTTGCACTGGCGTGTTTTCGAACTGCTAGGTTGGCAGAAGCTGGGATAAAGCAATGGGAGCTCACCTCGTCACGGGGAATCAAACCGCCGACCTTCCGATTGGAAAGCCCAAGAGGCTCAGTTGTTTAGACCATAGCACCACCTGCAATATGCTGATGACACGCAGCTCTACTTTTCCTTTACAGAACCTTCCGGTTCATTATTTCCCATTAGCAGAAGCGCAAAGATTTCCTATTTATAACTCTAGAGTATCTTGTTTGTGTCCACAAGGCACATCTTTCATTTATCTAAATATTTAAAAGAATAAGACATAAAAATACTAACAACAACAACAACAACAACAACAATGTATTCAGTACCTAAGAGAATGGGCAGACACGTAAACAAGTGCACACATAAGACATTACAAGTTTGGGCTGCCTCAATTAACATGAATGAGTTTTTCGCTGTGATTTTGGCCAAGAAAATATGACGGGTTATCAGGAATGTTAACAGAATGATTTTAATGGGCCTTAATGGCCTTAAACTCTCCCCTCTCCATCTCTGGAATGTGATATTATAAGAGCAGAGGAAGGGATGGAGAGAAGCAAGTCAGTCAGAGTTGGACAGAATTGGGAGCTGGCTAAGAAGTCCATGCTTCCTTCCCTGTTCCCAAACTGCTCTCCTCGCGTATTTGTAAACAAACAGATATGTCTTATCCAAAGGAGATTAAATCCTGGACTTCTCAGTGGTCAAGAAAGTGAGGAGCACAGAAGAGTGCATTTTCGTTTCTCTCTCTCTCTCTCTCTCTCTCTCTCTCTCTCTCTCTCTCTCTCTCTCTGTTTCTCTCTCTCTTTTAAAAAAACAGACCTGAGGAAAACAAGGATGAAAAAGTTGTGTTCTCCTACCAGAGAAGAATGGCAGATGAAGCTGATGGACTATGCTGAAATGACCGGAAGAATCAGAAATCAGGAAGATCAAAATTTTAATAAGGAATGGGGGGAATTTATAACTTACCTTAAAGACCATTGTAAACAGTTAAAATTGTTAGTAGGATTGGAATAACGCTTGTAGTTTAATGGTGAACTTTGGACATAATGGAGATGTAAAAGATTTGGATCATTATCAAAGATGCAGGAGGAAATCATTGATAATAGGACCCACAAAGGGGAGGATGGAAGTCCAGGAGATTCCTTGGAATCTTGTTTTTATGATTTATGTTTGATATATCTCTGTAAAATTTTAATTTGAAAAACTAACTGAATAAATGTGTGTGTGTTGCATCGCCTTATGAGACAACATACAACAGACCCTCCAAGTGTCCCTTTTTTCCAGGAACAATCCCAAATTTACAGAAGCCATCCCAGTTTCTGATTTGATCCTGGAATGTCCCTATTTTCATCGGAGAAATGTTGGAAGGTATGATACAAGGGCTGTAAAGGTAAAAGGGTCCAACCAGATGCCTTGAGCAGGACATTAGTGCGACAGCACTTGGGAGACTGCCGGAGGGAACTGGTTGATAGCTGCACAATTTACAGGGGGCGAGTGGTTGAATAACTTTGATTCATTACTGAGACTTGGCTGAGAAAGCCAGCAAAATTCTGACCAGGTCCAAGGCCCACACTGAGGTCCAAGCTGCACATGGCCGATTAAAGAAGTGTGTTTAATCTGCTCCTTTTTATTTTTGGAGAGAAAGCAGCCATGGGTCTAATCTGGAATGTGCAGAAACAGCACATTCAGGGACAAAAAGCAGCCAGGTTAGGGGCGGTTTTCAGCAGCACTCCCCAAAAATCGTGGTGCAACAAAAGTTAAAGGTGCTTGTTTAAACACTGGGTGTTCTTTGAAGTTTGGTCCTCAGATATCAGAGTATCTTGGGGGAAGTCCAGCCTACACCCACAAATATTTTCCCATGAGATTCCAGTGGGTTGGACTAGATTCAGGGGTGGCCAACTCCCAAGAGACTGCGATCTACTCACAGAGTTAAAAACTAGCAGTGATCTATCTACCCCCTTTTGGGGGGTTCAGGTCAGAGTTGTTGAGCTTTTTTGGGGGGGGGAGCCACTGATCTACCAGTGATCTACCACAGATCTACCAGTGATCTACCGGCAGATCACGATCTACCTGTTGGACGTGCCTACAATTTTATGAAGAAAGGCTTAAGAGACCAGAACTTGCACATTTGGAAAGAAAGAGAAAAATCACATCTATTCATTCATTATTACATTTATATCATGCTTTTCCTGCAAGGAGTTCAAAGTGGCATACACCTGGAATACTGTGTCCAGTTCTGAGCTCCACAATTTCTGCTCACCTCCTCCAAGAGGTGGGCGGGGTTTGTGACACCACACGGGGCTTACCTGGACAGGTGCCATCCACCTTGCTGCAGGTTGACCATCGCCCCGCCCCGGTCTCGGCAGGACAATGGGCTGCCGGCTGGGGGTGGTGCGACGGCCAGGAAAAGGGCCTGTGCTCTTCGGCCCAGACTCACTTTGTTTTTCTTCCTGCTAGCTGTATCACTGGACTTCACGCTTGGTGAGTTTTTTCCCTTAGCGGTGTGTGCGCAGATAGGTTTGCTGTTCCTGTCTCATTAGTTTTAATTTAGTTAGTCAGCTATTAAAATTCCCACCTGCTTCAGTGTTTAAAATTTAAGAAAGATCTTCTCAAGCTGGAATGTTTGCAGAGGAGGGAGACCAAGGTGATCAAGGGTTTTGGTAACCAAGCCTTATGAGGAACGGTTGAGGAAAATGGGTATGTTTAGCCTGGTAAAGAGGAGACTGAGAGGATATACGATACACATATTCAAATATCTAAAGGGCTGTCACATGCTGAATGGAGCAAGCTTGTTTTCTCTGGCTCCAGAGGGTAAGACGCAAACCAATGGATTCAAGTTACAAGAAAGGAGAAGAAGTTTCCGACAGTAAAAGCTGTTCGACAGTGGAACAGAATTCCTCGGGAGGTGGTGGACTCTCCTTCCTGGGATGTTTCTAAGCAGGCCATCTGTCATGGATGCTTTAGCTAAGATTTCTGCATTGTAGGGGGCTGGACTGGGTGACCCTTGGGATCCCTCCCAACTCTACAATTCTCTTCTCCCCCCCCCCCATTATCGCCATGAAAACCCAGTGAGCTTCATGGCCAGGTGGACATTTGAAGCCGGGTTGGTTAATCCGGCACTCTAACCACTACACCACACTGCATAAAAACAACTTTAGGAATCAACTAACTTTAGAGTGCTGGGCTTTATAGTGGCATAAACTTCACATTTCACCGCAAGCTGTTTGAGAGGCACTTCGAACATATGCAGAGTGCTATGGAGGAGAAGCGACAACCGTCATACCATCACCTGGGAAATAGCTGCTCTGGTTTTCTGCTATTTCATGTGCATTGGGCTATGTGTGCACTACATTGCAGTTTTTTAGCTAGAATCAGGGGTGCCAACTTGAATAAATTATTGGGGGGGCAGACAAGCCCCTCCCCACATAATCAATCACATGACACAACACACACACACACACACACACACACCCCATTTGAATGACAATGCCTATCAACTTTGAGGGGTTCTTGACCCTCTCAAATATTTTATTGGGAGGGGGGCGAAGGGACCTCAGCCCCTAGGAGTTGGCTGTTTTGGCCGGAATCTAAGCGGCCATCTTGACGCTCCATCAGCCAGCCTTAAGCGTTAAAAGTGGGAACTGCAGCGAATCTGGGCAACGTGGGCTGCTCCTGTGCGGAATGCTCCATTCCTGGGTTTTTTGGTTTTTCGGCCTGTTGCCAACACAGTCTGCCAGCACTCCATGGCCGCTGTGCACACGCATTTTGAAGGAAATGCAACTAGCATAGCCTGGACCCGGTGCCATCCATGGAGAGCTGTTCCAAAGTAGCATTTTTTGTTTGTTCATTTGCAGGGGCATAGCAAGGGGTGCGTAGGGGGCGGACCGCCCCATGTTACATAATGGAGGGGGTGACAAATTATCAAGGAACAATTACTGCCCTACTAGGGCAGTTCATAAAAAAAACTTTTTTAAAAAAAAAAAATGCCTGCTCCAAAGGTCTTATCTTACTATACTAGGGATTATATAGCTATATATGAAATTTCATGCATATCGGTTAATATCTTGACCCTCCTCCACCAAAATAGCTGTTTACTTGGCTGTTTTCCTATGTCGTGAAGGCTGAAATTTCAGTTCAGTGGAGCACTTACTGTTCCCAACCCTAACCCTGTGGAAAGCCATCTAATTAGAGATGTTTTTAGGAGGTAATTTAATTATTGTTTGATTTTATACCAATGTTATGTATCTGATGTTAGCCACCCTGAGCCCGACTTCGGCCGGGATATAAATAAAAGTTTTTATTATTATTACTTGTTATTATTCCTTTGTAAGAAAATATGAAATAACGTAAAACCATTTTTGCAGGGGGGGAATCAATGGGGGGGGTGACAAGAAATTTTCCGCGCCGGGTACCACCTGACCTTCCTACGCCTCTGTTTGTTCATTTGTTTGCAGAAGCAAGCCAATCCAGGGCATTAAAAAAAAAGTCAAAAAGCCCCCCACCCCTGGTTTCCCCCCCCCCATGAAATGGAAATTGAAACCTGCATGCTCCCAGGAGGTTTTGCAGTGGAGGTACAAAGATAGGGAGTCAGTTGTTAAGAAGCCATTGAGCCACAAAAGGAAGCAGCAGCCACTTCTTTGCACTCTGCCCGTTTCTCTCTCTTCCTAAATGAGACTATTCCTTTTCCTTTTTTTTCTCTTTTTCTCCCAGTGCATTCTCTTCTCTCCACCCCCCACCCCAGGCAAACCCATCGCATTCCTGAGCCCAAACTGCTCACTCCAAGTGATGAGGTGGCGTCTCTCCCCCTTCTTAGCCCAGCCTCATCTCCCCCCCCATTCTTCTCATTCTCTCTTTTTACACACACACACACACACACACACACACACACACACACACACACGATGGGATTCTTTTCTTTTTGGTCATGCTGCAAAAAAAAAAAAAAAAAAAAATTAAAGACACATCTTCGTTCTGGAAAGCACCCAGCCTTTTTAAGCGTCCAAAAAAGCAGTCAGGATAGAAGGGAGGAGGAGGAGGTGTCTCCTGCAACGTGTGCGTTGCCGCAGTCAATCAAAGCCCGCGGATTTTTTTTTTTGCATCTGCCTTGCTGAAGTGGGTGGAGGGAAGTTTCTTTCGTTGCTTTGGTGGAACTCTGTGTGCATTTAATTGCAGCCTATTAAACACATGCAGAGCCAGGGCGCCTGCGCAGGAGGTTTCGCGGCTCCACTTCTGACGTGTCCCCTTCGAGTCGAGAAGAATACACGTGGATCTGAAAGTGGAAAGGCAGAAATTGTTTTCATTTATTTATTTATCAGGGCAATCTGGAAGAGAGGAGTGTTTGGCGGAGCAAAGGGGCGATGAATATAAAGCGATCGGTTTTTGCATCGTTGTTACTCGCTGTTAGCGAGGCCCGCCTGCGGAGGGTAGCAAGGCTGGGCATTTGCCAGGGTCTCAGGAGGTGGTGGAAATGGGGGTGGGTCTGCCACACACCTGCAATGCCAATGCTGTCAACTGTGGCAGCCTGTAAATCTCCTTTTTGACTCAGGGAGATCATCGGATGCGCACGCCGCTACGACTCTTCCATTTACCCAGAGAGGCTGGAGAACCCTAGCCATGTGGGCGGGGTATAAATAATAAATATATTATTATTATCATTATTATTATTCATTGTCCTTATGCCATTGCAACCAGTTTCATAGCCTGGAAGTAGGTTATATGAGTTGCAGCCATCAAGGGCATTCAAGTTCACACGCGAGCTCCATCTCCCTCATTCAATGCAGGGGTAGTTAGAAGTGGCTGGACTACAGTTCCCATTAGCCAGGCCGGCATGCCCAATAGTCAGGGATGATGGGAGCTGTAGTCTAACAATATCCGCAGGGCACCACACTCACTACCTGTGCAGCTGAAGCCATCGCCTAGCAGCATTATTTAGATTTGTGGCCTTTTCCAGAGTTGCGATCCTCCTTTAATCATAAACTATGGCATGAGAATCACTTTCCATTCATTGCCCTGACTCTCCACTCCCCAGTTTTCTGATAATTTTTAATTGTGCAGTCATGGATGCACAATGGCAGCCATATTATCCCCTTGCGCAGACAATGTCCGTGTCTCCCCTCCCCCTTTGCACTCAACTCTTTCCTTAGCAACCAGCAGCAAAGAAAACCATTTTTAAAAGAACAGGGAATGGCGGCAGTACTGCTGGTGCAGATCCACCTGAAACCAGGTGGTAATTCCACCAGTTGAAGGTCAATGATGGGAGGTTTCTAAAGTGTGGTCCATGGACCACCAGTGGTCTATGAGATTCATTCTCATAGTCCTTGGAAGTTACAGAAGTAGGAGGCTCTGCCTTCCTCAGAGGAACAAAGCTATGGCTGACTGCTCGATGGGGGAAGATCCCAAGCAGGGTAAAGAAGCTGATGAGGTTCTTGAAAGGAGTGGGGGGGGTCTATACTTGGGAAAGAAGGAAGCTGCAGGAAAGAGGGGAGGTCCTTAAGGAGAGAGCACAAGCAAGGCACAGGTGTGTGGGGGGGAAACATTAAGTTGTCCGCCAAGACCCTCAGCAATTTTCACCTGGTCTTGGGTAAGGGAGTCAACTTTGGGAGCCACTGTGGGAATGTTCAGGGTGGCAGGAGAGGATATACTGTTTATTAATATCCTTCCTAACTTGTACTAGCAAGTTCCTTTATGTAGCAGAGTTACATTCCCCTTTTTTACATGCACAGCAGATAGCTGGTTGCAGGCTCGTGTGAGCCTCTCACTATTATACAATTCAGTCTGTCTCAGATTGAATTGTATGTTCCTGGTAAGTTCCCTTGAATCCCTCTTAAAAGCATAAAGACGAGGCAATCCTATTCAAAATCAATAAAAAAGTTTACTCACATCAGTTCACAGTTGGATTCCTGAAGGCAGACTTAGTTACAAATATGTACATGTGGATATACCCCATATGGGGGAATAATCTCAGTGCTTCTGTTAGCTGACAGCTAGCAGAGCAATCCTAGCTGAAAGCTGGTCAAACAAAGAAGGAAGTCAAAAAAAGAGGAAGTGTGCTGCGTGACTTGGCCTTTTGTTACCTGGACACCTTCTATCACATGCAAAAGGAAGGATGCTCCAGCCAGGAGGAACAGGAAGTTTTGACTGGCTGGACCAAACATTCCCTCGCTTGTCTTCTCTAGCATTACAAGGAATGTTGTACTTGACTGCTTCTCATGGATCACATTCCACAGGCACTGCCCTTGACAATCTCTAAAATATATTCTGATCCATGATCCATCCTTGTTGACAGTTGGTTCAAGGGATCCTGACCAGGCTGGCCCATTCATGAAGGCCAGTGTGCAAGGATCCACACAGTTAGTTGATCCAGCCTCCAAGGAATGAATCAACCCATGCTTCTGCCTTCTCCTTGGCAGTCCCCCCTCCTTGCCCAGTGCCGCCTCTACAGTAGACCCTTGGCAAATAGGAGGTGCTGGTGGTCTCCTCCCACCCCTAAGGAGGAAATGGTGGGGGCTGCCCTCTGGGGTCTCCCAGGCTCTGCAGCAACCCAGTGTGATTCAGAGCAAGCCCCTCTCTTTGCCATAGTTTTTGATTCCAACTTCAAAGGTTGGTTTGATCCCTGCATTTCTGCTGTATGCCATGTTCCAATGGGATTTGCCTGATGTGTGTGTGGGGAAGACATGCGGTTTGCCTTGTGAGCCCACCTGATTCACACTTCCCGAAACAATATGCCAACTGAAATGTAGGCGCCCTTCCAAAATCTGCTCTCCTCTGAATTTTGCAACACAGTCAAACTACATCTCCAAAAATGCATATGTTCGGAGAGTGTGCGCATATAAATGCAAGTACTGATCAAAGTAACGTACAACTGTTGCGTGATGCATGGTGGAATTGCTTGCAAATGTGTATTCATTAGGGGAAAGGTGCACTAAAGCTCTAACGATTTTTCATGATTTGTTGCGAAACTTTGTCGTGAAATTTTGAACAAAAAATCCACGAACTGGGGCAGAAATAGGGCGACCCAAATTTGAGATTGGGAAAATAAGCAGAAATTGGACAGATTTGTGTGTCTCTGCTGCTAAGATCCATTCTGCTGCCATCGTGATTATTAGGAGCGCTAACTCATTCCAGAAAGTTCCTGTTTTATGGAATAGATACACCTAAAACCTTAAAACCGCAAAGAAGCACAGAACCCAAATCCCGCTGCCTCTCCATTCTTCTAAGGATAAAGTCACACAATGACATTTCTCTTTACATTTTTTATTTCTCCGGGAAATGTTTGCTCTCTTTCTCATGGTGTCCGCTGTTTGCCTTGAGATGCCTTCCCTTTGGAATCTTCTTGGTCCTCATTTTAAAACCCAGAAGTTGGGAGGTTGGCCTGTTGAACATAAATGCATGCATACGCACACATTTATATGCAGCAGTAATTACAGCTTCTAAAAACTGCACGGTATCTTGTGTGCTGTTGTCACGATGCTGCTTCTTTTTCCAACCAACGTGGCTCTTCACGCTTTCGAACAGTCATGGAAGTTTGCCATTATTATTTTCTTCTTTTTTTTTAAGAAAAAGAAAAATGCCCTTGAGGTCCATCAGGGAGATGGGGTACAGTAGCTAATAAGAAATCTGCCTTTGGATTTTCCCCTGAGCTTCCTGGAATGCTTTTATTTGAGTCACAACAGCAAAGCATCTTTTCAACTAGGATTAGATGGGTTTGATCATTCAAACCTTTGTGAAATAAGTGGTGGAAAGTTTGAGGGAGTCGTTTTTAATTGACCAGAGGTTTGGGATACTCTTAGGGAAGTCTCGCTGAGGTTCCAGATTGGGATAGAAAGAGAAATATTGTGATTTTCTTTCTTTTTCACATCAGTACAAATAAAGGGACGGTTTGGAACATGGGTAGCATTGTGTACAATGGGAAAAACAACAGCTTTGTATGCTTTTAACAATGTGTTTCATCCTGCTGTGTGCACATGTGAAAACTGCCCTGCTCTGTGACACATCCTAACAGACAGGCAGCCATGAATATAGGTAAGCCCAGTGCTGTTTCCTGGGGGTACTCGGGGGGTATGCAGTACCAGCACTTTTTTATTTTTCAAATGTTAAAAAGCGTGGCGCTTACTGTAACAACTTCATGGTGAGTACCGGCACAGGGTAAGCCATATCACACAGTGAAACGCATGCACAGGTAGCCTTCCTTTTTGGTCAAAAATGGAAAGCCAAAACCCTGATACTTTGAGACACCCGACCTCAACCCTGTACTACCTGTGATTGTAACCCATCGCTCCATTAGTGACTGCATTGCATGCAAGTTAAACCCACCATTTTTTTCCCCTATGGAATTCCCAAGCAAAATAAGTTTTACGCTGGGGTTGTAAACAAGACCAACTCCAGAACTTCCCTCTTTTCAAGCTGTCATAAGCAAATGTTTCCTGACGCAGAATCTCAGGTGTACTGCGATTCACCTACAGAGTCCCCATATGCATATGGTGTAGAAAAGGAACAGGGGAAGCTTTGAAGGTCAGGGAATTCTGTGCAGAGCCGCTGAACCCAGAGGGTGTTGCGGAGTTGCAGAGATATTCCTTTCCCCTGCAGTTTTGCCTATTTGCTTATTTTCTTTTGGTCCTTTATAGATCATTTCAAGCCCCCTTCTCGTTTTTTTTAGTAGGACGCTCTCCAAGCTACTACACACACTTAAAAGGTTTGTATATGAAATTAAGCGGCAATTATTTTTGAAAGGATAGCGAGAAAGAGGACAAGGCAGCGAGAGAAAGGATGGATATAAAATTAAAGGAAACAGCAATATAGCAAGGATCAGATCGCATTTAGAGGAAGTTTGCAGGACCCCCAAAGTTTTGCTTTTTCTGTACTTAGAGAAGAAAAGGGAAAAAAACAAGGACAAACAAATACACACTTTGCTCTATATCTCCCTCTGGTGCCTCACCTTTACAGGTGCGCTACTAGGTCATCCAAAACCTGCAAGTTCCATCTCACTACTATCTGATCTTGCATGCCTCCTAATATTCAGCTTTTTTGCCTTCCAAACGCTCCTGTAACTCCTATTCTTCAAATCAGTCTGCTCCCACTTTTCTTTTAACTCCCCCAGTCCACACACACACACACACACACACGCATAAGCACCCTTCAATTCATACCCCCATTACATTCCTCCCTCTTCCTGCACAATGTACTGCCAACCCAGAAGATCCACTGGTTTTCTGGAAGAGAGTCTAGTGGGGTCCATTCTTTTTGTGATTGGTTAGAAAGGGGCTTGGCTTCGCCTCTCCACTTTTTGGGAGTGGGTGCGTGTGTGTGTGTGTATGCGTGTCCGTGTGTGCCTTGGGGGCGGGCTGGGCTCCTCTGATTGGCTGAGGGGCTGGCCCAAGATCCCCCCCTCAGCACTCAGAAGCAAGCGAAGAAGGGATCCACCTCTGGGACACTGGACCGTATAAAAAGGGAGGCTAAAAACTTGACAGAGTCAGTAGGAAGTTTCTGCTGGGGTCTGGAGTGGAACTACATAAACCAGACCATCCCTGTATGACTGGACACTAAAGCAGAACCAAGGATACAAAGAGTCTTCATGTCTAATATTTAGACATGTTCAGCTTTGTGGATTCCCGGTTACTGCTTTTGATAGCAGCAACTGTTCTACTCACCAAAGGTCAAGGCGAAGAAGACTGTAAGTACAGCATCTTATGTACTCTCGCACAGTGTGTACATGCTAAATGACAGTTTTTATTGTAGCCCTATGGGTGGTGGGGGGTACTTGCCCCCATATTTTCTTTCCCCCACCTCTTTCTGTTGAATGCAAAACTGTTTCCCCCCCTCTGCGCCACCCAGAACTCCAGAAGTGCAAAAGACAGTAAGCACCAAACCATTTCTACCGAGCAGTTTGCCAAAGTCGGGGAGAAGGGGCGGCAGCAGCCGAGTTGTGATTTTGCAATCTGTGCTTCCCTGTGGTTGTAATACTGGCAGCGTGTTGCGGTGGCTTGAGAGATGTAGGTGTAAGACCAGGCGAAGAAAGCACTTGTTATATATGGTCTTAAGGTTCCTTTAAAAAGAAATTTTAAAAAATTGAGAAAGGTCAACACATGTTTGTGACCTTTCTGAACCTTCAGTACTTGGCATGAAAGCAATGTGGGGAGGAAGGCTTAAGAGACTGAAAAAGAAGGTATCTCTCACACCCCGCAGATTTCTCCTGAAAGTGCTCTATGGAGAAAACAAACCACTCTTCTAAAAGCAAACTTAGCCAGCTGTGCATAGCCTTGGGCGTGTTTCCTTTGGTCTCCCTCCTCTCTCTCTCCCTCCCTCCCTCTTTTCTCTTAACATGTCCCTTGGGGCCAGATAACAAGTTGGATCAATTAGAATCTCTGCACTGGCTTGCCAAGTTCAGGAAAGCGGGGCGGGAACTGGGAGTGGGTTGTCACTTTGGAGGGGGACAGGAAAGGGGAGCATGGCAAATGATGGAAAACTCATTGTGCGTTCTTGGAAAGCCAAGCAGTTGACAGGGAAGAGAGGAGGAGAGGCGAGGAGGACAAAGCTGTTTTCCCTGCCTTGTTGAAGAAGTCTGCAAAAGCCATCAGGAAAATATTAGGGAGGGGGAGGAGAGAGAGAGAGAGAGAGAAGTTTCAGGATGATTCATAAGGAAAATGTTTCAGCAACTTATAAAGCGCAGGAGTCTAGACATCACTTCATAGACAAAGCCTTTTGGATGGTAAAGGATTGGAGGGAATCACTTTTGCTCGTCGACCAAGTCCAATGGCGACATCTACTGGCCATCGAGGGACTCGCTTGTCCTTGGCATTCTTCTATAGACTTGCCAGGGGTGGGGTTGTGGGGAGTGGCCTTTAAATGGGTCAGCAATGATCAAAGGGAGTGCATTTCCGGGGTCGACAACTGAACAGGATTAGTAAACAACTCCTCACCGGAGGGAAATCAATTTACCATCAAGCAAGCAACGTTTTTTTTTTGGTGTAGTATATTCTTCACTCTAATTATGGAAGTTTTGCTGCCATCTAGTGATGAAGGGGTTTTCCTGCAGCATCCCAGGAGGGTGTTATCAAACATGAGTTTCATGTTCCCAAAGCTCCTTGACTCTTTTATCTCTCCTTCCCCCTATACTTTTTTCCCCGAGAATAGCGGATTTTCTTTCTCCCTCCCTGTCCAGTATCTGGTTGTTGTTTTTTATTTTTTATTTTTGCGGAAAACTCAACAGTCCAGTGCTCAATTTTAAAAGGAGGAAATAATTTATAAAATGCACGGCCCCTCATTTAAAAAAACAAAAACAAAATCTGCTAGAAAAGCAAATTCTTACTTCTTCTCCAGCATTCGTCCTTGGTGACATCTCTTGGTACCATCCTTAGCTTAGGTGTGCTCCACAGTTAACATCCACGGTGCTACCAAACTCCTTGTTTCTGAACAAGCTGGCGTCGGATTTCAGCCAAGGTGGGAGGCCTAGAGAGTCTGCCCTATCATGATCCACAATTCCTGACTTCCCATCCTACCTAAATTGTTTGCAGTGCAGCTGATTTCCCAAGGCCACACGCCATCAGTGGGATGCAATTTCTTCCCCTACATGGGTCCTCCTCCAGTCCAAATTCCTGAGTCTCTCTCTCTCTCTCTCTCCTCTTTATCTCTTTTGCTTCTTAGAAGCCTGTGAATTTCTTTCTCCTTTCTGTGTTTGGCTTGGCTTCAGCTCAGAACGTTGAGGTTACCAAGTTGGATGCAACAACCGGCCAGAAGTTTTGTTTAAATTCCAAAGCAACTGGAAAGAGTTATTGTGAGGCTGGCTCGTTTCCTGTGTCATAGAGTTTGCTTGATGAAAAGCAGATGAGGGTTTTCTTAGAGCACACGCACAAAATGTCAGCGTTAAGTGGAGAGCAGCAGGAGGAGGAGGAGGAGGGAAGGGAGGCCATCCATCGGAAACATTTTTTTTTCTTTTAAGTATGTGCTCTCCAGATCGATGCGTTGTAAGAGGTTCACACGTTTGCACCTTGGTTGCTTTAGCCATTCTGCCGACACTGCTGGCTCCCAAACGACCCTTCCCTTCTTCCCTCGCCCACCTCATTTCTTGTGTCACCTCCTTCTTTAGTTCCATCTGGAAGCTGCATAAAGGACGGAATAACGTACAGTGACCGAGATGTTTGGAAACCAACCCCCTGCGAGATCTGCGTGTGCGACAAAGGCAAAATCCATTGCGACCAGGTGACCTGTGAAGAATCAGCTGACTGCCCAAATGCCGAGATCCCCTTTGGAGAATGCTGCGCTGTTTGCCCTGGTATGGATACTGACTTTACCTACTCTTCTTCCATCCACTCATACCATTAGTATTGCCCACAGTTCTGTCCGTCCACGGTCACTCAGTCCCCCCCCCCCCAATTCCATTTAAGCATACTCTAATCAATCTCCAGGAGAAACTGCCTGCCCACAAACATATTTACTCATTATATCTATTCTAATTTTACTCATTCACTCATCTGCCCAAACAAAACATCCACCTTCTACTTATGGACACCAAAATCCATTCGTTTCCCTATCTAGTTCCTCTTCTCCCCTCTCTTCTCTTTTTATCAACCAATCAACAGCCATCCGATCACCCATCCATTTATTGATCCACCTATAGCCCCATCACCTATATAATTGTTTCTTCATATCCACCCCTCTATGTGCTATCTAACCGCTCATCCATCCATCCATCCATCCACCAACCTGCCTGTCTCCTGGTTCAGTTGCCTGAGGTTTTGTTTTCATTCTGAATGACAATAACAAACCATTGGTTTCATATAAATATTTGCGTCCCTTCCTTGAGAGATTGCAGAAATTTGGGAAAGGAAATTCTGCAGAGCCAGGAAAGAGAGTGAAGAGTTGGGAGAGGACATTTCAGGCATCTTAACTTTAGTTGATGCTATATTGGTACATTGTAGGAGGAAACTGGGCTTCATTTCCCTACTTTGAAAAGTCAACACTTCAAATAGGATTGCCTGAGTAGTCTGGATGATGTGAATTCGGATGATCCTTCAGATTGGCCCGTTACATATTCTGATTAGGCCAATGATAGGAGTTGCCAGTTCCTGTCAACCTCTAAATGTACCTAGATTTATCAACAAGAAAAGAAGCCTGGTCTTCATTCAATGTTTATTAAAGGAAGGGTGTTCTGATAGACCAGAGGGCATTGTGGGTGCAAGGGAGGGTTGCAATGGTACCAGGTGCTGATGACAAATTCTGGGTGATGGTTCTGATTCTTAATATTCCTTTTCCTTTTGTATTCTAGAAACCAGTGAATATTTCCCAGAAGCCACTGGAGCAGAGGTAAAATATCTTTTAGTAACCCTAACATCCATTTATTTGGCTGCATCAGTTTTGTTTTCTGTTTGATAACCAGCTAATCACTATTATCTTCCTAATTGGCAGGGTCCTCAGGGGGAACGAGGCCCTAAAGGAGACAGGGTAGGTATCTGTACCGAAGCTTTGGCTGATAATAGTTCAAAGGGGAAATGAAATAAAATTAATATGCAAGCATGGCAGAAGAATTGGTG
The DNA here is from genome assembly GCA_900245905.1 of Lacerta viridis. Classification (NCBI taxonomy): domain Eukaryota; kingdom Metazoa; phylum Chordata; class Lepidosauria; order Squamata; family Lacertidae; genus Lacerta; species Lacerta viridis. The sequence goes on along the minus strand of OFHU01000864.1, from coordinate 586,475 downwards.
GCAAGTGGTTGTGTGTGACTAGGACAGTCATAAAATATTTCGGACACTTCTTTGACTGCATTTTTAAATTTCAATTCCTATATACAAAATAAATTCTGCCTGCTTAGATTGTTTAAAAGAACATCCCCCCCCCAACCTACAGAAAGGAGATTCAAATCTCCCTTTACTTCCTCTTTTTAACAACATTTGAATTTCAGCTTTTAATTAAACATCCCAAAATTGTTTCAAAAAGACTCAACCATTCCGGCATTATTTACTAAAGCATCATGGTGGTTCATATTTTGGGAGTGGGGGAATAGAAGCCCCCCCCCTTCAAATGTTGCTGGCGTGTGAGGAATTTCCAAACCAGTTTTTGGTCTTCTAATATTGCCTTCTAATATTGGATAGCTTTAGCATACTCAGGACTTGAAAGTTTCGTGTCTCTTTTGTAGGAAACGTATACATTTTTGTGCATTCAGCACCATATACTGCCATGGTGCTAACCTGCGACTTCCTGCTTTCTTTGTTTTCAGGGGCTTCCTGGTCCCCCAGGCAGAGATGGCATTCCTGGCCAACCCGGACTCCCTGGACCTCCAGGCCCCCCAGGCCCCCCAGGCCTTGGCGGAGTAAGTTGGGTTTGCCTGCATAACTTCTGTTTTTTCCAACAATTCATGGATGATGCGTTTTTAAGAACCTCAGCAACACGTTCTCTCTTCCTTCTTCTTCTCTCCCCTTACAGAACTTCGCTTCTCAGATGGGTTATGGCTATGATGAAAAATCCGGTGGCCTTGCTCTTCCTGGCCCAATGGTAAGTGTTGACGGTCTCAGGGGATTTGAGCTTAGTGTGGAAGGAGAAAAGTGAGAAGATTGTAGAAGTATGAATGAAGGAGTCTGTTTCAGCCTTCTTGGTTCCTTAATCTCAGGACAGAATGGTGAGGCCACAGGTAGGACGGTACATGTTGCTAACTGATGTCTACTGAAGTATCAAAGATACTTCAACTTTATCCTTTTTGATTGGGCAGGCATCTCGTTAATAAAGCTGAGTAACTAAGGGATAGCATTGCTTCTTTCCACGAGGAAAAGGGACATGGAATGTGGGTTCCATGAACTAATAATAAGCACCATGGCGATGATAATTTTTTATGGTCCTAAGTGTTTATCATAGAGTTGGAAGGGAACTTGCGATTCATCTAGTTATATAACGTTAGATCCAGATGAAGTTGGTTGGACGCAACTCCCAGTGAAACCCGTGGAACAAGTTAGTCATGAAAACTCATTTTAATGGCAACAGTGGCTTGAGTTTGTGGCTGAGCAGTGTGAGTTTACACTTGCTTTCTTTAAAATACACCAGTGAATCTGGCTTAAAAAAAAAAAAAAAAAGAGCAGGGGACTTAAGGGTGTGCAAATCCCCACCAAGAAATTTCATTAGTCTTGCGGGAACCTTTTGAGCGTCTCTCATAACTCCTCAGAAGTTATTCCTGTGTAGGAACCTCCCATTTTGTGTTACGTTTCACTTTAGGCTAAATCTGATGGCAGCCCAACGCCACTCAGTTGGGAGGGATCCAAACATGTTGACCACTAATATAGCAACTACAAAAACAGGCATACCCCCCCCCAACATCAATGTGGTACACTAGACCAAGAGAGACGAAATGGTTGTTTAAAGAGAGATGGAGGAAAAGCAATTTAGGAAACGACATAAAAGTGGGTGGAGGTCAGAGTGAGGCCTAGTTAAGGGAAAAGGTCAAGAATGTATGGTTAGAGCAAGGCAGTACGAGAATGGATATCCACAAAAGACAAGATGGCTCCAACTTCATTTAATCGGGAAACATGACTGATTTTTCTCACTTTGGTTTGTAGGGTCCAGCTGGTCCTCGCGGTCTTCCCGGTCCTCCTGGTGCTCCTGTAAGTACTTCTTTGCTTCCATCTTAATAACAAATTCTCAATACTTTTTAGACAATGGGTTGTGCATTTTGGGATTTCAGATGAGAGAGGTGCATTGTAAATGCACGGACCTCAGTACTTCACCAACCAGATAATCCCAGTTCCTTCCTTTGGTTCTATGAACAGTGGATGGAGGAATGGGAGCTAGTGGGATTTTTGTGCCATCTTTGTCTCTTTCCAGAAATAAAATAAAATCATGCAGGCTATATGCAAATCTTCTTCATCTGCATAAATTCTGGAGTCGCAGAATTCACTTATCCTTGGCACAGAATAGGAGATTGCTTTGGTAGCAGGTCTCTTTTCTCTTTGCACGGAAGAAATAAGGTCCTCTCTTGAGAGGCCTACTCCATAGGCCTGGATGTTCACAGGCATTCACAGAAGCTCTGGAGAGAGGAGAGAAGGGGACATGGAATACATAACCATTTCCACATTGATGTGTGAGGTGGTTTATTATTGACACTATTCCTTCTTAAAGCGGGTAGACCAACAGTGTGCAATGAAGTCAGGCAAAGGAACCAAAGTAATGTTTTGTATGCCTCTTAGAACAAGAGAGAGGGGGCGGGGTGCTGGAGATGTAGGTGTCCTGAACTCCAATCCAAGATACATGAAGAATCTAGTTATTCTGTAGAACACTCTACCCATGCACAGTGGCACTTGTTTCTATTTCTTTGTTGAGCTCCCAGCACTGGTGAGCTTTGGCTCCAGTTGACCTTTACTAGGAAGTTCATGCATATATGTTGGGCAAACTGGGATGTAGGCCAGAATAGGACAAACGTGGTTCAAGAAGAGATGCTTTGTAGCAGGGCAAGGGGGGTGCAGGTTGATAGGGAAGAGGAAGTTGCTTCAGGCCAGGAGAGCAGCGCAGCAGAAGTCTTGGAGGTGGAGATGAAAGGAAAGGGGCACTCCGGGCTGAGAAAACTCAGGTGGTCCATCATGGTCTATCCAAAACAAATAGGGGTGCAGTAGGTCGTGGCCTTCCATCTGACACAGATGCTCTGATTTATCTTCCAGGGTCCCCAAGGTTTCCAAGGTCCCCCTGGCGAACCCGGAGAGCCTGGTGCTGCTGTGAGTACCATCTGAACTATTTTTCGTATCTCTTGCATGCATTATTATAGCGAAGCTGAATGGCCTCCTTGGAGTCTGTTCCTCGGAGTTCTCTTTTTCCACCACTTGGGGGAGCTTTTGAACGACGAATGCAGTAGACAGGCTTCCATACTGGGAATTCTTTGGCCCACTTTTGAAAAATTCAACTGGGTTATAAATAGGAGCAGGGACGACTTGACTCGGATTTAAATGCATCAATTTTTTTTCTCAAACTCTAGGGTCCAATGGGTCCCCGTGGTCCAGCTGGCCCACCCGGAAAGAATGGAGATGATGTGAGTGACTTATGTCTTTTTTCAGAGTGGGGGGTGGGGAACTTCTTGTTTCCAATAATCCAAAGGTGGGGTGTGCCCAAATAGCCACACAAACCACTGACTTCAGTGTTGAGGTTACTCTCAACTTACAGACTTGAGTCGGCTGACTTATTCACCTGCCTTGCATTGCCTCCAAGTAAAGCAAGTCAGGTCTAAAAAAACCTCACAGTGTAAAAAAAAAAAAGCCTTATCTGCAATCAGTGACTTGAACTCCTAAGCAGCCCACCAAACCAGCACTTGATGGGAGACCCCCCACAGTTTGTCAGTGCTGGGCCTTATCCATCCTTGCCCCTTACCACTTTCTCTGGCTTCTCCCTTTCTGCTGAGCACAAGCACCAACCCTTAAGGAACACCTGTTGACGTTACAGGGCCATTTGGTTGCAAATCTTAATGCGAAGTCACAGTCCCTTTTACAAACACAGTTCCCCAATCAATGGTCTTTCATCCTCGCATAGTGCGCTGTTTCTTGAGCATTGGCTTAGACCCTGTCTCTTCTTTCTCCAAGGGTGAAGCTGGAAAACCTGGTCGTCCTGGCGAGCGTGGTGCTCAAGGTCCACAGGTAAGACGTCTCTCATCATGGGGTGGCTGTCAAGCATCTGTCTTTTTTTTAGGAAGAACTGCTCTTTGCCCTGGCATCCCTGGAGGTGGAACAGATAGCCTTGATATTGCAACCTGTTGTTTAGGGAGAGTGATGCAATGTCTTACACTGGCGGCCCGGAAGAGCAGGTTCAACGATCATATTGGCAAGCAGCAGTATTTGGATTCGTGCTTCGGTACAGAGGGATGGTTCATTTATAAACCCATCCTACAGCCTTCTCCAATCTCCAGATCTTTTGGACTACAACTCTTGTCACCCCTCACGACTGGCCATGATGGTGTCTGGGGTTGATGGGATTTGGAGTCCGGCAGCACCTGTAGGATACGGAGTTGGCGAAGGGTGACATACAACCTATTCCCACCCAACCCACTCCACCCCAAATGCTGTATTGCAATGCATCCCTACTTCAGTTCACCCTCCCAGCAATTTTGCAAGGTGGTTAGGTTTGACTGTGAAACAGTTTGTGCACCTAAGGCCTCAAGATGGCTGGGTGAGATTTTGGAGCCCACATTTGAACACATCCACTCTGCCCACGAGGCTAGGTGATCACTGACAGACTCCTTCCTAGGTTGGAAATTTTGAGCTCTTGGTGGGTGGTTCCAGCTGTATGGAGAACTATGATGTTCAAGGAGATGTAAGGACATAGTACAAAACTAGCAGTAAAGATGCCGCCATCTGCCTTAATGGCATTTCTTAATCCTTTTAAACTGAGTCCTACAGTGTTGTTGCTACTGATGAAAAGCACATTGGGTATGTCCCAATCATAAACCAGCCATTGGTGTAAAGAGGTCCCACCCACTTGCCTAGAGAAGGCGAGAAAGGTGAGACACTTTTTCTTCTTCTTCTCTGACTCCTAAGTAACTTATTGTTCTTTTGCTTCAGGGTGCCCGTGGTCTTCCCGGAACAGCTGGCCTTCCAGGCATGAAGGGACACAGAGTAAGTGTGCTCCACTAGCTCAATGACCGAGAAAATTTGGGGATCTTGCAATTCAGAATGTCCCCTGGCTAGATTATTTACTTAGGAGTAGATATGCATCCCCTCTGGACAGCATCTGCCATTGCCAACATAGCACCTTCACTAGATAATGCCTGCCATGAAGGTGACAATAGCCACATGGTCACATGAACCTTGGGGTGAAGCTCCACCTCGAACTATTTATCTTAAGAGGTAGCCAAGGTCCAAGCTGAGAAGAGCATGAAATGAACCGTTAAAAATGTCCACTCAGGTGTTTCTAGTTGACCATTATATTATTATCTTGTATATTCATATCCTTGGTTCCAAGGTGGTCTTCCACCCAGGCCTCCTCAGCTTATGCATGGTTGCCAATATGGAACCTGTAGTCTTTTCAGTTGAACAGTAAAATGAGAGGCTGCTAACCTTTCAAATGCAGAATTAAGGCACCCCATTGCCTTTTTTATACTCAACTACTTGGATTTTAATGTTCTTTTTTCTTCTTTTCCATCCATTCCTTTATCCCACTACTTTAGGGTTTCAGCGGTCTTGATGGTGCTAAAGGTGATGCTGGTCCAGCTGGCCCCAAGGTGAGTGCCCACTTTTAAGTATGTGCCCCCTTCCGTTTATACCTAATTCTATCCCCTCCCATTTCAGAAACAGGGTGTTGACATCTGCTCTGTTTCCTCTTTCAGGGTGAGCCTGGTAGCCCTGGTGAGAATGGTGCTCCTGGACAAGTCGTGAGTATCATCGTTCTTCTGCCCTTTGCTTTGATGGGTAGACCATCTTTCCAAATCTTACAAGCATAGGCTGGGTATCAGCAGAAATGGATTTGTTCAGGTGAAAGGATGATGATGAAAGGAAAACTCCTAATCACCAAAGGGGGGGGAGTAAGAGGACTTACTCATTGGTAGAGTGCATGCTTTGTGTCCCTGAATGTCCCAGGATCAATCCCTAGCCTATTAAAAGGAACAAGGAACAGATGATGGGCAAAACCTCTGTCTGTGATGCTCAGGAGCCTCTTGCAATCCCATAGACAATGTTGAGTTAGATAGACCCATGGTCCAATTCAATATAAGGTATCTCTGTTGGTTTCTGTGTACTGTGATCACACCTTACATCCTTTGTGTTCTGAGGATGGATTTGATTCCTAGCATGCTTTGTGGAGAATCAAGTGGAAATAATTTGTCTGAAGGTGTCCAAGTTCAGTATACTTCCTTTCGTATATTGTTCATGAAAACCCTTCAGGTGAACTAGTTCCATGTGACGGTTAACATGCAGTAACCCCAAAGGACAATGCAATAGTTCCGTCTGAATCCATCCTTAAGTGTATGGCAGTAGCAACCTACATGAGAGACAGGAGCGTTTTGACATAAAAGAACACAAGGAGAAATATCCAGCAAGATGAAGCATTATTTCATAGCAGGGTTGGGAAAACCGAGGTACCTTCCTGATGTGGTTGGATTCTAGCTCCCATCAGTCCCAGTCAGCATGGCCATTTCTTCAGGAAGGGTGGGAAGTGTTGCTCGGCAACGTTTGGAGGGCTGCAAGTTCCTCACCTCTACTTTACAGAGAACTATGTTTGTGTGAGATTTAAGACAGCAGGGCAGATGCCATGGGTGAAGGCTACAGAGCAAAGGCTCTTTCGCTTGGTTCAATGGATCCCACAGTGGCATTTATCACCCTTTTGCGCATAGTTGCAGCCAGATCCAGGAGAGCAAGAGCACATAATGACTCAGAGGGGATTGCATCAAGAAATGAGGGGGTAGATAAAAAACAATTTTAAGTTGAGGGCACTTGAGAGGTATGAAGCAAAGACACAAAGAAGCAAGGCATGCTGGCATATATGACGTCTTCGTTCTCACTTTATGGCTCCCTGGGGAATGAAGGAACCCCTTAACACCAGTAGAGGAGTTAGAAATGGTAGATGCTAAAGAACAGAACGGCTAATGAAAGGTTGGGTGGGTGGTAACGGGGCATGGATCAAAGCTACCTTCCCCTAAACTAAACTTGTTTCTCCTTACGACTAGGGCCCACGTGGTCTTCCTGGTGAGAGAGGCCGCCCTGGACCTTCTGGCCCAGCTGTAAGTACATTGTTTTTTTCTTGCAGGACAAATTGTGGGGCTGGATGCAACCGGGACTAAGGCATCCTTGGTGCAGCATCCTCCAGGTCTGGTATGGCCTGGAGAGGTGGCAGTAACTGAAACCCCCTTCCCCCCCCCTCTTGTCCACCACAGGGCGCTCGTGGTAACGATGGTTCACCCGGTGCTGCTGGCCCCCCAGTAAGTATTCCTGCAACCTGCAGTTTCTTCTCTGCTCAAGTGGTGATTATTTTCCTGTGGAGAGGGATTGTCCTGCCAGACAAAGATTGGCCGTTGCCAGACTCCGTAACCTAAATGGGGATTTGCAGGACAACACACTCTGTAATTAACCAGCCATGGGATGGAAGGCCTTGACTCGTTTCCCTTTCCCTGACATTTTAAATCACAGACCAAACCTCTGGCCATTGCTGGGGCGGAGTTGGCCAGTGTTAAGAGGTTGCTAATTTGGGACTCTAAGGAAAATGCTATAATTGCCATTTCTTTCTTTCTTTCTTTCTTTCAGGGCCCCACTGGTCCAGCTGGTCCCCCTGGCTTCCCTGGTGCCGTTGGCCCTAAGGTAAAGACACCTGACGACACTGATGCTCAGAAGCAATAGTTTTGTATCGGGAGCATCAACAATCGTTGGGTTTAGACTATCAATATCTCAGGTGCCAGTCCTCATGCAAGCCAACATTGCACCATCAGTGCATAAGAGGGAGGTATCAGGAGGCTTAGGAGAATCCCAGTGTTTGCAGGTGTACAAAAATATTTAGGGGGGAATTCTTATAGGTGAGGCTACCCCCCCCCCCAAAAAAAATACCAACCCGATGATGACTGTGCAGACTCGGCACAGAATGCTAACAGACTGTTGGGGTGTGAAGAACAGAAATCTGGGCAGGTGAGGAAGTAGAATGGAGTATCTGGAATCATGGACAGAGATGGCAACATTTTGTTGCAGATCCCACTTGTCTTCTTGATTCCTAGTATTTTTAAAAGGGGGAGGGGAGGGTAGAAACTCAGTCTTCCCCTTCCCCTTCTTAGATGAAAAGCTCTGTAGCACTAGCTCTAGATGAACTATTTCTTACCAAACCAGCTACAAGCACCTTAGTCTTCTGGGAAAGATTACAGGCTATTTCTGAAAAGCCATGGTCCTCATCATGATTTGGAAGACCCTCCTCCCTCTGAGTCTCTGAATTCTGCCTAGAAGGCCAAATAGCTCTTCATTCAAGAATGGAGGGTGGCACATCTACACGGGCACAGTTCTTAAAATCCATTAGTGGTAGCTTTTCATCCTGTCCAGTAATGTCTGAAGCTTAGAGGCTACTTGAGAGGTGCCCGCAATGTTGCCTCCCGTTCCAACGTCTCTCTCACACGCAACAGGCAATGTTGGTCTGGGAAGGAAGCCACTGCATTGCTAAATCTCCAGCGTGGCCTATGGGGTTCAGGTGTTCTCAGAGCAGCAAGATGGAAGTCTGTAAAGGACTAGTGACTGCCAAGTTCCTGCAGCATAAGAACTGGGCCACAGGCCTTAGCCGTAGACCCCAAAGAAGCTGTAGCAACAGCCCACCTCAAAAGAACCAAGTAGTGTGCTTCAGGTGGCAGGCCTCAAACCTCTTGATTTCTGAGGGACAGGGTGGAAAAGGAAGGCCTTTGTAGTACTGTGTAGTACTGATCCAACGAGACAAAACTGTGAAGCCTCAGAAGGGCTGGGGGTGGGGTGGTGTAGTTTGACAGGGAGACGCTGCCACCATACCTGTGGAAGAGTGCTTATGTCCCTTGTTCTTCTTTCTCTTATTGCACAGGGTGAAACCGGTCCCCAAGGTGCTCGTGGTAGTGAAGGCCCACAAGGTGCTCGTGGTGAACCTGGTCCCGCCGGTCCCGCTGGCGCTGCTGGTCCTTCTGTAAGCTGCGCTACTGGCCGATTTTTGCTTTTGCCGAATGTGCTTCGGGACTTTCTAAGGAGCATCATCATAATGACTCTTCTCTCCTCCTTCTCCTCTGCTTTAGGGCAACCCTGGTTCTGATGGTCAACCTGGTGCCAAAGGTGCAACTGTAAGTACCTTCCTATCGCTTTTCTCGTCTTCTCCAATGCCTTCCTTTCCCACTTGCTTCACCAGTGTTGTTCTTTCCTCCTAGGGTGCTCCCGGAACCTCTGGCGCTCCCGGCTTCCCCGGTCCCCGTGGCCCAGCTGGACCTCAGGGTCCCAGCGGCGCTCCTGGTCCCAAGGGTAACAGCGTAAGTCTCACCTGATCGCCCCTCACCTTTTGGCTCGTCATTTAAGTTGTGCCTGCCTTCAGAGGTCTTTGAAGAAATTAGAAATAGAGGCATCTGGGTGGGTTATCCAGGAAACCCAGACTTCTTTAGCCTAACTGGGAGAATGCAAGGAGGAGCCTACCTTAACATAATTAATTCAGAAAATACCGCCCTCTGCATATCCTCTCCGACTGTGCTTGTTTAATAGCTAAAGCACTGTTTCTTAGTCTTTTTCAACCCATGACCTCCAATACTACCAATACTACCAGCTTTCCTGCTTTGACATCGTATAATAAACTGGGTTTTTAAATTCTGAAAATGACAGCATTCCACAGCAGCTAGATCTGTGTAGCATGTGGGATAAAGGTATCAAAATGGTAGGTGATGGTGTGCAAATCTCTTTTTTAAGGGTAGCAGTATCCAAGATCACTTAGCAGGACGCTCCTCCTACCAAACCCCATTGTTAACTCTCATATGGTGGAGGTTTACATCGAGTTGTACGTTCATGATTACATTCTCAAGTTCCTTTTCCTTGGCTCTGCTTCCTATAAACCAGGCATGGCCAGTCTTGGCCCTCTAGATGTTTTTGGACTACAATTCCCATCATCCCTAGCTAACAGGACCAGTGGTCAGGGATGATGGGAACTGTAGTCCCAAAACATCTGAAGGCCAAGTTTGGCCATGCCTGCTATAAACTGTCCCTTCTATTCAGGGCCCAATCACATGTGTCAGCATCTTATCAAATTTCTTCCTCTGTGGATTGTCAGCCTGGATAGCTCAGCTGGTTGCTGCATGGTGCTGATAACTCCAAGGCTGCAGGTTCGATCCCTGTACAGGACAACTGCATTGCAGGGGGTTGGACTAGATGATCCGTAGGGTCCCTTTCAACTTTGCAGCTCTAAGTCTTGATAACAGATGCATGTTGAAAGCCATCTCAGAGAAGCCACACCCCCTTGTTCTCTCATAAAATAATAATTAAAAAGGATTCATTGTTGCCTTCCTTGTGCTGAACGAGATTTGTGATCATGTTGTTTTCTGTCTCTTCCTAATACGTTTAGGGTGAACCTGGCGCTCCCGGAAACAAAGGCGATACTGGTTCCAAAGGCGAACCCGTAAGTGTCCCTCTCACCTGGGATGTATTTCTAAAATGGTGCATCTATTCTTGTTCCATTTCCCCTTTGGTTAACACTTGCCTCTCCTTCGTTTTATCTTACAGGGCCCCGCTGGTGTCCAAGGCCCCCCTGGTCCACCTGGTGAGGAAGGCAAGAGAGGATCTCGTGGTGAGCCTGGACCTGCTGGCTTGCCTGGACCTGCTGGTGAACGTGTACGTACCAACTTTGTTCTCCATATTACTGCCCTCCCGAACCAAAACTAGTCTCTCCTTAACTGTGGGCAGCAAGATCACACTCTCTTAGCAACCAGACTAATTTGTGCACGGACCATGTATCTGTCCAACATACATTATTAGATTAGTTAGGAATTGCTAGGTCAAATTACAAATGAAACCAAAGCAGTCTGGAAAGGAAGCGTCGAGAAGCCTCTGTGAGTCAGAGGAGAACTATTCTGCAGGGGAAAGCTGTTGCAAAAATAGAGCGCGCTGCAACACTTGAAAGAAAACTGAATCTGCAGATACCTTTGCCATTTATTAGGAACTGCCTCTTAAGGTGTCTAAGATGTGAGCCCAATTGGTGCAACGTGTTCACTGTTCGTGGAGTGTTTTAAACCCACGAGGAAGCACTGTCTAGGCCCAGAGGTGGGCAGAACATCGCTGTCCTTTTCACTTAACAGATCACTCCCTTAAGAATCACCCACGGCTGAATTTAGAAAAAGAAACAACGCCATTCTTTTCTGTTCTCAAGTTGAAATCCCAGGGCAGTCCCACGAGAATTGATTTCATACAGAGAAATAAAAACAACGGCAACTGAGACCTTTGAGTTCAAAAGACCGCTGCAATATAGCCAGGTCGTCAGCTGTGTTTTGAACATAAAACATTTGATCAAATCCAAACTTCCCTCTCCCCTAGACAGTTTCCCTTGTCTTCTTGTCTACTTTTGCTTCTTTGCTCCCTCTTATAATATGCCATCCGGTACTTTCGCTAGAGTTACCTGCAACTCTTTGCACACCTTTTCAGCACCTGATCTCTATTTGTGGGTTGTGTGTGCTGCTTTGAGATGGGGCAGGAGCACGTGGGGTTGGCAGGTGTGGGGTCCTGTCTTCAGCCTGGGCCCTAAACTAGGATTCTGAGATTCTTGAGATTATCCTGAATCTGAATTTACTTTCTTTTTTTCTGCATGTGATTCTGCCTTGTGGGATTTGTATTTTTGGTCCTTTCTGGCCAGTCGATGTTTATTTTTCCTGTCCACTTTGGTGGGGGAGCCCAGTGCTGCGTATATGACATTAACCTGTTCTCCTCCTTACCATTCGCAGGGTGCTCCCGGAAGCCGTGGTTTCCCTGGATCTGATGGCATTGCTGGTCCCAAGGTAGGTTATAGTCTCACGCTGTCACTTTCTTCTCTACAGAACGAAAGGTATAAAAATAATGGGGTGATGGTGGTACTTGACCCCTCTCCATCCATTGGCATCATTGCAATGGGCTGAGGTGGGAAGCCTCAGATAAGGCTCTGGGAATGTGGGTCAAGGCAGAGACAGTTAAACCAGGGAGAGATGGGATGTTCTCTTAGTAGAAAAAGGAGCCTGGAGCAATCTTAAATGCTACTGAATATTATTTTATTTTTGATAGCCATTACCTACATTAGGAATAGTTTAAAAGAGGTAAATGGGTGATGGAAAGAAAGCCTTCTTCTTCCTTGAAACTCCCCTTAATCTCAGATGGCCTGAGCAGATTTTCACAACGTTGAGAAATGGCACTCTGCACCTGCCCAGGAGTGCAGCCCTGCTGCACATGTTCTAATGCTATCTAAACTATGGCTATTTCTCAATTTCCTTCATTTACTTCCTGCCCTGCCAATGTAGATAGTAGGGCTAGTGAAAGTAAAAAAATCGAAAATAGCAATTTTCTTTTTTAAAAAAATTAAAAGAAGTAAAGCTTCCAGCTCGAATTAACTTCTCTGCCCATACTACTCCCGTTTTAGAGGTGGATGCCGAGTGGGAACTTGGCCAAGCTCCTGCTGAATAAGTTCGTGGCAGGCATGTGCCCAGATCTCTAAGATGGAAGTCTAATTGTCCAGCAAATATAGAAATCTAAGGAGCTCCTTCGCGCTAAGTGAATCTGCTTTCCACCTCCCTCCAAAACTCCCTGAAGGAGCTGGGTAGTCTTGTGGAAATTTATAGGGGCCAGCAGGGGTTGCCTAATCATCTGATAGCATCACACGCCACCCCTTTTGAAGACACTGCAGCCTCATCATCAAGCCCCCAGATGAATGGTCATTGCTCTCAACTCTTGCTTAACAACACCAGTTGATTTCATGTCTTCCCAATCCTGCAGTCCCAGGGGCTTTCTTGAGCTTTTTTCTGTTCTTTTTTTTTAAAGGCACCAGATCTTGTCTGGAAGCCAACTTCAGTCTTCCCTTCCATCCTGTGCCCTTCCCAACCCAGCAACATTTCATTATTACATTTCACACTTTACCCCTTTCTCAAAACAAAATAAAAAATAAAAAAAATCCTTCCAGTAGCACCTTATGGAATTCTCATCTGGTTAAGGGAGAGCCAGAGACCCAGTAGTTATTGCTCCTATGGTGAGGTTTGGGACTTTTTTAATGGCTCATAGTCATATCTTATTTTTTTTCTGCCCATCAAGATTAAGCCATCCACACAGAATCAGACAGCCTGGTGTTGGTCTCCTTCCCTTGCTGTCCTCCTAGTGGTGCAGCAATAAAACTGCTAGCACACTTGCAAAGCTAAGCAGGGTCCGGTATGGTTTCAAACTGGAGAGGAGACCGCATGTTCAGATTCCTGCATTGCAAAGGGGTTGGACTAGATGGCCCTCGAGGTCTACAATTCTGTGATATCACACAACAGCCTTCTGAACCAGAAGAAGATGAAACAATGTCGGCATTTACCTGCAGTGCTTAATGGGATAACTTGACCACTTTTCCTCTTCCAGGGCCCACCTGGCGAGCGTGGCTCTCCCGGCCCTGCTGGCCCCAAAGGAAATACTGGCGAAGCTGGACGCCCTGGTGAGCCTGGTCTCCCTGGAGCCAAGGTGAGTGAATTGCAAGAGATCTGGCAGAATTGCAAAGGCGATCTGGCCATATGCTTTCCTGTTAGGCCCTGGGCAGTGGGGAACGAGGTGCATTCTGCCAGAAGCTTCCATCCCCTAGAGAGGAATTTTAAAAAAACCCACTGTGTTAGGAAATCATAAGCTTCCCTTGTTGTTATAGTAATTGCACCTGGAAAATAACATAGGACTTTGAAGTATGCACATCCATCCTAACAACTTGGTAAGGAGCAGAGGCAGATTCCGGGCAGCACGACTGGTTCCGCCGCAGTGGGCCCTGAGCCTGGGGGTGTTGCAGGGTGTCACAAATATGACATAGTGAATTGAGCAGAAAGGAAGGCGAGAGGCAGGGGGCACCAAATTGTGGACATGCACAGGGCGCTGCTAAAATTTGAAAGACCACCCCTGCAAGGAAAGTCTGCAATGGTCCCATTTTGCAGATGGGAAAATGAGGCTGAGAAATACACAAGTGAATTGAAAGGAGGAAGACTTTTGGCGACAGGTTTTAGTGTCTTCTTTTGGCTGGTTTTGCCCAGTTAGAATGAGGGTAATGGATGGCATCGTGGCGTCCTGTAGCTCCCTATGTGATTGTTGATTGGTGAGGGTCATTTCTGGAAGGAGAAGAAGCCCTTAAAGAAATAGCAGTGATGTTGGGAAGCAATGGCTGCAGACAGCACCGTCAAACTAAAAGGAAGGAGTTTTTAGGGGAAAATTCACTCTCCCTGAACACCCTATTTTTGCCAAGAACATATTCAGAGGCAAACATTCAGTGCAACCCTAGAAAGAAGTGACTTGCCCAAGGGCACTAGACAATTAAATACAGCATTGTAAATTTAACTCAGGGGCTTATTAGCCAAGCTGAAATACCCTTCTTACTGGGTCACACAAGCTCTCAAATCCTTCCTTGTTCAGTGATGTGAACCCTGCCTTCTAGGCCCCACTTCAAGATGCAAAGGGGATCATTACGCCCATCTATCTAATGCATTGATCTACCACTTTCTCCCATGAGCTCAGGACAACTTACAACAAAATTAAAATCGGATTGGGGGGAAAAAACATGCACCAATTAATCTGAAATAAAACAAAACCAGGAGGACAACAAAACAGGACTCGAACTGGAACTGATTTAAGAGAAACCAGCAATCCCTAGAATTTTTTTGGAAACAAAACAAAAGTCTCCCCTCCCCCATGAAAAAAACACCAACTGCAAGGGACACTTATTGGATTTATTAGCTACTCAGATATTCTGCACAGCTGGAGACTATTTAGGGGAAGGGGAAGGGCGAACGCTTCCAGAAGGGTCTCTGAGTGCAAAAGCTGTAAAGAAGCATTTAGGAGAACTGGGAATCGTTCACAAAAGAGATGCACAATAAGGGGTTCCTATGACAAACAGCTGTTTTCAAAACAGGGGTTGTACAGCATTTATGAGTGACTGTTGCTGTGCTGAACTGGGTGGCAAGGACAGAGCAATCCTCCTACCTTACCCTTTCTAGTTCACAAACCCTCTTTGTTATTGACCAAAGGATGTTTCCTAACTCTCCTTCCTTTTCCCTCCCTCCTGTAGGGTCTGACTGGTAGCCCTGGTAGCCCTGGCCCCGATGGCAAGACTGGACCCACTGTGAGTAGCAACAGGATGGCATTCTTCATTTCTTTCCTTTGCTCAGAAAGGAATTGTTCTTTTTTTAAAACAACAACAACACAAAAAACTTACGGGCTTTTTTGTCTCCTAATAGGGCCCTGCTGGTCAAGATGGTCGCCCTGGACCTGCAGGTCCACCTGGTGCAAGAGGTCAAGCTGGAGTCATGGGATTCCCTGGACCTAAAGGCGCTGCTGTAAGTAACTGCTTCCTTTTCCTGAATCTCAAGCTCTCTTGGATGAAAAAAGGAAAAGGGGAAAAAAGAAAATTCGAGGATGGCAAAATCCAGCTTTCTCCTCGCAGTGCCCATTCTTTGCTCAAAGTTCAGCTTGCTGCATTGCCATGAAAATGGCAGAACTTCATTTCAGGACTTCCTGAAATGGATGCCTTCAAGTCTTCATGAAATAATGGCTGGCAATGCCTGTAACTGCAAGCTCCTTCCAGCTGCCCTCCTAATGTTTTTGAGCAACTAGAGGGACAAAACAAAAACAAAAGAACTCTGGGTGTTTATAAAGACCAAAATTGTTGGTCATTTCTGTCTTTCGTTGTGGTTCTGCATCTGCAGTTACTACCATGGGGCATCAGCATGGTTTCATGCACCCTATTCTTTAGATGGCTCCCTTTGCAGAGCTGAATCTTCAGTTCTTGTATTGGACCATAGAATTAAGCAGACCATTGCGGTAATTCTGTTTTGGGTATGTAGTGAAACAGTTGCAGTCCAGCGATCCAGTACGAGTGGTAGGCACACAAGACAGGTTATGGCTCCTTGTTCATCAGTGTTTTACAACACAAAGCTACCCTTTGGCCAAAAATCATCCCCACGAATGCAGCAACGTGCAGGCGCTGTGGTTTCCCCATGAATGGTTGTATCCATTTGTGGTCCAAATTTTGAACACAGCATACACATACCCTGGATCTGACTCATTCTAGTATGACCCGAAGAGTGCGATAAAGTCCCACCGCTATGAATATCTTCTTGCTCACTGCTCATAAAGTTGTCAATCCTTTCTCTGAAATGACCCCTTTTGCCCCTCCTCTTCTTCTAGGGTGAGCCTGGCAAACCTGGCGAGAGAGGTGCTCCTGGACCTACCGGTGCTGTTGTAAGTATTTCGCTTAATGCCCTCTGCAACCAGGTTCAGATACGGCTTTGCATCTGGACAGGGAGTTTTAGACGAAAGCAACAAATCTTTGGCACTTGTTCGCTATAGCAAGCCCCATTGCAGCAAGGAAATGGATTTGACAACAAGACACTATATAGATGTCAGGGGCTGGTCCGGATCGGATGATTGGGGAATGCAATGGCAGGAAGATCAGTTCCTAACAGAAGAGGAGGGGGGATATTCACCCTCCCTGCTTCTAGCATTTCTAGAAGCAGAAAGACAGGCAGGCACAGAAGCTGCACATTTGAGAGAGCTATGAGATAGTAGCTAAGCAACAGGAAGGGAGGGAGCAGCTGGGCAATACATCATTCAAGAGTGGGGGGAACCCCCTCCCTCCCCCTGAACTTGGAGGTCTGAGTGTGTCAGAGAACAAAGGAGATGCGGGGGGGGACTTCCCACTGGCGCGTTTCTTGCTGCAGAAGTGGGGAGGAGTCAGAGTAGGCAACTGATATCCTTGCGGAGGGTTGCCTGTTTGTGCTGGCAACAGAATGCTGTAATAAAAGGACTATAAATCTACCAAATGCTCGTTAATTCTTATCCGTGAGCCACCAGAAGGGAGAGGGGAACTCCCATACTTGACAATAGAACATAGAAGTGATCAGAACCCTAGCTTTCAATCTATGTAACAGAGAAGGCTGAGAGCAGAGGAAGAGGTTGGGGACTGGTAAATTTGTCCTGGGCCTTTCTCCCACAAGCCAGTCAGAGAGCAGTGGAGGAGCAGGCAAGGTGAAGTTCTGGGAAGGCTTTACTAAGGACAAATCACAAATGAGATGCATTTGTGTGGAGAGTTAAACAAAGAAGTACATAGACGTAGAGGCTGCAAGTTTGCCAGTGGTATAGAGTGACAAGGAAGTCAATGCAATGAATTCAGAAGATCTGGACACAGGAGCAGAAAAATGCTGAAGTGCTCTCAGTGTAGACTGTTCTCCAAAGAGTCCATCCAGATACTCTCATCTCTGCCTTTTTGAACCTCTTCTCCCCTGCAGGGTGCTCCTGGTAAAGATGGTGAAGCTGGTGCCCAGGGACCCCCTGGCCCAAGTGTAAGTATGAAATCTTCACTGATCCCGCTTTCCGTACCATTGATGGCTATTGTAGGAAACCACTTTTTGAAGCCTACCAACCTTTGAACTTTCCTTTGTTTCCCATCCCAGGGCCCTGCTGGAGAAAGAGGCGAACAAGGTCCCGGTGGAGCTCCTGGATTCCAGGTAAAAAAAGGCTTTCCGTGAAAAGAGGCACATACAGAACTGTATGTGTATTTTCTGCCACTGCAAAACTCCAAATTTGGAAGCCGGCGGGATGGGGAAGAAACTTCAGGGATAGCAATAAACGATGCAAGCGTAGTACATTTCTGCATGTTGCATGTTTAATCCTGCTCCTTTGCTTCAGGTTTTCAGATTTCTTTGCCAATTTTCTGGAAGGAGTGGGAGGCAACAGTAGAATAGTTTGACGGGGACAACATGCAAATATGTTATTCTTCAAATTGAGGGTTTGAAGAAGAAAAAGGAAAGCTGGGAAATTTAACCATGCAGAAACCATGACAACAGGCATCAATGCCTGTGCATGTGCACGCACGCACACACACACACACAAAAATTGTGGGTGATCAAATTATAGGATAGATATAGCTAACTTCTTTGAAAAGCAAGATTTCAGTTCCGAATCTAACTCTTTCTCCATCTCTGGTTTTCTCTTATAGGGTCTTCCCGGTCCTGCAGGTGCCCCTGGTGAATCTGGAAAGCCTGGTGAACAGGTAGGAAATGAGGCTGTGCATAGAGAAATGTGAAGAAGAGACTACTGGATTTGGAGATAGGTGGTTTAGGGTCTGATCTGAGCATGCTAGCTCCCCAGTAAGCCTCGCTCCACATATAGATATGGCATTTGCATCTGCCTTCCTGAATACCTTCAGACAGAATGCAATACTTACACCATACTATAGAAAGACGTAAGGATACCTTGAGGAGAGCTGGATGGTCAAGCTTCTCCCCACGTAGCTTCTTCTGCTTGGTTATTCACAATCTACGTGCACACACACAGCAGGGTGAGGTTTCTCCTCCATTGAATAGCTAGAGGGAATTTCAACAGGCAAAGTTTGCTCCTTCCTTTCAGGACCATACCATGGCAAGCTTAGAAACTCTTAGCTAGGGTGGCTTTCTTTAGAAAGGCTTCATCCAGTCCTTGCAAAAAACAACAACAACACAGTACAGTGCTTGTGCTGAATCTATCCGGTAACCTTCTGAGAACCACATGCACCCTTTACATTGAATGAATTAGAAGCTGTGCCATCATGGCAGAGTCCGTGCCATGCCTGCTTTTTGTACGATGCTTCTATGCAATGCCAATGGACTTCCAGTTGATTGGCCAAAAATAAAAATCCAGAGCACCTGCAAACAAGTATATAGGGAGGGCGGGAAGGAAATGTTTTCTTTTGCATGGCCCAATGGCCACAGAAACCTCCCATATTGTAGGCAACAGATCTGTATCTCCCCCATGTCCTTCTCCTACTAGAGATAGGGTCGATTGTTTGGACTAAAACTGGGATTTCAGGTATTGAAAGCACTGTAGATACTAGATGCTTCTTGTTGCTCAAGGGGACGTTGTCTCAGCAAGGTGAAGAGATGTTGAAATGAGTGAAGTCCTTAGTTTAGGCCTAGTGACTCTTTCAGTAAGCCATTGGATTGGACACAACTTGATGATTCAAAACGCACAGGGCTTTTTGATACCCAGGAGCCCACAATTCATGCTAATATTCTGCGGCTGAAGGTGGCATTTTAAAAGAGTCCATCTTCAGATCCTGTCCACTCATGTTTCCAACATGCAGTTTTGAAGAAGCCTTCAAGGGAGGTTTACAATGCATACCTCCTGAAGTGTCTCCTACCAGGCAGAAGAGAATAGCTAGATGCTTCCCATTGTGCTGTCCATTTTCCTCCATGCTTTCATATGCTAGAGGCCCTGCCCACACTGTGCAAATCCTGCCACTTCAGACTAGAGCTGTTCCTTCTAGAATTCCATAACTCAAAGGGACCGTAAGTCCACATAGTCCTCAGCCATGAAGCAGCAAAATCCACCCCCATTGCTGTCAAAGATCCACTAACCAATGGTTTTTCTTCTTTTGACAGGGTGTCCCTGGTGACGTTGGTCCTCCTGGTCCCTCTGGTGCAAGAGTAAGTGAAGATCTTCTTCTCCACACTGGTCTTCCATATGTATTTTCATTGGTCCCCTGCTGTTTACTGTGACGCTGGCGTTCTAACCAGATCTCTTTCCTCCCTCTAGGGCGAGAGAGGTTTCCCCGGTGAACGTGGTGTCCAAGGCCCCCCAGGTCCTCAGGGCGCCCGTGGTTCTAATGGTGCTCCTGGTAACGATGGTGCTAAGGTAAGGATGCATGATAGGGGCAGGGCCCTAATAAATGGTGGGACATATTCCATCACTAATTATTATTCATGTCCTTTTTCTTCCTTGAAAATATCTCACATGACAAATATAAAAATCTGTCTTGGATGCTTGGGATTTTTTCAAATGATCAGAGTTAGGTTTTGGTCCACGTAGGCAACAAGACATCTATAAACCAAGAGGTGTAGGCAACAAGACATCTATAAACCAAGAGGTGGAGAAAACAATCTATGCCTTCTGAGGCATCCCCTCACACCTCCTGTTTCTTCTCAACCCTGGTGACGTACGGTGCTCACCAGCTTAAGACAGAGTGGGAGCACCTGTAGTATTCTGGATCCTCTTACGAGCTTATATAACTTGATAATAGTTATACACACACAGAGAGAGAGGTTATAAGGATATTGGGCAAAATCAGTAGAGGCCCACAGGTGAGCTGTTTCATTTCATCAGGGCTGGGCTAAGTTTTGGAATCCAACCAAGCATCTGCCCTGAAGCAGGACACAGCTTCCATTCTGCAACCTTATTATGTTAGCCAGACCACACGGGACAAGCTCTGGGACCTTCTTTCTCCCTTCATCACCTAGGGACACATTTCACTCCAAGCAAGGCAACTTTTGCACCCTAAAGCAAATAAGGAAAGAAATGGATTTGCCTTGGCATGGGCACGTTCAGGAATCCTGCGCCCGTTCCTTAGTATCATCTACCCAATCCCTCTGAATCGCTGCCTTCCTGGGTGCAACAAGGCTCTTCTTCTGTAGCATACAGACTGAGAATCTGAAAAGAACAAATGTTGTTTTGCAAATGTGCATGAGACAGACAGACAGAATTCAGAAGGGATTAGGTGCTGCCATCTACGCTGGGCCTGGTATCTTAGCTCTGTTTCTGATCTGTGTTTTTGTTTTGTTTTGGCTCTGCTCCTCTAGGGTGATGCTGGTGCTCCTGGTGCCCCCGGAAACCAAGGTCCTGCTGGCCTTCAGGGTATGCCTGGCGAACGTGGTGCTGCTGGTCTGCCTGGTGCCAAGGGAGACAGAGTAAGTATGTGGTCCTTGGAAACAATGCCATCAAAATGGCAGCTCACTAACTTAACCGACCTATAAAGAAGGCGAACAAGCAAACAACAACGACAACAACCCCCCGACTCTTCCAAATATAACCCTCCAATTAGGAGGCTTTCCCAACTTCTCCTCGTATCTCTCTCCAGCCCACTTTCATGACAAACCACCATTACTGCAACTGTGCAGAGATAATCTTGACACAGATCCTCATGCCCACAGGTTCATATGAGGGTCATAGGGGGCCAGTGGATGGAAGACTTAATAAAAACAGGGGGTCACTTGCAAGACAGTATTGTAGGTGGGATTTACCTGCACGCCAACAAACTCAGGCTGTGCAACTGAAGTGTGTTTGGTGTTGTTTGGCAGCACACCCACTTCCCCCCAAAACAGGACTTTTAAGTGATAAAGAAAGTGATAGGAAAATGCAATGGGCTATTGACTGGCTTTGTAACACACCATTTCAATTGGGTGGGAAGTGTGTGGAAAAGTAGCATCCGGAGTTGCCTTACACTGAGTCAGGGAATTGGTCCATCAAGCTCTGTCTATTTCAGCTGGCTACAGAGCTCCACCATATCTGGTCGAGGCATTTCCCACTCCCAGCACATGGGATCATTAAAAAAAAAAAAATGAAAAAAGGCCAGAAATCTAACCTAGGGCCTTCTCCACTCAAGGCCTGTGATCTGCCCCCAGACCTTCCTCTACTTGAAGTAGACTTCTGGCAGAATCGTAATGTGAGAAATAAGGAACAGGAAGATAATATTAAATTCTGCTCGCTGGTATTTAGAAACTCCCTTCCTTAAAATATCCAGTGGGCAGACGACTCTTCCCTTCTGTATGGCCAAAGCAAGAGGGTGGTTGATGCAGCCCTCCAGATGTTGCTGGACTACAGCTGCCAGTATCCCTGACCATCATCCATGCTGGCTGGGGATGAATAGAAACTCAACATCTGGAGGGGCACAGTTTCCCCACCTCTGGCTTGCAGGCTTTTGCCTTCAGGGTTGGCCTAAGAGTTTGGAATGAAGGGTAAATCTCGGGGTGCTATGCAGCACCTAGTCCATCAGTTTCCTTGAGATAAATTCCCTCCCGCCAACATCCTAATGAAGATTCTGCAAGATGGTCGGATGTCTCTCAAGACCTTCAGATACGAGACACATTGTATCATCAACAGAGTTTTTCTTCCAGTCTGTTCCTTTCAGTGCTTCATGGTCTGCTCTGTTTCTCCTTCCTCCTAGGGTGACACTGGTCCCAAAGGTGCTGATGGTGCTCCTGGCAAAGATGGACTTAGAGGATTGACTGGACCTATTGGCCCACCTGGACCTTCTGGTGCTCCTGGTGACAAGGCAAGTGCTCCACTGACTTTATGTACCTCTTCTCCAGAAAAAGGTCTAGTGATCTCCAGTTGCCAGATGTCTAGGTGCATTTTCTGACATCTCAACGAAATTGTGAATGAGCTGGGAGCTATTTGGCATCTTCTGACTTGGGCTTTGACGCCACTCCATCGCAAAGCATGCAGTGGAGAGACAGAGGGAGTTGGAAACTCTTTCCTGACCAGGTGTTCTGATGACACAGGGATGCAGAGATCCAACCTGGCCCTTTCTAATCAGCTCATTGTCCCTGCCCTGCATGCTGATGGCCAGAATACGGCAGCCACGGGGACAGCCCCCTTCCCCAAGAAATTCGGAGAATCTCAGCATTGTGTGCCCTTATTGTATCCTGATCCTGGGATTTTAGCCCATGATGATTGGCTTCATCTGAAGCCCTCAGTCTCTATGAGGGTCAGCTGAGCTAGGCTTGGGCAGAGAGCAAGAGGCTAGTGGGATGTCTCTCCGTATCAGAACCTTTCTAGCCATGTCCACATGGACTAGAGCTGATTTGACAAGGGTTAGTTTGAAATCAAAACAGTGGCCAGCAACTAGATTCAACGGGAGGTCAATCTGGAGTGGAGCACTGGGGAGAAGGCCCCTTCCTTCTCACCTTATTCACTTAATGCCACCTGGATACCCATCGCTGGCTGAGGCTACAACCTCCACAACAGCATCCTGCCTGTGGGAAGGACACTGGATGAAAGTTGCTTTCTGTGGAAAGAACACGTGGGGATAAAGGGCTTCTTTTTGCCTGCAGAATTGCATGGATGAGAGCGATGGGCCGACAGGTGATCATCTGCAGGTCACATTGTCTCACAGGCCACCCTGACTACACAGTTAAAGGATTTCCCCAGCTCAGTCCGCTATATCGTGTATACCATTCAGGGGTGCTTTCCGGTCCTACGAATAAGCTAGGCGGAAAGATATGGACATGATCAGCCTTCCCATCTCCCCTCTCCAGCCACATACAATCCAAGCGCCATTGATCCATCTTGCTTAGTATTGTCGACACCACCTCTCCATGGTTTCATGCAGGTGTCAGAGATCAACCCTCTGGAGGACCTTTGCTTACAGAGGATGTACTCTACCACTGAACTATGATCCTTCCCCAAATTTGTTCTTACAACTTGTCACAAATAAGCTTTTCCCTCCTGTTTTCATACCATAAAACTCAATGGCTCTCTCTCTCTCTCTCTCTCTGCTAGATATGAAGGCAAACGGTTCATGTTTTTGAATTCACATGTTGAAGTTAGGCCTCCATGCGAGGCAGTGAGCACATGATTAGAAAAAAAGAGGCATTTATCCAACCTGGTGGCAGTAGCAACAATAAGAGCGGCACATAACTAACCTGTAGGATTCTGCTGCTCAGATTTGTAGAATTGGGACCATAAGGGTCATCTAAGTCCAACCTTCTGCGATGCAGGAATCTTTCATCCAACGTGGGTCTCAAACCTACAACCCTGAGATTAAGAGTCTCATGCTCGACTGACTGAGCTATGCATCCTGGGGGGGTTTTGGTGCTTTTTTCCTACTTGTATTATAGCACCTTTTGTTGTTCCTCCTGGTTCCCTGGAACTTAACCTCATCTCTATTTCTTTTCTTCCTCAACCAGGGTGAAGCTGGTCCTGCTGGTCCTGCTGGTCCCACTGGTGCTCGTGGTGCTCCCGTAAGTACTTTCTTTTCCACCCTAGAAACATAGAATTGTAGAGTTGGAAGGTACCCCAGGGTGATCTAGTCCAACCCCCCTGCAACGCAGGGATCTCATCATTATCACCTTCTCTCATTCTTTGGCCCTTCCTCTCATCACCACTGACCAAATGCATTTGTCTCTTTTTCCTTCCCAGGGAGATCGTGGTGAGCCTGGCCCTGCCGGACCCGCTGGATTTGCTGGCCCCCCTGTGAGTATGATGACAAGTGTTCAGTTCTCATCAAACTGTTGATTCCTTGCATGTTGGGTGTCAGGGGCAGGGTGAACAATCCTTCCATTTTGGTGCACATTGTGGCAAACAAGTGACAACAGTTGACAGGCAAGGTTGGTGACCAGAAGCACCTGTAGATTGTTATCAAGTGATCTCTGGTAGGAGAAAGTTATACGTTCCAGGCATTGCAATTGCTCAGTTAACAGCACTCATAAAGTAAAGAAAATAGTCCCAGTTTGGGGTATATTCATAGAATCATAGAATTGTAGAGTTGGAAGGGACCCCAAGGGTCATCCAGTCCGACCCCCTGCAATGCAGGCATCTCAGCTAAAGCATCCATGGCAGATGGCCATCCAACCTCTGCTTTAAAACCTCCAAGGAAGGAGAGTCCACCACCTCCCGAGGGAGACCTACTGTCAAACAGCTCTTACTGTCAGGTTTTTCCTGATGTTTAGTCGGAATCTCCTTTCTTGTAACTTGAAGCCACTGGTTTGAGTCCTGTCCTCAAGAGCAGGAGAAAACAAGCTTCCTCCATCTTCCATGTGACAGCCCTTGAGATATTTGAAGATGGCTATCATATCTCCTCTCAGTCTCCTCTTTTCCAGGCTAAACATACCCAGTTACTTCAACTGTTCCTCATAAGGCTTGGAAGAACAATTCAGTTCTTCCTTACCTTCCTCCTAACTACAGCAATCAAGCAGGCGTTAATTAGTGCACTGTTGGGGTGGCAAATTCAACCCAACACTGCCTTTTTCAGTGCCTTATGCCACTTTTAACCACTTTCATTGCTACCTTGAGGTCCTTTGGAGAACAAGGTGGGGTACGATTAAAATAAATGAAATAGGAGCCCAGACAGCAATCCTCCATGTCCTACTTGAATCCATTTTAGGAGTATTTTCCAGAACAGGGTGAACTTGAGTGTAGAGCCACTAAAGGACTGGCTCAGTCAAGACAGCAAATCACAAGTTGATTTGGCTTGCATGCTGTTTCTTGACGACATCCGGATCTGCCAACTGCTTTTTGTAAATGCTCGTCCTGTGTCCTCCCAACAAATCCCACGAGGTTGATTAAACTGAAAGAAAGATGATGCTTGAACCCAAAGCTGAGGAGTGGGCATTCGAACCTGGATTTCCCCATGTCCCAAGCTGAACTGCAACCAGGTTGACTCCACTATGTAACTGAGAGAGATTGGAAACTGAATCTCCCAAACCTGATCGAGAACCCTCCTCTCCATTTGCACCCTCCCAGCTCCAGGTTGAGCAAACCTTGCTTCTCATACTGCCTCTTCCTGTTTGATTCACATATCAGAAGCAATGTGGTCCAACCTCCTCTGGCACAATGAGATCATTTAGTCAGATGTACTTGGACGATGCAGAGAAAGATACATTAATGCCTTCCATCTTAAGTAGATACGTCTCTCCTTTTCCATCCTTCTGTAACTCACCACCACCTGTTCTGCTCTGCTCTTACCTCCACAGGGTGCTGATGGACAACCTGGTGCTAAAGGTGAACAAGGTGATGCTGGTGCTAAAGGCGATGCTGGTCCCCCCGGACCTGCTGGTGCCACTGGACCCCCCGGACCCGCTGTAAGTGACCCTCTTGTTGCACCCCAATCTCTTTTGTGAACCCATCACCTTCCATGAGCCTTTGGCTTAACACTGTCTTCCTCCTGCCTGTTGCAGGGTGCTGTTGGTGCTCCTGGACCCAAAGGTGCTCGTGGAAGTGCAGGACCCCCTGTGAGTACCTTCTTCTTCTACATTATTAAGCTGGGTGAGAGTCAAAAATGCATTAATGTTCGAAACTCGGAGTTTTCACATCCTAAGGAAATCACTCCCAGTTCACCATCCTAGGACATTTAAAGCAGATCGTGGGTTAGAAAACGAATGCAGCTCTCGGCTGCAGCAGTGGGCTGAAGAAATGAACCATAGAAGGGATCATGCAACCTCTGCCCACAAAGATCGCAGTCTATGTGAGGTGGGCAAGACAGGGCTCTTTAGCACCTGATCCAAAATAGTTAATCTGTATTCACAGCAGACCAGCTACGCCATGGTGAGGGAAAGTCTCTGTGTATGTTCAGAGGCTCTCACTAGCTAGCCTAAACCGATCTAATACACAACAAAGGATGGGGCGGGGAATCACATTCCAGAGCTTGCCACCAGCAGGTTCTAGCTGAAATTAAGCACGAGCTGATTGCAGTGCAAATAACCTTGATCACGTAATCCAAACTGGTTTAGCTGCATGAGGTATGAGGATCTCTAGCTGGTAGAAACAAATAATAAAATAAAATAAAATTCACACCCTTTTTCTGCATACCCAGATACAGTAGTGACAAGATGCTAGAAGGGCTGAGATACCATTATCTTTCTGTGGCAAGGAGCTTTGGCATTGCAAAGAGGTTGCCGAACTGAAAAATTAAGACGAAATCCATTGCAGGATCCTACTGAGTGGGGAATCTGTGTTAGAATCACACATACGGTTCCTGCTTGGCAGGGGAGGAGTTACTGAAAAGGAACCTTCTCTTCCATTCCTTTCATAGGGTGCTACTGGATTCCCCGGAGCTGCTGGAAGAGTCGGACCCCCTGGCCCATCTGTAAGTACCCTCCCACAAAACACACACTTTGTGGGCAACAATTTAGAAAGCTGTTACACAACCCCCCCAGGTGGCTGGTGATGGGTGAAGATGCTCAGTACGAAGTCCCTTAGAGCCTACATTATAGGACCTACATAGGGCCTACAAAGATATATGTTGACTCTCTCGACGGCAGAGAGGATGGGAAAAGTGGGTCATAAGGTAGAAAAGATACAGATTGAGAAAAGTGTGGAATCAATTCATATCTAAATATATACAATGGTTTTAGTCCGAATCAGAAGTATTCCTTCTAGAATCATAGAACTGGAAAAGTTGGAAGGGACAACAAGAATGATCTAGTCTAACCCCCTTCAAGTAGTCTTTGTACATCCACATTAATTTTTATACTCCCAAGTTTACAAACTGGATATCCAGTTTCCCCCCCAAAAAATTGCCCCATCCCCCCTCATAAAAAACAGCCTTCAGACACACCAGAAATTGTTGGGCCTTGTGGATTATTATGGCACACAAGAATCTCTAGGTATATTTATACCGCTAACTTAATGGCCATTCCTTCTTTGTGGAATTGCAGCTGGGGAGGAGAGGCCAAGGGTCTTTTAGCATTAAGTTCTCAGCATCCTCGCCCGAAACTGCAGGTCCCAGGATTTGCTGGAGCAAACCACGACATTTAAATGACACTGTCACATAAGCATGGGGAGGCTTTTCGTTTCAGTTTGCTCTACTTGGAGCTGCACCTGATTCGAAATGTGGTGGCCCAAGCTTTTGGCTGTCTCTAGGAACATACAACCCAACGCAAAAACTAGCTGGTGGGAGGGAAACTCCTTCTCATTCTCAGAGTGACCCACTAGAACCTCACAGGGGTGGGATGGGGGTCCTTCCTCAAAGACGCTTCATTTGGGGCCACTGTTGCCAAACTCAACACACTACCTGTGAGTGTCACTGATTTGCTTGTCCTCTTTCCTCTCCCCCAAAGGGTAACATCGGCCTTCCCGGCCCCCCAGGCCCTGGTGGAAAGGAAGGTGCCAAAGGACCCCGTGGTGAGACTGGACCTGCCGGCCGCCCTGGTGAAGCTGGACCTGCTGGCCCACCCGGACCTCCTGGTGAGAAGGGCTCTCCTGGTTCCGATGGACCTGCTGTAAGTAAATGCCACATCTTACCTTTCATTCCTCTTGAACGGGGTTGCTCGAGCACCTCCTCCATGGGGTTATCCTCCCTGTCGCAACATCTGGCTCCCTGGTGGCATCCCAGCTGCCATGTTAAATTGACTTTGGAATTTCCCACTGCTTGTGCAAATCTTTACGGCTGCACCTCTTCAGTGGCGATGTTTTAGTGAGCATCATTGAAATGCCACATAATGGCTTCCTACATTATAGACCAGATCCATTAGTTCAGATTGTTACTTGCCAAGTTTCTTTTCTTTTCTTTTGTTTTTTTTAATGTGGGATGTGTTTCAGTAGAAAAGGTAGCCCTTTCCATGCGTGATCACACTTTGCTTAAAGGGAGCCTGAAGAAAAATCCCCTAGCCAGCCAAGACACAACAAGGTGTGGGTTCCTTTAGGCAAGGCCTGGGCAGAAAGCCTCATGCGCATTACTCACAACGTAAAGTGGAGTCAGGACACCCAACGGTTCTTCTCCTTCAAGCAAGCTCACCATGTTCTTATTTCCCAGCCTGTCTGGGGTCTTCTTTCTTCTTTGGCGATCACTTGTAGCCAAGTAAGATTGTCTTCCATAAACATGGTTTTAACAGTGAGTCCGTAAGTGACTGTGGAGGCCAAATCCTTCCACAGTGTCTGGGTTACGCCATTGCCAGCCCACAGCTTGCTGCTGAAGTGCTGCTGAGGCCCAGCTTGCCTCCAACCCTTCCTCAGCGCAGCATAACGCTGGCAAAAACGAAATGTGTCTTTCCGGCCAGGTACACTTCTCTGTCGACATCTCATGCTCACGTCTGTTTTCCTCCTGCAGGGTGCACCTGGTACTCCTGGCCCACAAGGTATCGCTGGACAGCGCGGTGTAGTTGGTCTTCCTGGACAAAGAGGCGAGAGAGGTTTCCCTGGTCTTCCCGGACCATCTGTGAGTGCTCCCCTTCAGCTCTTCTCTGACAACTCTGCGCAGAGTCTGGGTTCAGTTTCCTTCTGAGCTTTGCGGGGCTGGTGTTTGCGGGCTGGGTTACAGTGAGGAAATTTTTATTTGAGGGGGGGGGATGTTTCTTAAGGGGACTCAGCCATGTAGAAGGCTGAAAATGCAAGGATACATATAAGCAAAATAGGACACACTCCCCGAGTCTAACTGGGATATATGACCCAAACATACCCAGCGTCCGCAAGGAGGACACGCAATTAGAAGTTCAGATATCAAATGGCAAAGCATTCAATTGCATCAACTCCAAAGGTGAAAGAATCTAGCTAGCTGAACAGGTCCTCCTTCAGACCTTTGGTCTGTCCCAGCAGTTGCAGCAACAGTGCACCATGACTTCTCCAGCCCATTCCCCCCCCCCACCTCGGGACATGGTGCATGCAAGCAACCAGTGACTTTTCCTGCATGGTGCATGCAAGCAACCAGTGACTTTTCCTGCATATCATGTCCGGCTGCTCCTGTCCCTTTAAGCTCCTCCTCATCCTTGGAGACAGTGCAGGAAGGGACAGAGGAGACTCCCTGCAGCTGTTCCCCTTCCCTGACTGCCCAGCCTCTTCCTTTCCCCGCTGCCTCATTGGTGGCACAGAACGTCACAAATAACTGGCCCTTCCCCTGGATCATTCTCCTGCCCTGCTGCCTCCTCTGCCTGTCCCTTCAGACTCCTGCCTCTCCCTGATAATATACTTCAGCGTCTGTTGACTCCGCCTGAGGTCTATGCTTGGGATACGAGGCCCAAAGAACAGGAGGGAACACAGCAAAGTTTCCATTTGAGTTGCTTGTTCAGGTTTAGTCTTCAGCACTCTTGTGCTAAACACATTCATATGGAAGTCAGCATCAGCAGTACATCTGCAGATATGGGGGGTTTGGATCGCAGCTCGGGTCTCAAAGCAAGGCTTCTTTTCATCCATGTGCTGCTTTTTGTTTCTGCTCATAATATAATGCATAATAACTATGGGCTCTGTCGTTGTTTTCCTTAGTGGCAGTATGAGTGCGCATTAACCCAGATAATCGCTTTTGTTTCCTCCAAGGCCAAGAATAAAAAATAAATAAAAAGTCAATACCATTATCCTGTAGAAATGGAGCAACATGTTTTCCATATTGCATCTATGGGCTCACCCACACTTACCTTTTGCCCCGGGCTTTCTAGGCACAAGTCTTGTGCTTTAAAGCTCTGTATCCAAGAGTTGTCGTTCCCCCCTCCACACACACACACCACTTTCCCCAGAAAAACCTGCTCTTTAAATCTGAATCGGAACAAACAGCAATTCAGGTTTTCTACAGATTGCCGTTTGCTCCAATTCAGCAGTATGGAGTGGGTTTTTGCAGGGAAAGCACAAGGACAACAACAACAAAATGCTCTAACACAGAGTTTTGAAATGTGGACCTGTGCCTAGAAACATGGCCCAAAAGGCAGTCTGGATGAGCTAAGACAAAGCACTGTTTATTGTTTTAGCTTGCTCACAAATACCTGCACAGCCCCAGGCAAATTGCTGAAAAGTGAAGGCTAAACCCTAGAATTCAGTTCCAAATCTTCCCTACCCCATCAAAAAGACTTATCATTCAACCACACGTTATAACTTAATATTGTTGCCTTAAGCATTGATCAGGAAGACAAGAATCTTTGGTTTTGCAAAGTGTTTTTTATAAATCTCAGTTTTCAAAGCTGAAACAGATTTAATTTGTAAAATGCAATTCTGGTTTGAAAAAACTTCCTGGATTCTCAATACCAGGAAGTGAGCGAGCTTTCATAAATAGAACAGTGCTCTGGGTTCTACGGTAACTAGGAAAGTGATGTCAGCCTTACAAAACAAAACTCCATAAAAATCTGTATCTGAGACTAGTCCATGCTTTATACAACAGATGCTTCCCCAGTTCTGAAATGCAGAGCTATATGTTTCAAGTGATATAGAACCCTATGGAAAAGATAACATTCCCTGGCTCCATCCCATAACCCATGTTGCATTGAAAGTTCTACTTTAGTGCTTTCTGAGATCCCAGGGAACAGAATTCAAACTCTGGCTAGACTAGGCTCCTTCTTTCGCTCTTTTTAACTGTAGTTAACCGTGGTCAAGCATAATGTGTGAATGTGATTCCTCTCCTGCTGTCCCCCCCCTTCTGCATCTCAACAACTGGATTCTTTTTGTTCTAACTGGGACTGATCTCCATAGGGCGAGCCTGGCAAACAAGGCCCATCTGGTCCTTCTGGTGAACGCGGTCCTCCTGGCCCAATGGGACCACCTGGCTTGGCCGGACCCCCTGGTGAATCTGGACGTGAGGCAAGTCTTCCCATTTCCACAGGAGCTCCGGACTCCTAAACCTGCTCACCTCTGTCGAACCCCCGTCTCTTAACCATCTCTTACCAGTGATCAGAAATATGGTCCAAGCCAAACTGTGCAGTCGGTGGTAAAATGCAGGCGCAGAATGCCTTCACATCCCCAGCTAAAATTGATAAGGACCTCTATCTGAAGCCTTGGAAAGTAAGGCAGCGCTGGGCTAAATAGACCAATGGTCTGGCTCAGAGCAGTGTAGCTTCATGGGGGACCATGATCAGGGTTATGATTTACTTGCAGAAGATCCCAGGTTCGTTCCTTAGCATCTCCTGTTAAAAGGGTATTCAAGCAGGTTGCTGCCTGAGACCTTGAAGATATGGTGCCTTGTTTTTTTGTCCTTAGAGAGGATAGACAATACTAGGCTGCTAGATAGACCAGTAGTCCTCCTCAGTTTCTGGCAACTTCATATGTCCATAGGTAAAGGTAAAGGTACCCCTGACCATTAGGTCCAGTCGCAGACGACTCTGGGGTTATGGCGCTCATCTCGCTCTATAGGCCGAGGGAGCTGGCTTCCGGGTCATGTGACCAGCATGACTAAGCTGCTTCTGGCGAACCAGAGCAGCACACGGAAATGCCGTTTACCTTCCTGCCAGAGCGGTACCTATTTATCTACTTGCACTTTGACGTGCTTTCAAACTGCTAGGTGGGCAGGAGCTGGGACCGAACAACAGGAGCTCACCCTGTCACGGGGATTCAAACCACCAACCTTCTGATCAGCAAGCCCTAGGTTCTGTGGTTTAGACCACAGCGCCACCCGCATCCCATACGTCCATAAATTCTTACTAATAGATGTGCATTGAATAATATAGTTCAGTTACAGAGTTGAATAGTTTTAACTCAGTTCTAGATCTCCCACTGGTAGCTAGAGAGTTCTAGAGCTTCAACGCCACCGCGATCTCAGTCTCACCATCTCTCTTCTTGGCTGACAGGGCTCTCCTGGTGCAGAAGGTGCTCCCGGTCGCGATGGTGCTGCTGGTGCTAAGGTGAGTTGAACATGCATGTGTGTATGCAGCAGGTATCCGGAACGGGCCGGTGTCGCAAGACCCGGGTCCAATAACTTTGTAAAATGAAAGACTTGATTTCACAAACGCACACCGATTCTGAGCTTTGATTGCCTCTTCTTGCCTTTCCCTTTCCCAAACAGGGTGATCGTGGTGAGACCGGCCCAGCTGGTGCCCCTGGCGCTCCCGGTGCCCCTGGTGCCCCTGGCCCAGTTGGCCCTGCTGGCAAGAATGGCGACCGTGGCGAGACTGTAAGTGGCACTTCCTTTCCTTCTGCTAAAACGCAAAATGCGCGCGGGGGGGGGGAGGCGTTTTCCGAATCCTTCATTTTTCCAAATCCCACTAGGCCACATATACGCGAACCGACTTATTCCAGATCATTTGATCTGGAATAATGTCAGTCATTCACAACTTTCCATTTTCACAATCAGTAAAGATGCAGATGAGGTAGGCATACCCTCCACACCCACCTTCAGAATCTTACATATTTCAGGAGCGTGCCTTCGTACTTAATTAATATGGAACGCATGCCACTTCTGGTCCTGTGCTCACATTCGCTAAAGGGGCACTCTTTCACGCTGCTTTAATTAACTTGGATTGGCATCCACCTATGGCTCCGCATTTGTTTGTTCGAAATAATTACTCGAGCCATATGAGAGCGCCGTGGGGGAACCTCTTCCATTATGCTTTCCCCCATCCTTATTGCAACTCTGCCAGAGGATTAATGAGGTCACTCATTTGTGATCTTAACGTGTTCCGATTCCACTCTCCAAGCAGGGGGTGGTAAAACCAAGGGAGCAATATCTTCTGCTCGAATCCTATGGAACATCCCAGGATCTTGCTACCAAATGCAGGAATAGACAACTCCCAGATTTATTTGTTGGCGTGCTTATATCCTGCCTTTTCCCTCTTTGGAACTTGAGGCAGTCTGTGTGGCGGATCCCAGGTGGTCCCCCGTGCGAATCCTGAGCAGACCTAAATCTGCTTAGTTTTAGCAAGGTGGATGAAGCCATCTGGTGGCCATATATTCCCACCTACACATCCTAAACACCAGGCTGGCTGCTATAGTGAAAACGCTTTATAACTAATGATCCAACAAACAGACAGATAGATGGATAGACTCTACAGACAGACTAGAGCTCTTCCTGCTGTGATTGCCCTCCCTTCCAAGGACTGGGCTCCTAAAGAAATAAGTTGCATGCTCAATTACATGTGGAACTTTAAAAGCAATGATATGTACATTTTCTCCTTTTCTCCTTCCCTCTAGGGTCCCGCTGGCCCTGCTGGCCCCGCTGGCCCTGCTGGTGCTCGTGGTCCTGCAGTAAGTTTGGGCTTTTAAATATCCTCTCTCTTTCTTTCTCTTTCTTTTCATAGAATCATAGAATTGGAAGGGGCCGCAAGGGCCATCTAGTCCAACCCCCTGCAATGCAGGAATCTTTTGCCCGGCAAACCTATTGCCTGGCTCGAACCCATGACCCCTGAAAGAGTCTTGTGCTCTACCAGCTGAGCTATATTATACTGGTAGAATATATAATATACTATTCAATAAGGCTGAATGGATATACTTGGACACTTAACTGTCTGCATGATCTCTGCTACCTTTGGCCTTATGGTTGAAATGCAACTAGAGATAAGCAGCCTAAGTTCATATCCCCAGCTACGCAGAGTGGCCTGTCAATAGGCATTTCCTTCCTTTTTCCTTTGTGAAAGCCCAATAAGCCAATAAAAATTAAAATAAATTAAAACTTGCTTTTCGTTTCTAGGGCCCACAAGGTGCTCGTGGTGACAAGGGTGAGACTGGCGAACAAGGTGACAGAGGAATGAAGGGTCACAGAGGATTCTCTGGTCTCCAAGGCCCCCCTGGCCCCCCTGTAAGTACCAGAAAGCTCTTCACCACTTTTGATGTAGAGAAGCTTCAGACGTCACAGAGCTCCGTACCCTCCGACATTTCTCCAATGAGAATAGAGGTGTCCTAAGGAAAAGCGGGGTCAAATCCAGGATCAAATCAGAAACCAGGACATCTTCTCTTAAGTCAGGGGCACCTCTGGAAAATAGGGACACACCTGGAGGATCTGCTTTAAGGAAAGAAATGCCCTCACACAGATTAGAGCCTTGCACCTCTGATCTAGAGAGCGAGAGATCTTTCCTATCTCATTTCCATGGCTTAAAGAATGAAGGACAGACCTCTCTTTCAATAGCCACGATATCTTAAATTGAGCCTCCGCGTTCAGAGGAGACCTGCCCCATTCCCCACCCTGTTTTCTGAACTCCCCAGAGGCCTCTGGCTAGCCACTATTCAGAGACAGGTGGATCTCAGTCTAATCATTCTATGAGCAAAAGCTACGGTCGCTTTCTGCAAGGAAATTCCATCTTTGGATACCTTTTTGATGAAACATCTAGTCAGAGGGTGGAGGAAAGAAAAAGGGGAGCTTTGACATCTATTTGGCCTGTACGCCAGCAGGTCCTCGAAGGGTCCCCAAAGCCCTCGCCTATTAACCGGCTTCCGTTTTCAATTCCATCCAGATCTCCAGTTGCACCAACTTACTTAATCAAAACTTGTAGTTCTATTTTTCCAGCTTTTAGAGACAGAGGGCAGGCTAACGAGCAACAATTTTGTTCCTAAATTTCTTCAGCTACCCATATGTATCCCCCCTTACAGTTTTTTCATACCATGCATTTTGCAAATAAGTGCTTTCCTGCGTTCATGCTCATCTCTATTTGTTCCACGCGTTCCTCAGTCCAGAAAGGCTTTGAGCCTGCCATTTGGTTGAAAGCAGCAGTGGGCCTCAACTGTCACTCGGTGTATAGTTGTTGGTGCTGGCCAATGGCCAAGGCAGGCTTGGGCCTACCTTAGCAGCAAAGAAATAATAACTTTAAAGATGGAGGTCTTAGATTCCCATGGCTTCCTTCGGGTCCCTCGTTAACACAGCCCACTTAATTACACAGTAGCAAAACTGGAGAAGATGTATTTAGGTCTCCACACACCCCAAAGCAATCTGCATTTGATACAGATTTCTTCCTGGTCCCAAATGCGAATACAGTATGCTACTCTGTACTTGTGATGAACATAGGCAAGGCACTTCTGTATGAAAAATATGCCACAAAAATATTGCCTATCCTTCTTTCCACCCAAGACCTAGAAATCTAATTGCTGAAAGGCTTCCATTTGAGATATACCTACTTTCCATTGTACTGAGTGAAACCTTTTTTTTTAATATAGGGTTGCCATATTTCAAAAAGTAAAAACCAGGACACCCCCCCCAAAAAAGCGATATTTTTTTTTCTGTTGACTTGCCTATGATCCAGGACAAAGCACTGCCTTTCGGAATTTCCTCTCTGATGTCAATTCCACCTTTGAATTCCCAGTAATGTCTGGGAAAATCCAGACATATGGCAGCGTAGATATCATTTTATTTTATTTTGTACTGAGTGAACCTATTGGTTCCCGTTGCCACTTGGAAGCATAGATTTATGAAGGAACACATGTGAGATTGAAATGGACAGAAGCTAGATTGATACTTCCTCTCTGTTACTGAATAGGACTGCATTTTCTCCCATTTAAATAAACCTGTTTTCCCCCAGATGATCATCAAAACTGACAATTTTTTTTGTCTTTTGTGCAGGGCTCTCCTGGTGAACAAGGTCCCTCTGGTGCTTCTGGTCCTGCTGGTCCAAGAGTAAGTATGGATTGGGCTGTAAAGCACAGCATTTTAGCTAATACCTATTATTGCTAGACTTCAGTCCTTCTATGCACCTATTGTTGTTGTTGCTGCTGCTGCTGCATTCATGTTAACAACAAAAGCTTCACTCATGGTACATTTTTGTTCTGCCTTCCTGACAGGGTCCCCCTGGCTCTTCCGGTGCCGCTGGCAAAGACGGTCTGAATGGTCTTCCCGGTCCCATTGGCCCACCTGGTCCCCGTGGTCGCACTGGTGATGTTGGTCCTGCTGTACGTATTCCTTCTCACTGCACAAAGCTCATAGTTAACAGCACAATGGGTGGATGAGATCTTTGCCTGCAACTCTTCTTCTTTTCCTTCTCCAGGGTCCTCCCGGACCACCTGGACCACCCGGTCCTCCAGGCCCACCCAGCGGCGGCTTCGACTTCAGCTTCCTGCCCCAGCCTCCTCAGGAGAAAGCTCACGATGGTGGCCGCTACTACAGAGCTGACGATGCCAACGTGATGCGTGACCGCGACCTGGAAGTAGACACTACTCTCAAGAGCCTGTCCATGCAGATCGAGAACATCCGCAGCCCTGACGGAACCCGTAAGAACCCAGCCCGCACTTGCCGCGACCTGAAGATGTGCCACGGAGACTGGAAGAGTGGTAAGTACAGGGGAGGGGGACAATTCTGAGGTGCTGAAGTGGGGCGTCTCTAAAATGCCACAAATTCTCCTTTCTTCTGGACCACATCCATTGGCAGAATGGCTCTGCTCTGCTCTTTTCTTCCTCATATATCAATCTTCTCACTTCCCCTCTCTTCTCTGCCACTGTTGACCTTTCTCTTTCACTTGGGGATTGTTTGCACAGCCAAGCATATAGTTGTTTTCTCAGGTCTGGGGCCAGGAATGGGTTTTCCACCGAAGCTGACTGGGCAGTGATTTGGGTGCCTTTTCTTGCAGCCTCTTCCCTAAATAACATGCTTGAGTCAAGCAGAACGATTAATTCTCCCAAATAGCTTCTATATGCAGAATGTGACTTGCATTTACTTAGGTCCTAAAGGGTGAAGTGAGCCTTCTAAGTTGCTGTAGAGCTTCTAACTCCAGCCCAGGCTCTTCTCTGGCCCCTCTCCCCTCTACAAAAAAATATGCTTAGGAACCAGAATCCCATCACTTGTGTAAATAATTAATGCTGGAAAGTGTTGAGCCAACCATCTATTTTTTTATAATACACAGCCACCTCCCAATATTCCCTAGCTCTCTGAAGTCCATCTCAGCCATACATAGGTAGTTCTCTTTTCCATTCTTTTTTAGCTGTTTGCTTCCTCGTCTTATATGGAGTAAAGCTTGGGCAGATATTTTCCTGACCCACTTGGGCAAGTCTGAGAACTCATTGCATTGGGGGAGGGGTGATGATCAGGTTGACGTAAATTGATGTTTTGTTTTTTTTTGCTCCTGCGATCCATTCTCCATCAACCCCATTCACTTAACCCCATTCCTCATCAGGCGAGTACTGGATTGACCCCAACCAAGGCTGCAACCTGGATGCCATCAAGGTCTACTGTAACATGGAGACTGGAGAGACTTGTGTCCAATCTTCTCAGCCCACCATCCCCCAGAAGAACTGGTACATCAGCAACAACCACAAGGAGAAGAAGCATGTCTGGTTCGGCGAAAGCATGTCCGATGGCTTCCAGGTGAGACCAGGAATCGGTGAGGCAGTGACAGTTAACCAGCAAGTGTCTTAGCTGGGACTGCCAATCCCTCATTCTGAGCTGGGACCAGAGAGAGTTATTTCAGGGTCAGGTTTCCTCCAAGTCACCTGCTGAACTAGAATGGATATGAATTCCACATGAATTCCATGTGTGGAAAGAATGTTGTAGGCGGAAGAACCTGGTGACTGTTTGGTTGTTTAAATGGAAGCTTTAGGACCATTTAGCAAGATTGAGAATAGATAATCACCTTAATGCACAAGTAGGAGTGGCCTCAATGAGGCTGATAAATCCATGTCTACTTTCCATATCTGCCATGGAATCTGCTCAGATTGTAACCAGAAAGATTAAGTTGCCCAATGAGAAAGGGCCTTTAGCTGTAAAATGTGGATGAGCCCTGGAATTGGCTGCCTAGGGAGGCCTGGGCATCACTGGGCTTTGTTGGAATGGGCTTGATTCACAAGGCAGAAGAAGTACCTGGGTGGTGGCTTGATGTTACTTCTAACCTTTATCCAAGGATGTTGAACACAATAGATGAAAATGGACAGGAAGAGGGAATTTATGTTGACCAAGGAGCCTCAAAGTACAATTCCTGGTGCTTGCTGGAAGTTGGGCTTGATGGCTCTTTAAATCACTTCCAACTCTATGATACTTGGAAGCAAAAGGGAGAGGGGAAGATCATTGGTTAAAAGCAAAGCATAGGCCAATTTTCAAGTGATATATTCCAGAGGTTCAGTTAGGCTCAAAGGTCCCTTGAAAGGTGACGTAGCATGCTGGAGTACCGGTAGTCTAGCACAAAGAAGCTGTAGATGGTGCAACTTGGAAAAGCAGTCTGTCAAGGAGAATGTATACCCATTGCTTCATATCTCTCTCTCCGTCTCATTGTTTCCCAAGTTGGATTTTGGCTCCTTAAAGAGGGCAGCAGTCAGCTTATCTGGCTTTGCCCATTATTGCATTACTGCCTGCCTTGGTCCTCTGAGCATGAAGAGAAAGCAAAGGAGCTGGTTAGATTCCTAGATGTAGCAGGGGGTGGGGTTCCTAGAGGACATGACACAAGCGCTAACCAATTCCTTGCTCCCTCCTTCCCTCCGTCTCCCATGGCAGTTCGAATATGGTGGCGAGGGATCCGACCCAGCTGACGTTGCCATTCAACTGACCTTCTTGCGGTTGATGTCCACTGAAGCTTCCCAGAACATCACTTACCACTGCAAGAACAGCGTGGCTTACATGAACGCAGAGACCGGCAACCTGCAGAATGCTCTGCTCCTCCAAGGCTCCAACGAGATCGAGATCAGAGCAGAGGGCAACAGCCGCTTCGTCTATGGAGTACCCAAGGATGGTTGCACGGTGAGTCATTGGGTCTTTAGATGTAGCAATGTGGGGTGGGGGGTACAATAGATTCTCTCTCTCTCTCGCTGACTGGAGACCTTGCGCATAAGCTGCAGTGTTTTACTCATAGCTGGCAGGGGTGTTCCCACTTCCCCCTCTGTACCTCCTGCTAAAACCATGCTTTGGGAGACAATCCATATAAAAACAATGCCATATGTAAGAATGGCCAGAGGCAGGGGAAAATAGGGGTAGGCAGGTCTGGCTGAGGAAGTCAGGACTGCAGGTTGACGTCTCAGTACTGTGAATCCTATCTGTGTTTGGAAACACATACACTGGGTGCTTTTCAGTGCTGAAGCATGGCATATGAGGGATGCAATACTCCTATTCAGCAACAGAATCCTCTGAAAGATCTCAGGACGGGGAAGCCGTGGCCCTCCAGATGTCTGTCAGACTTCAGTTCCTATCAGCTCCATGACCAGTGCTCAGGAGTGATGGGGATAACAGTCCAATAAGATCTGGAGGGCCGCAGTCTCCGTACTGCTGCCATAATAAATCCTCAGATCCTGCAACGGTGTATCTCGCTTAGTACAGCAGTCCCTACTTACTTGTGCTGTTGGCATCTGGATCGGGGACAGAATCTTGGACGTTTTGGGTGTTTCCGTTTCCGGGCACATCCTGCTTTTTGACCCAAAAGGCCTTCAAGGCAAGAGAGCATCCAAATGGATGGCTGAGTCCAGAGTAGCTTAAATCCATCAGAAGACAGTGATAGCGCAAGATCAGATATTGTGACTTCTCCTCCTGGCTATGCATGGTGGCTTCCTCTGGACTTAAGGACCTGGATTCTGGTCATGCAGAAGATAGACCATAACATATCCTCCAACTTCTATGTTGGTTCTGCCTCTTTTCTCACAGTGCCCTGAATCCCTGAAGTTCTAAATGCCAGAGTAATTATGTTCCAGTGGCACAATGGGATGGGCAACCAGGGTGGGGAAGGCAGGAGCCAGCTTTTAGGAGCACAGTTGACCAGGGAGAAAGTTCAGATCAGATGCGGGGAGGAGCGTGTCATTCCTCTGTACTCGAACGCTTCAAAAGTCCATTGAGCCATAAACAAAATTCTGATTTCTAAATTCTGATTTTTCCTCCCTCTGCAGCGTCACACTGGCAGTTGGGACAAGACAGTCATCGAATACAAGACAACAAAAACTTCCCGGTTGCCCATCATTGATGTGGCTCCCATGGACATTGGTGGCAGAGACCAGGAATTCGGCTTTGAGATTGGACCAGTCTGCTTCTTGTAAACCCAAAAGGAAACCTGACAGTTTAAAAAATAAAATAAAAAACAGCCAAAAAAGAAGGAAATTTCACATGGACTTGAATTTGTGTCTTTTTCTATCCATCATCTCTAAAACTATTTTTGTTTCCGTTAAAAAAAAAACAAAAAAAGCATTAAACCAAAAAAATAAAAATAAATGACTTTTCAAAAATAATTAAGGAAGTGCATCCACTTGCTTGACTTTATTATTATTATTAAAATCCCCAAAGACAGAATGGTTTGATTTTATCTTCTTCTTTAAAAAAAAGATCAAGTAATATTGTGGGACCAATATTTGTACATTCCAAAATACATATATAAAAACCATACAAAATGACAAAATCAGTCGAAACCAATCAACACCTGAAATACATCTGTATGAAAATCTGGTGTGTGTGTTTTTCTTCCTGGCAGCAATCAGAGCAATACCAAACTTAGTGGTAGAACCTGCCCATCACAACCCCATCAAAAATAACCTCCCCCCCCCTCAACCCAGAACTGTAAAAAATAAATAAATCCCAAAATCTACCTATAGACCATCTTTCTCTGCTGTTACCTGATAGAAAGAGATTTATCTTTGTCTCTCTCTTTTTTTTTACTCGGAGCAATGCCACTGAAAAGAATATTCTTTCAGCCATTTTAAATGTACGTTTTTTTCCGTTTTGTTCAGTCGGCAACAGGGATAAATTTGGCGAAGTTATCATAAAAAAAGGTGTGGCACTGAGTGGTTTTTCAAAACAGAAACCTGTTTGAAGAAAAAGAACAGGTGATAGTGCCTTTCCCTCTCAGAGAGGTCAGGTGGGGGGGGGAGAGACAGGTTTAACAGCTTTAATTATTTTGTCGGTGAACAACTGAAGGAAAAAAATGGCCAATAATACCAGAAAGCAGAGAAAATGTAATGTTAAATGTATATTATTGTTGTATGGACGGCTACCTCACCAATGTCATTTTCAAGTTCTTTGGGGTAGTTTTGGGGTCTTTTTTTTAAATACTAGCATCAGCTTGCATGGAGGGGGGGGCGAAGAAACTGGGCAGAGTTTCAGGTTTAGATAAAGGTGCTAACTGTGTCTTTCATATATCTTTTTTTTTTAGTCTGCTATGTTAATAGTTTTCAGGTCCCATGAACTTTCTATTTTTTACTTTTTGAGGTGACGAAACCTAGAAAAACCTCACCCCGAGCACAGCTTTGCTGAAAAGGGGGCCATTTGGTGCTATAGAAATGAGATTATTGGAGGGGGGAAGCAAATTGGATGCCTTGCTGCCCAGAGATACTTGTGAATTTTTTTTTTCAAAAGGTGCTATTTCTTTTTTAACAAGCAAAAATAATAATAAAAAAACGAGGATGAGGAAAAAATAAATCAAACATTGCTACAAGGGATCAAGGTCTCAGCAGTTTCTGTCTTTCTCTTGTAAAGCAGGTGGATTCTCTTTTGGCTTGTATTTTCTCCCCCATTCCCCCAGTTCTTCTCCTCCATCACCTCTCTCTTTTTCTCTCTCTTCCATCTTTCGTCCTATCCCACAAGCAAACACTTTTGCCAAGCCTCCCTTGTCTGCTCATCACCCTCCCTCACTGCTGATTCATTCTTCCCTTTCTTATCCATCTCTTTCTCCTCAGCTCTGCCAACATCACCCCTCATCTCTTTTTTTCTTCCCCCCCTCCTCCACTTTCTGTCTTTCGTTGGGTTTCCAACTCAAGCAAAAAAACCCATAATTCCTCTCTTTCTCACAAGAGGCAGATGTTGTAGGGAGTGTGAGCGGCCGAAGATTCTGTACCTATTTTGTATATGTATAATAATTTGAGATGTTTTTAATTATTTTGACTGCTGAAATAAAGCATGTGAAATGATCCAACACACCGGTTGTTCTTCAGACTTTTTCTGTCACGCAAGGCCAGGGCGTCGGTTGGGAGAACGGGGCAAAGGCTTCCTGCACTTTTACTGGTGTGCCTAACATTTCAAACGTGAGCCGCTTTGGGAAATTATCATTACTAACCAGTGCTGGGTTTTCCCCCCCCCCCTAGAAAAAAAAGGTGCCAGAACTCACTATGAACATCTCCCTTGTTGTCTTATAATGGCACCCATCTGAAGGGTGTCAGAACTGAATTCCCACTGGATAAAAAAAAAATGCCCTGTTGTTAACTGTCATGGCTGTCCCCAAGGAACCAAGGGGAACACAGTTGTGTGAGGGCGTTGAGATAATTTTCTGTCAGACACATGGAAGCGAACCCCAGGCCCTCCATATGTTCCTGGACTTCCAAGTCCCATCAGCCCCTGGTCAGAAATGGTGGGACTTGTAGTCCAGCGAAATCTTGAAGGCCACAGGATTCTTGCTTTGGGGAGAAATATGTCCCTGCGTTTCTCACTGGGAGCCCTGACAGCCCCACCAATTGACGTTCACAGTGTGGGCACGCTGTAGCCTGAGGGAAAGGAGTCCGAGTTTTGTTCCTTCGCTTAGTTCTTCTGACAACTTCTCCCTTTGCATGGTCCTGTCTCATCCTTGCTCTCTTCTTGTATGCCTGGTTATTTCCTCCCACCCCACAACTTCTTCTAGAACTGGACAATATGTCCCCTGCCGCCACCCAATGCTGCTATTAGGCTCGACGACTTCTAACCGCCTGGCTCCCATATGTTTTAACACAAAGAGACGGAAAAAACAAACTTAAGCAGGTAAAACGCTCGTCATTTTAGCTCCCTGTGAAGAAAAAGTGCCTCTTGTCACTTTGTGGGTCACGCTCCTCCCGGCAAAAACGCACCACACCTGTCCTCCTGGCTGCCACCCTCATCCTCAGTTCGACAGATTCATTTTGATTTGATTTTTTTCCTCCCCATCTCCAGATATTTCACCTCAGACATTTGCCCCCACAGGGATTCATCCTGCTGGTTTCCAGCCACCGTGAAATTTCTCTTTTAACCAACCCCCCCCCTTCCACCTCAAAATCACCAGAGAGCTTGAAGAAACAAGCAAACAGCTAACCCATTGCCCAACAGTTCAGTTTCATAACAGAGTGGCAATGAATTCGGAACAAAGAAACATATAAAACCTGTAGACTTAGCAAAATGCTGAGGAAGATGGTCCTCCTCGAGGCAGGAGGCTTAAGTTCCGACAAATATTTATAAAGCAAAAAAACTTTCTGAGAATATTCCACCCCGAAAATTTCTTTTTCACACCCACATTTCCCCCCTCATATATATTTTCCCCCTCCCTCTTCTCTATGAGCCGGAGAACACCTTTCTTTTAAAGGAAGCTGAACAAATTCCAGAAACCAAAAGCCCAGCTCCCCTCCCACAAACAATATGTCAGTTCCATTTTTTAAAAAAGGTGCCCCAACACCACAATGGTCACCTTCCTCTCCTGCAATACATTCTTGCAATGTGTGATTTATGAGAGTGAAACGCCAGGGCTTGAGTTTGCCTAGCGGCCAATGCCATCTTACCCTTGAAGCCTCGTGCAACGATCCAAACTGTGTGGGGGAGATGCTGTTGGAGGGGGGGGGGAAATAAAAGGCACTCTGTGCATGCTCAGAAGCACTTATCCATGGCACTGGAAAAGAGATTTCAAGGCTGAGCTGTGGAGGCACATGTGAAGCTGTGGGATCCTGTCTGCAGGTGCTCAAAGCCAGAAGGAACAAGCTTCATAGCCTCATTGCTTCACCTCAACATCCACCAGCCTTTCTTTCTTGGGTTTTCTTCTTCCTCTTATCCGTTGTCCAGGAACCATTCTTGCCTCTGGTCTGCTTTTCCAGTCTGCCATTATGTCAGATCTGCACCACTTGCAGCCCATCTCCCCAACACCCTACCAGCTCTCTCTCATATACTCAGCATTTCTGAGATCTTTGCAAACCGGTCTGAGCTTTCAATTCCTTTTGCTTACCTGACACTCTAAACAGGAGAGGGAGAAAGTTGTGGGGGGGGGGAACCCTCCTCCTCCCTCACCAAACACGAGAGCTGTCGTCTTCTCCCCACATGCCAGGAAAGCTGGACAGCGTTCAATGGTCCTCATTCAGGAGCTAGCGAGAAGAGGGGCTCTTTGCATCAAAGGGTGCTTTGTCAAAGGGGGAAGCGCACAGCAGAGG
Organism: Lacerta viridis; assembly: GCA_900245905.1. Lineage (NCBI taxonomy): Eukaryota > Metazoa > Chordata > Lepidosauria > Squamata > Lacertidae > Lacerta > Lacerta viridis. The sequence goes on along the minus strand of OFHU01000864.1, from coordinate 542,417 downwards.
CATCATGCGCAAACATGCGCACGGTGGATATTTCTCCCCCTTCCAAAGAGGCCTGGTTGCGAAGGCGGAAAAAACACAGTCGCTTGGATGGCAGCTCACGAATAAGAAGCTTTTGAAAACACAAAGGATGGATGGAGCGTTTTCAAAACAACCAACATCTGTCTGGGAAACCCCAAGGCCCAAATGGTGTGGGGTGAAAACCAGTCTTGGCAGTTTCTGCCTTGGTGTTGCTGTGTAGCTACCCTATACAGCAGACACATCCAACAGGTAGATTGCGATCTACCGGTAGATCACTGGATGTCTGTGGTAGATCACTGGTAGATCACTGGCTCCCCTCAAAGAAGCTCAACAACTTTGACTCCCCTAAAAAAGCTCAACAACTTTGATTTGAACCCCTAAAAATGGGGTAGATCACTACCTGTTTTTAACTCTGTGGGTAGATTGTAGTCTCTTGGGAGTTGGCCACCCCTGCTATACAGGGTCAGACCATTTGCCCATCACAGGGCAGGAGGTTTGATGAGGCCCTAAGCTACTGAAGGTAATGGGGCCCTTTATATGTCCAGCTGTCCTTTGTCAACAACAAATTGTTGCTTTTTTGTGTTGAATATATGCTATATGGTAATTTATGGACCTAATAGGTATCTAAAGCCATTTGCACATGTTGCCATGCAACCAGTCCATGCAGAATGTAGGCACCCTATATATAGAAATGAGCAAACCAGTGATATTTTAGGGAGCAGGTTAGCAGGCGGGGCCCATTACTTACATCATAGAAGAAGAAGAGTTTGGATTTGATATCCCGTTTTATCTCTACCTTGGGGAGTCTCAAAGTGGCTAACATTCTCCTTTCCCTTCCTCCCCCACAACAAACACTCTGTGAGGTGAGTGAGGCTGAGAGACTTCAGAGAAGTGTGACTAGCCCAAGGTCACCCAGCAGCTGCATGTGGAGGAGCGGAGACGCGAACCCGGTTCACCAGATTACGAGTCTACCGCTCTTAACCACTACACACACAGTGGCTTGTGTAGGAGCCTACACAACAGAAAACACTGTTGCTGTATATAGGTTTTATTCTACACACAACAAGAAAAGCACTTGTTAGCTGTAAATTCGGCACTGGCCCATTGAGATGTTGTGGACTTTCCTTCCTTGGAGGTTTTTTAAGCACAGGTTGGATGGTCATCTGTCAGGGATGCCTTAGCTGATCTTCCTGATTGCAGTTGGACTAGATGACCCTCGGGGTCCCTTCAGCTCTACAATTCTATGAGTCTATGATCAGTATGCTGACTGGCAGTGGCTCTGCAGGGGTTCAGACAGGGGTCTCCCCCAGGCCTAGCTGGAGATGCCAAGGTCGAATCTGCGGCCTTCTACATAGGGACCCCTACCAATGAGTCATGCTGGCCCTTCCCTCCATCTGTTCTGTGAGCCCCTTCAAAATCCTTCGCTAGAGTCTCAGGCCAAGCAAGGCCCACCTAGCCTCACTTTGTCTCCCCTTCTGTTGTCACTTGCCACATGCTGGCTGCATTCAGACGTGGGGTTTTACTGCTTATAACGCTTCCTGTGCTGATTTCTAATGCTGACCTACCACCACAAATTTTGTCAACGCAAAACTCTGGCGATTTTACGAATTAACTGGGGTTGGCAAATGTAACTTTTTTTCTGGAAACAAATGCGACCCCCGAGCCAAGGAGATAAATAAGTACACAACCTTTAGATGACGGCTGAAGGCAGCCCTGTATTGTTTTATTGTGTTTTTAGATATGTTGGAAGCCAATAGAATGGCTGGAGCAAGCCAGTCACCACTAGATTTCAGAAGCGGAACTTCTGACGTGTGGAAAATCGCCTTAACCAACAAAAATGAATGGGTGAGGAACGTGAGGATGGAAGATGTCACTGTCTGAATGCAACCACACACACACAAACATACTTCCAACATTCTCCACCCTATTTCCAACACACATTTGTCTCCCCTCCGGCTAGTAATGAATCCTGGGCTCTGGCCAGGATTCAAGCATACCCTCCAACATTTATTCAATGACAATAGTGACATCATAAGGAAAAGTGGGACATTCCAGGATCAAATCAGAAACCGGGGCAGCTTCTCTAAATCAGGGATGTCCCTGGAAAATAGGGGCACTGGGAGGGTCTGTTGAAGATGACCCTAACTACATGTAGACTAGCCCCGGAAAACACCCACTGCCCCAAAATGCACCCATCATCAATATTAAGGCTGATGTGAAATACCCGCTTAGCAATGATGCACTCTCAGGACAGGAAGAACTACAACAGAGTCCGCATAATGCTCCAACTATTCATACCACAATGAAGCTTCTGTGCCGAATTTCCTGGAAGCCCTTCGACTTGGACCGGGGGTGGGATATCTTTGCAGCACACTCTGAACTTTATTTGCTCCTTCAGAACTCATGCAGCGCTTGCTGTGCAGCAACTGGAGGGGGAAAATCTGTGCTCCGTTCAACAGAAAATGGATTTTACAAAATGAAAAATGATCGTGAAATGGCGAGGCATTGCTGCAAAAAGGACCGCCTTTGTGTTTACGTTCATGCATTTATCCATTTCTGCTCCTAGCTTCAGGATCAAGGTGCAAAGTATATGAGATGTACAGTATGCGCATTCATATTTGCCTTATTAAATCAAACTTTTCACATGGCTGCTCCACAGATTCAGAGGCAGGGAATGCTCCTCTGGTGATGTCACAGAAACTGACCAATCAGCAGCTACCACAACCACACATATATCTGGGAGATCAAGCTTAGAATCTGTTTCTTTCCCCAGGTAGAGCTTGAAGCATGCTGAAGATCTGCAAAAACCAATTTGCTCTGAGCAGAAGACAGCTAGACAAAAAAGCTGTATTCCATATTGTGGGCTATGGAGACTCCTTCACTTTTTTGCAACTGAATGGAATGGAGACAAGGATAGGAACACGCTGCTTTTTCGTGGATTATGTGCTTTGATGTTATGGTCCTTGGTTAGCCAGTGAACCAGAAAAGGAAAGAAAAAGCTTGCTTTTTTCTGGATGCAGGCTAAGAAGAGAGTCAATTCTTACGGGAGATGGAGGAGGAGGGGGAGAATAATCCTGGGACATTCTGCTCCAATCAACTGCCATGGCATTAAATTTGTAGGTTGTTCTTCTTCAGATGACTCTTGATTCCTCCCAGAACTAAAGGCTTAAAAGCACCAATTAGACTTTTTAAAAATATTGCTTTAATCACTGTTCAGAGTTCACTTGTTGTGGTATCACAGTGTGTCTGTTAACAATGAAAGGTTATTATTTAGTCACAGTGTGTCTGTTAACAATGAAAGGTTATTATTTAGTTTGGTGGTAGTGCAAAGGTAGGTATAGTGTGTGTGTGTGTGTGAGAGAGAGAGAGAGAAGGAAGGAAGGAAGGAAGGAAAGGAAGGAAGGAAGGAAGGAGTATTTGTCTTTTACCAAACGTGTCATATTTAAAGTGCAAAGCTGTAGAATATTTTTATTGGGTGTGGCCTCATGAAGCGTTCTGTGAATTGTGAAAGCTGACATACACAGATCTCACCTCTTCCGATGCAAAGGGGGTAATTTTCCCTGAGTTCTCATTTTAGGATTTAAAAACCGGGGTTGGGGGTTGGGGGTTGGACCTGTACTGTTTGAAGGCAAGGGGCTTCCATGATGTTCTATTTGACAGTTTCTGATGTCCAGCTGTGACATACTGTGTCAACCAGGGGTGCAGAACATTTGAATCTATAGGTCGGTGTGTCTGTGAGCATGTGGCAGTCAAAGGTGTTGAGGTTTTCTTCGTACAGAGCAGGAAGTAGGATTGGGTGAATATGTCCATTTCGGATTCAATCTGTTTTTCATTTTTCCAGTCTTAAACTCAATTCTCCACCCTGCCACATTAGTTTTTATTCATTGTTTTCTTTTTTTAAAAAAAAGTCATCGTGAAAATTAATTGGCATCTTAGTGCAAATTTCTCCATATACACACGTTAATGCAATTTTATGCACATTTTTGCAAGCAATTTCCCCTATATGTAATGCAATTTGATATGTCAGTTTCAATAAACAACATTTCTGCGTATGTGCATTTTCTTTACTCATTACCTTCCTGGAGAACTGCATGGCAAAATCCAGAGAACAGTGAATTCCGAAGGATGCTTTAGGTCACCTAATGTTTGGTGAAATGTGATTTACGTATGTTTGCCTTTAAATGCAAACTGAACCCAATTTCTCTCCCATTCCTAGCACAGTGTTTTTCAACCACTGTTCCGCGGCACACTAGTGTGCCGCGAGATGTTGCCTGGTGTGCCGTGGGAAATTACTTTATATATAGTCAATATAGGCACAGAGTTAATTTTTTAACATTTTCTAATGGTGGTGTGCCTCGTGATTTTTTTCATGAAACAAGTGTGCCTTTGCCCAAAAAAGGTTGAAAAACACTGTCCTAGCATGCTCAGAATATGAGGTATTGAGGATTTCTTTGTGTGAAATGAGAGTATGCTGTGCATGGACACAGCATGTGCTAAAGGGGTGTGGGAGATTTATTATATGTATTAATAGGTCCATCCTGAAGTGTGTGCAGGGGGCAAAAAAGGTAAAGGACCCCTGGACGGTTAAGTCCAGTCAAAGGCGGCTATGGGGTTGCGGCACTCATCTCACTTTCACGCCGAGGGAGCCGGCGTTTGTCCACAGACAGCTTTCTGGCTCTTGTGGCCAGCAGGACTAAACCGCTTCTAGCGCAACAGGACACTGTGACAGAAACCAGAGCGCACGGAAACGCCGTTTACCTTCCCGCCACAGCAGTACCTATTTATCTACTTGCACTGGCGTGCTTTCGAACTGCTAGGTTGGCAGGAGCTGGGACAGAGCAACGGGAGCTCACCCCGTCGCAGGGATTCGAACCACCGACCTTCCCATCAGCAAGCCCAGGAGGCTCAGTGGTTTAGACCACAGTGCCACCTGCGCCCCTTTTGAAGTGTGTGCTCTTTCGCGGCGAGTGCTCATTTGTACAGGATGGAACACGCATGCATCTGTTGAAAGTTTGTGTGTGCAATGGAAGTGCACATTGGGGTGGATGCAGTGCTTTTTTTCTGGGGGGACGCAGGGGGACGAATACCCCTAAACATTTTGTGAATCTAATTTTGGCCTCATTGAGGGGCAATATTTCAATACGAGTAGGAAAATGAGAGTACCCCTAAACATTATTTTTTTTAGGAAAAAAGCACTGACTATCTGACTTTTAGAAGACACCTGAAGGCAGCCCTGTATAGGGAAGTATTTAATGTCTGGTGTTTTATCGTGTTTTTAATATTCGTGCTGGAGGAGATGGATTTTGGCATCTGTGCCAATTCAGATAAACGCAAGATCAGAGAAAGAAACAGCCCCTAGACACTGTAACCTTCAAGCAGTTTGACTTCACCCCCAAGGCATTGTCTCCTGAGAAAGAAGGGTGCCAAACAACCAGTTGGAGGTCCTATGTGGGTGCTTGGCTAGGAGAAGCTGATCTAGGTATTTATCACTGTATACATACCCTCTGCTTTAAGTATAATGTCACTCTGACTTCTATAATGTATACACTTCTCTTTTTAAAAAATTAACTTAAAAAGGTCTATGTATCTACTGTGATTAGATTTTTTTTAATGGCATCTCATAGGCTCTGATTCATACCCTCCAACATTTCTCTATGAAAACAGGGACGTCCCATTCCTGACAATCTATACCCCACAAATCTTACTGGGTACGAACAGTAGCTTCCAAAATATATAAATACCTAATAAAACATGAAACATTCTTTTAAAAAAACATTTCCCTAACAGGATTGCCTTTAGATGGCTCGGGGGTCTTAATAACTCCAGGTCTCCAACCTGTATCAATGAAAATAGGGACGTCCTAAGGTGATTAGATTTTTTTTAATGGCATCTCATAGGGCTCTGATTCATACCCTCCATAGGGACACTTGGATTTCTCTGATGAAAACAGGGACGTCCCATTCCATGACAATAATTTTTACTATGTATACCCCTCAAATCTTACTGGGTACGAACAGTAGCTTCCAAAATATATAAAAACCTAATAAAACATGAAACATTTTTTTAAAAAAACATTTCCCTATACAGGATTGCCTTTAGATGGCTCGGGGGTCGGATAACTCCACACCCTCCAACCTTTCTCCAATGATGAAAATAGGGACGTCCTACACCTGAATCAAACAAGAAACCTGGGATCAAAAAATGGTAATGTCCTGCTGGAAAATAGGGACACTTGGAGGGTCTGTACATTTGAAATGTTTTTTTTTTATCTAAGTAGAAGACAGTTTAGATGGCATGCTTGTTGAAAATCAGAATGTTATGGATATATACACCTGCACAAACCACAAAAAATGTAACCTGCTGAGTATCATAAATATAATATCTCATTTTATGTCATTGCCATGTGTACGTAACCAAGGTTTTTCAGTGGTTTGTATATACACCTGCACAGCAGTGTATATACGGTTTTTGAAATAAATGATTCGTTAGTGGCATGCAAAAAGAGAGAGAGAGAGAGAACGCACACTGGCAGGATATAAACAAATATTTTGAAAATAAACTTTTAAATTGTGTGTTGAAAATGAATGTTTCTCAGTGGTGGCTAGACAGTGCCTTTGTTGGAAGTAGAGATAAGGCAGAAATTCAATTTGGCTTGCATTCAAAGCCCGATCTATCAAATCTGCACTTTCCAAAACCACGTGAGAGCCAAAACAAAACCATTTTTTTTTTGAAGTTAACACTTATCCAAGTTTTGCAATGTAGCTCTCCAATCTATCCATGGTTACAAAAATGCATATATCATGGGAATGTATGCATTAGAATGAATATATTTGTGAAAACAAGATACAAAAGTGCATTATATTAGGAAAAATTGCTTGCAAACATGCGCACATCAGTCAAACCTGCATACAAAAATGTGCTTATTAGGAGAAATTTGCACTAAATTGCTGAATAATTTTTATGAGGATTTTTCTTTTCCCCAAAGAAAATTGCCAATTGTTGCAGAAATATGGAGGACAGAATTTAAGATTGGAAGAATGAGAGGCTGGGTGAACCGAAATGGACAGACTCTACTATCGCTTGCTGGAAGCAAGTACGCCTTGCTGGAAGCAAGTATTTATGCCCATTGTACAAATGTGCGCGGGTGGAAATTAATGTCTGTGTGTGTGTGTGTGTGTGTGATGCCATTTGGCACAGCATGTGTGTTGAAGTTGTGCATGTGTTCAGAGGAAGCAGACTCCATCCTGCCCCACTGAGGTTTTAGCATACCTTTAGTTTCCACTCTGATTTATGGGAGGTTTTCCAAGTTGAACCCACCAAAGCTGCTTAACAGTTACGGAGTGTGACGCTAACCAAGGAATCCAGCCTTTTGAAGGCTCTTAATTGGGGAGAAGGTAAGTAAATATAATATAATATAATATAATATAATATATAATATAATATAATATAATATAATATAATATAATATAATATAATATAATATAATAACAATACAAAGAAGGGTGTTCAACCTTTTATCACTACAAGGTGCAAAATGGTAATCAAAGGACTCTTTGATCGTAGTCGCTCTATGGGTTCAAAGAGGTATTGTTGTGACTTTACCCACTGAACTCTGGGCACTGTAGTTTTGTGACCAAGGTTATGTACTTCCAATGCCTGGCACCAGCAGCTCTGAACTAGCCACCCACCACTTGGATATGTAGCAAAAACACAAAAACAACATTGCCCCGGGTGTCAAAATGCTTAACCCTACAAACATATGCATAGAGATACCGAATTCCCACCATTATCAACAGGGGCGTCTTAGCTATAGATGCTAGTGGCGCGGGGCACCATGGCGCCAAGTTCAGGAGGGCGCCAGGGGAGAGGCGGAGGCTGGATGCGGTCGCCGCCCTCGCCCGCCTCCGCCATGCCGCACCGTGCCCGGAGCCTCCTCCCTGCCAGAGGAGCCGCCCTCCAGCCTCGCCGGCAGTGCCACCCTCGCCGCCCTCACCCGCCTCCAGCATGCCGTGCCGTGCCCGGAGCCACCCTCCAGCTGCTGCCCGCCCAGAGGGAAACGTGGGGGTGGGGTGGGGGTGCCAGAGGGATCCTTGCACCATGGCACCAGATAAGCTTAAGATGGCCCTGATTATCAAAGTGGAAACAAGCAGGAAAGCAAAATCCACTCTCCCGAGTTGCGAGAGAAGTTGCCTCAAAATTGAGAGAAGCCTTTGGTGGGGACATTCTCCACAGCCTTGCCGGATTCGACCTGTTGGAGGGAAAGAGGAGGAGGGGGGGTTAATAGCACATGCATTTCTTTGGCTTCCATTACTGAGAAGGGGGAACAGAAACCACAAGAGGGGTCATTCATCCACCAGAAGGTTTCTGTATCTTTGCACTTGCAAAAAAAGAAAGAAAGAAAAAGGTTTCCCTCCCCTGCAAAAAGGACAGGGTTAAATCCTGTCTTGACTGAGCACTAGGGTTATAACTTTTTGACTTAAAAAAAAAATATCACACCTCTTTCCTGTATCATAAAGGGATGGACTTTTGCTTAGAAACACTGGAAAAGGGACTAATTCTTCTCAGTTGCAAAAAAGGTTGCCCCGAAATGAAAAGTTGGTATCACCATATATGTAACATTGCTACTCATAAGTATTAGCAATTTTTAAAACTTTATGGGACTGTTTAGGACTTTTACAACTGTACTGGAGAATCACTGGAAGCAGGAGCCCCCCATACTCCAGATACCAAGAATTAATCAGTGCGCAGAATGCGCAATCAAAAGTGATGCAGGAACTTTATGGTACCTGAGGCAGAAGCAAAGACAAACTACAACAACCTCAATTTTTTCTAAGCAGTAAGAAATGATGTACAATGTAGAAAGTATTAAAAACTTTGCAATGTTGTACAATGTACAAAACATTGCACAAGTATTATAAACTTTGCAGTCTCTTCCTGCAGTCAATAGGAAGCTGCGTCCGGCTTCCAAAAAACGTTCGCAAACCGAAACACTCACTTCTGGGTTTGCGGCGCTCGGGAGCCGATTTGTTCGGGAGCCAAGCCGTTTCGGCAACCAAGGTACCGCTGTATATAGTTACATATGCAAAAAATCAATTTATTTATTGATTTTGGAGTGAAATCTTTTTTTTTCCAAATGATTTGAAAATGACAGTTCATTCCTTTGTTTTTAGGCCAAAGTTCGTCTAACTAAGCTACAGGAACATGAGGTTGTATATAAAGAAAAGTTATAACCCTACTGAACATGCCTGTTCCTCAGCATTCAAGGCCCCATTCAGCTCTATGGCTATGTAGTGGCTGTGGAGGAACTCACCTGAGAAACGTTCACTGCTGAGCCAGGATGAGAGGCACCTGGGCAGTGTCAAAGCGGGCGCTTCTCATGGGATTGGTCCTCTCGCCCGTGCGGATGTTGAACATGGGAATGGTGGAGAGGGGCCGGGGAACGTCTCGGGTGCTGGCCATCTCCCTCAGCTCCTCGGTGTTGTCGTGGATTGTGTGGTGATGCACCATTTGGATGCTGAAGAAGAAAAGAAATGGTATTATTCCCCACAGGGTTGATGTGGGGATAAAATGGGGAGGGAGGGAACCATGTAGAAAGTAATGCACAATGGATTAATCTGTTCCAGACAATTAAAAACAACCCCTAAAACAGCAATTTAACATGAATTTTACTATCTAACGAGACGATTGATCCATAAAATGAAAGCAATAAACAACATGTACTGCAGTCACACAATCAATCAATCAATCAATCAATCAGTAGCTGAACTGGGTTCCACACAGTCACAAAAAGGAATCAAAAAAGAGCTGCAAAAACAAGAAAAACGCAAAATAAACAGCAAAAACAGACAGACCTCAGCGTAACACTCAAATCGGAAGCATAACACTCAAAAAGGAGCACGTTCAGCTTCCGAAAAACGTTCGCAAACCAGAACACTTACTTCCAGGTTTGCGGTGTTTGGGTTCCAAGTTGCTTGAGTACAAAGGCGTTTGAGAACCAAGGTACCACTGTACATGACTGAGAAGGAGAAGTGAGGCATAAACAACGCCAACCCACCTATGAGGCAAGGTGGTGTGACCACCTCAGGCGGCAGGATCCATAGGGTCAGCAGATCTCAATTTAGATACTTAGTCCCCTCATGTCTTGGGTCGGCCGTGGATATAAATGTGGTAATAATAATAGTAATCACGGGGGCACATGGACCAGTTGACCTGGCTTTACGATGATGCATGAAATGTATCCAACTTTAACTAGCAGCACTCCTCCAACAGCCAAGGTGGGAGTCTTATTGTGGCCCTGCTTACCTGGAGACTGAACCCCGGGCCCTTTTCTATGCTACATATTCTCTCCATCACTCAGCTGACATGTGGCCACTGAGGTCCACCTCCGAGGGCCTTCTGGTGGCTCCCTCACTGCGAGAAGTGAGATTATAGGGAACCAGGCAGAGGGCAGTAGTGGCACCCGCCCTGTGGAATGCCCTCCCATCAGATGTCAAGGAGATAAGTAACTATATAACTTTTAGAAAGCATCTGAAGGCAGCCCTATATTGGGAAGTTGTTAATGTTTGGTGTTTTATTGTTTTTTGTGTATATGCTGGAAGCTGCCCAGAGTGGCTGAGACAACTCCAGTCAGATGGATGGAGTAAAATTATTATTATTCTTATTATTCTTATTATTACTCTCATTTGTTGAGTTAACAAATAATTCGATGTGTATTTTTTTTTAAAAAAAGACAACAGCAAACCATGAAGTGGAAGAGGCAGGCATGAGATGCAAAACCTCAGGCAGTGTCCTCGTGCCATCATAGAGCACTAAGCTGACATCACAAAGCACCCAGCTTTGTTCCCGTGGCAACTAGCTGGACCTAAATACTCAAAATGTGCCTGAGAGATGGACAGGATTGATTTGCCTTGCAGCTGAGCACCATCAACTTGAAATCCTCTACCCTCCAAGGCAAGCAAACTCAAAAGTACCGTTGAGAGAGGTTGAAAAGAGACAACTGTTTATTCAGGAACCCCCCAAGTATCGCAGCAAGGATTGGGTGAGCGCGTGGGCGAGTCAAGTTGTGAATGTGACAAGATATTTGGAGCCACAAAATCTCCAAACCTGTTTACGTTAAATGACAGACGTGGTAGACACGTGTGGACAATATAGACCAAGAGAGAAAGACAAAAGCAACACCCCCGTTGACTTTCTTTAAATCTGAGAAGGGAGAGAGACACATTTCCCTCCCAGATAGAAACGAACCACCAGAACTATCCACCCAGAAACAACAAGAAGAAGGGGGTGAAACAGAAGGCATTTTCTGAGCAATATGATGGAGTCAAATGAATTTGCGGACGTTCCTTCAGCTGATGCATCTGAAACAGGCTCAACCAACGGAGACTCAGCTCCAGAAGACATTGAAGAATCTGATGTTTCTCCAAAGATGCAATCCTCGGGTTCCTCTGAGGACCCTTCTCTCCTGGATCCTTCCTTGCAGAGAGGCAGAAGAAATCCTGGGGCAAAGACTGCTTCCGACCGCAATTCAACGAGAGCCGCTGTGCCCAAGCCACCGACCACCCACCTTTCCTTGCTGATATTTACAGCCGTGGCCGCCTGCCGGAGAAAGACTGGGCTTTCCCTGCAATCTCTCCAGAAGACCGTGACCGACATGGGCTATGACATGGAGGAGAAGAAGCACTACTTCATGAGGTCCATCAAGAACATGGTGTCCAAAGGGCAACTCTGGCAAGTGAAAGGGAAGGGGGCCACAGGCTTCTTCAAGATCAACCCCAACATCGTGAAGAAGTACCAGCCAAAGATGAGAGGCCGGAAGGCAAAGGATGCCGCCAAGAAAAAAGGCAGCCAAGCCACGTCCAGGAGTGGCAGAAACATCGGCAAGAAGCAAGGGAAGGCAGAGTCCGGAAGAGGCGCAAAGAGAAGCAGGGCTCTCTCTCTCCCAGCTGCCCAGAATCAGGTCAAAGTGTGAAGGGTGCTTGCTGTGTCCTCCAGAGTGGCTTCTGCATCCTTATGACGAATAAAGCAACCCCTGTATTTAAAATTCACCGGTGTCTATAATTTTTCCCATTCCTCAAAAAAATCAAAATAACATATAAGTGGAGAAGGGGGAGGACGAAACTAAAAAACAGTGTGGGGATGGGTGAATTGTCTTTTTCCAGTCTGTAGGTGCCATCATCATCATAACCATCATTATTTACATTTGTTTACCGCCCTATACCCGCAGGTCTCACGGCAGTTCGCAGGATATAATCCAAACACAGAAACGTGAAGCGCACAATCAAAAGAAAAACAAAATCCAGTAATATCCCCCCAATACATTTTAAAAGGGCACCAGATGTTCATTGGCCAAAGGCCTGGTTAAAAAGGAACATTTTTTCTCTGGCCCTTGAAGGCTTATAATGAAGGCACCAGGCGAACCTCCCTGGGGAGAGCATTCCACAGAGGGGGAGCCACTGCAGAGAAGGCCCTGTTCTCATGTTGTCACGCTGCTGAGCTGTTGTGGACGAGGCCTCCTTTTTCACCCACAATTTACTCACCATGTGGCTGTTGTCATTTTTCCTATGCGGATTTTTTTTAATTGTACTTATTCTTTACTGTGAAATCACTTCAAGGAAGTCTTTCATGAATGGGAAGGGGGGGAATGCTATCGAATCCCCTTTCTGCATTAATCTGCAATTTTGGCGGTGGGTGTGCATGTGTTAATCTCAAAATGTGTATTTAAGATGTACTTTAATAGATTATCTACAGGCATAGTTTACCTCAGAATGCATAATTTAAATGTGCTTTTGTTCTTTAAATGAGTTGTGTACATTGGCAACATTTTTAATTGCCTGTAACTGTGGCGCTGTGGGTTAAACCACAGAGTCTAGGGCTTGCTGATCAGAGGTTGGCGGTTCGAATCCCTGCCACGGGGTGAGCTCCCGTTGCTCGGTCCCAGCTCCTGCCCACCTAGCAGTTCGAAAGCACGTCAAAGTGCAAGTAGATAAATAGGGACCGCTCCAGCGGGAAGGTAAACGGCGTTTCCGTGCGCTGCTCTGGTTTGCCAGAAGCGGCTTTGTCATGCTGGCCACATGACCCGGAAGCTGTCTGCGGACAAACGCCGGCTCCCTCGGCCTATAGAGCGAGATGAGCGCTGCAACCCCAGAGTCGGACACGACTGGACCTGATGGTCAGGGGTCCCTTTACCTTTACCTAACTGCACTGCATTTAGACCTGGCGGTTAGCAAAGTACTTATCTGCGCATCAGTCCGAAAGGTGTGGAACGGACCATTTCGTGTAGGAATTTGCAGAGTTTGGATTCCTCAAACATCCCTAAGGGCAGAGCCACCTACCCCATCAGAGGAGCTGGGAGCCACCAGTGTACAGTCGTACCTCGGAAGTCAAACGCCTTGCGACTCGAACGTTTTGGCTCCCAAATGCCGCAAACCCGGAAGTGAGTGTTCCGGTCTGCGAACGCTCTTTGGAACCCAAACGTCCGACACGGCTTCTGATTGGCTGCAGGAGCTTCCTTGGTTCCCAAATGTTTTGGAAGTTGAACGGATTTCCGGAACGGATTCCCGTGAGCCTCCACGGCGGCCGGAGAAGACGGGAAAACGTTCTAAAATGGCGCTGTGCATCCGGGCAAGAGAGGGAAAGCCACCTCTATTGGACTGTCACCATCCCTTCTGTATCAACTGGGCTACGATACCGCCCTTGTATCCCTGAGGCAAAGGCTTTGGGACATCTCACATAGCGACCTGCAATCCAGATCCAATGTAATCTGTGGCCTGACTGCAGCTGGAATCCATTACGGGCTTTCAGTTAGCCTCATATCTTAGAAATTTGTCTGTACCCACCTATCGGCATTTATTTACCAAAGCTAGATTAAATCCAGCCAGATGGGTGGGGTACAAATAATAAATATTATTATTATTATTATTATTATTATTATTATTATTATTATTATTAAATGTATTTCCATCGGAAGTTCTAAATGGTAGACTGAGAGGCATCCCCTGTCAGCATAGGTTTTGATTATGTTGTCAGGACGTCAACTGCATGAACCAGATCCTACTGCATTGTGGCAGTATGAGGAAGCAAGAGATCAACTGATCAAACCCTTACTAGCAAATTTGCCAGGAAAATCTGAAGCCACCCATATTAAATACCTTCTGGAGGATAGGTCAAATGACATTATGCTGACCGTGGCAAAGTTTCTTTCGGAGGTCGCAAGAAACAGAGACCAACATGCTCTAGACATAACAAAATGACTACCTTGGTCTCTTTCGCCTGTTGTTTGGTTGCCTCAACTGTATCATGTTTTGAAACTGTTTTGTGGGTCTATGGACTGCAATAAAGACACACACACACACACAAAACCACCACACACCCCAGTTGCATCAGACCTCCCTCTCAAAAAACTGAGAAGAAGCTGCCCTTTCTCGTGTCTTTGGATCAGATGTTAACCATCCCAAATCAGAGGCACAAAAACAGAGGCACTTCAAATACGACACTTTATTCTTTTTCCTCCTTACACACAGCGTCAGCTATGGGAACCTGTCATCAGCATAGGACTCTGCAAGTCAGACGGCTTAGATGTCATCTTCTTGGTCTTCTTCTTCCTCCTCTTTCTGCTCTTCCTCTTTTTCTTCTTGGGTACTTGCTTCGGCTTGAGATCTGGCAAGGCCTTCCCCTTCCCTTTCCCCTTCCCCTTTCCCCTTCTCCTCCTCTTCTGGCTCCTCCTCCTCAGCAACCGCGTCATCATCCGGCTGATGGCATAGCAGCCCGTGAGCCCTCGGCCAGTCAGCTTCCGCAAAACACCTTTGGCCACCAAGGCCCTCAAGACCCTCTTGAAGTAGCTCTTCTTCTTCTCAAGGTCGTATCCGGTGGCCGCCACGCTCTTCTTGAGGGCTTGTAGGGAGACGCCGTGACGTTTCTCTCCCGACGCCACCACCTGGAAAATGAGCTTGGAGACGCCCCGCTTCGGAAAGAGGAATTTCCAGGGGAAGGAAGGTTTGTGGGCCTCTCTGCCTTTCGTTTTGGACTTGGAGGTAGCCTTCAGGTGTTCGCCGGAACATGACGGCTGAGGCTCCCTTAAGGCCTGGTTTTCCTGATGTGCCATGGGGTCAAAGATGTCCGCCGATATCTTCTCCTCTGAGCACTCCTCATTATTATCCAAGAAATCAATCTGCGTTTCGCCTAAGGCACTCATCTTCTCCTTAAGCCTGGCTTGTGTTGGTACATCCCTATGCTACCTGCCTCGCAGCTGAGGAAGATGTTGGGTGGTGATATCCTGTGCAAGGCAGATATGACAAAGCCATCCTGCTTTGCCAGAGGTTATGAGGTTACAGGGGAGGGACTTGGACTAAATGGTCGCCATGGAAACAGCTCGGTGCATTGTGGGATCACAAGCCCCCTGTGATGCTGCTCCTGTGTGACAACGTCATCAACAAGGGCACATCTCTAGTCATGCATGGTAAGCCCCAAGACATGCCCAATGGCCCAGAGACATCCCTATCCTGTTCCAGACAAGAATATTTATTTTATTCAGACAACAGTTATGTCCCCCACTGTGACCGAGGGCAGTAGGACCATTTAGGCTGTGCAAAACAGGTGTCAGGCTCTGGGAACTCAGCTTCCTCCCCCTCCCCCCTTTCACTGCAGGACAAAGCAAAAAGAGTCCCTTACCATTTAAAGCAGGCAAACACGGCCCTCCAGATGTTTTGGGACTACAACTCCCATCATCCCTGACCACTGGTCCTGTTAGCTAGGGATGATGGGAGTTGTAGTCCCAAAACATCTGGAGTTTGCCAATGTCTGATTTAAAGAGTCTTTAATGATCACAGCAAAAGAACAAAGCATCCATTCCCGGAATTGAAGGTGTTCCCAATTAAGGATTCCCACCCCCACCCCCCCAGTGGCTTCCGTCTTGCAACCTGATCTCGCAACCACCTTGCTTTTTGTGTAGCCACCTTATCTGCTCTGCGTGACCTTGGACTGATATGCCGAAGACTTTCCATTGAGAGAGAGTCTGTTAGCTCTCTCTCTCTTCCTTCTTCACTTTGCTGTTCACCCCCCAGTTCGTCCCAACTTTTGTCTTCAGAACTATGCCCCTCTGCAAACCACTGTTCCAAATCTATACTGCTCCACTGCTCCTGGGCAGCTTCAGGATCCTGGTCAGGAGCAGGGGGAGGGGGAGGCTCCCACCATTCCTCATCAGAGCAGCACTCCTCAGCCTGGTCTCTGACCACAGGCCACATGGAGCTAGGGGCGTAGTGTGGGTTCTTAGCGCCCAGAGTGGGGCAAATGTTGTGCCCCCCTGGTGGTGGACTGGGCAGCAGTCAGTCCCTTTGCCGGCCAGCATCTAATCAAAGGAGTCTCACCTTACAAACTAGCCCCAAACGGGGAGCAGAACTAAGACAGAGAAACACGAAGCCAGGCTCCAGCCTTTATGAAGGAGGTGCCTGGTTACGTCCCATCAGAAATTTGCTCCTGGGGCCACGGATCCCCTGCACCCCACTGCATGGAACACACAGCTCCACCACCCCCAACCAGTGGCGTAGGGAGCCGCTTTGCCGGCCGGAGTGGCAAAAACGCCGGGGCACCCCCCCAGGGGTGGGGCGCCGCTCCCTAGAGCGTGTCCTGACGTCACAACGCATGCGCAGCATCCAGGGTGGAGTGTGCATGTGCAGACATGTACAGTCCACCCAAGATGGGCACGAGCGGCCAGCACCCGGGGAAGGGGTGCCGGGTGGCGGCTTGGGAGTGGGGGATGTGGCACTGAGTGTCACCCTACCCCCAGGCTAGCACACGGGGCGCTCCGCCCTCATCACCCCCCCTCAGTACGCCACTGCCGCCAACACCACTCCCCACTCATACTTCTTGTCACTTCCAGCCCATTCACTGAGTATCCACCCTAACTAGTTTGCAAGGACGTCAGGTGACTTCCACTATTTACCAAGCATCCATTCTCCTTTGTTTGCGGGAGGTTAGGCAACGTTGCGTCAAGCAGATGTTGTCACACACTCGCCAGCACATTTTCACCGTCACTTTCCTAACCGCACAAAGCCCAAACATTGGGGGAAGTGGGTCTGTCGCAGAAGAGCTCCAGATAAATGGTGAAATTTGCCAGCCCGTGGTTGAATCTCACCCAGAAATATCAACTGTCTGGAAGTGACCCCAGCCTGTCTAATGGTGGGTCTGGCACGTAAGGCAGGAATTTCAAAATGATTGCAAGGATTTGATCAACAGAAGAAGGGAAAAAAATCATACATTCAATACCCGTGTGACCGATATATAACGCTGACATGTGGGTTTTGTTTCATCCACATTTACAAACAAGGTGTGTACTTTGGATCGCCTCACTTTTAAAAGATGACGATGGAAAATACAAAAAAGGGTGTGGCTGAAAGGGGGAAAACAACTTCTGAAATACAGACACTGGGTGTGGGGTATGTGAAAGTAATGATTTCACAGTTTCACAAACTACTCACGTGCAGATGGAGGCACAACTACTTACTCTGAGGTCTTCTGGTCCCTTTTCTGCCTACAATTTTAAAAAGGGAGAAAACTGGGGTTAGGTCCAATTTGGCAACAGAAAACCTTTAATTTAGTATACTCAGGGCTGTACCAAGATAACAACCGTCCTATATACTGTAGCTGAACATTTTCTGGAGCTGTCCTTGGTAAATCACTGTCGGACTTTGATCCCATTTTTGCCCTTTTGGAGACTGTGACCATGTTTGCAGGTCACATGGAAGTATGGTGTATTACCATCTCACTTATCTTCTATTTCTGTTGCGGCGCATAGGTATGCCTTTATCAAGGCCAGATTCAATGCCTTCCCATCAAATGTCATGGGCAACAGACTCTCTAATGGCCAGATTTCATTGCTATGCGACTGTAATAGTGGTTCCGTAGAAACATTACAACATATACTTTTTTGCTGCCCAGCTTATTCGGCAGCCCGGTCTAGATTTCTATCCCCCCTTCTGATAGGACAGGCTGACGGAACCCAGGAGGCTAAATTAATCCATTTATTGAATGACGAGGAACCGAGTAGATCTCTTACAGTCGCTAGATTTTTGATAAATGTCCTATCCCAGAAAAAGAGAAATGGGTCACTGCATAGTTTTGATAGTTTAACTAATACCCAGTATCATTAAGAGGAAATTAAGTTATTAATTAACTCTTAAATAAAGTTTTAGCTGAATCCCTATGCTGCATATGTATTAACCAAATTGAGTTAAAATGTTATTCTTGAAGGGCTGTTTAGAATTGATATTGTTCAAATTGCAGCAGTTGCTGCCTCGTTTTTTAATTGTCTTATGTCGAGTTGCTCCAAATTGTATGTTCTGTTTGCTTTGTCTGTTTTGTTTTGATATGGGCCAATGGCCGTAATAAATTTACTACTACTACTACTGGTGTCGGGCTGGTGAACATCTAGCCCTCGGGCTAATTTAATTTGGCCCTCGGGCTGGTTTTCTTTTTTTTTTACATGGGCTGCAATCTACACTGGGGACCTCAACCCGATATATAACCCAGTGTGGCCGATGGTCAGGAATGATGGCAGTTCTCATTCAATGACACCAGGGGACCCAAGGTTACCCTATGGTATCCCTGCTGCCTTAAACTGCCTTGCCATTGGCGCCCCTTTATGGTTTCCCAGGGTTCCCATGGGATCACCGCCTGGCCTCTTTAATAGCAGGAGGTTCAGCTGCCCAATGGCCTTTGCTGGGAGGTCGGGAGAAGAAGTGTCAAGGACTGGCAAGTCACTGACCAGTGTACACTGGGGCGGGAAGGTGGGAGAGAAGCGGGGCTGGAGTCTGATTCGGGAGAGTGATTTGTGGGGAACTGTACCGGCCAGGAGGCGAGATTCGGAGGCAGGGGAAGCTTCAGAGCTGGAGGGTGGAGCCACAGGATGGGTCAGAAGAAGAGGAAGGTCAGACAAGTGAAGGCCTGGGTGCTTCCCTACCATCTCTTGCAGCACTATCCCTCAGATAATAATAATAATAATAATAATAATAATAATAATAATAATAATAATAATAATAATAATAATTTATTTGTACCCCGCCCATCTGGCTGGGTCCCCCCAGCCACTCTGGGCGGCCTCCAACAGATATTAAAATACATTAAAATATCACAGGTTAAAAACTTCCCTAAACAGGGCTGCCTTCAGGTATTTTCTGAATGTCAGATAGTTATTTATCTCTTGACCTCTGATGGGAGGGCGTTCCACAGGGCAGGCGCCACTACCGAGAAGGCCCTCTGCCTGGTTCCCTGTAGCTTTGCTTCTCGCAGTGAGGGAACCGCCAGAAGGCCCTCGGCGCTGGATCTCTGTGTCCGGGCTGAACGATGGAGGTGGAGACGCTCAGAACCAAGAGGGGATTGAAAAGGGAAGTTTCCACAGAGGCATAGCCCCCAGCTGTGTGCATGCAGCCCATCGGGGGAAGGTTCATAAAACCCCAATTCCTCCCCTCCCACGCCCCCTTTGAACTATCGGGAAATGCCTTATAGTTGCGGAACTACCAAAAGAAACTAAAAGACTGTTGATGTATGCCACGAAAGCAGCAAGGATGCTCCTAGCCCAGAGATGGAAAGAAGAAGAAGTGCCGACCAGAGAAGAGTGGCAGACCAAGCCGGTGGAATATGCAGAGATGGCAAGACTGACGGGAAAGATCAGAAACCAGGAAGATCAAGTATTTTCAAAAGACTGGAATGACTTTCTAACACATTTGAGAGATCACTGTAAACCAGGCATGGGCAAACTCAGCCCTCCAGCTGTTTTGGGACTACAACTCCCATCATCCCTGGTCAGGGGTGATGGGAATTGTAGTCCCAAAACATCTGGAGGGCCGAGTTTGACCATGCCTGCTGTAAACAGTTCAAATCATTGGCAGGAATACAATCACACTTGTAATCTAACAAGGATTTTGGATACTACGATTATATAACAGATAGATTAAAATATGCAGGAATAAAATTTAGAATCGGAACCCATGGATGGAAGGAAGGAGGGTCTCAAGGTTCAAAAGAACCCTTTTTTAATGTGTGAAAATGTTATGTTTATGGTGTAGAACCTTTTTTGGGTGTGTGTGTGTGTAAAACTAATAAACTATTATGAAATGCCCACGGGAGGCTGTGGCCTCCCTCAGACTCAGACTTACACGCCTTCCCGCCGGCAGCACATGATGTAGGCCAGGAGGAGAGCGAGGAGGAGCGCCAGGAGGAAAGGGAGGAGGAAAGTGAGCAGGAAATCACTGAAGAACTCCCTGTCGGGGGCATCATCCGGAGGATTGAACTCGCTGCCTTCCTCTAGCACTCCATCTCCATAGATGGTCACCGCTTCCGTGGTGTTTATATTGGTGAGGTCTATCTGAGGAGTGGAAAAAAGGGGGTTGGAAGGACGGGCGGGAGTTAGCATCTCTGGGACGGCCTAGCGCATGCCGCCACCCACTTTCTCCAGCGTCCCCTCTCACCAAGGTGAGGTTGCACCAGTCGATCTGGAACCGAGGGCTGAAGGTGTCGTAACAGGTTAGGGCCGGCTGTTGCTGCAGCTTGCACCGGTTGCGGTTGGCAGGGGACTTGACCTTGGTTAAGCACTCGTTGAACGGCTCCTTGGAGCCCACCTTGATGAACACCCTGCGAGAAGGAGAGAAGGCCACCGAGACCATATAACACTGCTTCTGAAAGACCTACATTGGCTCCCAGTATGTTTCCGAGCACAATTCAAAGTGCTGGCTGCCGTGCAAGCGGCAGCCCATACAAACTGCGCATGTGCGGCGACCGTACGGGATACCGCACATGCGCACTCCGTACGAGCTGCCGCTCACGTGCGGCGGCACATGCACAGTCTGCACGGGCTGCCGCTTGCACGGTGTCCGTATGGGCTGTCACACATGCGCACTCTGTATGGGATGCCACTCGCACGGCAGCCCGTATGGACGCCGTGCAAGCAGCAGCCCGTACAGCCGTCGCGCACGAGCAGCAGCCCATACGGAGTGCGCATGTGCGGCATCCCATATGGACTGCGCATGTGTGGCATTCTGTACAGAGTGCGCACACGCAGGATACCGCACATGCACAGTCCGTGCGGGATGCCGCACATGCGCAGTCCATACGGGGTGCCCCACCCCGGATGCCGGAGAGGGTTCCTCCGCCACTGCCCCTCCCTTCTGTTCCCTTTGCCATTATCTCGCAACTAGGTAACTCCTGCCCAAACCGCTCTGTGTCTGTGTCTGTCTCGGCTTCTGAGACAACTGTAGGCAAGGGGGGGAGGGTGAATCCCCCCCCCCGTAGTTCCTCTTCTGAGAGAAGCTGCTCTGCCTGGGAATGCATTCCCCACTCCTCTGCTTCAGACCATTCCCTGGCAGCATCTGAGGGGGTTCTGTAGGAGAGGAGGGAGTCTTTCTGGTATCGGGGACCATTTCTACAGCCTGCGAGAGACTCCCCTCCTCTTACCCTTCCTTCCGGTTTTCAATGGGCAAAGGTACGCGGCCTCCCCGGCCCAACGCTGAGGTAATATTGACGACGGTCAGGCCATCTTGTTCCCACATGCTGTCCACAGCTTGCTGGAAAAGATCCTGGATATCTGCCGGCAGTACTTCCTCCACGTCCCAGTTCTTCACCAGAAAGTCGGCCTGGTATGGCATTTCTCCATCTACAGAAAGAGTTTAGAGTTAGGGCTAGGGTTAGGGTTGGGGTTAGCAGATATATGCATTACTCCCCACCGCGAAAAGTCCTGGTCCGCCTGCCCAGCCCACCTCTGTCTACCCTCATCCAGCTGCCCCATACGGGGATCGAACCTGCAACCTTGAGCATTATCAGCACTGTGCTGCAGGACTGACCTGCTGGGAGCCTGAAGGGCCCTGCCCTGCCTCTCTTCACCTGGCTTGGGGCGGGGCCTGACAGGCTCCATAAAGGGCTGCTGCTGCTGGGCAGAGAGGGCTCCGTTTTTGGGGGTTTTTTTGTTTTAATTGCTTTTATTTTTTCTCTATGTCATTTTAAATTGTGATTGATATCAACGCTGTATTTTTAGCCTTAGATTGTATGATTTATGTGGAAATTGTTTCCCCTTTGGTTGTGTACTTTTTGATGTGTTTTATTTATTGTTTATGACTTTTGTTATGTTGGTAATTATGTAAATCTTGTCATGTTGTAAGCCGCCTTGAGCACTGTTTTAACTATGGAAAGGCGGCGTACTAATAAAATGATGATGATGATGATGATGACGATGCTCTAACCAAGGGAGCGGTCTCAGCTCGACAACCCACCTGTCCAAGGAGTGGTCTTGTCTGCCAACCTCTTTAGCATTCATGTAAAGAAACGCCTCTTTTTCCTTTGTTCCTTCCTTGACTCCCACAAACTGTCCCTTCTATTTAGGGTCTAAGCCCATGATCCCATGTATCAGCTGACTCCCAGCATCCAATCAAATCTCTTGCTCTGTGGGTTGTGAGCCTGGACCGCTCAGTTGTTTAGATTGTGGCACTGATAACGCCAAGGTTGCAGGTTCGAAACCTGTATGGGACGGCTGCATATTCCTGCATTGCAGGGAGTTGATCTAGATCAGGGGTCAGCAACCTTTCTCAGCCGTGGGCCGGTCCACTGTCCCTCAGACCATGTGGGGGCAGACTATATTTTGGAGGGGGGGAATGAACGAATTCCTATGCCCCACAAATAACCCAGAGATGCATTTTAAATAAAAGGACACATTCTACTCATGTAAAAACACGCTGATTCCCAGACCGTCCGCGGGACGGATTGAGAAGGCGACTGGGCCGCATCTGGCCCACAGGCCTTAGGTTGCCTACCACTGATCTAGATGGTCCTCTTTCAACTCTACAATTCTAAGAAAGGGGAGAGATGGCTCTCTCAAGCCACGTTTCCCATACTGCTCAAAAACGGATAAACCTCTATCATGCTCTTTTGCTGTCCTTTATACTAAGCTTAAAAGCTTCAATTTAGCCTTTGCTTGCAGGCAAAAGTGCTCCAGCTCTTTGATCATTTCCCCCTAGCGCTATTACATCCTTTTGAGACAGAGAGATGATATTCTGTTTGAAGCCACACTGCAGCCGCCTGATAGAAAGGCATTACGATGCCTGCTGCTTCCTTTCCAGTTCCTTTCATAATCGCTCCAAAGGCTGGCGCGTCATTTGACACACACACTTGCAGAGCGATAATCCTGAACCCGTTTACTAGAGAGAGAAAGAGCTACGGAACACGGAGAGGCGTATTATTCCCGAGTAAACCAGCACGGGGGGGGGGGGGGTTGAGATTGGATAGCTCAGTCGGTAGAGCATGAGACTTTAAATCTCAGGGCCGTGGGTTCGAGCCCCACATTGGGCAAATGATTCCTGCATTGGACTACAGTGGTACCTCGCAAGACGAATGCCTCGCACAACGAAAAACTCGCTAGACGAAAGGGTTTTGCAATTTTTTAGGTGACTCGCAAGACGAATTTTTCTATGGTCGTGCTTCGCAAGACGAAAATTTCAATGCATTCCTATGGGAATTAAATTTCAATGCATTCCTATGGGAATTAAATTTCAGTGCATTCCTATGGGAACCCGTGCTTCGCAAGACAGAATTTTTGCAATACGAAACGACTTGCAGAACGAATTAATTTCGTCTTGCGAGGCACCACTGTAGATGACCCTCATGGTGGTAACTTCCAATTTTAGAATTCTAGGATTATGCAGTGGGGAAGGGACATAGCTCAGTGGAAGAGCACTTTAAATAGATGTGCTTTAAATACCATATTTTCTGGTGTATAAGACGACCCCCAACTTTTCCAGTTAAAATATAGAGTTTGAGATATACTTGACTGCAGATTCTCCACCCGGCGTATAAGATGACCCCTGACTTTTGAGAAGATTTTCCTGGATTAAAAAGTAGTCTTATATGCCAGAATATACAGTATATGGTCTTGATCTGCCCAGATACATGTTTAAGGCAAAAGGTCTAGGGTGGAGGGGACCCCCCCCCACACACACATTTGCCTTATGAGGGTTTCACATTTGAGCTGTGGGCAGGTAAAAACACAGCTAGATTCTTGGACCCGTAAAAATGTAAAGGAGTATTGGGAAATAATCCACAATGAATTGAAAAAAGTGTTTAGAAGCACTTTTCCAAAAAAGAAAAAAAATCAGAGTCCTTTTTGTTGGGGATAATTTAGATGGAAATTCCCAGGTGTCAAAAAAGGTTATTTATGTACGCCACCGCTGCAGCCCATATTTTGTTAGCCCAGAAATGGAAAACGAGCGAGGTCCCAACTAAAGAAGAATGACAACTCAAACTGATCGAATATAAACGTCTTGCAGATCTAATTTATAGAATAACATACATTTAAGGAAGATTGGAAAATGTGTATTGACTATATGGGCGGGGGGAAAATTGTGTACACTTGAAAACATTGGCAGCAGTAAGATAAAGTCAACAGTGTAAATAAGTTTTGATGGATGCAATATTAGAATACTGAATGGTTTAGTTTATGTAAAATATGCAGGGATTTATGATATGCAAAATGAACCGTGGAAAGAGAAGAAGGAAAGTCATTGACATTTTAAGGTTGTTTAAATTAATATTCTAAAGTGTAAAACAGAAATATATATATAAACACAGCTAGATTTGATTCCTCATCATTGGCCTAGGAGAGGGCCAAGCCATCACTGGAATGAATAAGCCCAAATAATGCATATATATACATTGGGCCTGGATGGATTTGGAAGTCTTCTCCAACTTTCCTGGCTTGGGTCTACATCTGCTCACCCACTTTCCCCCAAAAGCCCAACAAAGGCCTTTCATGGGAGTACAGGCAGTGAGGATCTGCACCAAATTTAAGAACAGTCAAGATCCAGTATCCCCACCAAAGTCAATCGTAAGGAGATACAGCTGAATTTGCCCCATATACTTCATGGAGGAGGGGGAATTACCTGAAGATGGGGCAATGGTGATGATCATGGTTTGCCTCGCAGTCTCGTAAGTGTACCTGTTATATGCCTTCACCTGTCACAAATAAGAGAAAGAGACTTGGGGGTTAATTTGATTGTTCTTTAAAACACACCGGACCTTACAAGTGTCCCTGTTTTCCAGGGAGAGTCCCGGATTTACAGAAACCGTCCCAGCTTCTGATTTGATCCCAGAATGTCCCGCTTTTCCTTAGGATGTCTCTATTTTCAATGGAGAAATGTTGGAGGGTATGGCACACACAGCGTTGTATTTCAGCCTTCAAAGGTAAAAAAAGAGAGAGCAGGTTTTCAATCAGGATAACAACAGCAATAGTTTCTGGGCCGATGGCTACCACAAAAGCAGAGGCAATCATGTCCTGTGTCTGAGTGGCTCTTCAGAGCTGGTACTGGAGATATCTGGTTACAGCTAGTAGCGATGGCTGGTGCCGGGAGTCCCCTGTCAGCTGGGAAACATGGGGCATTCTTGGCACGACAGAGTAAGTCCAGCAGGTCCATGGTCAGCTTAGTCCTCCGAGGCCCAGAGCGAATGTACCCAGCCAGCCCCTATCACCTGCATGGGCCTGACTGGTGACTGCTGGGATTGCTAGGGCAGAAGGCTTAGACATCATGACAAGCTGAGCCAGCGTATACTTGCTTTGTCCCTGTTTTCTGCTGGTTTCAACAAGACAAGGCTGAGACTAAGGAGGAGGAGAAGGAGGAGAGGGAGGAGGAGGAGGACAGGCGGTGCCCAGTGCCAGATTTATGTACTGTATAAGCTAAACAAGCTATAGCTTAGGGCCTCACTCTCTTGGGGGCCCCAAAAAAATTAAAGGGGGAAAAACCTGGATGTATATTTCCAAAATATAAGATAAAAAACAAATAAAATAAAACCTACATACAGCAACAGTGTTTTGTGTTGTGTAGGCTCCTATGATGTAAGTCATGGGCCCCGCCTGCTAGCCTGCTCCCTAAAATATCACTGGTTTGCTCCTTTCTATATATAGGGTGCCTACATTCTGCATGGACTGGTTGCATGCAACATGTGCAAATGGCTTTAGATACCTATTAGGTCCATAAATTACCATATAGCATATATTCAACACAAAAAACAGTGACAATTTGTTGTTGACAAAGGACAGCTGGACATATAAAGGGCCCCATTACCTTCAGTAGCTTAGGGCCTCATCAAACCTAAATCCGGCCCTGGCAGTGCCGCTTCCTGGATCGGCCCTAAGCTGACAAGGGGCTTGACGGCAGCTTCAAAATGTGTCTGTGTCCACTGGGGGGGACGGGGACGGGACAGGGGTTAATTTGGTTTGAATTTCAATGCAGATCAACTTAATTAAGGGCTCGTCCACACTTACATTTGCCATTGATTTCTAGTCATGGGTTTTAGCCATACCCTCCAATATTCCTCAGATGAAAATAGGAACGTGCTCAGCATCGGTGTCCCACTGCTGGTGCTGTCCCGCTGGGGCAGAGATGCAGTTGCAGCGGCTGAATCCATGGCACCAGGTTGCCCCCAAAATTCGGGGGGGGGGGCGCGGCGGCATGTGGTACACGTGTTTGACGTCAAGATTCTCCCCCCCCCCAAAAAAATATTGGGAACTGTAGCTTGTGAAGGGTGCTGGGGATTGTAGTACTGTGATGGGTAAACCACCATTCCAGTTGTGATATTTTTTTGGGGGGGGAGCCATGTTATAAATATGCTTTAGATATAGGATGTGGGCATGACTTCAGACTCAACCCAGGATGCTCTGAGCAAAATAGATGACCCCCCCGTCCGTCCGTCAGGGAATTATAAAAGATGCACGCACCTCAATTGTCTGCTTGCCAAGTTCTTTGCTTGTGGGGGACCCGTAGAGATATCCCGTCTGGTAGGGGGTGCGTTGAATGTAGCGCAGCCAGCGGGGCAAGTCCGGGTGATCCAGAAGATTGGTGTGGAAAGTGACGGGGGACTCAGGCGGCTCTGTAAAATTTCAGACCCAGATTGAGCTAATGCTGTGCTTCTTCTGCCCTCCCTGGGGGAGGGAGGTGCTATCCTGAAGCTTTGTCCTTGAAACACCTAGGCTACAGTGTATGGGGTTGATCTCTATGGAGGCAGGAATAATAATAACAGTAATATTCTCAAACGTAATCTGTTCCGGAAGACCTTCAACTTCCAAAACGTTCAGAAACCGAGGTGCCAAAGGGCTCGCTGCAAGTTGAATTGAGAAAATTGGAAAACAAGCAGCAGAAGCCGTTTGACTTCCGAGGCGTATTTGAAAACAGATGCATTTACTTCTGGATTTTTTGGCATTTGGAAGCCAAAACATTGGGCTTCCGAGACACTCAGAAACCGAGGTACCACTGTAATGTACCCCACCTGTCCGACTGGGTTGCCCCAGCCACTCTGGGCAACTTCCGACATAACTAAAAGCACAATAAAACATTACACATTAAAAAGCTTCCGTATTACAGGGCTGCCTTGAGGTGTCTTCTAAAGGTTCTATAGCAGGGGTAGGCAACCTAAGGCCCGTGGGCCGCATCTGGCCCAATCACATTCTCAATCTGGCCTGTGGATGGTCTGGGAATCAGCGTGTTTTAACATGAGTAGAATGTGTCCTTTTATTTAAAATGCATCTCTGGGTTATTTATGGGGCATAGGAATTCGTTCATGCTCTGAGGGATGGTGGACCGGCCCCTGGCTGAAAAAGGTTGCTGGCCCTTGTCTATAGTTACTCATCTCTTTGACATCTGATGGGAGGGCGTTCCACAGGGCGGGTGCCACTACCGAGAAGGCCCTCTGCCTGGTTCTTTGTAACCTCATTTCTTGCAGTGAGGGAACTGCCAGAAGGCCCTCAGAGCTGGACCTCAGTGTCCGGGCAGAACGATGGGGGTGGAGATGCTCCTTCAGGTATACACGACCGAGGCCGTTTAGGGCTTTAAGTGTTAGCACCAACATTTTGAATTGTGCTCGGAAACGTACTGGCAACCAATGTAGGCCTTTCAGGACCAGTGTCATCACTCTGCTCTGGAGAGGCTTGGCAAATGTGCGGGTTTTGTCTCTTTTCAAAATATGTCTCTTGCATGCCGAAGCGCCATGAAAGCAGCGTCCCAACCCATATCAAAGTATAGCACAGCAAAACTGAGCGACCCTCCTGGAATGTTTGCGATGTGGAAAGTTACAGGAATTCAGCACGGGTGGGTAGCCGTGTTGGTCTGCCATAGTCAAAACAAAATCGAAAATTCTTTCCAGTAGCACCTTAGAGACCAACTGAGTTTGTTCTTGGTATGAGCTTTCGTGTGCATGCACTCTTCTTCAGATACAGCATTTATGCAATTATGCAATTCAGCAATTATGGCAAAGGATGTTTAAGACAACTTTTGTTAAAAGACCAGAAGCTTTTTTGACAAAGCAGAGCAGCTGGTGAAGGCGGAAACTGAAACATTTTGCCCCATGAATAATAATAATAATAATAATAATAATAATAATAATAATTGTTTTGTTAATCACAGCAACATACATAACTCTAGGTACACAGACACATGCCGTTATGTAGACAAAAGCGTATCTGTAGAAAGGCAGCTAGCTATTTAACTGTGCCTGGGATGGATTGAAACAGAAAGAACAACAAGGAAACCGCTCCTGGTCCCTTACCATTTCCATCCATGGAGGAGGGAAAGGCATCCTTAAAGCCGTCTATTTCAAACTCGTGGACAAAGATCTCCCCAACCACGGCATAGAGATTGAGGACAGGGAGGTTGACAGCCAGGCCCCGGCTGAAGAGGAGCCCTAAGACAGAGCAAAGAAGACACAGGGTTAGGTCCAGAATCCGGATTCATATGACACAAAAGACAAACTCTGAATGTTCTCCACTGCCTTTTGCTTTTCGGCAAACTGAGGATTTTTGCACAGCCCAAGACAGAGCTTAGCGTCGCTGGGAAGCCTGCACACTCTGCCGAAAGAGTCGTTGAAGTTGGTAATTATCTGCTTTGGAACGTGACTTGGTTGAGCTCGTAATGCCCAGAATGCTTCTTCGTCGGGCAAATGGTTTCTCAGTCCTCTGTAAATTGACATTATGCTGCTGTGCTTGCTTTTTGTTCTAGGATTCAACTCGTACATAACACTTTTCTTTTCCGCCGACTGCCTTTGTACCATTATACTGTAGCGTTTTGCAAGTTGTTTTAATTTCCCCGTTATTTTAACTTTTCATAAGCCGCCCTGGGGGCCTTTGGCGGAGCGAGATAGAAATCCCTAAAATAAAACAAAGCTGGGGGCCAGCTTTCAAACTGCACATGTGTCAAACCAAATTGGCCTTGGTGTGATTCGTTTTTCACCTCATGTGCTTTGTTCTCTGATTCTGCCATTCGAATGATGGCTGTTTCCTTTTTCTTCTTCCTGGTCTTAATAGGGTCGGGACATCTAAATGTTGCTAAGGCTATAGGTTTTTCTTAGCCCTTGCTTCTTTTATACCAAAGGCAACAGGTTTATCCTTTTCTTTTACAGTATTGTCCCTGGAGAGAAATTGTCACTTCCTTGCAACTGCAAAGCTCATTTGCAGTCTGATTTAATAACATTCATCTCTTGCCACCAAACCTCACACAATGTCAAGCACGACAAATTCGACATACCTTGGTATGCCTGCTCCAAATGTCTTATCTTACTATACTAGGGATTATATAGCTATATATGAAATTTCATGCATATCGGTTAATATCTTGACCCTCCTCCACCAAAATAGCTGTTTACTTGGCTGTTTTCCTATGTCGTGAAGGCTGAAATTTCAGTTCAGTGGAGCACTTACTGTTCCCAACCCTAACCCTGTGGAAAGCCATCTAATTAGACTTTAATTTGATTTTGAGATGTTTTTAGGAGGTAATTTAATTATTGTTTGATTTTATACCAATGTTATGTATCTGATGTTAGCCACCCTGAGCCCGACTTCGGCCGGGGAGGGCGGGATATAAATAAAAGTTTTTTATTATTATTACTTGTTATTATTCCTTTGTAAGAAAATATGAAATAACGTAAAACCATTTTTGCAGGGGGGGATCAATGGGGGGTGACAAGAAATTTTCTGCGCCGGGTACCACCTGACCTTCCTACACCTCTGTTTACAGCCTTGAGATATCAATGACTTCCCTTCTTCTCTTTCCATGGTTCATTTTACATATCATAAATCCCTGCATATTTTACAAAAACTATACCATTCAGTATTCCATTATTACATCCATCATAACTTATTTACACTGTTGAATTTATCTTAATGCTGCCATCGTTTTCAGCTGTACACAGTTATTTCCCGTATATTCAATAAACGTTTTCCAATCTTCTTTAAACATATGTTCTTCTTGCTTTCTTCTTCTATATGTTAACTCTCTGAGTTGTGCATATTCCGTCAGCTTAAGTTGCCAATCTTCTTTGGTTGGGACCTTGCTCATTTTCCATTTTGGAGCTAACAAAACATGGGCCGCAGTAGTGGCATACATAAATAACCTTTTTTGACACCTGGGAATTTCAGTCTGAATTATCCCCAACAGAAAGGACTCTGGTTTTGGGGGGAAAGTACTTTTAAACACCCCCCAATTCATTGTGTATCATTTCCCAATACTCTTTTACCATTTTACAAGTCCGCCACATATGAAAGAACTTTCCTTCCACCTCTTTGCATCTCCAGCACTTGTCTGATTCAGTCTTATGCAACTTAGCAAGCCTACTCAGAGTTAAGTACCATCTGTAAATCATTTTCAAGTACTTCCCCTTGGTTCCCCTTTCTTAAGCCCTTTTCTCGAGTAACTACCCCTGTGACACATGCTACACTACGGAAAGATCCCACACGTACCAGTAGATTCTGCTAAAGTTGCCTACAGTACTTGGTTATGAGAAACGCCACATGTGAGATTAACGTGAATTCTCTAGCACGATTGTGAAACCGCATTACACCTCTCAGTTTCGTTTTCTTTTGTTTCCATTCTTGGCCCCTTACTTAACGTTGGTGCACCAGCGGCTGCTGCAAAGGGCATTGTTTTGAAATGCAACCGAAATCATTTTAAAAGATATTGCCACTGCTGTAGCATGATCCCCTGCCCTCCATCACAAATATGGCAACAGCTGTCTCTGCGCCAAGCGGTGAACGAAAGGGGCTGCAGCCTGAGACTAAAATTAGAAGGTGTTGCAAAGAGAGGCAGCAAGAGAAAGCAGGCAAACTTCCTGGTCCCCGAGAATTTGAGGCACACAGGTCCTACTAAAAAATGTACCAAAAGACACACAGCAGGGTGGAAAACATACATATGGCTACTTCTTTCTTGACCAGAGTGGAGCTCTTTTTTTAAAAGAAGAAGTTTGAAATAGCCTTCGGTACAGTGTCCAACCGACATCTCTTTCCGTGGCTACTCATCCTGTCTTAAAACAGGTCCTATGGCATTCCCATTCCAGTTCCTATAAGTGGATCCTAAAGATAAAGGCACACAAAAGCACAGACATCCTCCGCTACACAGCAGATTCCTGTACGCTCCCATATAAAATCCAGAAACTTGCCTGCAAGGAAGCAGCTCCCAATCAGGCGCTGTCCTGCCATCTTTCGAGAGGAAAGTTTTGATCGACAGAGGCAGGTTGCGATCACAGGCGGTGGGAGGGTGTGCGTGCCTTGTGTCAGGCAGAGGGGGTTAGGAGAATGGGTGTCAGCACCAGGCCCTGTCACTGCCTCAAGGGGGCACTGCAAGACTGCCAAAACAGCAGGCGGTGAGATGGTCCCGTCGCCGAGCAAAGCTGCAGGATACGGACTGCACCAGCCACCCCAGTAGAAGCCACTTGCATGGTTAATATCATGATGTAACACAGCAAGGTAGAACAGGTTAATATCATGACGATGTAACACAGCAAGGTAGAACAAATAATACAGGCTGTGTGAAGCCCGGCAAATGGAGGGTTAATCCAGACAAGACAGGGGTGCACCTTGGTTAGAAGGAAAGGCTGTAGCTCAGGGCTAGAGCACCTGCCTTCTGCAGCAAGTCCCAGGTTTGACATCTCCAGTTAGGGCTGGAAATACCTCCTACCTGAAACACCCGACAGCTGCCGCTGGTCCGTGCTGACAATACAGATGGACCAATTATCTGAGTCGTTAAGAGCACGTGACTCTTTATTGTGGGGAAAGGGCGGGTCTAATTGCACATGCAACCTCGGCAGCTGCAAAGTTATTAGGGGTGGCAAGGAATCCCCATGCAATCAAAGGCCCCGGCTCGAGAGTAGAAAAGCAGGATGGAAACGCACAAAAAAAAAAGCACACAATTTTTCACAATGTATTATTATTTTGAATACTGGAAAGAAACGAAAACAAAAGACCTAGGGAGCATAATCGACATGTACGTATATACAAGACAAAGCTCATCATATTAATCCACAATTTAACAAGACAGAGGTTTAAGCTAGAAATTAATCCCTAAACCTTCGTAATGCATCCCTCAAATATTCGTTCACGAAACTTCCAGTCAGCACTGAACCTGAAACAGCACACAACATTTGGAACGTTTAAAGAGATCAGGGGTGTCACCTGAATAAAGAAATCTTACATGCTTCATTTATGTCAGATTAAATCCCTGTGCACTTGCATATGGATAATACATGCTTTTTAAAAAGTATTCCTCTTTTATATCATGTATGTGGAACCTGTGGCCTTAAGATGTTGTTCAACTACAATGCCCATCGTCCCTGATCACTGGCCATCCTGGCAGGACAGATGAGAGTTGGAGTCTAACGCCCAAAGGACCGCAGGTTCCCTATCCCTGTTGCATGTAAAGCTACTAACCTGTATACTTAATTTTTTTAAAAAAGAGAATTTATTAAATTTTAACCATAAAACACACACAAAATACAAAATACAACAAAAAACTACAAAACTACAAAAAATACAAAAAAAATCTTAACAAACAAACAAACAAACAAAAACAAACACTTATTTAACTATCCTTATCTTATTCCTAACATTGGGGACCTCCTCACATCCTCTCTTCTGCGTTCATTTCTAATCTTCTTTAGTAACTTTATAACATTGTAAAATCTTCTTTCTCATCAAATCTTAATCTTAATAAACAATAATCATCATTTAACTTTAATCTTAATCCTAATAAAAACAAACATATCATATTTCTAACTACTTCTTATATCCTATCTTAATCTAACTTCTGGCATTACTGTAGCCTTATATATCCACTGATTTCAATCTTTTCACGTCGTTTCAAATAGTCTTTGAATTTCTTCCAATCCTCCTGCACCGTTTCTTCCCTCTGGTCTCGGAGTTTCGTGGTCAGTTCTGCGAGTTCCATATATTCAATCAACTTCATCTGCCCTAATTTGTACACTTTAATCCAGAAGTAATTCCCATTGAGCTCGCTAGGACTTACTTCTGAGCAGAAATGTATAGGGTTGCAACAGACACCATTGTAGGAGAAGCATTTTTTTTTCCACCGTGTGAGAATGAAGAGTGCAGACCTCTTCTGAAATGATGGCTGTCACTATGGATGAAGGAGAAATTGAATTCAGTCCTCGTTTAAAGACAAATTGATCAAATTTGCACTTTATGAAACAATGTGTGAACTGAAGCACAGCCACCCTTCAAAATTCACACTCATCCGAATTTTGCGATGCAGTTCTCCAACCAAACAAGGGTTACAAAAATCCGTGCATGAGTGAAAATAATGTTTAAAATGCATTGTTTGAAGGAGAACTGCTTCCCAAACTGTGTACATTGCCCACCCAAAACTGTATTAAGAAATGTGTTTATTGGGAGAAATTTGCGCTAACGCAACACTTTGAAATGAAATCCGTCTTCCTGGCAAAGCTCAGACATGATAAAAAGGCTTGTAAAGCTTGAAGTGTCCAGGATTTTGGGAGGTACCACAGCTGTTTGAGAGAGCAGACCAGACCAGCAGATGGCAGATTGGGAAAGGTTATGGAAAACAGATTTGAAATTCACGGCATGTTGTATACTGAAGGAAAATCATATGGAAATGATGTACTGGTGGTATATGACTCCTAGTTAGTTAGCAAAAATGTACAGAACAAGTACATATACCTGCTGGAAATGTAAAGAAAAAGAAGGTACCTTTTATCATATGTGGTGGTCGAGTAAGGTAATAAAAGCTTTCTGGGAGATGATATATAATTAAATGAAAAAAATGTTTAAAACGGCCTTTGTTGAAAATCCAGAAGCTTTCTTATCAGGATTTATACATACTGACATCCCAAAGGAGCAGAGAATACTATTTATGTACAGGACAACAGCTGCTCGGATGCTACTAGCCCAGAAATGGAAACAAGATAAGGTCCCGACCAGAGAGGAATGACAGACCAAGCTGATGGACTACACCGAAATGGCAAAACTGACCGGGAAGCTCAGGAACCAAGAAGACAAAAACTTTAAAAACGAATGGGAATTTTTTTTAAAAAAGCTTATCTAAAAGACCACTGTAAGCAGATGAAAACATCAGCAGGATTCGAACCCCACTTGTAATGTAACAAATACTATGGACAATATGGATTGACGTAAAATATGGAATAGGGAATAATATGCAGTTGTAAATGTTGACAATGGGATCCGTGGAGGGGATTGGTGGGGGAAGTCTTGAGATTCAGAGTAATCTCTATATATGGATATTGTCAGGAAACCCCCCTCTCCACGGCTGGTAGCATCCCAGGATCGCTTGCAGTACAGGGAACCACCCCCGTTGTTCACCAGCTCGTCATCCCCCTCCTCAGGAGGAAGCGACCATTCCTCCAGTGGGGAGGGGGAGTTGGAGGCAGGAAGTCGGCGCAGGGGCTGTGAAGGGATCGCAGAGCCTGAGCACCAAGGGGGAAGTGGGGAACAGGGACAGGTTCCCGCCCCGAGTTCGCAGACAGGAAAGACGTGGAAGGGGGAGGCGGGGGTTTAGAATCCCGCGCCTCTTTTGCTGGACCAAGAACCGGAAGGGTTCATTCCCGGACTCTGCGGAGGGATGAGATGGACGTTTGAACTTTTGCTCCATTGTAAATATCTGCACAATAAAGAACTTAGTTTTTAGACGTTTTGCGTTCGGCTGATTTCTCATGAGCAACCACTGAACGTCCTTACAGATATGCATTTGGAATGCTGTAAATTCATATGAGAGAGAGAGAGAGAGAGAGAGAGAGACCAGCAAATTGAGCCAAACAAGGAAAGCGCTGGAAATTCAGGGACATTGCAAGAGGAATGACGAAGAGAGGGAGGAGCTGGAAAGATCTGTTTCAAATCTAGGCCATCCCCGACAATCAAGGACACCTGACACTGAGGGACAACCAGCTAAAAATGCATTTCGTGTAACTGTCTCCTGATGTCTTGAGTCTCCGTGTGATGGCTTGGTGTAGGCTGCGGAGAGTTAAAATTCCTGGTGCTTAGATGCTTAAGCTCTCTGACTGATTTCTTTTTCTAAAGATGGTTTTGAGACCCAGGATCTTTCTAGAGTAGAGGTCACCCCTCTGGTCGGGTGGGGATTGGGGTAGCTGCCAGCTCGGTGCGCATCCTCAGAAGCAACTCCGCGCAGGCTGTTTCTTTTCTGATCATTTCACATGTTTCCGAGTGGGGTCACCATGGCAGCAAAGTGATGGTTTTGTGGGTCAGTTCCAGCGCCTCCTGTGCTCAAACCGAGCCACATCACATGGCAGGGGTGTCCCCATGTCCGACTTAACAGATTGCAGTCATCCTATTTCAAGGGCTGTCAGTTGACAACCCTCTGTTTGAAGGGGTCTGCTATTTGAAGGGCTGTCCGTCCAGGTAGGGTTTAAGGATGCAGAACAGAGATTAGGAGAGGGCCTTGAAATTGCCCACTGGAATGGACGGGCACAGAGAAAACCCAATCAACAGTCCTCCCCCACTGTGATGTGATGTACTGAACTTCTATTTAAATCATAGTAATAATGTCTAAATTTGGATCTGCACATGTAAATTAGGCTTTGCAATCCCCTTGTGCAAATATGTGTCTGCTTTCGTTGGCTTTCTTTAGTGATGTGTAACCAGCTGCTCTATCCCAAGGTCAAGGGTCTTCCCTAGAATCAAAGAACTGTAGAGTTGGAAGGGACCCTGGGGGTCATCTAGTCCAACCCCGTGCAATGCAAGAATATGCAGCTGCCCCATACAGGGATCGAACCTGCAACCTTGGCATTATCAGAACCGCGCAATAACTGACTGAGCTATCCAGGCTTTAAAGCACAAAATAGGAAACGGATGACTCTTTACTGCAAGGGAGCTCTAGGGTCTTTTAGTCCAACCCCCCGCAATGCAGGAATATTTCACCTAATGTGGGGCTCGAACCCATGACCCTGAGATTAAGAGTCTCATGCTCTACCAACTGAGCTATGTTTTGCTGCTGTGCCACTCACGCAGGGGAGAATCTACTATGAAACTAACAAACCTTAAGCTTCAGGGGCCCCGATCCCAGATGAGCCCCAGAAGCGACTGTCAGTTTGATTCCTTTTTTTGTTGTCTCTATTTCAACAATCCCAAAGTTTGAGAGTCAGTGGCACGGATGTTGTAAAGGTGCGGTGATCTGTTGTGGAACAACCCCATTGGAGAAGACAGCAGTAGTTAAAAAAAAATAAAAAGGTAAAGGACCCCTGGACGGTTAAGTCCAGTCAAAGGTGACTATGGGGTTGCGGCGCTCATCTCGCTTTCAGGCCGAGGGAGCCGGCGTTTGTCCACAGACAGCTTTCCGGGTCATGTGGCGAGCATGACTAAACCGCTCCTGGCACAACGGGACACCATGACGGAAACCAGAGCGCACGGAAACGCTGTTTACCTTCCCGCCGCAGTGGTACCTATTTATCTACTTGCACTGGCATGCTTTTGAACTGCAGGAGCAGTGACTGAGCAACGGGAACTCACCCCGTCACAGGGATTCGAACAGCCGTCCTTCCGATCGCCAAGCCCAAGAGGCTTGGTGGTTTAGACCACAGCGCCACCTGCGTTCCAGACCTTGTTGCTGGTTGTGAAGGGGTCCCCAAAACATTTCAATCTTCAGGTCTCTCAAAAATGTAGGTCTGCCGCTGCACTCACCTACACCTGAGCATGCACAAAGCGCTTTTCCTTCGCTGTGGAGTAGCCACAATATTTACCCTCCAGCATCTGGGAAGGAGGGGGAAGGAGTCTCCAGAATGGGAGAAGTGGCTTGCTCCAGGAACAACTCGAGCTCTGTTGCCCTTTCTTTTGTTTTTTGTTTTTAAAGAAATTCAGTCTTAACTGCAGGCCTGGATGGAACCGATCTCGCTGGTGGGATCTGAGCAGGTGCTTGCTACTTTGGGTTTCTTTCTAGGATAGTATCTGAAAGCAGGAAAAGACAAAGAATTACGATTTAAAAAAAAAAGAGCTTGAGGAGGAGATTTCCATGTATGCACAGAGAGAGCGGCTGCACTGGAACCAATTAGAGCACACAGCGCATGTAAAACTCATCTTGTTGCCCTACTGCTTCACACCTCTCCCACCGAAAGCCACAGCTCTGACCCCCCAGTCCCCAAAGCACCTTCCATTACCCGCAAGCTGTCGATATTTAGGTCAGCAAGTTTCCCCTCCTCCCTTAAGGAGGAATGTCAACATGTCCCAGTGCACGCAGGCTGCGTTCAGAGATGCCGGCCGACCTTTACAGG
This sequence comes from Lacerta viridis, assembly GCA_900245905.1. Classification (NCBI taxonomy): domain Eukaryota; kingdom Metazoa; phylum Chordata; class Lepidosauria; order Squamata; family Lacertidae; genus Lacerta; species Lacerta viridis. The sequence goes on along the minus strand of OFHU01000864.1, from coordinate 504,842 downwards.
AAGAGAGCAGTACTGGTTTCGTCCTGCTGTGTGTGAGCAAGAGAACAGATCTGCTGGGGGGTTTTTTGTTTTGTTTTTAAGGCAAATGACAGTGATCACCGCTGGCTGATCTCGCCTGTGAGGCTGCGTGCAGTTCTAAAGGCATCTGTTGTCTCTTCTGCAGCTTGAGAAACGGAACAGCAACAACAAAATCCCAGTTAGGCATAAGCGTTTGAGGCAGCAGGGCCAATGGCCAGAGATGACGGATGTAGTCCAGCAACATCTGGTTCAAAGGTTCCCCACACCTGAAATGAATAAAGGGCACCGATGGGGACGTTCTGATCTGTAGCTGCCATCTCTTAGCGATTATGATTTAAACTGATTTATAATCTATTGAGTTTACCACTGCAGTGTGATTTTATTGTTGGAATCGCACCGACGTTGCAAACTGCCTCCAATTAAGTGCTCAAAGCAGAGGCATGAAAATATTAAACCATGGGTAGGCAAACTAAGGCCCGGGGGCCAGATCAGGCCCAATCGCCTTCTCAATGCGGCCAACGGACGGTCCGGGAATCAATGTGTTTTTACATTCGTTCATTTTTATTTCCCCCCCCCCAAATATAGTCTCCCCCCGCAAGGTCTGAGGGACAGTGGATCGGCCCCCTGCTGAAAAAGTTTGCTGACCCGTGCAGGGAGGAAGATAGCGAGATTACCGTTGTGCAAAATACAACCCAAAGCACTCTGCAAATTAAAAATTTGCATTGTATTAAGTAAGGCTAACTAAGGGTGTTTCCTGATAGGGGATTAATATAGTAACCGGGTCACTCACAGGCAGGAAATTGGCAATGGGTTTTTTGGGTGGAATCTACTGGGTTTGCTGTGGAAAGGGTAAACCCAGATTAAATGGGGCAGAGTCGGAAATGCAGGCAAGCCATTTGGTTGCTAGCAATGCTGCGGGTGGCTCTGTGGTCTAAACCACAGAGCCTAGGGCTTGCTGATCAGAAGGTCGGCGGTTCGAATCCCCGCGCGGGGTGAGCTCCCGTTGTTCGGTCCCAGCTCCTGCCCACCTAGCAGTTCAAAAGCACGTCAAAGTGCAAGTAGATAAATAGGTACCGCTCCGGCAGGAAGGTAAACAGCGTTTCCGTGTGCTGCTCTGGTTCGCCAGAAGCGGCTTAGTCATGCTGGCCACATGACCTGGAAGCTGTCTGAGGACAAACACTGGCTCCCTCGGCCTATAGAGCGAGATGAGCGCCGCAACCCCAGAGCCGTCCGCAACTGGACCTAACAGTCTGAGGTACCTTTACCTTTACCTTTAATGCTGCTTGGACAATGTGGGTAAAGTTGCATGAATGATCTCCCCCTTCCCAAACACAAAAACCCACCTTCAGATTAATAGCTAACCGTTCAGCTCTAGAGGTTGCCATCCCTCCGCAAAACAGTGCACTGAGCAGGTCAGTGCTATATGCTAGCCTTAGTTTGACGCAAGACAAACTATTCCAGAACCATTCCGTTTGGAGAGCAATTTTTCAATGGACCATCTGGTCCATGTGATGTGGTGGGGGGCCCGGAGTTGAACCTGTTGTGTATTAAATAAGATATTCTGGCAGCAGGGTAAAGTATTGTTATTGGTCAATTTGAAGTGTTCTATCACAATCCACAGCCTGATTGGGTCCCGCCGGAAAGTTTGAATATTATTGGTTCCCGCTAAAATGTATCTTTTCCCTCAGTCCCAATGTGTCTATAAATAGAGCTTTCCCTACCCCCTATCCCCAGTCTTGTCTGATCCCTTACAATAAAGAGCTGTTTTCACTACGAAGTATTGCTGGACTTCTTGCTATCAGAACCCACGACACAACATACTGGCGACGAAGGTGGGATCGAATTAGGCCGGCTGAGGGCTGCTGACCCTAGCGACCTGATTCTGGCGACAAGACTCCCTGTGACTGACAGGACAGATCAGTCCACTAAGATGGCTGCGTCACGGTTCATGGAACCATTTCATCCCGGAGCAACTGAGGCCTGGGATGCTTACCTCGAGCGCTTTGAATTCAGCGTGGCAGCAAAAGGGGTCACTGACGAGGAAAGGAAAAAGGCGTTGTTCCTGAGTTGCTGCGGGGCAGAGACCTTTGAGTTGGCCCGGGCAATTCTGGCCCCCACAACACTGCGGGAGGCGTCGTTCGCAAGCATTACGGAACACCTCTCAAATCACCTTAATCCGACAGCATCGAAGATGACATGGCGCATCGAATTCCATAAGAGGCAACAACGACCTGGAGAGTCGGTAGCAGTTTTCCTCATCGAATTAAGGAAGCTGGCGAGACACTGCAAATTCGCCAACTTGGAGGAGGCCCTGCTGGATCGGTTTGTGTGCGGCCTTCGCAGCAGCAAGGGCCGCAGGCGGATTGCGGCAAAACAAGATATGGATCTGTCGACAGCGCTCCGTGAGGCCATTGCGACAGAAAGCGCTGAGAGAGAGGAGCAAGACCCGGACCAGCGAGCCGAAAAGAGAGCTGGAGCGTCAACCCACACCGTGGACGACCAGGATGTCAGCCCCAACCAACGCCCTGTGCGGGGAATAGAGATGGTGCGACAGGAGAGCACAGCAAATAAAGGTCGGCAGGGGGTCTGCCCTGGCTGCGGCGGATCACATGAGAGGAGGAAGTGCCGGTTCCGAGAAGCTACGTGTCATGCTTGTGGGAAAACGGGGCACATAGCCAGGGTCTGCAAGTCGAGTGGCACGTCGGGGTCCGCGAAATCAAGAGGTCAGAGGACATCCACAGCGACGCACCAACTCGACGATTGCAACTACCTCACGCAAATCGAGGGCAGAACTGTGCCATTTCCAGCCCAAGGGAAACCAGCTGTGCGGGTCCATCGAAGGGTAAGCTGTTGTGCCATGCGGACGCGCTGAGTCGTCTACCACTACCTGGAGCAGCCGACGACGACCCAGCCCCGGCCGAGCACGTCATGATGATGGAGACACTTCCCGGACCACCCGTGACGGCCGTCGACATCGCCGCAAGAACTAAAAGGGACCCCGTCCTCGCCCGTGTCCTTGTGTGGGTGGGGAGGGGATGGCCAAGTGGGACTCAGGAAGAGAAATTTAGACCTTTCATGGCAAGACAAAATGAGCTGTCCCTCCATAAGGGTTGCATATTGTGGGGCGATAGGGTGGTTATTCCAAGGTCTCTACAGAATGAGGTGTTGGACACATTACACATGGGTCATCCGGGCATGGTTCGGATGAAATCTTTAGCCAGGTGCTATGTGTGGTGGCCTGGCATGGACAAGGACATTGAACAATGGGTGCGCACCTGTCGAGCGTGCCAGGAGGTGCACCCAGAAATGCCCAGGGCACCAGTGCATTGGTGGGAGCGGGCTAAGAACCCGTGGAGCCGGCTCCATGTAGATTTTGCAGGGCCGTTTCAGGGAAAGGTGTTCTTAATTGTAGTAGACGCCTACTCGAAATGGCTGGAGGTCTCAATTGTTCCAAACATGTCCTCAGCTGCTGTAATCAGGGCCCTTCGCATTTTGTTTGCAACGCATGGGTTACCCGAGACCATAGTATCAGACAACGGGGCGGCTTTTGTGTCCCAAGAGTTCAGGGCATTCCTGGCCGATAATTTCATTAGAGGGGTCACTTCTGCTCCCTTTCATCCATCCTCGAACGGACAAGCCGAACGGATGGTGCGCACAGCCAAGGGTGCAATAGCGCGCCTCTTGGAAGGGGATTGGTCTGCTCGCATTGCAAGGATGTTGTTCCTGCAGCACACAACGCCGTGTGCATCCACAGGCAAGTCCCCAGCTGAATTATTAATGGGAAGGAGGTTAGCCACAATCCTAGACTATGTCCACCCTGACAAGGTGCCGGGCCGCGATACAAGAGAACCACCGGCTGCCGAGGGTGACAGAACCCGATACCTGACAACAGAGGATTTGGTTTGGGTCCGGAACTATGCAAGGGGACCCGCATGGGTGCCGGGGGTGGTCACCCGACCCAGTGGGCCAGTGTCATATTTTGTGACGTTAGAGGATGGCAGAGTAATGCGCCGCCACATTGACCAGCTAAGGCGCCGGTTCCCAAGCAGGGTAAGCCCGAGGGGGGAGGAGCCGCGCACAACTCTGCCGGCGTCCGGTGAATCGCAGCAGTCTAGTCAGGATGACTCCGGGCCACAGGGGGTGGAGGGCTCCGAGAGTCAGGAAACCGAGATCACCACTGATGAACCTAACCCGGAAACAACTAGTCAGCCTAGAGAGTCAGCTAGTGACACAGCTCCAGCTGAGGTACCCGAGGTTATTGGAGAGAGAAGTCTGACCACGGATAGTCCAAGGAGTGACACACCGGGGGTTAGGCGATCCGGTAGGACTCGAAGACCTCCGCAATACTTGAAAGATTACGTGTATAGTCTCAACTAGGTGCGGGGGAGTGTTGTGTATTAAATAAGATATTCTGGCAGCAGGGTAAAGTATTGTTATTGGTCAATTTGAAGTGTTCTATCACAATCCACAGCCTGATTGGGTCCCGCCGGAAAGTTTGAATATTATTGGTTCCCGCTAAAATGTATCTTTTCCCTCAGTCCCAATGTGTCTATAAATAGAGCTTTCCCTACCCCCTATCCCCAGTCTTGTCTGATCCCTTACAATAAAGAGCTGTTTTCACTACGAAGTATTGCTGGACTTCTTGCTATCAGAACCCACGACACAACAGAACCGAGCAGTGTTAACAAACAGCAACGACAACATGTGTCTGTCTGCCTTTAAAACCAGGCTGGGTGCTTCCATTGGTACAAAATACAGCTGCCATGATGTTCTGGTGGGCCAAATTTTCAGATTGAATCCCATGCCATTGGCTTGGGTTTCCTATTTGTTCTGGGAATCGGTTGAAATTGCTGGCTTTGAGCAAATGATGTTCTAAACCAGAGGGCGTGGAAACTCTGGCCCGAATGTGGCCCTCCAAATCTCTTCAGCTGGCCCTTGGGACTTCCCCCATGCCGCAGATCCTTCCCCCGCCACCCCCTCTCCCTAGTCTACCACCCCCTCACCTACTTTGCTTTGCACCCGCCTTGACTGCTCTTGTCTGCTACAGTTGCAATCAAAGGTTTGTTATCGAAATTTGCAGGCTTTCAGCTGTTTGCAATGAGCAAATCAAACAAATGCAGTTGAAATAGCTCGACACAACAGATGCTTCTAGCGGCTCTCCCCCCCCCCAAATTCAGCTGAAAAATGCAACTGCATCTCTCTTGCTTATCATGGGATGTCTCCATATCTTTCACCTCCACTTCCCTCTGTCATAGTGTTCCCAAACACCTGCCACTGATATAACAGAACAACGTCATCCCCCAACCCTCTCTAAATCTGGATTTTCGGGTAGAAGAATAAATTCATGTTTGTGAAGTTGCAGGAGGTTGCATAGCATTCTCCAGAGAAAGACGAGGCTAGTCCTGGTTTGCACATGGACTGTGCTTGTTATTGATCTTTGTTTTTAATTTAAGGTTGCATCTTATGAAGTGAATGTGCTTGAGGGCTTTGTTTTGGCATCCCTCTTCTCCCCATGCCCCTTCTCTATTCCAGCCAGAGAAACAGAAATCAGGAAATGAAGAATTCCAGAGGCAATTGCTTCTCCTGGAGGAATTCGAGAAACTACAGACTTGATCTTTTAGTCCTTGCAAACCACAATTGAGGATATATCTGGGCTGTACCATTTTTTTTTTTTAGTTGTGTTTTATAAAGTTTTCAAAAAAATTCACATATACATTCCAACATGTAATAAATTTTTCATTTGTTTTGTCGACCTCTGACCCCATTTTCCATGGCATTTTCTAAATTTCTCCCCCTTGCTTCACATCTGTCTCGTACACCATAACGATAGTACAAGAACCCCTAATTCCCTAATTAATTGGTGGGCTACTTAAAAATGAGGCTGCAGTTTAGATTTAATTTTAAATTGTATTTTAATCTGTATTTTAATGAACTGTTTTATGTTTTTGTTGTGATTTTATTGGTGTTAGCCGCCCTGAGCCCGGTTTGGCGGGGAAGGGCGGGGTATAAATAAAAAATTAATTATTATTATTATTATTATTATTAATTCCTTCTGCTGCTCTTGGTTCAAATCCTGCTCGCAAATTCATCATACTGTAATATTTCTTTGGCTAGTCTGAAAAGGGCTTCCAATCCACCACAAAACAATCATGAGTTTCTCTTATTTTAGCTGTTAACTTTGCGAATTCCACATAATCAATCTTATCCATTCTTCTTTGGTGTGAAATTCTTCTTCCTGGACCATCCCATTTTGAAATGCAAGTCAGATGGGTGGGGTATAAATAATAACATTATATTATTATTATTATTATTATTATTATTATTATTATTATTATTATTATTATATACAATAGAATATCCCTACTTCATAAAAGAAAACTGAGGCAGATATCTCTGGACATGTGTTTGAAGATGCAACAAAATAGACACTCTACGTAAATAAGTGTTGCATTTATGTATGCAACAACTGAGGCCCGTGTTTCGTTAGCCCCAAAATGGAAAATGAGCGAGGTCCCAACTAAAGAAGAACGGCAACTTAAATTGACAGAATATGCACAACTTGCAGACTAAACATATAGAATAAGAGAACAAGAAGAACATACGTTTAGAGAAGATTGGGAAAACGTTTATTGAATATATACAGGAAATAATTGTGTACAGCTGAAAACGCTGGCAGCATGAGGATAAATTCAACAGTGTGAATAAGTTTTGATGGATGCAATAATAATGGAATACTGAATGATATAGTTTTTGTAAAATATGCAGGGATTTATGAAGGTCCTGTGTGAGTGCCAGGAGGAGGTTGGAGGACGGATGGCGGATAACAGATTGAGGTTGGATCCTGACAAGACAGAAGTACTGGGAGACGGGATGGGCAGGTGTGGGGGACTCCCTGGTCATGAATGGGGTAACTGTGCCCCTGAAGGACCAGGTGTGCAGCCTGGGAGTCATTTTGGACTCACAGCTGTCCATGGAGGCACAGGTCAATTCTGTGTCCAGGGCAGCTGTCTACCAGCTCCATTTGGGATGCAGGCTGAGACCCTACTTGCGCATGGACTGTCTTGCTAGAGTGGTGAATGCTCTGGTTATCTCCCACTTGGATTACTGCAATGCGCTCTACGTGGGGCTACCTTTGAAGGTGACCCGGAAACTACAACTAATCCAGAATGCGGCAGCTAGACTGGTGACTGGGAGTGGCCGCCGAGACCATATAACACCGGTCCTGCAAGACCTACATTGGCTCCCAAGCACAATTCAAAGTGTTGGTGCTGACCTTTAAAGCCTTAAACAGCCCAGTATACCTGAAGGAGCATCTCTACCACCATCATTCAGCCCAGACCCTGAGATCCAACTCCAAGGGCCTTCTGGCAGTTCCCTCCCTGCGAGAAGTGAGGTTACAGGGAACCAGGCAGAGGGCCTTCTCAGTGGTGGCGCCCGCCCTGTGGAACGCCCTCCCATCAGATGTCAAGGAAATAAACAACTATCTGACTTTTAGAAGACATCTGAAGGCAGCCCTGTTTAGGGAAGTTTTTAATGTTTGATGTTTTATTCTGTTTTAATATTCTGTTGGGAGCTGCCCAGAGTGGCTGGGGAAACCCAGTCAGATGGGCAGGGTATAAATAATAAATTGTTGTTGTTGTTGTTGTTGTTGTTGTTGTTGTTGTTGTTAATTATATGTAAAAATGAACCATGGAAAGAGAAGAAGGGAAGTCATTGATATTTTAAGGATGTAAAATGAGCATTTTAAATTGCAAAACATATATTTAAATAAGAATATATATAAACACTCTTTATGTTTTTATATGCATATGGGTACCCTTGCGCATCTGCGTAGCATGAATTTTACTATGCCCATGTCTGGAAAGGGTTGTGTGTGCAGCAGCCTTCAGAGAAACACACCAATCTCTCTCTCTCTCTCTCTCTGTCTCTGCTTAGCGTACTTGCTGTGTTGCCTAAAGGGGAAACCGCTTAGGTAGCACACTTCAAAAATGGGTATTAGAATTACAGCAGTGGGAGGGGGGGTGACTCTGTGTGCACGGCAAAGCAGAGATTTTCATTGATGAGTGGGCATGAAACGTTGGCAGCCGCAAGCGAAAAGGGCAAAGAAAGAGGATGGGGGGGGGGCTGTTTCCTGTATTCTGCAACTGTGAGACACAATTACAAGCTCCCTGGCAGAGGAAGACTAGAAGGGAGCTTGAAGTCCTTTATTGGGGGGTGGGGGCTGTCTCCTTGCATTCTCCCATTACAGTCCCTCTGCGCGCCCACCCCAAAGTTTGATGAATGCGACTAAATTCAAGCCCCCTGAATGATTGCATGCACTCAATATGTGTTTTGTTCTCAGAGTTGCAAGAGTTTCTAAATCACGCTTTCTTTTGCCCTTTGAATTGTTGCAAGCAGCTCTGCGTGATCTCTGAGACAATAAGAATTCTGTGCCACCGGAACACCAGATCCTGCAAGCTGGATACATTTTGTAAGTCAAGCCAGTTTCCATCAAAAGCTAGATATGCAGGTATTTAAGCTGCGTAATGAATGTTACGAGCCACGTTTCAGATAGGAGCAAGCGTGGAAGAACATTCACCTCCCACCATCAGAAGCCATGCCCAATCTTGGCTGCATCACTCAAAATTTGATGTTGGTACATAATCACGTTGTTGTGTTTTTGTCCCTGTACCAAAATAGCACCTAAAAACCAGAGGTGTTGGTTCAGTTCCAACATCACCCCAAACCGTGGTTTGAACTAACTATACTTTACAAACCACATGATAATTTGAACTTCAGAACATACAGAACATACGGTTGTTTCAAGCTACAGGCAGTCCCCAAATTGCACAGGGGTTACATTCCATGTCATCATGTGTGATGGTTATGCCCCGTTACGCCCCCTTTTCGGGCCACTTCCGGGTTGCCGCGATGTGTGCGTCCATGGTCGTGCGTCAATTGGACATTCGTCAATTGGTCGTTGCCTGTACCTATCTGCCTTCAAATCCCATCAGTCCAGCTCTCCAAACTTTTTTACTTCATTCTCGGGGCCTCTGAAAGTTTTAGCTATGGCTTGTCCTTTCAAACATCTCACCAAACCATAGTTAGCAGAAACCATGGCTTGCGAAACCATTTCAAACCAGGGTTTCTGATTATGGCTTGATTGCAAGCTATGGTCCGGTGTGATGTCAGAACTGAGACACTGACCTCTGTAACTTCGATTCTGATGTCTAGCAACATGCCCTTTACTAAAAACAACCTCTGGAGATGTTGGAAGCTAATGGCTCAGCTGCTTGGGTTTTTGTTTTTGTTTAGCATTCATTACAGTACGAGATGTAGCTTTCCCTCCCAGCATCCCATCACACCTCACTGGTCCAGCAGCCTCTAACCAAGCAGCCCATACAGGAGATCTACAAAGTAGGAACCTGGTTTCTTATGCATTTGCTGGACGTTGCCAAAACAAGCCTTGGTCTCTCAGAGCGAAATCAGTTCACAGCTCAGGATGTTCTAATCTCGGCACTGCGGATGCAATTGTTCCTTGGTTACAATTAACAAAGCTGAAATAATCCACATGCGTTTTTCTCGCCTCAGAACGCTCACAAGTATCAGTATCAGAGAGTTCCTTCTTCCACAGCCCTGCTGGGTTAGGAGCAGAATGAGTTTGATTTGGGGAGGGGTTCGGTTATTTGAACAGAAGCTTCTCTGTCTCCCTGGGGGTGGGATCGCCGTGGCAAAGGAACTATCACGGCTATTAATAACTCGATGAATAATTAATTGTGGGCCGCCGCCGTTTATCTTGGCCCTTTCATCTCTACATCCCCCCCCCCGACTGTCTCAATACACTGGGTTTCATTTTTTTTTATTTTTTTTTGCATCTGATGGATGTTCAGTCTCGTTTCCTTGTTTGCTTTTCACTGATGCGTGGCTCCCCCCAAATCTTGCAGGAGTCTTCCTGGCTAGTCTTGGTTTACAGAGGAAGAGAAAGCAGCCTGGGAAGTGGGGAAGTGAGGTGACAGATTAACCAGAAATTTGTTTGGGATAGGCTGTCCTGGTTTGCCATGAGTTTTTTTTCTCTCCTTTGTTTTGTTTTTCCTTGAATTGGCATGTGAAAATAAGTTGGCGGGTTTTTCACAAGAAAATCTGCACAAAGGGTTTTTGTCTATCTGGAGAAAACACCCCTGCCTTAGCCTTACTCATGTGTAATCCATGATTCCTACGGAGGGATGCGGGTGATGCTGTGGTCTAAAACACTGGGCCTCTTGGGCTTGCCAATCAGAAGGTTGGTGGTTCGAATCCCTGTGAAGGGGTGAGCTCCCATTCCTCTGTCCCATGTCCTGCCAACCTAGCAGTTCGGAAGCACAGCACTGCAAGTAGATAAATAGGTACCGCTGCGGCGGGAAGGTAAATGGTGTTTCTGTGCGCTCTGGTTTCCGTCACGGTGTTCCATTGTGCCAGAAGCGGTTTAGTCCTGCTGGCCACATGACCCGGAAAGCTGTCTGCGGACAAACGCCGGCTCCCTCGGCCTGAAAGCGAGATGAGCGCCGCAACCCCATAGTTGCCTTTGACTAGACTTAACCGTCTGGGGTCCTTTACCTTTACCTTCCTGCAGAGGGGCCACAGGTGCTGTGGTGGTTAGAGTATGTACTGGACTAGGACGAGGGAAGCTAGGGTTCAGATCCCCAATCGGCCATGAAGCTCACCAGCTTTCACAGGCTCTGAAGTCCGCAGGTCAGTGCAGCCTTCTGCTAGCTGCAGGAAGGCCCGGCAGGCCGAGTAATATGGAGGGGCCCCGACCGTCACAGCATTTGCCATCAGACCATGCAGCAAATATATTTTCACTTGCACAGGACAGTCCATTAAATGAATGTAGCATTTGGATGCCGAATTTGGGAATGGGTGCCAAATTGGGTTTTGCTTGGTGCACACTGTTGCTTTTAGCACAAAGTATAGACCAGTCTGGTCTGTTACCCTGTGAGATTGCCACAGGATAATGTGCATTCTGTTCCTAATGTACTCAGCTGGAGACAGTAGCCTTCAGAGCATTCAGAGACTCCCGAACCGAAAGTTTCATCTGCGCGATAACGTCAGAGCATCTCTGCTTGGCCCACTTTGAAACAAGTTCAGTGAATTAATACTGCAGACAGCGGGGACTTAAACTGTTTCAATTTTTGTTTCTGTCTTTTGCATGCTTTTTGGAATTTCCAGTTGGCAGTGAAGAGGGGGGCAAGTATGGCTCCATTGGTGCATGTCTAGTTCTGATGTTCAACTTGTAAGTGGGGCTCTGATGTCCTTTAACACTATGAATTATTTCCTAGCATCTTAGCACCTTTGAACATTTAAAGCCAACCTTTCTAGCAAACAGTGTTGAACACAGTGTTGAACTCAGACACCAGGAGCGTGACATAGGTAAAGTTCTGAAAGACGACGCTTTGCTCTGGATCTTAGGCAAGTCAATAGAAGAATCATGGGGAACGCTCATCAATTTTGAGGTCTCCTGGTTTTTACTTTTTGAAAGATGGCTGCCCTACCTTATGTTCCTTTTAAAGATGGTGCCAGGGTGGGTGGGGGCAAGCTTTGCCCTCCTCAAATGCGTCATTCTTTAGCCCCCCCCCCCAATTGATGGTCCCTTATAGTTGCTTAAACAAAAGATGTTTTTCACATTACGTATAACTCAATCATAATTTGGAGATTTAAATAAGCCTCCTATCCTCTGCCTGCTTGTTTGAAGGTGTGGGGTTAGATGACTTTGAAAGGGTATGTGAGACAACGTTGATGGAGAACAGGTGGCTGCTGGAGATGATGGCTGTGCTCTGCCTCCAGACTTAAAGGCACCATGCCCTGCTGTTGAGGAACAACTGCCCCCACTGCTGTCCTGCTTGTAGGATTCCCAGAGGCAAAAAAGGTAAAGGTAAAGGACCCCTGGACGGTTAAATCCAGTCAAAGGCGACTATGGGGTTGTGACGCTCATCTCGCTTTCAACCCAAGGGAGTCGGCGTTTGTCCACAGACAACTTTCCGGGTCATGTGGCCAGCATGACTAAACCGCTTCTGGCACAGGAGACACCGTGATGGAAGCAGAGGCACAGAAACGCCGTTTACCTTCCCGCCGCAGCGGTACCTATTTATCTACTTGCGCTGGCGTGCTTTCGAACTGCTAGGTTGGCAGGAGCTGGGACAGAGCAACGGGAGCTCACCCCGTCGCGGGGATTCGAACCGCTGACCTTCCAATCAGCAAGCCCAAGAGGCTCAGTGGTTTAGACCACAGCGCCACCTGTGGGAAACAGGATGTGGAACTGAATAGGTCATCAGTCTGGTGCAGCAGCAGGGATCCATCCTCTTATGTAAGTTACCTCCAACAAAATTTAAAATGTGGGATATTCTGCTTCTTCTGTACTTCTCCACAATGTTTTCCCCGGAGGGTGGCATTGTTTCAGTGTTTGGAAATTATTCTTTCTCTCCCCCACACACATTGCTAGATCCTTACGATTTGCTTAACATATGCGGATGGCCATTAATGTTTATGTACAGATACAAATCCAGGACACATTTCAAAGCATCCTCTTTCCAAATTTCCATCTCTCTCTCTCTAGGTATCGGTATAGATATAGGCAGGGCTGGCCCAAGATATTATGGCACCTGAAGCAAGCCGCAAAATGGTTCTTCCCTCCCCGCCAGGGGAGAAGGGTGAGTGAAGATCTACATCAGGAACAAGGGCGAGGGGACAAAAATCTGCATTGGGGTCTGCTGCCTTTGTGGATCCAGTTGTCTGAGGCAGCTGCCTCATCTAGAGCATCTAGATCAAGGGAAGTAATAGTACCACTGTATTCTGCTCTGGTCAGACCTCACCTGGAATACTGTGTCCAGTTCTGGGCACCACAGTTCAAGAAGGATACTGACAAGCTGGAACGTGTCCAGAGGAGGGCAACCAAAATGGTCAAAGGCCTGGAAACGATGCCTTATGAGGAACGGCTTAGGGAGCTGGGTATGTTTAGCCTGGAGAAGAGAAGGTTAAGGGGTGATATGATAGCCATGTTCAAATATATAAAAGGATGTCATATAGAGGAGGGTGAAAGGTTGTTTTCTGCTGCTCCAGAGAAGCGGACACGGGGCAATGGATTCAAACTACAAGAAAGAAGATTCCACCTAAACATTAGGAAGAACTTCCTGACAGTGAGAGCTGTTCGGCAGTGGAATTTGCTGCCAAGGAGTGTGGTGGAGTCTCCTTCTTTGGAGGTCTTTAAGCGGAGGCTTGACAGCCATCTGTCAGGAATGCTTTGATGGTGTTTCCTGCTTGGCAGGGGGTTGGACTGGATGGCCCTTGTGGTCTCTTCCAACTCCAGGATTCTATGATTCTATGATTCTATGATCTTGCCTCGTGGGTGGGCCGGCACTAGATAGAGAGATATAAAGGTAGAACATTTTAAAAGAAAGGGAGAAGGGCAGAAGCGGCAGGCAAAAGACCTGGTGCTTGGACCGCTGTAGCCAGGGGATGTTTTGTTGTGCCAGGGTTCCTTCGCAACATGGAGATCTCAGTTGCCACAACGAACCCAGAAGCAACCCCGTGCCTCATCCACTTCTTAAAATAATTACACTACTTTACTTTGCCTGGCACAGCTTGTGCAGAAAACTCCATGGAGATTTTCTTTTTTTTTCATGCCTGTCCTCGGCGCAGATGGTTCGGGCGACGGATTGGGAACACTGTGTACTCTTCCTCTGAGAACCTGGATGGTGGGTGATGCTGGGAGGGCATGTTCCTCCTTTCTCGTTGGCTGCAAATGCCAACCATGAGGACTGTGGGAGCTCCCTTTGAAGCTTGGGGTGTCGGTTTTACGTAGCAGCGGTGGGAGATCTGTTGCCCTCTGGGTGTTGCTGGACTCCAGCTCTCATCAGCCCCAACCAGCACTGCCAAGGGCCGTGATTGATGGGAGCTCTAGTCTAGCAGATCTAGAGGACCTACATTATAGTGCTGCGTCGCTTATCCCTTTGGCGCAGACGAGGGGAATTTCCACCTGCAAAGTTTTTAACGGGAAAACAGCCGTCTTAGGAGGAATGCAATCCGATGCACGCTCCGATTTTTAAAACTGTCCAATCCTAAAAGGCATGACTTCCAACAGGGGCCACAGTGGTGCATTAAACCCTGCATTTGTTTTGAGACTTTGTGCTGTCCTCCGCACCCCCTCAAAGAGTACTGAAACCTGCTTAAAACATGCTATTAGAACCAGAAAACCACACACCTCTAAGTCCAGGGGTGTGTGGGCTGCAGGCAGTCTGCACATGCTTGGGTACACCACAGTGAAACATTCCAGGACTCATCTCCGGACAATGAAAATGGATTCTGGGGCTCAGTTGTGTTTACACACCTCCAGAACCACAACTGAACATGGACACCCAAGACATCTATATCTATCTATCTATCTATCTATCTATCTATCTATCTATCTATCTATCTATCTCTCTCTCTCTCTCTCTCTCTCTCTCTCTCTCTCTCTCTCTCTCTCAACTACCAGGCATAGGACCTTTAATGTTTGATGGACTATTGTGTTTTAATATTTTGTTGGAAGCCGACCAGAGTGGCTGGGGAAACTCAGCCGGATGAGTGGGGTATAAATAATAAATTATTACAGTGGAACCCCGGGTTACGCACACGATCCATTCCGGGTCGCGGTGTGTAACGCGGGCGTGTGTATCCCGAACACACGAGAAACCCTGAAAAAAAACGGAAATAGCGCGACTTGAGCACTTCTGAGCATGTGCGAAGTGCGCAGAACGCTTTGCGCATCTGCGGAGTGCAAGTGGGTCGCGCGCTCTCTGGAAACACTTCCAGGTTGCAGGCGTTCACAACCCGGGGGGTGCGCAACCCGGGGTTCCACTGTATTATTATTATTATTATTATTATTATTATTATTATTATTATTATTATCTATCATCGCCAGGGCTTCTGTACCTTTAATGCAACAGGGGTGCGAAGCCTGTTGTTAAGCTATAATTTTAGGTGTTGCTGGGCTACAACTTGCACCCAGCAGTGCTGTTGCCAAGCTATTTTGCAGCCTAGGCAAGGCTAACTACAAGCCTTCCGACATTTCTCTGATGAAAGAGGGACACCCTATTCCATACCCTCCAACATTTCTCCGATGAAAATAGAGACGTCCTGAGGGAAAGCGGGACATTCCGGGATCAAATCAGAAACCGGGATGGCTTCTGTGAATCTGGGACTGTCCCTGGAAAAGAAGGACACTTGGAGGGTCTGTAACTACTTGCACACACTCCCAAAATCGCTAACTTCTATTTTCAAAAACAGATGCCTTGCAGAAACGAGGAAACTCTTCAAAATGTAAAAGTAAAATATTATCAGAAGCATTTTCTCACCACTGCAATCAAAATGAAACACCTGAGTTGTAGCCATGGCCTTGGGACTGGCCTCAGGACCATGCCTGTATCTTCAGAAATGTTCTCGCTTTTAAGCACAGTCTATATTCGGGCATCTTATTAAATTTGATAATTTGCTTATATTACATTTGTTTCTATCGAATGCTTTAAAACCAACAGACCTGCCCTTAGTTTGCTAGGCTTTAGGCCTCAAGCGGTTCTCTTGCAGCGTTTTGGCATCTCATCGACAATTATGCTACAGTTCTCTTTGTTTCTCGGTTTGCATTTTTTGATATTTTAAGACCGCAGTTTCTGCAGATTGGGCTTTAGCTTCTGTAAACCACTTTAAAGGCCTCTGTGTGGAAAAGCAGCTTATGAATGCAAATCTAACATATAAAAGAAAACATTATAGCATTTAATTTTGAAACCCAAATATCTGCTATTAGTTTTTGATGTTCTCTCTCTCTCTCTCTCTCTCTCTCTCTCTCTCTCTGTGTGTGTGTGTATTCCCCCAAATTTCATCTGAACTCTATTTAAAAACATAAAGAAGAATTGCAAAAAAAGTCAAGGAGAGACTTTAGGGGAGACTGCCTATGACAACACAGGATGAATACCCCTGCTGTTTATCAAATTGTATGGAAACCGATTATTACGAGACAGTAATAGCCAAGAGTTTGGCATTAAACCTCACCCCCCCTCCTCTTTTTCACAGCAACATATCATTGGTGGGTGGACAGATGAATCAGAGCTGCTGACTCAGTGTTTTGATTCCAGCTTTTCTTCTTGCCCTGCGCTGAAGGGTATTTCCTCCTTTTTTAAAATAATAATAATAATAATAATAATAATAATAATAATAATAATGCTTTTTAAACAGAGAATCTAACAAAGAGAAAGGAAAACAAGAGAGGGTTGGAGTAAGGGGAAAACAATACAGAAAGCAACACTGGTGTTGGGGTTAGAGTGTCAGCCTAGGACCCAGGAGACCAGGGTTCGAATCCCCTGCTCGACCATGAAGCTCACTGGGTAGTGACCTTGGGCCAGCCCCTCAGCCTAACCTACCCTAATTGGTTGTCATGAGCAGTGCTTTTTTTTCTGGGGGTACGCATACCCCTAAACATTTTGTGAATCTTTGTACTTTGGTCCATTTATTGTATTTATTTTTCCTGTTTTGAACTATAAAATGGTGATTTTCTTGAGTCAAAATGAGAGTGCAGTGGTACACCGGGTTACAAACACTTCAGGTTACAGACTCTGCTAACCTGGAAGTAGTACCTCAAGTTAAGAACTTTACCTCAGGATGAGAACAGAAATCGTGTGCCAGTGGCGCGGCGGCAGCAGGAGGCAGTGGCGGAGCTTCATGCTCCGGCACCGGGGGGGGGGGGCAGAGAGCGGGGGGGGGGGGGGGGCGTGCCAGCCGCAGGAGTGGGGCATGCCGCCCGCAGAGGTCGGGTGCGCATCCTGGGGGGTGGGGTGTGCCATCCGCAGGGGTGTGGCTTGCGTCCTGGGGGCGGGGCACACGGCCTGCAGGGGCGTGGCACCCAGCGCAGGTGGGGGAGCAGCCGTGATGGCACCATATTGGGATCGCACTGACGGGGGCAGTGCACTCCCTCCACACTCCTCTTCCTCCACCAGTGGCACGAGGTCCCATTAGCTAAAATGGCACCACAGGTTAAGAACGGTTTCAGGTTAAGAACGGACCTCCGGAATGAATTAAGTTCATAAGCAGAGGTACCACTGTACCCTCCCCCCAACATTTTAAAAGAAAAAAGCACTGGTTGTGAGGATGAAATGGGAAGGCAAGAGAATCAGTTAAGCCACCTTGAGCTCCTTGGAGGAAAGGTGGGAGACAAATGTGAAGAAGAAGAAGAAGAAGAAGAAGAAGAAGAAGAAGAAGAAGAAGAAGAAGAAGAAGAAGAGAGAATTTTTTTTAAAAAAAATGCATTCATTTTAAATGTATAAATCAGTACAAGATGTCTGAATAGCTGTCCACAGAAGATTGCCATTGACAGAGGAAACGTTCGGATGTAGCAAGGGCAGTGAAGTCTTCAGACTACTGCATTTTAGATGTTCATTCTTCCAGGCTCAAGAGGGTGGTAGGAGAGGCACAACCCACATTTGTTGCCCTACATTAGTTATCATAGGAGAGGCATATAGTATAGCTGAAGGAGCATCTCCACCCCCATTGTTCTGCCAAGACACTGAGGTCCAGCTCCGAGGGCCTTCTGGCGGTTCCCTCACTGCGAGAAACCAAGTTACAGGGAACCAGGCAGAGGGCCTTCTCGGTAGTGGCGCCCGCCCTGTGGAACGCCCTCCCATCAGATGTCAAGGAGATGAGTAACTATAGAACCTTTAGAAGACAACTCAAGGCAGCCCTGTTTAGGGAAGTTTTTAATGTCTGATGTTTATTGTGTTTTTAGTATTCTGTTGGGAGCCGCCCAGAGTGCTGCGGAAACCCAGCCAGATGGGTGGGGTATAAATAATAAATTGTTGTTGTTGTTGTTGTTGTTGTTGTTGTCATTATTAAATTGTACCCGGACACCTGTAAATATCAAGGATTCCGACAAGACACAACCACTTCGGACCGAAAATAATATATGTCTCGCATCATAAGCCTCAACCATGTATTTTTGACATTAAACCTCCAGCACCTGTATTAAGATGGTGCCTTCCTGGAAAGTCAATATGGGTCAATAGTTCCTCCGTAAGGCCCTGCTAGAAATAGCCAGCTAGCTCAGCGGCAGAGGCAGGTGTATTACAGGTAACAACACCAGGTGGGCGGGCTCCCTTCCATGTAGCACCGTTCTATTCCAGGCCTGGATTAGCACACCTAAATCCTAACGTAAGGCTATTCTAAGAGCCTTGTGCCCCAGGCATTTACCCTCATGACCTACAAGCCCATGCGGAGGTTGAACGCACCGTCGGCTGCCACGGAATCACCCACGTTTAGCGGCAGGACGCTGTCTGCACACTGCTGCACCGCCAGAGACGTCGTTGTGGGTGAGTGCGCAGGATGCAACAGGGGATTCCAGGCAGGGTGACAGCTGCAAAACTTTAAGGCGTGGTCTCTATCCAGCAAGCCTTTGCATTCATGATACAGTTTGGGTGGCCTACTTTGCCAGAGGGCAATCCAAAAGACAGCAGGCAGGTCACTTGGTCATAGCCTTCCCTGCTAGGGAGAGATGTACAGACCCTCCAAATGTCCCTATTTTCCAGGGAACGACCCTGATTTAGAGAAGCCGTCCTGGTTTCTGATTTGATCCTGGAATGTCCCACTTTTCCTTGTTGTTCAGTCGTTTAGTCATGTCCGACTCTTCGTGACCCCATGGACCAGAGCATGCCAGGCACGCCTATCTTTCACTGCCTCCTGCAGTTTGGCCAAACTCATGCTAGTCGCTTCGAGAACACTGTCCAACCATCTCATCCTCTGTCGTCCCCTTCTCCTTGTGCCCTCCTCTTCACTTTTCCTTAGGATGTCCCTATTTTCATTGGAGAAAGGCTGGAAGGTATGGAGTTATCTGACCCCAGAGCCATCTGAAGGCAATTCCGTATGGGGAAGGTTGTTTAATGTTATATTGTGTTTTTATACAGACAGTGGTACCTCAGGTTACAAACACCTTGGGTTACAAACATTTTGGGTTACAAACTCTGCTAACCTGGAAGTAGTACCTCGGGTTACAAACTTTGCCCCAGGATGAGAACAGAAATCACGCGGTGGCGGCACAGCGGCAGTGGGAGGCCCCATTAGCGAAATCGCACCTCAGGTTAAGAACAGTTTCTGGTTAAGAACGGACCTCCGGAACGAATTAAGTTCGTAACCCAAGGTCCACTGTATGTTGGAAGCCGCCCAGCGTGGCTGGGGTAACCCAGTAAAATGTGTGGGATATAAATAGTACAATTATCATTATGGGTTGAGATGTCCCTATTTTCATTGGAGAAATGTTGGCTGGGGGTGTGGTATGCATGATGTATTGTTTGCATATCTATTAAAATAGTTGTAGTGGTTTCTAAATTTGCATATATATATAACTCAGATTTCATGCCCGTCTGTGTCCTCAGTCACGTCTGATCCACTAGGCCAGTGGTGGCGAACCTTTTAGAGACTGAGTGCCCAAACTGCAACCCAAAATCTACTAATTTATCGCAAAGTGCCAACACGGCAATTTAATATGGGATAATAATTAATATACTGTAATAAAATGAGTGGGGGGCTGCCCTGAGTTGTTGAGGGGGGGGCTTGGAACACAGTTGTTTTTTGGGGGGGAGAAAAACACTCACACGCCTTATAAACGCTTCCTATGGCACGCGGAGCAGAAACAACACATAGAGTTTTGGGGGACATTTCCAGAGTTTTTTTTGGGGGGGTTGCCAAGACTTCCAGAGCTTTTTTGAGGGGCTTGGATCACAGTAGTTTTTTTGGTGGGGAGAAAAACACTCACACGCATTATAAACGCGGAGCAGAAACAACACATAGAGCTTGGGGGGGGCATTGCCCAGAGTTTTTTTGGGGAGGGGGTTGCCAAGACTAGCAGAGCTTTTTGGGGGGGGCTTGGATCACAGTTGTTTTTTGGGGGGGAGAAGAACACTCACACGAATTATAAACGCTTCCTATGGCACAAGGAGCAGAAACAACACATAGTCTCAAGGATCGCAGGCAGCAACCAATCAACGAAAACCCTTGACAAAGCCACCAATCACATGAACTACAGCCTGCTGGCTGTAAAAAAATCCCACCAATGGCCGGGGGCGGGGAGGCAGGAATATAGCTGCTTTGGGGAGATAAACTGCCTCTAAGCTGCTGCCGGCCGGGTGGGAGCAGTTTACTCATAAGGAGGCGTGGGGGGAAGCTGCTGGCCAATTTGAAAACCCCAAACAACGGCACTGCTGGCGTGATGGCGCGTGCCAACAGAGAGGGCTCTGCGTGCCCACTCTGGCACCCGTGCCATAGGTTCACCACCACTGCACTAGGCTCTACTTATGCTCCTAGTCCTCAGTGAGGTGGAAATTGGGAAGGTACCAGCCGTAGCTTTGAGAAATGGCAATTTCTCCCTCTGTCACATGGATTCTTTCCCTGTCATGTGTGTCTGCTGTGGCTTTGGGTGTTCAAAAAGCGGTGGCAGAGAGAGAGGAAGTGCCAGTGAAAGCATCTGCGGTTTGCATTTCCTCTTTCACATTTCCTGTGCAATGTGTACAGCAGGGGCTTGAGATACATGACTTCCACCCACCTGGGGATTTTTTTGCATGGCAATCGCGTTGTCACTCTTTTGTTTTTGGTTTTTTTGCAGAATTTTGAGCAGACCTTTATGTAAGAAGAGAAACATACAGTACGTAGTGGGAAATGGTGAGAAGGAGAGAAGGGTCAGCCAGTGGAAAGGGATGCGAGGCACACCAGGGGAATATACAGTGGTACCCCGTTTTAAGAACAGCCCTGTTTACGAACGATTCGTTTTACGAACTCCGCAAAACCGGAAGTAGTGTCCCGGTTCGCGAACCTTTACCTCGGTCTAAGAACGGAATCCGAACGGTGAAAGGGCACCGGCGGCGGGAGGCCTCGTTAGGGAAAGCGCGCCTCGGTTTAAGAACAGTTTCGGTTTAAGAACGGACTTCCGGAATGGATTAAGTTCGTAAACCGAGGTACTACTGTAACCAGAGGCCATGTGGCAGAGAGGGAGAAATTACGCAAGTGACCAAACTGAAAGGTTCTGCGCCTTTCCAATTTCCACATCACTCTTGTCCCCAATCTCAAGGCACCTGGTACTTATGAAACAGTAATTTAGAAGCGAGCGCCTCTGAGCGCGTGCAGAGTGCCTTCCACTTCGCCGCTTCCAAAAGCATTCTGGAAATGGAGGGAGGTGAACATTCAGGCCCCTCTGAGCTTCGAGAGCTATAGGAAGAAGGAGCCCTAACCACATCCCCAAGCAAGCAGAGCCTTTCCCTCAAAGAATTATGGGAACTGTGGTTTACCCTTCACGGGGTTACTATTCCCAGCGACCCTTAGCAAACTACAGCGCCCAGAATTCTTTGGGGGGGGTGTTTTGGAGGAATGTGCTTTAAAGGCGCAGGCAGCCAAAATAACTGGCTCCAGCTCGTGTGTGTGTGTGTGTGTGGAGAAAATTGATGCGTCCTCCTCCACTCTTGTTGGAGAATCTGCAGCAGCTGATAAGGGCAAAAGAGGAAACGGGAAAGAGGGCTGCTTTGCGCACACGCCCAAAAAAGGGGGAAAGATGCAGGAAACCGCGTAGCCTGGGAGGGAAGCTTTGCTCAGGCATGTCTCGCAGGGTCCTTGCGCCCTCCGCATCTCTGCGTAGCCTCAGGGGTGATGGGCGCTTCTGTAGCTGACAGGGGGCTCGCTTGTTTGCTTGCTTTGGCCACGCCGCACAATCCCCGTGCTGTTGGGGATCGATATTTTCCCAACAAGAAGCAACGACCCACATCCCCAGAGCTTGCTGGACGAGCTGAAGGGAACCTGCTTCAGTTTTCTTCAGCTTGTGGGGAAACGGTGCAAGCTTGGGGTGCACTGTGATCCTTAGGAGCAAACCATTAATAACCCTTCCCCTCTCTTCATAAACAGGCTCTTGTATACTGGGGGTTGCGTCCACACCATGCATTTAAAGTACCCATCCAAAGAAGCACGGTGGGAATTGTAGTTTTGTGGGGGGGGGTTAACTAAAGTTCCCAGGATTCTTCGTGGGGTGTGTGTGTGTAGGTTGATTTAAATATACTTGGTGCTGGAGGAGACTCTTGAGAGTCCCATGGACTGCAAAAAGATCAAACTTATCCATCCTTAAAGAAATCAGCCCTGAGTGCTCACTGGAAGGACAGATCCTGAAGTTGAGGCTCCAGTACTTTGGCCACCTCATGAGAAGAGAAGACTCCCTAGAAAAGACCCTGATGTTGGGAAAGATGGAGGGCACAAGGAGAAGGGGACGACAGAGGACGAGATGGTTGGACAGTGTTCTCGAAGCGACTGGCATGAGTTTGGCCAAACTGCGGGAGGCAGTGGAGGATAGGGGTGCCTGGCGTGCTCTGGTCCATGGGGTCACGAAGAGTCGGACACAACTGAACGACTGAACAACAACAATACTTGCTCTGCTTGTGGCTTCCGCACATGGCTGGCTTTCACTTTAGGATGGTTAATCACAGCTTTCCCCAAATTTCCAGTTTTTTGTGACTACAACCTCCATCAGCCCCAGCCAGCACGTGCTGATCTCAGGGGCTGATGGGAGTTGTAGTTCCAAAGCATTTTAAGGGCTCCCAGGTTGGGAAAAGACTGGTTGATGGGTATAAACAACAGAAAAGTCGAGTTACAGGTAGGTAGCTGTGTTGGTCTGCCATAGTCAAAACAAAATAAAAAATAAAAATAAAAATCCTTCCAGTAGCACCTTAGACAGGGGCGTTCCTAGCCCCTTGGCTGCCCGGGGCGGGGGGAAGCCAAGAGGCACCCCTGGGGGGCGGGGCATCGCGGCGCGTGCGTGCGTCATGACGTCATGACGCACGCACGCGCGGCGACGGCCCGGCATCCCCGGGGCGGGGCATCGCTGCGTGTGCGTCATGACGCACACGCGGCGACGCCCCGCCCCCGGGGTATGCCGGGCGGGGGCTTGGGGGCCTCCGTGGGCTGCAAAGAGCCCCGAAGCCGCTGCCGTAGCACAAAGAGGTGCCAGGCTGCGGCTTCGGGGCTCTTTGCAGCCCACCGAAGCTCCGGAAGCGGCGGCCCGGCATCCCCGGGGGCGGGGCATCGCTGCGTGTGCGTCATGACGCACGCACACGCGGCGACGCCCCGCCCCCGGGGATGCCGGGGCCGCTGCTTCCGGAGCCTCGTCCGTGTGCGGTGCTGCTGCTCCCGGGGTGACGGAGGGAGCGGCGGCGCGTGGGAGGGGCCGCCGCTCCCTCCGTCACCCCGGGAGCAGCAGCACCGCACACACCCGCCTAGGGGCGGCACGAGGGGCGGCCCGCCCCCACCGCCCCCACCCTACGACGCCCCTGACCTTAGAGACTAAGAACAAACTTAGTTGGTCTCTAAGGTGCTACTGGAAGGATTTTTATTTATTTATTGTTTTGTTTTGACTACAGAAAAGTCGGGCTGAGGTTCAACAGTCAGGAGGTGGGGGTCACTAAAATCGGCGCAGTCATAGGGGAAGCTGCCAAGAGAGGTTGCAGAACAGCTGCCCTTGAAAGTTCCTAAAGGGGGAACCGATTGCAACATACATTTACAAATTTACTTGTTGGTGAACTGCAGCCTAATGAATGTATCTACCTGCAGTGGGGAACTTGGCTCTGCTGCTCCTTAATATGTGAAAAGGCCGTGAAATTGAAAGGATGCCCGATTGGTTGTATCCAACGATACTCAGAGGAGACCCATTGAAATGAAGGGACCTAACAAGTGTAGGTCCATTAATTTAAATAGGTCTTCTCTAAGCAGAACATAGATAGGTGTGTGTATTATATATTAGTATTATATATTAGTATTATATATTAGTATTATATTATATTATATTATATTATATTATATTATATTATATTATATTGTGTAATATATTAGTAATATTATATATTACTAAGCTGGTGAGGATCCTCTGGCATATTCTCCCAGACATTTGACAGATGATGCTGATTCTGCTGTCGATGCATTGCATGTTTTTCTTGCTGTTGTACTGGATCATTGGAGATATATATATATATATATATATATATATATATATATATATATCACACAACATATTGCTCCTATGGATTTGTTATGCTTTATGCCAGGCATAGGCAAACTCAGCCCTCCAGATGTTTTGGAACTACAACTCCCATCACCCCTAGCTAACAGGACCGGTGGTCAGGGATGATGGGAGTTGTAGTCCCAAAACATCTGGAGGGCCGAGTTTGCCTTTGTCTGCTTTATGCTCTTAAATTTGTGTAAGTCGCTCAGAAGCACCGTAAATGGCAAGTGACTAATAAACCGATTAATAATAATAATAATAAACAGAGCAGGCACTCAATTACAAAATGATGCCCTCCCCATTCTCTCCTGCATTGTGATTCATAAAGGACACACTTCATATTAAAACAGAGGAAGCAGGGCCGTAGCTAGGGGGTGGTGAAGTGGGGCCCTGCCAGGGGCGCAGGCGAGGGCTGTGTGTGTGCAAAATGGGCTTAAAATATGTCCATAAACATGTCTATAAATGAAAATATCGATTATTGCCTCATAAGAAAATGTTTGAAATAGAGGGTGAATTGAATGGGGGGGGGGGAGGTTGGAGGAGAGGCAGAAAGAAGAGCTAATTTGTCTGTGGTTAGGGGGCGCAATCTGGCCGGTTCTGCCAGGGGCGCAAGATCACCCAGCTATGGCTCTGTACGGAACGGTCATAGCTTAGCAGCTGAGCATCTGATTTGCATGCAGAAGGTCTCAGGTTCAACCCCTGGAGGGCTGCTGCCAGCCACTACTGAGCTAGATGGACCAATGGTCTAACTCAGTATTAAGGTAAAGGGACCCCTGACCATTAGGTCCAGTCGCGGACGACTCTGGGGTTGCGGTGCTCATCTCGCTTTATTGGCCGAGGGAGCCAGTGTACAGCTTCCAGGTCATGTGGCCAGCATGACTAAGCTGCTTCTGGCGAACCAGAGCAGCGCACGGAAATGCCGTTTACCTTCCCACCGGAGCGGTACCTATTTATCTACTTGCACTGGTGTGCTTTCGAACTGCTAGGTTGGCAGGAGCTGGGACCGAGCAGGAGCTCACCCCGTCACGGGGATTCGAACTGCCGACCTTCTGATCGACAAGCCCTAGGCTCTGTGGTTTAACCCACAGCGCCACCCGCGTCATCTTCAGTATAAGGCATCTTCAAATGCTCCCATCAGTCTATTGGAGCTGTGTTTAGTGTGGAAGCATCTATGCCAGTATAGAAGATCAGACTTCAGCAGGGAAGACAGAGAATAGAAATCCAACCTAGTTGCTGCTGGATCTGCCAGTGCTTCCGAGAAAGTCAGCCCAGGCTGGGACAGTTCTCTAGGAGCTGAAGAAACGTCCCGGACCAAAATATCAAGGCAGAGTGATGCAATATGCGGGGACCTATGCATAACTGCCCTTGCTGCAAAGGAGTCTGGAATAGCTGCCACAACACTTGCACATGGCGTGAGTGGTTCGCACCCAGGCAAGCAGGAATCGCTCAAGGTAACTGGAACGCACTGTGTGAGCACTAGAGATCTTATATTATGTGACCACATGCAGTGCCAGATTTACGTATAAGCTAAACAAGCTATAGTTTAGGGCCCCACTCTCTTACCCCCCCTCAAAAAAAATTAAAGGGAAAAAAGCACTGGATGTACATTTCCAAAATATAAGATAAAAAACAAATAAAATAAAACCTACATACAGCAACAGTGTTTTTTTGTGTAGGCTCCTATGATGTAAGTAATGGGCCCTGCCTGCTAGCCTGCTCCCTAAAATATCACTGGTTTGCTCATTTCTATATATAGGGTGCCTACATTCTGCATGGACTGGTTGCATGGCAACATGTGCAAATGGCTTTAGATACCTATTAGGTCCATAAATTACCATATAGCATATATTCAACACAAAAAAACAGTGACAATTTGTTGTTGACAAAGGACAGCTGGACATATAAAGGGCCCCATTACCTTCAGTAGCTTAGGGCCTCATCAAACCTAAATCTGGCCCTGACTACATACATACAATAATGGGGTTTGCTTTTTGTGGGTTTTTTTCTGAAAAAGGTAATTGTCTATGAGGTAACTGGAGGCTATTTCAAAAGAAACTCTCGTCATACAGAGGCCACCTGGAGCTGCCTTCATGGGGCTCTGCATGGCCCCATGCTGTGAGCAATTTCAGATTTATCAGTCAATGCTCAACGTATTTATTTATTTTTAAAAAATACCTCTTTGCTGCAATTGCATAAAAACATATATTACCAAAGCACTGGACATGTGTGTGTGTGTGTGTGTGTGTGTGTGCATTAAAAAACCACACAAAAGCCAAAATCACAGTGGCAGAAACAATTTTCCATTTTATTTTTTTGCAGTAATGCAGGGAATGGTAGGCCCTTAAGAAAACCCACAAACTGTACTCCCAAGCCCCCTTGCTGCCCCAAGCTGCCCACAGCCTACCTCATGGGGGATTGTGAGAATGAACAAGCAAATGGCTGAGAAACAGTAACAGCATTACTATTCTAAGCTCTCGATAATGGACTGTCCATGATAAACACACAGCAGTTAAAAACTGGGATCAGCTCAGTTTTCCACTGTCCAAGCAAGCTAGCTACAATGGCCTATTTTGGAGTAGGATAATACATAGCAAACTGTGCTAGAGGAGCCGGTGATTTCAGCAGTGTTAGAAAATGAGATATGAAAACTAGGAGCTAAATGGCACCTTAAGCCAAGGGTTATGGGTGCAACAACGGAATGTCTAGGCACGCTTTTAAGAACAACACAAAACTGAATAATGAATGAACTGCAGCTAAAATGTGTTATGTACTGAGCTGAATCCTAGAATAGGATCCAGAATGCAGCAGCCTGATTGGTCCGAGAACAATAGGATCCAGAATGCAGCAACCTGATTGGTCCGAGAACAATAGGATCCAGAATGCAGCAGCCTGATTGGTCCGAGAACAATAGGATCCAGAATGCAGCAGTCTGATTGGTCCGCAGGAGCCACCCAATCCAGCTCCAGGTGGAAGTGAATCAGCGACCTGATTGGCCTGCAAGAGCAGCCAATCAGGCTCCTGGAGGAAGTGAATCCGCAACCTGATTGGCCTACAGGAGTAGCCCAGAATTAGCCAATCATGTGGGGCCCATTGTGTAAATAATGTATATATAGCAGACGTTTTGGGGAAAGACTCATTCCTTGCTACTATGAGCTGAATAAAGAGTATGAAATTCACACTTGACTCTGAGTATATTTCAAATGTTAAGTTCATTTGTTATGTTATGGTCTGGCTCTTCCCCTGCTCACCCTCCTAATATTCTTAAGTGGGTCTCTTCTCTAGTTTTCAGAGAGTAGCTGGAAGTGGGGAGGCAGAAAACGGTCCTCTTTTCCTTCTACTCCGCAGTTTTCATCTGAAATCTTAGGCCCAGTACTACGTCCAGAGCTCAGAAACCGCTCACACTAATGAAATTCCCAGTCTTTCATGTACACTAATTGGAATAGCTGTCTTATGAATGGAGGTCATCAGTACAAATCATATTTTCTCACTAGTTGAGGCACATTATATATTTATATTTTTGTTCGCTTTTTTAAAAAAAACACCTAGTTAAGCAGTTGCATCTTTGCAATCCTGGGGGGAAAAGTTGGCCCCGTTAGAATTAACCCCCCCCCAAAAAAAAACCATGGTCAAGCACTACCGTTATATTAGGGCCAGCTAAAATTTCACCAAACAATAGCGAGCCAGCTTCCTCCTAATTTTGTGACATTTGCAGTTCGGCCTCGTAAAGGTCCCCTTTCCGTTCCCACGGCTTTTGCAACGCCGCCAAACATCCCGGGGCGCTCTCTCCTCTCCGATGGATCTGTTCCCCCCCCCCCCACCCAACAATCTGCAGCCCGATCCCGGGGTTTCACGTCCCCAACTGCGCGCTTCGGATCAGGGTGGCAAATCTCCCCGGCCGCGCTTGATCCAATTTCGGAGCAAGTGCGGGGCGCGCGTCGCTTTTGCATTTTAGCGCAAAAACGCGCGGAAGAAGGGGTTGGGTTGCATCGATTGCTGTTATTTTTTTCAATAATCCGTCGGCCGGGGAGTGGGGAGGAAAGGGATAGGATGGCCGTGCCTGTCTCTCTCCCTGTTGCAACGGGGTGGATGAGTTCAGTGGGTTTTTCTCTCTTTCAATGGCGAGGGGGGCGGAGGGCGGCGCGGACGCGCAGGGGGAGGAGGAAGAAGAGCGCGTCGCTGGCTGCCGTTTAGCTTCCTTTCCTGCCACAGCAGAAAAAGGGGGGTGGACAAGGCGCGCGAGAGAGGGGTGAGAATCTGATCTCTTTAAGACCCAGCGGGAATTTTCTCTCGGGTTTGCCCCCCCTCCTTCTCTCTCTCTCCCCTCCTCTCTTCCACTAACCTTATCATTATTATATTTTTAATTTATTTATTTTTTAGGAGCGACAGGCTGCGCCGTTCGCAGAAGCGCCGGGTCTCCACCACCATCGGGCTGCAAAGACGGAGCGAGCGACCAGGAGAGGAAGATCAGAAACAAGAGGAGGAGGAAGAAGAAGAAGAGAGGGAGGCAAAGGGATGAAGGGGAGGCGTAACGCACCCGAGCAGCCGGCGACAGTGGGCCTGAGCTGATCCGAGCCTGAAGGGTCGCGCTTCCCTGTAACCATCGGTAAGGAAAAGAAACCTCTCTTTTTTTGGAAACGTTCTCTCCTCCGCCCCCGCTGACCACATTTCCCTGACACAATGAACGCCGTGTTGTAGGAGGAAGAAGGAGAAGCGTGCGTTAGCCTCCCCCCCCTCCTCTCTTCCCCTCCATCCCTTGTTTCTCGCGATGTGAATCCGCTGCCGCAGCTCGTCTGGGAAGAGGCAGCTCGGAGGGGGATCGGAGGAAGGGTGGGCGCGTGGAAAGAGGACCAAACGTGGGGCTATGTGGTGTGCACGACACCCGAAGATTCGCTGAACCATGATGAAGACTGAGCCCCAGAATAGTCCTGGTGGCAGCAGCAGCAGCAGCAGCGGCGGCGGCAACAACGGCGGCGGAGGGAGCCTACGGAGCGCCTCGCCTCACCGGAACGCCTACGAAGCCGGCATCCAGGCCTTGAAAGCCACCAAGGATGCCCTTGGCAACGCTGAGAGCGAGGAGGCCAAGAAAGCCCGGAACAAGAAGTATGGCTCCAACGTCCACCGGATCAAGAACATGTTCCTGCAGATGGGGACTGCCGGCCCCGCCGGGGAGGGCGCCATGGACCTGGCCAAGATGAAGGAGAAGCCCGTGCGGCTGTCCTTGCCCCGGGCCAGCAGCCTGAACGAAAACGTGGACCACAGCGCCCTTCTGAAGCTGGGCACCAGCGTGTCCGAGAGGGTGAGCCGCTTTGACTCCAAGACGGACAAGCCGCTCTCCAAGTTGCAGGAGACTCGGAAGATCTTCGAGAGGAGCCTGCAGGAGAAGGAGACCAGTAACAAGCTTCTGCTGAGGAAGGAGAGGGCCGGATTCCAGGACAGGAAGCTGGACGTGGTGGTGAGGTTCAACGGCAGCACGGAGTCCTTGGACAAGCTGGACACCGAGGCCGTGTCGCCCACCGTCAGCCAGCTCAGCGCCGTCTTTGAGAAGGCCGACTTGAGGAACAACCTCCACAAGGCCCCTGGGAAAGTTGGGCCCCTCAACTCCAAAATCGTCCCTAAGAGGTCCAGGGTTTTCCTTCAGGCCCCAGAAGGGGCCAAAGCAGAAGGGAGAAGTAGTAGTAGTAGCAGCAGCAGCGACGGGCCTACTGCTCTCCAGGCGAGAGGCAGGCTGCCCGAGGGCGACAAGAGCCAGGCCAAACTTCCCGCCGGAGGAGGGGCAGCGGCGAAGCCAGGGGATGGCAACGCGGGAGGCCTGCGTCCCCAGAAGGTCCAGGAGGTGCGCAAGATCAAGCCCGTGGAAGTGGAGGAGAGCGGGGACTCGGAGCAGGAGTTTGAGGCGGCCGAGGTGGCAGTGGCGGCGGCAATTGCCGAAGAGCGCAGCAAGGCCGCTTCCAAGGGGCTTGCCGAGGCGAACCGGGCAGAGGTGATCCAGGCCGAGGTCACGGTGCACGCCGCCTTGGAGAACGGCCGGCCGGGTGGCGAGAGGCACCTGGAGACGCCAGACCCTCTGGCGGACGCTTTCGGCGAGGAAGGGGCCAAGGCGGAAGGGCCGGAGGAGAATGACTTGTGCGACGAGTCGAAGAGAGAGGACTTCTCCGAGGCCGACCTGGTGGACATCAGTGCCTACAGCGGGCTGGGGGAGGATTCGGGAGGGAGCGGGCTGGATGAAGACGAAGACGCCGATGGACTGTACGCGCCGGAATCCAGCTGCATGGAGATCGCCGGGCTGTCGGAAGAGGAGGAGGCCGCCCCCAACCGCAAGATCCATTTCAGCACTGCTCCCATCCAGGTAGGCCAAGCATGAGATGTTCTGAGCAGGCAGGACTGGGATTGGCAAGGCCCAGCTGTTCTTGGGTCTGGGAAGTCCGTCGGCTGCTGGGGGTCACTGTCAGTGGGAAGATTTCCGAGCTAGAATCATTGAATCATTTTAGAGTTGGAAGGGACCACGGGAATGATCTCGTCCAGTGCCCTGCAGTGCAGGAATATTTTGCCCAATGTGGGGCTTGAACCCATGACCCCGAGATTAAGAGTCGCGTGCTCTACCCCTCAGTTTGGCCTATTCGGGTTTGGCCTAGTTCTCAAATGAGGTGGGGAAGGGCCACAGCTCAGGGGTAGTGTATCTACTTTGCATGCAAGAGGTCTCAGGTGCAGCCCGTGACATTGGCAGGCAGGAGAGACCCCTGCCTGAAATCCTGGGGAGCTGCTGCCAGTCAGTTTATACAATACTGAGGAAGATGGCCAGAGGTCTCACCCAGTGTAAGGTGGCTTTCTGAGTCCCTCTATCTGGATTGTACCTCCACAAAGGCTGCAAACTGAGCTTGCTTGATGGGGTGGCTCCTCCATCCAAAAATTACCTTGCGTGCGATAAATATGTTCCCTGTACATCCCATGCCAAGGAGAAGGTATGAAACTCCATCTTCATCCTGATCAGCTAGATTTCTACATGAAAGGAAAGGCGTGTAAATAGACATGCACTTGTTTGTGTGGAGCTGCATAAACCTGCCATCTGGATTGGCCCAGTCGTGGCACAGACTCCCACAACCCACTGGCCTGTTGGGGGGGACCAGGCCTAAAGATGGGCTTTCTCCACACACCAACCCTCTCCTCAGTAAGATTTCCAATGAGAAGGCCTTGATATCGAAAAGCCTACAGCAAATGTTTCCTTGAGGACTACAGACCGACAGGAAAAGGGGTTGTGTGTTCCCCTTTTGCATATGAGTATATGTATTTTTATTTTGAACTTTAGGAGCTCTGCAAACACTGGAGGGAAGGTTCTGTTCAAGAACAGCAAAGCAAAACTCTCATCCTAAGGGCTGGTGGCAGAAAAAAAGTGGTCTCGTTGACGCTTTTAACAGGGCTGGCCTCTCTCTGAGGCAGATCTACAGGACTCGAGACTATCTGTGCAAAGGTGGTTTTAGGAGCAATAGGCCAGACAATATCATGGCAGATAGTGACAGTGTTTTGGAGTGCCCCCGCCCGCCCCTGCTCTCACTCAATCCCCCCCCCCAATTTCCTTTCCATGGTAGAATCCTGGAGAGAGAGTATTTGTGTAGGGTGGAAAATCAGGGAATGGGTGGGGTTGAAGGAGACCATTCCCTAGCCCAAGATTTTGGCAGACAGGGAGATGCTGCTGAGGTGACTTGATATTGCAAAGCAGGCTGGGGGGGGGGAAGAGGGAGAAACCATTCTCCACCCCCCCTTTTTTTTGCAAAACCACTGCTTTTATGCAACGCTCAGGGCGAGGGAGGGATTATTAATGAACCCGTTTACGTCTGGCTGCTGGTAGTAAAGGGGATAACACATTGGATGTGAAATTTCCGTTTCTCACACTCCATCCCACCTCGGCTGGGGGCTGCATGTTTCTGGAAGAAGGAGAGAGAGGGGAGAGGTGGGGTGGGGAGAGAGATGTCACCGACACAAATTCAGGGAGATGGCTCATCTCCATCTGTTCCTTTCCAGCCCTCCTGCCGCCCCAGTGCCCCTTATTCCCTCTCAGAGTTGCTATCGATTGGCTACCTTTCCGCTCTTCAACACCTTGCAAGGATCAAAAGCGTACTGACCATAATTCCCAAACATTTAGCTAGGTTTTGTCCCCTGCAAAAGGCCAGCTTTGCCAGGGGGGGAATCTGGAGGCAGGAAGACTCTCTAGTCTTCCCCAGATGAGGGAAATGAATGGCACCTCTCCTGTTCTGCTGGGGACTGGGGCCCACAGGGAGAGGGGCAATCAATAACCAGAGCCTTGTCCTGGGGTGTGGTAACGTGAGGCAAATCAGGACCACGGACAGCTCCCACTGGGCCCTGTGTGCTGAGCTTGGGGAGATGTTGTCTCAGCAGAAGGCTTCGGGTCATCCGAAGCCTTTGAAAGGCTAGCAGGGTTTGACTTTCCAGTAGCTCTGCCCCCCTGCCCCGACCCCAGAGAGCTATTGGCAATATTTAAATGGCCTGTAGCCTGTTATTCAGTCACAGGAGATTCTGCATGGAGATCATCTTCATTTGCAAGAGCCACATCTTCAGGCCTGGTCAGTGTAGAAGGGGCTGTTGTCGAAGGGTCTCCCCTCCAGTGGGTTGACAGGTGTGTCATCCGAATCAGATCCTTGTTCAGGCCAGCATTGGGAACTTGAGGCAGGGGGACATGACAGCCCTCTGGCGGGTGCCCATGGGTTCACAGACCTGGATAGAAGGAGATGGTCAATCAGGCCAACATTTTCAGGTTCTGAGATAGGATTCAACATACTGTAGATCATTAATTCATGTTGCCCTTGATATCTCCACTCTGGTCGGTGTGTTGTAGTGGTTAGCGGGTTGCAGCCGGGCCAGCAAGACCCCAGTTGAAATCCCTGCTCAGCTGCAAAGCTTCCTGGGTCTGTTCCCCATCTCTCAGCCTAACCCACCTCGCTAGGTCGTCATGAAGATAAAGGGGGAGAAACACAGGTCATTTTGAGTTCTTTGGGTAGTTGGGACAAAAAAGGAATATGTATGGAGAGAGATTGGAACGTGGGAACATGGGTGAATGTCCCACAAGCAGATGGCAGGGGCAAAGAAGCAGTGTTCAAAGTTGACCAAACACCAGGTGCAGGTCTGGTTGTGACTATGTGGAGTTTTCTGTGGCAACCACAGTTTAGAAAACCTCTGCCTTGGTCCACAGTTAATACCACTTCCGTTCCCCCTGTGTGTGATTCTCCTTCTTGCATTCTGGGACAAGTGAACTGTTGCTGGAGTAAGCTACAGTCCATCAATGTTGTCGAGATCAAAGCATCGTGGAATTGTAGCGTTGAAAGGGAACCCAAGGGCCATCTAGTCCAGCCCCAGACATTCCATTGTGGCAACCATAATCTACATAGGTTTAAGATGCCGTGGGGCACCTAGCTTATATATATTGTGAGTTTCTAACACTGCGAAGAAGGTGCCCTGCGCCAATAAGTTAACAGGAGTGGGAGAGCAATGTTGTAACCGTGCTCTTTCCATAGGAATCTAGTTGGTTGCCGTGGGGTCAGGATGCTGGGCTAGATAGACTTTTGATGGGATGCAGCAAAGTTCTTACTGGAACTCGCTCCCTCAGGAGACAGGGAAGGCCACCAATTTGGGTGAATTTAAAAGACTGGACAAATTCATGGAGGAGAGAGGGCTGTCCTCCATGCTTGGAGGCAGTAATACTTCTGAATACCAATTGCTGGAAACTACAGGAGGGGAGAGTGATCTTGGGGACACGGGTAGCGCTGTGGTCTAAACCACAGAGCTTAGGGCTTGCCGATCAGAAGGTTGGCGGTTTGAATCCCCGCGACGGGTTGAGCTCCCGTTCCTCTATCCCTGCTCCTGTCAACCTAGCAGTTCGAAAGCACACAGTGCAAGTAGATAAAGAGGTACCGCTCCGGTGGGAAGGTAAACGGCGTTTCCGTGCGCTGCTGGTTCGCCAGAAGCGGCTTAGTCATGCTGGCCACATGACCCGGAAGCTGTACGCCGGCTCCCTCGGCCAGTAAAGCGAGATGAGTGCCGCAACCCCAGAGTCGTCCGCGACTGGACCTAATGGTCAGGGGTCCCTTTAACTTTACAGGAGGGGAGAGTGATCTTCTACTCAGGCCTCGCATGCAGGTTTCCCCACAGGCATCTGGGTGGCTACTGTGAGAACAGGATCCAACATGCTTTTCTTGTGTTCTTTGGCCTTCTGGCATCGTTCTATCTTTGCCAGCATCCTGGCACCAAGTCATGGCAAATGGGACCGCAAGAGGAAGCATTGCTCTAGTCGGGCTGGCATAAGAGCGTTCAGGTCCCTGGGAGCTGACAGAATGCGCTAGCTTATAGGCTCGAGGGTCAGATTTTAAGACACTGGGGTTCTAAGATCCCTGATCACCAACTCCAAACTAGGGGCCACCACAATTTACATGTGAACAGAGCTGTCTTGTACAGAGCTGTCTTGCTTTATGTGTTTTACCTGTGGAAGGGAGCTGAGTGTTAGACCCCCGCAGAGAACAAATAAACCTGCCAAATGCCAGCACAACAGGAAGACTCAAAGTTCCTCTGGGAGATAAAACAGGTGACCTTAATCTAGTCTAGGACATTGGCAAGGCCAGCTCTGTCACTGGGCAGACTGTATCAGATGCCTCAGGCAGGCTGATTTTTAAAGAAATGGCTACTTCTGTGGTATTTTGGGCTCCCTAGGAGAGGTGCTTGCGGGATGTTCTGTAGCAAAATATAAACCTCCGGAGGTGGGGGCAGCGTTTGTTGTTCCTCCCCGGAAAGCGAGGTGTCTTAGGCATCGAGGACTTCCACGGAAAGCGGCAGGATGCCTGGCAGGTCTTTTGTGCGCGTGAAATTCCTTTTAGGGAGACTCCGTGGGTGAACCTTGTGCCGAACAGAAGGCACGACATTTGCCGCATGTGTGGCTGGGAAGGAATCCTCCCCCATTGCCGGTGACCCTGAAGGGTGGGCCTTCTTTGGTCTTTTTCCTGTTTCTCTTGCTTGGTGGGCTTGGCCTGGATTCGCCCCTCGTCTGCTTTGGGTCTCTGCTGATAGGTTAGTGCAGGGGGGAGGAACTGTTCTTAGCTCAAGGGCCACATTTCCAGCTTTCCGTGGGCTGTGTGCCAGTGGCGGGTAACACAGGTTGCAGGTCAATTCTGTGTCCAGGGCAGCTGACTACCAGCTCCATCTGGTACGTAGGCTGAGACCCTACCTGCCCGCGGACTGTCTAGCCAGAGTGGTGCCTGCTCTGCTTATCTCCCGCTTGAACTACTGCAATGTGCTCTACATGGGGCTACCTTTGAAGGTGACCTGGAAACTACAACTAGACTGGTGACTGGGAGTGGCCGCCGAGACCATATAACACCAGTCCTGAAAGACATACATTGGCTCCCCAGTATGTTTCCGAGCACAATTCAGTATTGGTGCTGACCTTTAAAGCCCTAAACGGCCTCAGCCCAGTATTCCTGAAGGAGCGTCTCCACCCCCACTGAGGTCCAGCTCCAAGGGCCTTTTGGCGGTTCCCTCCCTGGGAGAAGTGAGGTTACAGGGAACCAGGCAGAGGGTCTTCTCGGTAGTGGCGCCCGCCCTGTGGAACGCCCTCCCACCAGATGTCAAGGAAATAACAACTATCTGACTTTTAGAAGACATCTGAAGGCAGCCCTGTTTAGGGAAGTTTTTAATGTTTGATGTTTTATTGTGTTTTTAATATTCTGTTGGGAGCCGCCCAGAGTGGCTGGAGAAAACCAACCAGATGAGCGGGGTATAAGTAATAAATCATCAGCATCATTATTAAACTGGTGGGGCAACAAATGCGAATTTCACCTTCGTGCAGTACGCTAGTTTCTGCACACACTCGCATGCTGCTCTTTAACCTCCGAACAGACCAGCAAAAGTCACAATCGGAACTTGGGACACATCCCAGCCAGGCAAAAACGCTTGCACTGTGAAGCCGGACCAGTGAGGGGTGTGGCCTAGAGAGAGTCTTGAGAGTCGGACAGAGATTGGAGGGGTGGCTTTGGCCCTTTGGACTGAGGTTCCCTACACCTGTGTTTAGTGGATGAAGAGATTTGGTTAACGGTGAATCCTACCTTGAAAGGAAATGCAGCTGGTTCCAGCCTTTATGGTGGTGAGAAACCTGTTCCTGTCTTCTTTTATTCTAGCTAGCCTGCTAATTCTGCAGATGTACTGTGGTCTGTAGGAGGAGCAGCTCATCATATGGCTGCTCCGGTCTGTGCCCTCCCAGCAGTTGACTATATATTGGCTTGGAGAGCTTCATTGCAGGTTTATCGCATCGCTCACTGGGGCAAGGCAGTTTGAGCATATTACACTGATCCTGGCCCAATTGCACTGGCTGCCAATTAGTTTTCTGGGCCCAATTCAAAGTGCTGGTTTTGACCTATCAATATTTAAATGGCTCAGGACCACCATACCTCAAGGACTGCCTTTCTCCATATGAACCGACTCAGACCCTGCAATCATCATCTGAGGCCCTTCTTTGCATGCCTCCTCTGCCCAGAGGTGGACACACAAGAACTGGGCCTTTTCTGTGGTGGCTCCCCATTTGTGGCATGCTCTCTCCAGGGAGGCTTAGCTGGTGCCGTCATTATACACAATTAGGCACCAGGCAAAAACGTTCCTCTTCAACCAGGCCTTTTAACTGTGTTGTAGGATAGGTGTGTGTGTTATTGGTCTGTTTTTGTTTTCACGTTGTGTGTTTTCATATTGTGTGTTTTCATATTGTGATTTTATGTTGTGAACCACCCTGAGAGCTATGGATGAAAGGCAAATTTAGATAATAACAACAATAATAATATATTGCTTCCTGCTAAAAAATATCCCAAAGCCATTTATGTTGTTCAGTCGTTCAGTCGTGTCCGACTCTTCATGACCCCATGGACCAGAGCACGCCAGGCACCCCTATCCTCCACTGCCTCCCGCAGTTTGGCCAAACTCATGCCATCGCTTCGAGAACACTGTCCAACCATCTCATCCTCTGTCGTCCCCTTCTCCTTGTGCCCTCCATCTTTCCCAACATCAGGGTCTTTCCCAGGGAGTCTTCTCTTCTCACGAGGTGGCCAAAGTACTGGAGCCTCAACTCAACGCCATTTATAGCCGAGTAAAAAACAGCCACCAACGATAAAATCAGATAGGATATTAAAAACAGATCTAACACTACACCAGCATTTGTGCTTCCCAAGTGCCTGGGAAAACAAAAATGTTATTTGCATGGCACTGAAACAATGACAAGCTTGGCACCAGGCAGGACTTCCCGGGGAGAGCAGTCCAGAAACAGGGGGCCACTACAAAGAAGGCCTAGTCTCTCCTCACCACCTTCTGAGCTTCCCTGGGATGTGGTGTTCACGGAAGAGCCTCAGGTGATGTTCTCAGCAGCTGGGCAGGTTCATGATGGGGAAAGGCAGCTCTTTAGGTGTAGCTCCAAACAACAATTCTTTGAACAGCAACAAAAACAATGGGGGGGGGGAGAGAGATAGAGATGGCATGGCGCATGTTGCCTGCCAGAGTCACACAGTGCTTTACTACCCTCTCCAGTCAAATGTGTCACCCAGGAGGAAGGAGACATTCTTTCAGGGAGTGTATTCCTATCAATGGCACTACACCAAGGAAGGTCGCAATAGCAGGGTGCAAATCATGCCTGTAAAAAACAGCTTAATTTAATAAACTAGATCCAGATATTGTGGTTAGGTGGGAATGTTCCTGCTTAGTTTCGTACTAGCAGCCGCATACCCAGCTTTGCTCAGGAATGCTAAGCAACAAAAACAGCGCAGTTTTGAAATCGGTGTTTAGAACCAGCTTTGGAAGGTTCAGTCCGCCATCTTGATTCAAAATGGCGCCCGTTTGTACCCAAACATTGACAACAACAACAAAATAAACCCTGCTCCTTGGTCCCTGGAACCTTCATGCAAAATTTGGTTGTGATATCATAAGAGGCACCCAAGCGGATAGTGAAACAGCTTTCTGAAACATATAATGAGTATCGTGTAATGTTTCAGTCATCGAATTGTAGGGTTTGAAGGCACCCCAAGGCTCATCTAGTCCAACCCCCTGCAATGCAGGAATCTTTTGCCTGATGTTAGGCTCGAACCCGTGACCCTGAGATTAACAGTCTCATCTTTAATATTTTATTTTCCCCCACATGTGGGAACGCAGTGTTTTCTCATCTAGCATACAAGAGCCAAAGCAGGTTTCAAAGTGGAGACAAGTATATGAGATGAACTGGCACCGACCGCAGCGATTGTTTGCTAGTGGGAAATGCATCTAAACTTTCACCCTGAAAGGGAAACTGCCTGCTTCTTTTAAGGTCCAAACTGAAAGGGAAAGCCATCTTTAAATATCCTTTGCGACTTCTATAGAAGGGGGAAAGAGGAAGCTAGCCTGCCTGTGTGCATATGAGATCTACTCATTGGTATGTCCTTTAGTCAACCCCAGTGATCTGTCAGGGGCGGGGTGGTGGGTTTTAGTCTCTGATGAAAGCTTCAGTGGAAAGAGGATGCCTTTAAACTTTACAGCCCCTCGTGCTAACTTATCACTAGACCTTACCATGAAGCTTCTGACTGAAGCTCCAGCTTGCTCAGAATTTTTTTAATTTTTTTGCAACTAGTTGAGCTCTTGTTGCTGAATTCAGATTCCAAAGCAGAGTCTTGGCTCAAATGAAGACCTGGTCCTATATATATATATATATGTGTGTGTGTGTGTGTGTGTGTGTATAATAAATATTTTTATTAAGTTTTACATAAATTTTCCATACATCATTTAACATTTCTTCAAATCGTAAACAACATTTTTGGACTTCTCTCAACCATGTCCAAAGATTTCCATTTTCCAAATCTAATCTTGTATTTTCATAATTCCACTGTTGCTTTTACAATAATTAT
The DNA here is from genome assembly GCA_900245905.1 of Lacerta viridis. Classification (NCBI taxonomy): domain Eukaryota; kingdom Metazoa; phylum Chordata; class Lepidosauria; order Squamata; family Lacertidae; genus Lacerta; species Lacerta viridis. The sequence goes on along the minus strand of OFHU01000864.1, from coordinate 465,866 downwards.
CGTATTCCTAAATTTTCTTCGTAACATTTCATATAGTCCAACTTACAAAACTTCCTGCAAACCTACTAGCGTAATTGACCTGGTCAAAAAAATGAATCCATTACTCTTACTCGTTCGTGAGCGGCTTCCATAGTCACCTTCCCCTTTCTCCTCACGACAACCCTGCGAGGTAGGTGAGGAGAAAGAGAGAGAGAGAATGGACGTCACCCAGAGAGGTTCGTAGCTGAGCAGGGATTTGATCCAAGCCTCCCTGTCTTGGTGTGATCACTACCTCACATGTCGGCTCTCTTCAGGGATGGGCAGTTTGATTTGAAATTCTGGTTTCAGCAGTTGTGCCAAATTCTGCACCTTTTCCAGCCCTCTTCCTTTGTCAGTACCCTTTCTACTCCCAGCAACTCACAGCCCCGACAAATCCCAGATGCTGTGTAACATTTCTTCGCTAGCCGGGCCTATCCTTTCACTTTCCTGACAGGAGCCTGCACTGATGGATAATATTCCATTGCTGTCAGCTTCCCCGTGATCAGTTAGAACATTTGTGAACATGTCATAATTACACACTAGCTCAGCGACCGATGTGCGGGGAAGCATAGACTTCCCAGTTTCAGGGAGTTTTCGGCATGTTATATTCCTATACAAAACTCCATATTTTGCAGGGGGGAAACTGAGGTTGAAAAACTGCAGCACATCCAAGGCCCTATAACAGTTCCAAGGTAGATCTGGGAAATAAATCCAGATTTCCCAGTCCCTGCTTGGAATACTTCAATGAACTCTACTTGGGGCTACCTTTGAAGGTGACTCGGAAACTACAACTAATCCAGAATGCGGCAGCTAGACTGGTGACTGGGAGTGGCCGCCGAGACCATATAACACCGGTCCTGAAAGACCTACATTGGCTCCCAGTACATTTCCAAACACAATTCAAAGTTTAAGTGCTGATATTTAAAGCCCTAAATGGCCTCGGGCCTGGATACCTGAAGGAGTTCTCCACCCACATAGTTCACTGATCTCCAGCTCCGAGAGCCTTCTGGAGACTCCCTCACGGCGAGAAGTGAGATTACAAGGAACCAGGCAGAGGGCCTTCTTGGTAGTGGTGCCCGCCCTGTGCAATGCCCTCCCCACCAGATGTCAAGGAAATAAACAACTATCTGACTTTTAGAAGACATCTGAAGGAAGCCCTGTTTAGGGAAGTTCTTAATGTTTGATGTTTTACTGTGGTTTTATAATTGGTTGGAAGCTGCACAGAGTGGCTAAGGCAGGGTATCATTATTATTATTATTATTATTATTATTATTATTATTATTATTATCATTACAGTGGTCCATCCCCCCCCCACTCCATGAAACCAGAAATTTCAGATTCCCTTTGTGTTATGAGCATAAGAGCTTTGCTGGATCAGACCAAAGTCCTCCCTAGTCCAGTGTCCCCAAAGATGCTTATGGGTCATCTACTATCAGAACATAGAGTCTCATAGTGGAGCTGATATTGTTGTCATAGCTAGTAGCCAATGATAGCCCTAGCCTCCCTGAATCCGTCCAATCCACTTTCAAAGCCATCCAAGTTGGTTGTAGTGCCCAGAACCCTTTGAGGCAAAGGATAAAGAGGCAGGCCATTTTGTGGAATATTTAAATTGGCACATCTCTAACCCTAGGTGCGTGTGGTTGGGCCATGCGAGGTTGCTGTTGTCTCAGCAGCTGCCTGAGGGTGCTGGGTGCTTATTCTGAGTCTGGTAACGGGACGCCAGGGTTCCTTGGAAGGTAAACCAAAGTAGAAAGCCTTTGCCGAAGACAGTTCAGCATCCGCCTTCGTATACCAGCTATCAGCAGGGTGAGATGCTAAATACCGCTGCACGTCAGCGACGGATCGCTGTCAAATATCAACCTGCAAGATACCAAAACAATGAAATCAGATAGGGTGGGGTGTTGAAGACAGCTGGCAAACATGCAGCCGTTTACAGGACTGGCAGAATGAGCAAATGAGAATTGCGAGCGATAGGGGACAGCCAGGTGGGGAAAAGGCGCATACCTGTCCTGGCAGGAGGATCATGGCTGCTTATCGGGAGGGACGTGGCGGCGGCGAGATGGCCGCAGTGCCGACGCAGCAGCAGAGCCGATCCGGAGCTCCTGCTGCCGGGACCGCACTGTGCCACCCTCCCTGCCGGCCTCCTCATTTCAGTAGGGCAGCCCCCACCAAGCCATCCGCTACTGGTTTTTTTTTTTTAGGATAGTTTTCAGGAGCAAAATTGGTCCAGCCCTATCATGTTCGTGTAGGTGAATTGGAACTGGGCCGCATGCCCTCCAGCAGTGCTCTCTCTCTCTCTCTCACATGGTATGTTGGCCCATAGGGTTCCTTGGAGTGGTGTTATTGTCTGTTGTCTTTAACCCCCTGCTGTTATAATCCTCCCACGCCCCCCCCCACCCCAGGAGAGGATGCCGGGTTATCCTCTTCCTAGGTGGCCCCCGTTTCCAGGCTGATGGGCCATCTGCTCAGCCTTGCAATGTAGCGTCAGGTGGACTCTTTGTGCACCGGGGATAAGCCAAACAGCGCAAATTATTAGACAATGGACCCTTTTCCCGTTCCTGCCGGCCAGCTTTAGTTGCTCTGTGCTTTCCCTCGACCTGGATGGTCAAGAGAAGGGTATATAAGTCTGGAAGGAGGAGAGACCCGTGTCCTGTGACAAACGGCCTAACAGGTGCCAGATCACAGGGGCTGACGTAGGGAAGAGGGTGTGCTGTTCGCCTACAGAGCAGGCAACCCGACAGGTGTCCACCAGGCCTGGCAACAGGGGAATGGTACCCCTGCCCCCAAGGAGGATGGACTGCGAGGGTCCACAGTGCTTGCGAGGGTGGGCTGCTAGGTCTTGGAGGACCGCTGTAGAGATGATAGAAAACAACGTAATCCAGGCAGAACGCATAGATGGGGGGGGGACGACGACGACGGCCGACGACCTTGCAGACATCACAATGTTGTTTGACTACAACTCCCATTATCCCCGACCTTTGAACGTGCTGGATGGGGCTGATGGGAATTGGAGTTTGACAACATCCACAGGGCCTCAGCATCCCCACTTCCGTTTTATAGCCATCTGAGATGTTGGCTGGCACCGTGTTGTGCGGCAATGAATTCGAGAAATTAATTACACGCTGTGCAAAGAAGTGCTTCCTTTTGTCTGTCCTGAACTTCCCGTCAATCAGTTTCATCGGGTAACCACAAGTCGTAGCATTATGAGAGCAGGTGGAGGGGGGGGGTTGAGGACTTCCATCTCCCTCCCTCCCTCCCTCCCTCCCTCTCCCTCTCTCCCTCCCTCTCATTTGCTCAATACTGTGCATAATTTTTATGCATCATCTCTCCTTTCCCCCCCTTTCACTGCCTTTCCCCTAAACTAAAAAGACCCAATGGTTACAAATTTTCCTTCTTGGGTAATTGCCCCAGCTCCCTCCCTCATCACTTTGGTTGTCCTTTCCTGCACCTTTATCCAGCTCTCCTCCTCCTCCTCCTCTTCCTCCTCCTCCTCCTCCTCCTCCTCCTCCTCCTCCTCCTTCTTCCTCGAGATGTTTCAACTTGGGACTTTGGGGTGATGTTAAGGGCAGAAGCATGGGCGAGGCAAGCTCAGTTTGACCCCATCTGCTCAGATGTCCCAATTCGCACAACCCATCAGGGATCAAAGAGGGGTCAGCTGGCAATGGGCTCCTGCTCATTTCAACCAAACTTTCACCAGAGCACTTCTCAGTGAGTTGTGCTTTGCGCAAATTAACACAGGCGTATGTCGGCGCACGTGCAGCAGGTAGCAGTGACCGACGGGGTGTCAAGGGGGCGGGAGCCGGGAGCTGTGGCGTTCACACAGGGTCCCCGGTCGTTTAACGGACTATTGATCCCTGTGCCACCACAGTCCTGCTGTCCCGCTGCCACCAACCAGGTCCTCCCTGGTAAATCACTGAGTCCAGTCAGGTTTTTAAAATTGAACCAAAAAGAACAAGTTTATTTTTCACACAGTAACAAGCTTATGGTTTCAAATACAGTGCTTTGCTTACGTTCTTAGATAATATCTTGTCAATATCTCTTTGCTAGTTCCTATACCGGCCTATACCTTCCTATTGAACCAACCATCTCCCAGTTCCCCTTCCTAACTCTGACTCAACTGCCTAACTTCCAACCTCTAACTGCCTTTTCTATCCTCTCTAACTGCCATCCTTCCACACTCTAATTGCCTGGAGAGCTCCCATTGGTCCAATCTCCTCCCTGCCAAGTTAACCCTTGGAGAACCTTTAGGGGTGAAATGCCACAGGAGCAGGCCAGTAATAAGTCACACACAGCATCAGTGAAGTTAACTCTTTATTCAAAGACACAAACAGCTCTGCAGTCCAGGCCTAGTGAGCACAGCAACTCACTTGTTGCTCTTGCCTCTCCACAGCTCATCCTCCAGTTTCTTCCCAAGCAATCTGAGACTCCGTCTTATCTGTCTTTGCTCTGCCCTCTTCATACCTCTTTGGGTTCTGGGAAGACCAGGCGGAAGGGAGCTGGTCACAGCAGGAGGGGGAGACCCCATGCTTCTTCAGCAGCCTGTCAGACCTCTGCCTCTTGCCCCCCTCCTCTCCAGCCTCTGCTCCTGCTTCTGATTCTGAACTTCCCCCTGCCACAGCTCCTTCCTGCTCACAAAACCCTGTTACCTCTTCCACTTCTGATACCTCCTCCTCCCATTCTGCTCCCTCTGACTAGGGCCTTTTCGGTAGTGGCGCCCTCCCTGTGGAACACCCTCCCTTCAGATGTCAAGGAAGTAAACAGCTACCTGACTTTTAGAAGACATCTGAAGGCAGACTTGTTTAGGGAAGTTTTTAATGTGTGGTGAAGCCCAAGCAGATGAGCGGGGTATAAATATTGTTGTTGTTGTTGTCCCACCACTACTCCCTGGGCTCTGAGCCTTCTTCCCTTGGGGGTTTCCAGCTGGTGCCTCCCACCATTCCTTTGCATCCAGCCATGACACGGGGTTCCTTCATTCACCTGACCTCCCGGCAGCAGCCCTGCTGCAGTTTACCAGGAGGGAGGGAGACACGATAGCAGCAAGGCCAGTATAGCGCAAACACACTATACTGGAACTTTGGATTGGCTCCACCAACGCGTTTGCACTGTGCTGGCCTCACCGCCGCCTTGCCCCTCTCCCTCCCAGTAAGTCACAGTGACACCAGTGCCAGGAGGTCAGGTGAGCTTTGCCATCCTACCGACAACTACCAGCAGTAGCCTTGGGTGGCATGCCTTTCGGAGATTCTGCGTCAGGCTTCAAAATGTGGCAGCGCAGCTCTGGAGATGAAAAATGTCTGCAGAAGCCCTAGGCGGGGACAACTACTTCCTGTTTTCTGATTTGCATTTCAGTTTCAGTTCCTGTAACAGACAGCAAAGCGGCTCTCAGCACCGTCAGACAAGTAGGAGCATCAACACACATTTAGCCCACCCATAGCTTTCTGAGGAGCAAATATTCAGCACTTTTTTGTTATTACACTGCTCAGACAGTAGAGCATGAGACTTTTCATCCCCAGGTTCGAGTCCCGTGTTGGGTGAAAGTTTCCTGCATTGCAGGGGTTTGAACTAGTTGACCCCTTGCAGCCGCTCCCAAATCCACAATTCTATGATTCTATCCAGGCTTTCTTCCTGAGGGCCTGAAGGCGGCGTATGGGGTCCCCCTCCCTCCCTCCATTTTACCCTCACAACAACCCTGCGAGGGAGCTTAGACTGAAAGGAAGCGATCAGCCCAAGGTCACCCAGTGAGCTTCACAGCCAAGTGGGGATTCGAACCCTGCTCTCCCAGGTTTCCTGGTCCAACAGGCTCCCCACTTCACCACCGCTAGCTCTCGTGTCTGGACACAGAACCAGGCCGTCCTTGCGTCTTCCTCAGTCATGAAAGGAGAAAAAAACCAAAACACAACACCTTGGTTTCAGGAAGGTCAGCGGTTTGAAAGGGGGCTGGCAGCCCTTCTATCCAACCCTGCGGAAAGGAACAACGTGCCTTTGGCGATTGTGAACAGCACTGCGGTTAGATAATTTTAGACTCTGCACTCGAATGCCCTCCCCGTCCCCTTTGAAGATGCCCTACCTTACAGAGGGCAGTCCTCTGTTTGAAGAACTGCCCTGTCTAAGTCCGGCTGGAAGGACAATGAGAAAGGAGAACTGTCAGGGATCTTGGATTTTCCCATGAATAGTTAGGAGCGCAGGATGAGCAGGGATGCAGGCCATACTCGCCCTCTTCTCCACTACAGTCTATCATATCTCAATTCTAGACACGGTTCCCAGATTTGCTACTATAAATATAAATTGGTGCATTGAGTTTTTATTCAAAAGTTGCCCTGGTTTTGGAGGGCGATGTGTGAATGGACCCCGTCTGTGCATTATTCCATTGTCTTCAACATGTGCTGAGCCAGCCCTACTGTGTGGTTGTGGTTGTTTTGGTTGGGGTAAGGGGCTCCTGCCTGTTTTGCTTCATGAGGCTCCAGTCTTCTCCCCCAAAATCCTGCCCTGATGGTGCCACAGACCGCGAAGGGGAGGGAAAATAGAATATGCTTTTTTCTGAAGTTTTCTTTCTTTAAATAATCGTATTCCTGAGTTAGTGCTGTGGAGAAAAGATGCTGCTTTTTAGTTGCTATGCGGAGACTTAGGTCAGAATGACATTTTTGTTGCAGAGCCCTCCTTGGGAGGGCATCTGAAGGCTTGAAACAGCAGATGTTTGTGGGGGTTAATCCGTTTGCTGTTTCTCCTAGGCACCCGCCACCTCCTGCCACATTGCTTTGGACCACTTGGTCACCAAGATGTGAAGGCACCACGGTTCAGGAGTAATAATAATAATAATAATAATAATAATAATAATAATAAATTTATTATTTATACCCCGCCCATCTGGCTGGGTTTCCCCAGCCACTCTGCGGCTCCCAACAGAATATTAAAAACACGATAAAACATCAAACATTAAAAACTTCCCTAAACAGGGCTGCCTTCAGATGTCTTCTAAAAGTCAGATAGTTGTTTATTTCCTTGACATCTGATGGGAGGGCTTCCACAGGGCAGGCACCACTACCGAGAAGGCCCTCTGCCTGGTTCTCTGCAGCTTCACTTCTCGCAGGGAGGGAACCACCAGAATGCCCTTGGAGCTGGACCTCAGTGTCCAGGCTGAACGATGGTGGTGGAGTTACAGGTAGGTAGCCATAGTCCAAAAAAAAAAAAAAAAAAAAATCCTTCCAGTAGCAACTTGGAGACCAACTAAGTTTGTTCTTGGTATGAGCTTTCATGTGCATGTATCTGAAGAAGTGTGCATGCACACGAAAGATCATACCAAGAACAAACTCAGTTGGTCTCTAAGGTGCTACTGGAAGGATTTTTTTATTTTGTTTCGATGGTGGTGGAGACGCTCCTTCAGGTATACTGGGCTGAGGCCGTTTAGCGCTTTCATGGTCCCCAGATGTTATATGGGGTAGAACTCTGGGGGTGGAACCAGAGGCTGTTGGAACGGCTTGAAATTTTGCAAAATTATTATCTCAAGAGGATTCTAGGCCTTCCTCAAGGAACCCCGGCAGCTTTCTTGAGGGTGGAGGTTGGATTACCCTCTGTGTCTGCCAGGGCCCACTTAAGATTCCTACGATTTTACATCAACCTTGCAAACACTTCAAACACCTTATTGGCCAAACAAGCCTTTGTATCTCTTCAAAAGAACACCACTTGGCGTCAAAACCTATCTGAGATCCTGGTTAGATACACCCTACCGGAGTTTAATACTCTCAAACTGTGGAGCCCGGACAAAGTTCGGGAATGGATCCTGGAGAGAGACGCCCTGTTAGACATCACAAAAATACAGAACCCAGGGTCCTCCCACTGGTTTCCCCGACTGAAAACAGTCAAAACCTGCGCCAATTACTTGGCGAATATCACCGATCCCACCCTTCGGAGAGCTTTCACCATGGCCCGTTTTCAAACCATTCCTACGGCCTATCTGTCAGGCAGATATGCAAAAATCCCAGTAGAGCAGCGTATATGTCCTTGTCATATGAGAACCAAAGAGGATCTCACACATTACATGTTGTATTGTCCCATCTATTCGGCCTTCAGGGATGCAATGTTACAAACTATTCCCAAATCAATAGTTAACTCTGAGGACCAAGTAAAGTTTTTGCTGGTGGACGCTGATCCACGGATTTCTCACGTGGTAGCGGTCTTTGTGGTGAAGGCTATGAAAACTAGGGTATGGTTCTTGGATGAAATGGTGAGGTCCCTCCCATTGCTCTCCTAACCTGTTGCTGTATCTTCTTTCCTGAATGGTGGGGGTTTTTGGGTAGTCTCCTTTGCTGGGACAGCATGGCATGAATTTTAGCTTATTTTTATAATTTTATTGTTTATCTTTTTAAATAATGTTTTATGGTACTTTGTGTAAAGGCATGGACCTCACAAATTTAATAAACTTACTTACTTACTTACTGCTTTCATGGTCAATGCCAACACTTTGAATTGTGCTCGGAAACATACTGGGAGCCAATGTAGGTCTTTCAGGACCGGTGTTATATGGTCTCAGCGGCCACTCCCAGTCACCAGTCTAGCTGCCGCATTCTGGATTAGTTGTAGTTTCCGGGTCACCTTCAAAGGTAGCCCCACGTAGAGCGCATTGCAGTAGTCCAAGCGGGAGATAAGCAGAGCAGGCACCACTCTGGCGAGACAGTCTGCAGGGAGGTAGGTTCTCAGCCTGCGTACCAGATGCCATGTGTCTTGCGCGCTCTGTGGTAATCTCTGGGTCACAGGAACCCAGGAAGTTGTGGTGGCAACTTGAATAGAATACTGGGGGGGCTGCCCCCTGCTGCAAGTTCACCAGAAGGATGGAGGGAGCGAGGGAGGGAGGCTGGAGCCAAGTGAACACAGCTGAGTGTGAGGCTCAGCTGCCTTCCTCCCTCGTCCGGCACTTCAAAGGCCCAGGCAGTCAGGCTCTGGGCATGAGAGGCGTTGCTGTCTGGGCTGGGGCCGGCGCTGAGAGGCTGAGCCGGGGGCTTGCCGGGGGACAATGGCAGGAACAGCCCTCACACTGCACCCTCGTCTCCCTGCCCATATGCCAGCAAGTGGCGGCAAAGTCCCCTCTGTGGCGGGGGGTTCATGGGGCTTTGGGTCCACACCAAGGCTGCCAGAGGGTAGGAAGGAGTTCACGCCTGGAGAGAGGGAGGCGAGGCGTCAATTGGTTGCCTTACTTGCGCTCTCACACAGTGCCGACAGCAGAAGAGCCTGAGATGGCTCAGCAGAGTCAATTGGGGGAGCAATTTTGGGGGGGGTGCTGCTGCTGAAGGGGTCTGGGCTCCATAGAGTTGGCACCTATGCCAGGAAGCTGCTTTCTACCAAGTCACAGATGATTTGGTCCGTCTAGCTCAGCGTCGCTGATCTTGGCCAGCACAAAGTTTCCAGGTTTCCATGCAGGAAAGTCTTTTGCAGCCAGACTTGGAGATACTGGGAGTATAACTGAGGACCTTTGAGAAGTAAGGCATATGCTCTAGCATCTGGTCAGCTCCCTTCCCTAGTAACTTGTGGTGTCCTTGAAATAATCTCATTGACTGAGATCCAGGCAGCTACAGTGGTACCTTGGGTTAAGTACTTAATTCGTTCCGGAGGTCCGTTCTTAACCTGAAACTGTTCTTAACCTGAAGCAGCACTTTAGCTAATGGGGCCTCCCGCTGCCGCTGTGTCGCCAGAGCAAAATTTCTGTTCTTATCTTAACCTGAAGCGTTATTTCTGGGTTAGCAGAGTTTGTAACCTGAAGCGTATGTAACCCGAGGTACGACTGTACTTCAAGCAGAAGCTGGAGGGAGTCTTTCTCTTTTTAAATAACAGACTCCCACCATATCCTAGATGCAGACTCACCTGAGTTTCAAAAGTAGTTTAGCTTGAGGAGGAAGGCACTGCTGCTTCACAAATCCAGAACCTGGCTGGAATGATGGAACTTGTCTTTCAGTCCTTTGGATAGTGACCTTTATTTATAAATCTGCGGTCTGCTCAGTTATTTGCCCAGTTCGGATGATTATATCTCGGCTTAATAAGCCAAGATGTAAACAACGATTCTGGTTCCACATGCCACCCCTTCACTCCTCTCTTCTTGGTGTGCCTTGGTGCAGCCTTCAATTAACCATAGTTTCCTGTTTCGTCTGAACTGGGAAACTGTGGTTATCAGCCTCAAAACAAGCCATGATAAAAACACACACACAGTTTGAACAGCGGCGGAGGAAGCCTTTTGGCTGCCCGGGGCGGCAGCACGGAGGCATCCCCCCAGGGGGCGGGGGCGTTGTGACATCATGATGCCAGGCAGACTGTGCATGCGCGGAAATGCCATGCATGCCCAGTCCATCCAGGCCGGCGCTGCTGCTCCTGCGGTGACCGAACGAGCCGCCAACTGAGCGGGGGGTCGTGGGACTGCCCCGTCCATCCGTAAACCAGTACGGACGGGTGCCAGGTGGTGGGGCTCAGTTTGGGGAGGGGCCACCGAGTGTCACCCCCTCCCCTGGAACCCGGGGTGTCCCGCTCCCTACGTCCCACCCTTCCTACGCCACTGAGTTTGAAGATCCTTTGAGTTTCTGGCTTCTTCCAATGCTTCTAACCATAGAGTCCTGGTTTGGATGTAAAATGAAACTGTGGATACTTAAAGAGTTCCAGGTTTCTTTCTGGTACATTGAGAAAAAGGAGGAAGGAGGGAGGGGGTACTACCGTGTTTCCCCGAAAATAAGACACTGTCTTATATTTATTTTTCCTCAAGAAGACACACTATGGCTTATTTTCAGGGGATTTCTTATTTTTTATTACCTCAGTTGTCGATGGGCTTGCCCGTACCTCTCCGGTCACCTCTGAGCCTCCTTCCCGCTGGAGGAGCCGCCCTTCAGCTGCTGCCCGTCTTCTTAACCGCATCGGTCCGCTGCATAGCCACACCTATCCAGGGCCATCTTAAGGGCACTGCTGGTGGGGGTGGAGCTGTTGCCGGGAGGCGCCACTTCCAGCCCCGCCTCTTCCTTGGCGCCCTCCAGAAATGCGCCTATCACTATGTCTTATTTTCTGGGTATGGCTTATATTGCGCAAATGCTTAGAAATCCTGCTACAGCTTATTTTATGGGTATGGCAGGGGGTAGAGTTTGGAAACATTTTGTGCAGTGCCAATACACCTTTTCTACGTCATCCCCCCCCTTGCAGTAAAACAATGCACTGTACATTTATAAGGGGAGGAACAGACTGCCATCAAAGGTACTTATTGGCCAGCATCTGTGACATCGCCAACTCCCTGGAGCAGTTTTACAGAGGTTGTTAACATGCTCGTAATACTGTGTGTGTGCGAAAAAGTGAAGAATGGGTTTATACAGATATCTATGCTCCTTTACACTAAAAAAAAAAAAAAAAGCAGACTTGAAGCACAGGGACGAGACCAATGGCTGAACCACAGTTCAGGTTGCTGGTATAATTGTGACCTTGCAGCTGACCCTCTCTCCGCATTCTCCACCTTGCTTACTCTGCTCCCATGTCCATGGCATTTGTTGTAGCTCGAGACTGATGGGGGGTGTGTGCTCAGACAGAGGGGCCCATGGAGATCAGGTGGGGAGTGTGGACGTGGTGCAATGGGGGGGGAGGGGGCTGTTGAGAGATGGACGGAGCTGTTTCTCTTTCACCTTCCAAAGCAGAGGGGGCAGGTGCTGTGCGCGAAGGAGTGCCATGAAGTTCATTTTGTGCAAACCGGTGCAGAGGGAAATGGCAACAATAAGAATTCTCAAGAGTGGGGAAGGCAGATAAGAAGGGGTAATGGGGTGGAGGAGGAGAGGGAGATCACTGTGAAAGGAGAACCTTGTTTTCTGTTTCCAAACTATGCAGGCTATCTGTAATGATGCTCCATGGTTTTGCTGGAGGTACAAAGAGAAGGTGGTGTTGTTGGGACACACAGACACCACGAAACGTGGTACTAGTCCTTTTGACTCTCTCCCTACTTTGTGTATGAGGGTTCCATTGTGATTCATACTTGCCTTATATTGAGTCACACCATAGCTTGGAATAGTCTACTCACTGCAATGTGCTCTACATGGGGCTACCTTTGAAGGTGACCCAGAAACTACAACTAATCCAGAATGCGGCAGCTAGACTGGTGACTGGGAGTGGCCGCCGAGACCACATAACACCGGTCCTGAAAGACCTACATTGGCTCCCAGTACATTTCCAAACACAATTCAAAGTTTAAATGCTGATATTTAAAGCCCTAAATGGCCTCGGCCCAGTATACCTGAAGGAGCGTCTCCACCCCCATCGCTCATCGCTCAGACACTGAGGTCCAGCTCCGAGAGCCTTCTGGCGGTTCCCTCACTGCGAGAAGTCAAGTTACAGGCAACCAGGCAGAGGGCCTTCTCGGTAGTGGCGCCCGCCCTGTGGAACGCCGTCCCACCAGGGAAGTTTTTAATGTTTGATATTTTATCATGTTTTTAGTATTCTGTTGGGAGCCGCCCAGAGTGGCTGGGGAAAGCCAGCCATATGGGTGGATTATAAATAAAAAATAAATTATTATTATTATTATTATTATTATTATTATTATTATTATTATTATGACTCAGACTGGCAATGGCTCTCCAGGGTTTCAGACCAAGCTCTCTTCCTGTTGTACCTGGAGATGCCATGGCTTAAACCTGCGACCTTCTGTGTGCAAGGCAGTTGCTCTGCCACTGAGCTATGGTGCTGCAGGATTGGGGCTCAGGCCTCTAAAGAATGAAGTCAGATCCTCTGCACACAGCTCACTTACTCCCAGGGTGCAGAGGTGGGCTCGTGTGTGTGTGTGTGTGTGTGTGTGTGTGTGTGTTGAGAACAAACTCTGTCTGCGCCCAGAGGCAGTCTGTTGATTGTGACCTCACATTTCAAAGCCCAGCCTTGGCATTTAACAACAAGTTCTCCATTTGGGTCAAGCGATTGATTTGTTGGAAACAGGAGGTGACAAGATCAGACTTGCCTGCAAATTGCAACCCTCTGTCCTTAAAGCCCTCACCCCCCCCCCCAAGTCCATGGCAGGGGTGCATGTCGGTCTTTCAAATTTCAATGGTGCCCTGTGTGAGGCCAAAATTTGCCACCCCCTCCTCTTGCCTTCTGTTCTGCGCATGCGGTATGTCATGTCATGGTTGTGACGCCCTGTAGTGCCCGATTTGGTTCGGTGCCCAGTGCGGGGGAACCGGTCGTGCTGCCCTAAATCCGCCTCTGTCCATGCTTTTACAGCTTGTCTGTGGATATCTACGGGGCACTCCTCCCATGCTTAGAAGCACTCTCTCCTTGATAGTTACCTCAGTTGTCCCTGGGACAACCCTAGCATTCAAAGCAGACTTTTGTCTATAATAAGGCTACATGCAGCTTGACAAGCTGTGATAGATAAATGGATTCCTGATCAGAGCCACCAGATACAATCATAATTTTATTATTGATATGCTGCCTATCTGACTGGATTGCCCCAGCCCCTCTGGGCAGCTCCCAACAAAATATTAAAAACATGATAAAACATCAACTGTTAAAAAACTTTCCTGAACAGGGCTGCCTTCAGGTGTCTTCTAAAAGTTAGATAGTTGTTTATCTGTTTGACATCTGATGGGAAGGCGTTCCACAGGGCAGGTGCCACTACCGAGAAGGCCCTCTACCTGGTTCCCTGTAGCTTCATGTTTCAAAGTAAGGGAACCACTAGAACATGGGTAGGCAAACTAAGGCCCGGGAGCCGGATCTGGTCCAATCAACTTCTAAATCCAGCTCGCGGACAGTCCGGGAATCAGCATGTTTTTACATGAATAGAATGTGTCATTTTATTTAAACTGCATCTCTGGGTTATTTGTGGGGCCTGCCTGGTGTTTTTACATGAGTAGAATGTGTGCTTTTATTTAAAATGCATCTCTGGGTTATTTGTGGAGCATAGGAATTTGTTCTTTTCTTCTTCATTCCCCCCCCCCAAAAAAATATAGTCCGGCCTGAGGTCTGAGGAACAGTGGACCGGCCCCCTGCTGAAAAAGTTTGCTAACCCCTGCGTCTAGAAGGTCCTTGGAGCTGGACCTCAGCGTCCGGGCTGGATGGTATATTTTGTTCTCTCCATTTCCCATGCAAATAGGACATTCGGGGCAATGCAACAAGGCTGCTTTTCCTGTGTAGGAGATTATGGCTGGTTTCTTTGCAAACCGTGTCAACGGGAAACGGCGAAAGGATGCCTCTCTGGTGTCCCGAATTGAAACTGACCGTGGCTTGTTTACAAGAGATGGTGTGCAGGGCAGCAAGTGTGGGTGGGGTAAAGGGAATTAGCAGTATTAGTGGAGCATCTACTCGTGGACAGCTGGCTGAGATCGATGCTCCCTCCTCCATCCTTTTGTCTAGGTTATGCACAAGTAAAATCCTGCCCCACTTTGCCCACCCCCTCCTGTGCTGCTGCTTCATCATTCGAGCGCACATGTCCGGTTCAGGCTCAGCTGCTTCATTTGGGGATATTGTCTCTCCCAAAAAACAAAGGTGGCGTGCAAAAGGAAACCAGGAATGGGGGTTCTGCTGCTGCTGTAGGACGAAGGTCCCGAAAGGTCACCCGCATGGGATATAAAATAACTTTTCAACTGTCGTAGTGCAAGGCCAGCAGAATTGGTGCTGCTGGCGTGAACTGTGCATGGAGCACCTCCCTTTTCTGTTTTGATTTCAGTATCTCACCAACCCTTGATACAACACGCTACATCTTGCAAGGCGAAGCAACTTCCTCTGTTGGCAGGCGGCATTCAAGGCGTCCCGCCTCTTGCGTTGCAGCATGAGGGATGCCACAGTCACATGCAAAGTGCATGCTTGGGGCAAGGTTCGGGGCAGGGGTGGGGATCTGAGATTGCACAGGTGCAGGGACTCTGGTGGAGAAGGTGAAGAGAGAAATGTTGTTTTCTCCCTCGTAACTCTCGGGACACCCAGTGAAGCACCAAACTTTTGATGACTGGATAATCAGAGCCGTGTTGTTGTTTGCAGCGCAGGCGGTTCGTTGTGTTGACCGAGGAGCAAATGTTGGAAAAGCAGAGCAAGTTTTTAAGTAAGTAAGTAAGCAAGCAAGCAAGCAACTACCGCCCTTGTCAGGGTTGAGCCAGATGAGGAGGAATGGTGGCCAGCCCCCCTGGCGAGGCTGCACCCACAGAAGAACCTGGGGAAATGGAGGAGTTCATACCTGGAGAAGACTGGTGGCGGCACTCCTCGGAAGAGGAAGAGTCAGATGGAGAGGGGGAAAGACCAGAACAGGAGGAGGAGGAAGTCGAGCCAGAATCAGGCCCTTGTGAGGAGAGAAACAGGCAGGGCCCTTCCCCTCCTCCCTTCTCAGCTGTAGAGCGTAGAGCTGAGAGACGCAGGGAACAATTAGAGGCAGCTGCAACTCGTAAGAGACGTGGTTACAGGCCAGCTACTTAAGAAAGGCTGACTGCTCCCTTCGCTAGCACCTGCAACTGACATGCTGAGTGCGTGGTTGCTCTCGCTCGTTCTGTTCCTGACTCCTGGCTTGTTCCTGACCCTTGGCTTGTTCCTGACCCTTGGCTTGTTCCTGGCTCCTGGCTTGTTCCCGACTGACTTGGCTGGCTCCTGACTTGGACTGTTCCTGACTTGGACTGTTCCTGACTTTGGCTTTTCCTGACCCTGTGCTGATACCTGACTTCAACTGGCTTCTGACTCGGCCTGTTCGACCTTGGCTTATCTGTCTGACTGCTGCACTTCAGCACGCCAACTTGTTGGCGCCCTAACAGCACTCACACCTGCCACTGCTTCCCGGTTTGTCTGAGCGCTGCATTGCAAAAATGCCTATTGGCCATGGAAATGCGATGAGTTAAGGCTGTGCCAGGGCTTCCTGTAGAATCTGATTATACCAAAGTTGAACAAACGGTTGTTTCAGCGTCTGTTTATATGTGTGTAATATATAGATAGATAGATAGATAGATATATTCCTCTGCATGCAAAGACAGGCTCAGGCGGCTTGAGCGGACGAGACCAATAGTGGCTCCAACAGCCAAGAAGGCATCTTCTTCACAAGTTGTAGGAGGAAGTGAGGGGCAGATGGAGCTCGTCAACCTGGGAAGGGAGCCCGTCTAGGAGAAGGAAATCTCTGATCCTAAACCTCTGCTGCCTTGCGGAATATCTTCAGGAGAAGAAAAGGCTAAGGGGTAGACCTAAATATTGCATACAGAAATGCATCTACTAAGTCAGGGGTCAGCAAACTTTTTCAGCAGGGGGCCGGTCCACTGTCCCTCAGACCTTGTGGGGGGCCAGACTATATTTTTTGGGGGGGGGGGAATGATGCAAGAACACCACGAGCCCCGGTGGCTGCTTACCGGTGTCTTGTGAGCGGCAGGGGCTGGTGGCAGCGGGATGATGAGCGGCGCACAAAATGGCTCCGGAGAGGGCCTGCTTAAAATGGCGGCTGCTCGAGCGCTGCTGCGGCTGGCACCAACAAAGCCCAGCCTCCTTCCTCCTGTAGGCAGGGCAGGGAGAAGCCAGGAGGAGGGAGGGAGGAGGAACCGCCGCCGTGTGAGGGAGAGGGAGGGAGAGGGAAAGAATGTGTGCGCTGGTGATCCACGCAGCAATTCCTGGACCGTTCGCAGGCCGGATCCAGAAGGCAATTGGGCCTGATCCAGCCCTCGGGCCTTAGTTTGCCGACCAATGTACTAAGTAAAATGTGCATAGAAATGAATCTGCTAGTAAAAATAACAAAGATGCATTGCATAGTAGGGTAAACTGCTCCTAGAAATGCATATATTAGGCAAATGTGTCTCTTAGGAGAAATTTGCAACAAAATACTGACGTGTCTTCATGAAGACTTTTAAGTGCAGTATTTTAGTGCAAATTTTTGTTTTTTAACAGTTGCAAACTGATGTCAGAATGTGGAGAAGTAAGGGCAGGAAAAAGGAGGAACTGAGATGGACGGATCCACCTGTTCCACGCAGAAGGTAGATCTCCGGGTAGTTTGCAGTAGATGTGCACGGGTTTCTCCAGCTGTTTAACAATAGCAACATCAAGCCAACTTTCCCCACCTCAATTAGGCTACTTGAAATGAAGAAAGCTTGCCAAGAACAGACTTTCGTGTAAAAGGACGGAGAACTCTTTTTCAGTTCTGCAAACAGATTACTCGGCTCAACAGGCTCTCAGAGGTGCCCTGTTCTTTAATTCCATGCATTTTGCAACCAGTTGCAGAGGCATCACTAATGAATGGCATTCAGGAGCGCTGACTTGAGCCTCAGGTTATGGGTGCCCAATGGCGCCCATGATGTAACGTGATGTCATGACGTCACGTTGCGTCGGTGGCACAGCGGCACTTCCGAGGCCTCATAGGGTCTCAGAGGTTAAGTCTGAGGCCTCATGGGACCTCTGACTGGAAATCGTGTTTGGAGGCCTGGCAGGGCCTCTGATGTCATCTGGGAGGTCAGAGCCCTGACCCAACTTCCATTAGAAATCGGAAGTCACATCGGAACCCTGCATTGTGGGTGCTAAGCACCCACAGTTTTTTTTTTTTGCGTGGGTGCCTCGGTTCTTGTTTTGCCATCTCAGTGCCGTTGGGTAGGAATGCTGGTCTGGATTCCTGAAGATGTCCTGGCCTTGGTTAGCTCACAGGCGTGACTTCCACCATATGTGTGCCTGCTGAGTCACGGCACTGCTTGGCAGGTTGGCACACTCCTCCCCAGGGCTTGGCAGCTTGTGAGTGGGCAGAGTTTTTTGGTACAGCTCGGCTTGGTTCTCCGCTGTTCCAGGGAAAGGCGAGAGGAGTCAGCTGTCAGGATGGGGGTGGAGGACAAGAGATGGAGCACGAGGCCATCCCAGATGGCTTCAACTCAGAGTGACCGGATGCAGCGCAAAGACCAGGCCTCTTCCGCCCCAAGGGAGTTTGGAGACATCTGGCTACTTTCGCTTCCACCTTTGAGATGTCGAGATTTTCCCTGAGGCCTGTCTTTTTAAAATTTATTTATTGGTTTTCCTTTAATACTCACAAGTATATCTTTACATCATAACTTTAAAGGTAAAGGTAAAGGGACCCCTGACCATTAGGTCCAGTCGCAGACGACTCTGGGGTTGCGGCGCTCATCTTGCTTTACTGGCCGAGGGAGCCGGCGTACAGCTTCCGGGTCATGTGGCCAGCATGACTAAGCCACTTCTGGCGAACCAGAGCAGCGCACGGAAACGCCGTTTACCTTCCCGCCAGAGCCGTACCTATTTACAGTCGTACCTCGTGTTGCGTTCACTGCGGGTTGCAAATGGCGTGGGTTGCGAACGTGGCAAACCCGGAAGTGTTTACTTCTGGGTTCCGCCACATGCACAGAAGCGCTCCGCGCGGTCTGCACATGCGCAGAATTGGTCTGCGCAGGTCGCACATGCGCAATATCGCCACTTGGGTTGTGGACTTTTCGGGGTGCGAACGGGACCCCGGAACAGATCGTGTCCGCAACCCAAGGCACTACTGTATCTACTTGCACTTTGATGTGCTTTCGAACTGCTAGGTTGGCAGGAACTGGGACCGAACAACGGGAGCTCACCCCATCGTGGGGATTTGAACCGCCGACCTTCTGATTGGCAAGCCTTAGGCTCTGTGGTTTAACCCACAGCGCCACCCGCACTTTACATCTTGCAATTATACATATTCTTATTTTCAAAGTAGGTTCATGATTGTTATTATCATAGATCGACAAACATTGCTGTACACAAAGAAGAAGAAAAAAGGAGGAGGAGAAAAACCACAGCTTTTGAGTAGTTTCTGTTGATAAGGAAAGGAAAATTGATATATAAGAAAACATTATAAATAAAAAGACGATGAATATAGGCAATAGGTTTATTGGTACAAAATGGAAGAGATGGGAAGTCATTTATTTATGAAGAATATTATCAATTTAAAATTGTTGTTGTTGTTGTTCAGTCGTTCATTTGTGTCCGACTCTTCGTGACCCCATGGACCAGAGCACGCCAGGCACCCCTATCCTCCACTGCCTCCTCGCAGTTTGGCCAAACTCATGCCAGTCGCTTCAAGAACACTGTCCAACCATCTCATCCTCTGTCGTCCCCTTCTCCTTGTGCCCTCCATCTTTCCCAACATCAGGGTCTTTTCCAGGGAGTCTTCTCTTCTCATGAGGTGGCCAAAGTACTGGAGCCTCAACTTCAGGATCTGTCCTTCCAGTGAGCACTCAGGGCTGATTTCTTTAAGAATGGATAGGTTTGATCTTTTTGCAGTCCATTATAGTACATCTCCCCCCCCCCCCCGAGGCCTGTCATGGGCCATGGCCATCACTTCAGATGACTTTAAAAGAGGATCAGGCAAATTCACGCAGAATTAGGCAGCAGCAGCAGCAACAACAACAACAACTACAACAACAATTTTATTATGTATATCCCACGCATCTTGCTGGGTTTCCCCAGCCACTAAGGCTAAGGATCACTAAGGATCTCAAAGGATCTACGTTGGGTCCCAGTACGTTTCCAAGCACAATTCAAAGTGTTGGTGCTGACCTAATAAACAGCTTTGACCCTGCCTACCTGAAGGAGCATCTTTACCCTCATCATTCAGTCCGGACGCTGAGATCCAGACACATTCAGCTTGGACACTTCTGGTGGTTCTCTCATTTGCAAGAAGCAAAGTTTCAGAGAACCAGTCAGAGGGGCTTCTCGGTAGTTGTGCCCACCCAGATTTCAAGGAAATGAACAACTATTTGACTTTCAGAAGACACCTGAAGGCAGCTCTGTATAGGGAAGTTTTTAATGTTTGATGTCTTATTGTGTTTTAATTTGTTGGGAGCTGCCCAGAGTGGCTGGGGTAACCCAGTTAGATGAATGGCATATAAATAATAATAATAATAATAATAATAATAATAATAATAATAATAATAATTAATTATTATTATTATTATTATTACTGCCACAGTGGCTATATTCTGCCTCCATAGTTTGAGGCAGTAACGCCTCTGAATTACAGTTGCTGGGAATCCCCAGCAGGGAGCATACTGTTGTGTTCAGATTCTGTTTGCAGGCTCCCCACAGGGCACCATGAGAACAGATTGCTGGACTAGATGGGACTTGGCCTGATCCAGCGCTCTCTTCTTATGTTCATGTCTTTAGATAGCCAGCGTTGAATTGTCATCCCATCTGTTTTTATACTTTTTGCCATTGGCTCTGCAAGCTCCTTGCCCAATTCTATCTGTTCAAAGTACAGTCGTACCTCGAAAGACGAACAGAATCAGTTCCAAAAGTCCGTTCGACTTCCAAAACATTCGGAAACCAAGACACAGCTTGTGGTTGGCTGCAGGAAGCTGCTGCAGCCAATCGGAAGCCATGACAGACGTTCGCGTTCCAAAGAACATTCGCAAACCAGAACAGTCACTTGCAGGTTTTGCAGTGTTCAGGAACCAAAACGTTCATTTTGCAAGGCATTCGACTTCCGAGGTACGACTGTACACCTTCATGGGGATTTTTGCAGGATAAAATGCAGAAGGGAGGGGCTGGTCAGTGGGGGGTAAGATTTATCCTTTCATTTATTTTTAGTTAACAAGATTTATATACTGCTTAATCAGCCAGAACCATTTAAGCAGGGCACACAACATTTTAAACATCCATTAAAACATACCGAAAAAAATCGAAAGTTGCGCAAAATTTGAAATGTGGAACCAGGAGTTTTAAATAAAATGTACACAATAAAACGACGTGCTAAAATGATTTATTACCATTATATTTCTGGGTAGCCTTGTCTAAACAAAGAAGTTTTTTTTAAAAAAAGCAGGTGCTGAAAACCACACAGCAAAGGAAGCTGCCTAGTGTTAATTTGCAGGGAGTCTGCCAGAGAGGGAATGGGGGGGGGGCAGCTTCTGAATCTTTGAGTCTATAATCCTAACCAGCCTGTTTCTGCACGATTCTTGGGCTTTGGGGCACCTCCTTGGCAAAGGAAGGTCCATCATTGTGGAGCAAGCCGTCTTTTCACAGCGAGTGTGAAAATCCATCCATATCATGACTATGCAGAGCACATAGAAGCCGAAAGCAGCTTTCTGCAGTGATGTCCAATTGCTTGGTCTGGTCTGGGTTCCTGCTATACCAGACGCTTACTTCCCTGCTATGTCTAGGGGGCTGAGCTATGCAATAAATGTTAAGAACTCTGTAATTGCCTTGTTGGATTACCACCAGATCCATCTCGCTCAGCATTCAGTTTCCAATAGCAACCAGCCTCTGGGAAGCTTCCAAGCAAGGCACAAAGGAGGTCGCCACCTTCGAGTTGCTGCCTGGTCCTCAGAGGTAGATTACCTCTGAATGCAGGGGCTCCGTTTATCCATCGGGGCCAATAGCCATTAATGTACTTGTGCTCCGTGAATTGAACTGGTGCTATGTGCGTTTAAGAGCTGCCTGTGTGAGCATTCGAATCCATGTTACGGGTTGAGCTCCCGTTACTCTGTCCCAGATCCTGCCAACCTAGCAGTTCGAAAGCACGCCAGTGCAAGTAGATACAGTGGTACCTCGGGTTACAAACACCTCGGGTTACAAACACTTCAGGTTACAGACTCCGGTAACCTAGAAGTAGTACCTCGAGTTAAGAACTTTACCTCAGGATGAGAACAGAAATCGTGTGCCGGCGGCCCGGCAGCAGTGGGAGGCCCCATTAGCTAAGAGTGGTACCTCAGGTTAAGAACGGACCTCCGGAACGAATTAAGTTCGTAACCAGAGGTACCACTGTAAATAGGTACCGCTGCGGCAGGAAGGTAAACGGCATTTCCATGCGGTCTGGTTTCCGCCATGGTGTTGCATTGCACCACAAGCGGTTTAGTCCTGCTGGCCACATGACCCGGAAAGCTGTCTGTGGACAAAAGCCGGCTCCCTCGGCCTGACAGCAAGATGAGGGCCCAACCCCATAGTCACCTTTGACTGGATCTTACCGCCCAGGGGTCCTTGACCATTTTACCTTTACAAGGAACGACCGGACTTAGTAAAGTAGATCATATTATGAGGCAACAGAGCAGGGGTGAGTGTTTTAGCCAGGCTGGATTGTGTCCCTGAACTCTGAGAATGCTTCTTGCTTGCCTGGATGAAGGATTGTGTGTGTATTTGTTTGTGTGTGAAGAAATCAGCGTATGAGACAAAGGCAAAATTTACATGGTATGTGGCTCCTGGGAGGCTGCCCAGAGGGGAATGTGGCCCTCGGGCTCCTCTCACCCTGACACAGAACAAGGAAACCAGACACAGACATGCCCCGTTCACAGAAATGTTGGTATTGCATCGTTTCTCTTTTCATCCATTGCACAACTTCATACGAGCAGGCAGCGTATATATGAGCTGACAAACGTGCACTTCAAGCGAGTGCAGAGAATGCACAGGTCAGCCCTAAACGTAGCCATGAGCCATGGTGATTTCCCACAATGCCCTGCACAATGCACAAGGGCATTGTGGGATATCAATCATTTTTATTGGTTTTACAAATACAAAATACAAATAAACACAAATTAGTAAAAACATATCTGTATAAAGAGATTCTCTGAATCTCGAGACTCCCCACCCCCACCCCTTCCTTGGAATCTTATTTTAAGCATCTGCAACTGCATATTCATCCATACTCCAATTTTTATATCAAACCATATTATCCATAGTATTTTTTTTCACTACAAGTGAGTCAAAATCCTGCACTTGTTTCCATCTGCTTACAGTGGTCTCCTAGGTAACTTATAATTTCCCCCCATTCTTTTATAAAGTTTTTCTCTTCTTGGTTTCTGAGTTTTCCAGTCAGCTTTGCCATCTCAGCATTGTCTATCAGCTTGGTTTGCCATTCTGCTCTGGTAGGGACTATGTGTGTAATACACAGGGGCGTAGCAAGGTAAATTGGTACCCGGGGGCAAAAAAATCCCCCCCCCCGAGGCATGGGAAGGTCAGGTGGTACCCAGTGCGGAAAATTTCTTGTCAACCCCCCCATTGATTCCCCCCCCCAAAAATGGTTTTACGTTATTTCATATTTTCTTACAAAGGAATAATAACAAGTAATAATAATAAAAAACTTTTATTTATATCCCACCCTCCCCGGCCGAAGTCGGGCTCAGGGTGGCTAACATCAGATACATAACATTGGTATAAAATCAAACAATAATTAAATTACCTCCTAAAAACATCTCAAAATCAAATTAAAGTCTAATTAGATGGCTTTCCACAGGGTTAGGGTTGGGAACAGTAAGTGTTCTCTGAACTGAAATTTCAGCCTTCATGACATAGGAAAACAGCCAAGTGAACAGCTATTTTGGTGGAGGAGGGTCAAGATATTAACCGATATGCATGAAATTTCATATATAGCTATATAATCCCTAGTATAGTAAGATAAGACCTTCGGAGCAGGAATTAAAAAAAAAAAGGTTCCTTGATAATTTGTCACCCCCTCCATTATGGAGCCTGGGGCGGACCACCCCCCACCCCCCTTGCCACGCCCCTGGTAATACACACATAATTGTCAATAACCTAATACATTCTGTATAACCTCATTCCAGATATTATTGTATTCATCCAAGCTGTCTGTTCATATGCTGCCAAATTGTCGTATTGTCAAACCATTGATTAAGGGGAACCGTATATTTATTCTTCCAATCAGTATTGGTCCCTGGTCACCATTAGGGCGCGTAGAATCCATTTTTGCTCTCCTGTTGTCAATTTCTGTACAATGGGTACATTTCAAAAATCATAAATTTAGGGGGGGAATTCCATGAATGCGCCTAAGCCAGTTGCACTTCCTCTCCCAGCTGCGTTTTAATCTCCTGACAGGTCTATTTTGAGTAATAATTTTCTGTGCCCAAAGAATCTGCTGAGGGTTTTAGTAAACCCTGAGAGAAAGGGCAGGACGGGATTCATATTTATTCCAAACTTCCATTCTCTTCCCACACATGAGCTCAGAAAGCGTATGTTTTCCTCCCATTTTGTATTCCGCATTTCTTTGCATCCTTAGATGGGACTGAGTGCGGGGGGGGGGGAGATGGGACCCCCACTCCCCATCCTCAACCAGGCATCGCAGGTGGTGGGTGCAAAGGCAAGGCGGGGGCAGGCCAAACGGCTACCCTGGCAGCTTAATTAATGCCGCCGTGGGTTTTGGGAGCGGGGTGTTTTCGTGCTTTCTGTCTCTGGCTGTGACAGCCTTTGCGGCTTTGATTACAGGATAGAGCGAGCCTGTGAGGCGGGAGAGGATCGAGGGCGGAAGAGGATGGAAGTTGCAGAGGGGCGGGGATGAATCCCCTAAGTGGGGAAGGGTACATGCAGGGATGGCAGCTAAATCGGGATGTGCGGAGGGCTCAAAGCGTGTGTTTGGCAGGGCGGCGGGGAGAGACGTGAACTTTCCGAAGTCAAGGAAAAAGAGCGAGAAAGCTAAAGGGAAAGAATTCGTCCTTTGATCTAGGAAAGGAAAGCAGGAAAGGGTGAACAAATGTAGGAGAGGTTTTGGGCCGGCCCTGCCATTAGGCAGTGTGAAGGTGCTGTCTCAGGTGGTGCAATATTGGGGGTTGGGGAGTGGCAATAAGGCGTTTGAGGAAAGAGCTGTGTTGTGGCAGTCGGCCTGCCCTTCATTTCCTAAGCTAGTGGAGGGTGCTGTCTTGTCACCAGTGTCAAAGTGACGTTCAAGTCAATTGCCCTATGATTCAGCCTGGGTTCTGTATGTGGATCAGGGAGAAATTGGTCTTGTTGCTTTGCCTTAGACAGCGTAATGCCTTGGACTGGCCCCAAGAGAGAACATTTAAGGGAGAAAAACGGAATGAGGACTATTCACTAAACAGCAAAGATTGAGGTCCTGGTTCCCTCCACATGCTCATTTATCTCCTTCTTGCAATGCCTAGAGAGGTCAGGAGGTTTGTTTCCTTGTTTGTTCGGCCAGTGGGTACATTTGAAATTTTGAGGCGGTTTCGTGGGCACCATTCACAAAATGGCTGACGTAGGGGGTGCAGCATAACATAAAATGGCTGCCTCATGTAAAAGAGCAGAAAAAGAGATAGGAAGACAAAATGTTGTTATTATTATTTATTAAATTTGTATACTGCCCTATACCCGCAGGTCTCAGGGCAGTTAACAGGATAGAATTACGATGTAAAAACACAAAATACATAATCAAAATAGAAACAACCCAATAACCCTCCCTATCACAAACACACTTTGAAAGGGCATAGGAACAGGCACCCACATGCTCTTTGCATCTCTCTGTTCAGAACAGAAGGTCAAGTGGACATGTTGAGCAAGGCATGTTAAATATAGGAGATCCCGACCGGAAAGAGCAAGCAGTCTCATGCATGGGGGGTGAAGTGTGAAGTGTAGGTGGGTTCCCTTGAGACAAGACACAAGACACAGAACTAACAGAACAATAACAGCTTATATAATTTCTAACTTTTGATTGGCTGCCACTCCCACTCCCAAATTGGCTGTCGAATAATGACTTCCAGAGCTGCGAATCAACTCAGCAGTTTAAGGGCCAATGGCTGAAAGGCCCAAATCCTGAAATGTTCTGTGATTGGATATCATGTGTTGAATCAGAACACGGGGGTTCAGAACCCTTAGTCCAGACTCAAGCTCAGGCAAACACAGACCCCACTGAATACATAACGGGATTTCCGAGAGGATATTTTCGGAGAACTTTCATGAGCTGCAGTACAGGTACTGAAAGGAACATTGGTTCCCACAGGCACTGGGTTGGCAACCCGTGGCTTACACAGGATGGTCTAAATACCGTACCAGGTGGGTTCATTCACTCTGTGTTTCTAAATTGTGCAGTGAAACAGCAAACCTGGGCCATGGAAACAAGTCTCGGTGTAATCTGTTGTGTCGTGGGTTCTGATAAGAAGTCCAGCAATACTTCGTAGTGAAAACAGCTCTTTATTGTAAGGGATCAGACAAGACTGGGGATAGGGGGTAGGGAAAGCTCTATTTATAGACACATTGGGACTGAGGGAAAAGATACATTTTAGCGGGAACCAATAATATTCAAACTTTCCGGCGGGACCCAATCAGGCTGTGGATTGTGATAGAACACTTCAAATTGACCAATAACAATACTTTACCCTGCTGCCAGAATATCTTATTTAATACACAACACTCCCCCGCACCTAGTTGAGACTATACACGTAATCTTTCAAGTATTGCGGAGGTCTTCGAGTCCTACCGGATCGCCTAACCCCCGGTGTGTCACTCCTTGGACTATCCGTGGTCAGACTTCTCTCTCCAATAACCTCGGGTACCTCAGCTGGAGCTGTGTCACTAGCTGACTCTCTAGGCTGACTAGTTGTTTCCGGGTTAGGTTCATCAGTGGTGATCTCGGTTTCCTGACTCTCGGAGCCCTCCACCCCCTGTGGCCCGGAGTCATCCTGACTAGACTGCTGCGATTCACCGGACGCCGGCAGAGTTGTGCGCGGCTCCTCCCCCCTCGGGCTTACCCTGCTTGGAAACCGGCGCCTTAGCTGGTCAATGTGGCGGCGCATTACTCTGCCATCCTCTAACGTCACAAAATATGACACTGGCCCACTGGGTCGGGTGACCACCCCCGGCACCCATGCGGGTCCCCTTGCATAGTTCCGGACCCAAACCAAATCCTCTGTTGTCAGGTATCGGGTTCTGTCACCCTCGGCAGCCGGTGGTTCTCTTGTATCGCGGCCCGGCACCTTGTCAGGGTGGACATAGTCTAGGATTGTGGCTAACCTCCTTCCCATTAATAATTCAGCTGGGGACTTGCCTGTGGATGCACACGGCGTTGTGTGCTGCAGGAACAACATCCTTGCAATGCGAGCAGACCAATCCCCTTCCAAGAGGCGCGCTATTGCACCCTTGGCTGTGCGCACCATCCGTTCGGCTTGTCCGTTCGAGGATGGATGAAAGGGAGCAGAAGTGACCCCTCTAATGAAATTATCGGCCAGGAATGCCCTGAACTCTTGGGACACAAAAGCCGCCCCGTTGTCTGATACTATGGTCTCGGGTAACCCATGCGTTGCAAACAAAATGCGAAGGGCCCTGATTACAGCAGCTGAGGACATGTTTGGAACAATTGAGACCTCCAGCCATTTCGAGTAGGCGTCTACTACAATTAAGAACACCTTTCCCTGAAACGGCCCTGCAAAATCTACATGGAGCCGGCTCCACGGGTTCTTAGCCCGCTCCCACCAATGCACTGGTGCCCTGGGCATTTCTGGGTGCACCTCCTGGCACGCTCGACAGGTGCGCACCCATTGTTCAATGTCCTTGTCCATGCCAGGCCACCACACATAGCACCTGGCTAAAGATTTCATCCGAACCATGCCCGGATGACCCATGTGTAATGTGTCTAACACCTCATTCTGTAGAGACCTTGGAATAACCACCCTATCGCCCCACAATATGCAACCCTTATGGAGGGACAGCTCATTTTGTCTTGCCATGAAAGGTCTAAATTTCTCTTCCTGAGTCCCACTTGGCCATCCCCTCCCCACCCACACAAGGACACGGGCGAGGACGGGGTCCCTTTTAGTTCTTGCGGCGATGTCGACGGCAGTCACGGGTGGTCCGGGAAGTGTCTCCATCATCATGACGTGCTCGGCCGGGGCTGGGTCGTCGTCGGCTGCTCCAGGTAGTGGTAGACGACTCAGCGCGTCCGCATGGCACAACAGCTTACCCTTCACATGACACAGTTCGTATTGAAATCCATTCAAAAAGATGGACCATCGGAGCATGCGTGGGGACAAGATTTGAGGCGTTTGTTTATGCGGGCTGAACAAACCCAGCAAAGGCTTGTGGTCCGTTTGAATTGTGAAAGGGCGGCCGTACACGTAGTCATGGAACTTCTTGATTCCTGTGACTATAGCCAGTGCCTCCTTATCAATCTGGGCATAGTTCCGCTCTGTGGGGCTCAAGGTTCTGGAATAGAATGAGATTGGACGCTCCGACCCATCCGCCTCCCGGTGACTCAAGACAGCCCCCACGCCATATTGTGAGGCATCACACGCCAGCACCAGTGGTTTAGCAGCATCATAGTGGGCAAGTGTACTTTCCTTTGACAGCACGCCCCGCAGCGTTTCAAAAGCTCTCTGTTGCGGTTGCCCCCAACGCCATGCACACTTCTTTTGGAGTAGCCGATGCAGTGGTTCGGCTATCGATGCCTTGTGTGGCACAAAGGCGTGATAGAAATTGACGAGGCCCAAGAAGGACTGCAGCTCAGCCTTGTTACTAGGTGTCGGTGCTGCGGCGATAGCCTTAACCTTGTCTTCCATGGGGTGGATGCCAGCAGCATCAATTCTGTACCCTAAGAAGTTCACAGCTGCTACCCCAAAACTACATTTCTCTTTCTTTAGTTTCAACCCCGCATCCCGGAATTTGCATAGGACTGTCTGGATGCGTCCCAGTAGTTCTTGAGCATCCTTGCCCGCAATTAACACATCATCAAAATACGGCAGGACACCTGGCAGGCCCCGTAACAGGCGCTCCATAAGACTTTGAAATATGCCAGGTGCCACGCAGACTCCAAACTGCAGCCTATTCACCTTAAAGGCGCCCTTGTGCGTTACAATTGTCTGGATTTCAGCGGACGCTGGAGTCACTGGAAGCTGCTGGTATGCCTGTGCCAAGTCAATCTTTGCAAACACCTTGCCCCCAGCCAGCTTCGCTAATAGTTGGGACACTACTGGAATTGGATACGAGTTGCCCCTGATGGCCTTATTAATCGTACATTTGTAATCCGCACAAATTCGTATTTCCCCATTAGCCTTCAGGGGTGTGACAATGGGTGTTTCCCATTTAGCAGAGTCCACTGGTGAAAGCACCCCTTGCTGTATTAGCTTCTCCAATTCAGCCTCTATTTTAGGCTGTAGCGCAAATGGAACCCGCCTGGGTTTGAGGCGCATTGGCGCAACCCCCGGGTCCAGTTCTAAGTCAATTGGAGGCCCCTTATAACATCCTAACTCTCCATTAAATAGCTCCCCAAATTCCGTGTACAGGGTGTTAAATGTCTCCGAAGCTATCTGGACCGTGTTGAGCCCTGAGATTCCCAACCCTAAGGCCGGGAACCAGTCCGTGCCCAGCAGGCTAGTGCGCTTCCCTTTTGCGATCACAAGCTTTAATACGGCCTCCCTCTCGCGGAACTGTACGTTCACTGCGCACATTCCCAAAATGTCTATGCGGCCAGCGGAATAGGATTGCAGAGTAGCCGGGAAGGGCTCCAATCTCGGAAGCTTACCTCTAGGAAATAACGATCTGGCCGTGTCCTCCGATACGATGGAGAATCCGGATCCGGAGTCCACCTCCATGTTACACGGCTTCCCTTCGATTAGGACCCGCACAGCTGGTTTCCCTTGGGCTGGAAATGGCACAGTTCTGCCCTCGATTTGCGTGAGGTAGTTGCAATCGTCGAGTTGGTGCGTCGCTGTGGATGTCCTCTGACCTCTTGATTTCGCGGACCCCGACGTGCCACTCGACTTGCAGACCCTGGCTATGTGCCCCGTTTTCCCACAAGCATGACACGTAGCTTCTCGGAACCGGCACTTCCTTCTCTCATGTGATCCGCCGCAGCCAGGGCAGACTCCCTGCCGACCTTTATTTGCTGTGCTCTCCTGTCGCACCATCTCTATTCCCCGCACAGGGCTTTGGTTGGGGCTGACATCCTGGTCGTCCACGGTGTGGGTTGACGCTCCAGCTCTCTTTTCGGCTCGCTGGTCCGGGTCTTGCTCCTCTCTCTCAGCGCTTTCTGTCGCAATGGCCTCACGGAGCGCTGTCGACAGATCCATATCTTGTTTTGCCGCAATCCGCCTGCGGCCCTTGCTGCTGCGAAGGCCGCACACAAACCGATCCAGCAGGGCCTCCTCCAAGTTGGCGAATTTGCAGTGTCTCGCCAGCTTCCTCAGTTCGGTGAGGAAAACTGCTACCGTCTCTCCAGGTCGTTGTTGCCTCTTGTGGAATTCGATGCGCCATGTCATCTTCGACGCTGTCGGATTAAGGTGATTGGAGAGGTGTTCCGTAATGCTCGCGAACGACGCCTCCCGCAGTGTCGTGGGGGCCAGAATTGCCCGAGCCAACTCAAAGGTCTCTGCCCCGCAGCAACTCAGGAACAACGCCTTTTTCCTTTCCTCGTCAGTGACCCCTTTTGCTGCCACGCTGAATTCAAAGCGCTCGAGGTAAGCATCCCAGGCCTCAGTTGCTCCGGGATGAAATGGTTCCATGAACCGTGACGCAGCCATCTTAGTGGACTGATCTGTCCTGTCAGTCACAGGGAGTCTTGTCGCCAGAATCAGGTCGCTAGGGTCAGCAGCCCTCAGCCGGCCTAATTCAATCCCATCCTCGTCGCCAGTATGTTGTGTCGTGGGTTCTGATAGCAAGAAGTCCAGCAATACTTCGTAGTGAAAACAGCTCTTTATTGTAAGGGATCAGACAAGACTGGGGATAGGGGGTAGGGAAAGCTCTATTTATAGACACATTGGGACTGAGGGAAAAGATACATTTTAGCGGGAACCAATAATATTCAAACTTTCCGGCGGGACCCAATCAGGCTGTGGATTGTGATAGAACACTTCAAATTGACCAATAACAATACTTTACCCTGCTGCCAGAATATCTTATTTAATACACAACATAATCATCCAGAGGGGTTGATTGGGGTGACCTCCCTGCATCCGTGCTCAGATGCCAACTGTTTGCGATGTTGGCAACTCACATCAAGGCGAGCACAGAGGTGCTGAGGAAGTGATGCCATCAGTTAATTTCGCGTTGTAATTACAGGTGGATGCGAGGTGGGAAAACAAGAGAAGAGACATCACTTATTCATGATTACAGGCGGCTTTTTGGTAACTAAAGTCTTGCCCATTCCGAGGGCAAAGGAGCCCTGCAACAAACCAGGGGCTGCCACTCATGAGTGAAACCATGGGTGCCTGCAGGGGTGATGAGCCATAATCCCTGGATTCCCTGTTTGCAAGCCTCTTGCCTTCTACAACCATAGAAATGTGGCAAAATGGTGTAAACGCTAATTCTGCTCATTCATTCGGCAAGAAACTAGCCTGCCCCAGCCTTTCAGTGTTTTTAACCAATGAATGAAGTAATTTAGGAAACTGGATCTAGCAAAGATCCACAAAGAGAAGGCAACTAGAACGATAGTCCTGTCATCTGGAGAAGAAACGTCTTAGTTCATTTTTCAGCCTTTAATTTTGGTCCTTGGTAGAGAAGTGATTGCTGCGCCATATGAAACAATTCAGATGTCCAGTAGTTCTAGTGTTACAGGAGAGGGAGAAATAAATTTCTCTATCCACTTTCTTCACAACAAGCATCATTTTTACAAACTTCTATTGCGTTTGCCTCTTGCTCGCCATTTCTCTAAACCAAAATGTCCCAAACGTTGCAACCTTTGTTCACAAGGGAGTCACTGCAAATGGTTGCGCAACATGACTCTGACCATGTTGGGCCTCTGCCTTACCCAATGCCAGGGTGCTCCTTCACCCATTCAAGAGGGAATTCGATCCTCAAACCTCGATATAAAATACAGGGTGTTGCTGTCTGGAAGTGGGGAATGTTAACAGATTTCTATATTCTAGGCAACCAGGTATATGAGATTCTGCCAGCCTTGTCAGGGAGTCAAACCTGCAACATTAAATAACATGTTCCAGATTGGGCCTTACCACTGAGAAACACCTTTTCCAGGCTAAGGCTTGGCTCAGATCAGGCCTTGTTCACCTCCCTGGGGTTAATTCATTTCTTTTCTCTCTCTATCCAGGTTTTTAGCACCTATTCCAACGAGGAATATGACCGGCGGAACGAAGATGTCGATCCCATGGCTGCCTCGGCAGAGTATGAACTTGAGAAGCGGGTGGAAAGGCTAGACCTCTTTCCCGTGGAACTGGATAAAGGTAATGGAGAAATCTGGTACAGATGTGAGGTAAAAATGGCTTTTCTGGAGTGGAGAAGGTGGGAGCTCATTTTTTGATTCAGCCACCTGGGGAATGTGTTGGAAAGTTAGGTGTTTCTTTACATTCACACACACATCACCCAGTGAGCATCTGCCCTGGCCACTGAATTGCAATGCATCCAATAGTTCATTTATTTCCATTTGGGCCTGGATAGCAACAATGGTTTCCTAGCCCCACTGCAAGTGCTAATTTTCAAATGATTTTGTTGTCACCTGCCGCTGTCACTGTGAAGTGTCGCGGCCATGTTCATTCCACATACGTTTAAGCTCTGATTTACTCAGGGATGCTGAGATTATTGCGTTATCACCCGCTACTGCTGCTGAGAAGGGTAATTTTGCATACATTTACATTCTAATTAAATTGTCCCAGACGGTATTTTGCATTCCGTTGTCATTAACGCCAGCCTTTACATTCCCTCCCCTTCTTTATTTGTTTGTTTGTTTAAGGATTTACAAACTGTCTCCCCCAAAAAGTGATTTCGAAGCAGTGCGTGCGATGGAAATATTTAAGAAGCAAAAAAAAAAAAAAGGTAGCAAAAATATGCGTAACCATCTAAAAAGCAGATCTTAAAAACACAGGTGCTGTGTGGTATACAATGTAAAATGGCTGGGTCACTCTTCAGGGAAAGCCATTGTTGAGAGAGAGAGAGAGAGAGAGAGAGAGAAGTTCTTTGATAGCTGCCTAAGAGTAAAAATGAAAGGAGATCAAGAGGTGATTCCATAGAGCTGGAGCCGCAAAATTAAAATCCTGGTATCTAGTTGATGTCGAGCATATCTAAGCATATGGGACTCTAAACCGTGTCCCAATAGAGGAACACAACTGGCTGCAAGTTGTATAGGGCTCTGAATGCTAAAAGAAAAACCTTGAACTGAGCCCTGTGGCATAATGGGCAGCCTAGTGGCAGTTTGTGGACTACGGTGGTACCTTGGTTCTCAAACTTAATCCATTCCAGAAGTCCGTTCCAAAACCAAAGCGTTCCAAAACCAAGGCACGCTTTCCCATAGAAAGTAATGCAAAACGGATTAATCTGTTCCAGACTTTTAAAAACAACCCCTAAAACAGCAATTTAACATGAATTTTACTATCTAACGAGACCATTGATCCATAAAATGAAAGCAATAAACAATGTACTGCAGTCACACAATGAATCAATCAATCAGTAGCTGAACTGGGTTACGCACGGTCAGAAAAAAAAGAGCCGCAAAAACGAAAATGCAAAACAAATAGCAAAAACAGGCAGACTTCAGCGTAACACTAGAAAAGGAAGTGCGGCACTCAAATTGGAAGCGCAACACTCAAAACGGAGCATGTTTGGCTTCCGAAAAAGTTCGCAAACCGGAACTCTTACTTCTGGGTTTGCAGTCTTTGGGTTCCAAGTTGTTTGAGAACCAAGGCGTTTGAGAACCAAGGCACCAGTGGCGTAGGAAGGGCGGGGCATAGGGGCGCTCCGCCCCCGGTTCCAGGGGAGGGGGGGTGACACTCCCCGGCCCCTCCACCGCCGCCCAGCACCCCATCCGTGCTTCTTTACAGACGCAGCTGCCCGACCCGCCCGCTCGCTCGCTCGCCGGCTTGCAGCAGCACTGGCTGGATCCACTACACATGCCTGGAAATTCTGGGCATGTGCAGTGCATCCAACGCGTTGTGGCGTCACAATGCATGCAGCGTGACACCCTGCCTCCAGGGGGGTGTCTCCGCGCTGCCGCTCTGGGCGGCGAAGAGGCTTCCTCCGCCGCTGCAAGGTTCCACTGTAATGGAGCTGTGAAGTTATCTGTTCTTGATGTAACTAACACCTTGGCCATATGGGCCAAACTGCTCCTCTGCAGGAATGATCACAGCTGTGTTAGCAGCAAAGCTTTAACCACCTGTATGGGTGTATGTGTTTGTGTTTGTACATAAAACCTGACAACACTCCATGCATCTGATGAAGTGAGCTTGAAGTCTAGGGCTGGGCGAGATCTGGTTTTCAACTTTGTGACCAGCTAAATATTGCAAATATACCTGTATATCACAATGCCTGAGATATGGATGGAGGCATCGGCTGGCAGAGGGCCTTCTCGGTAGTGGCACCCGCCCTGTGGAACGCCCTCCCACCAGATGTCAAAGAGAAAAACAACTACCAGACTTTTAGAAGACATCTGAAGGCAGCCCTGTTTAGGGAGGCTTTTAATGTTTAATAGATTATTGCATTTTAATGTTCTGTTGGAAGCCGCCCAGAGTGGCTGGGGTATAAATAATAATTATTATTATTATTATTATTATTATTATTATTATTATTATTATTATTCACGGTTTTCCCCACATCGTGATTTTTGCATAGCGCATACATATCATGATTCGCAATATATTGCCAGGTCAGAAATTATGAAACTAATATCACAATCCGGACTTCAAAGTGGTTTCAAGTGATATATCGAAACCTTACGTCATGATAAAATTGGTTAATCTTCGAGGTGCCACAGGTCCCTTTGCTGTTTTCACTGCAGCAGACTCGCACGAGCACTCCTTTGCAAATTGTAGGAATTAAATATCTATTAGGCCTCAAGCAAATAGCAGCTGCGTCCCCCATGAGTAAAGACAAACTGCATTAGTTATTTGGGTAGGGTTGATTCAAGAAGGTGTCCTCATACCCCTGGGATGTTCCCCTAAGTTGTCGTCGTCCCCCGGAGGATCATATTTAGAGCCTGGCTACCTGTTACACCCACCTTGCCCTATCCTTTTGGGTCTTTTTCTTACCTTAAGAGCTAATTTTTCATAGAAACTGGGATGTGGTCAAAGCAAGGAAAGTAAACAACTCAGGAAATAAACAACAAATAAGGAAAGGGCCTTTATTTAAATGTTCCCTCCACGCTACCACCAAGAACGTTAATTCTTAAGACCTGAAGCACTGATACATCAACGGTCCCTAATTTGCATGTCCTGATTTTCTTCTTTGCTTCTGATTTCATGGGCGATGCTTGGATCTTCTTGCCTGTGGTCCAGTCCATGTTCAGGGTGCACCGCAATGTGAACAGAGAAATTTCCACCCATTTCCCCTGCTATTAGTTTACATCTGCAATGTGAAGAACATTGCGATTGTTCTGACTTAGTAGTTCAAAGGAGTTTTTATTGACTTATCCTTGTGCTTATCTGTTGTATTTGTTGCAATATGCTGTCCAGGGCTGTAACTTGCCCCGTGACCTAATTCTGGTAACTTCCCTGGAACCTCGTGTTCTTAAGAAAAACCACCTTTTAGCACTACCTGTATATAATGAAGCTCTGAAAATTATCCATGAATTTCCTGACTACTACCCTTTTAGTTCTAATGCATGGTTGGTACTTTTTGTTACAACTTAAGAGTGGACAATTTGGTGATGCTAACTGAACAGAACTGTTCAAGAATCTTGGTATGAAATAATCTTGCTTAAAGTGTACTTGGGACTGTCTGCTATGCCAGCAATATAGTACATAATCTAGAATTTCATGCATTTGTATCCTAAGTGGCGTTGCTGTGCTGAGGACAAAAAAACCTGTGTCTAGTGAGATACAGTATTTCTCAATAGATAAGCATTTTTATGTTAAGTTGTCACGCAGGTAACAGTCTTAGGTAAATACGTAACACAGCGCTTAGTCTTTTATTTTATTTTTAGGTGTTCTTTTGTACATGAAAAGTATCAGAGAAATCAGTGTATTATATAAAATGCAAACTATCATAATATTGATGACATCTAAAAAAAATAAAATAACAATCACCTTTTGCTTTCCCTCGTGCAGATTCCGAGGGGCTCGGAATCAGCATCATCGGGATGGGAGCCGGTGCTGATATGGGCCTAGAAAAACTTGGCATCTTTGTCAAGACGGTGACAGAAGGAGGAGCAGCTCACCGAGATGGCAGGTCAGTCTGGTTGGCGTTGAACCCACTGCAGACGCGCTAACTTTGACTCACAGAAGGGAGTGCTGGGAGAAGGGGGAAGAAAAACCCTGCTAGCTGCAATGTGGTGTGTTCCTCCTGCGCTTATCAAGTCAACATGGGCAAGCATTCCATGCCTCTGGGTCAGCATTTACCAAACTTGGGTCTCCAGCTGTTGTTGGACTACAACTCCCATCATCCCTAGCTAGCAGGACCAGTGCGATGGGAATTGTACTCAGGGCCGGATTTAGGTTTGATGAGGCCCTAAGCTACTGAAGGTAATGGGGCCCTTTATATGTCCAGCTGTCCTTTGTCAACAACAAATTGTCACTTTTTTGTGTTGAATATATGCTATATGGTAATTTATGGACCTAATAGGTATCTAAAGCCATTTGCACATAACAAAATATGTATTTTATCAAAGTAATTGTTGAACTGAAATACAATTAAGAAGATATATTAATAGTGAAATACAATTTTTTCTCCTTTATTATTTTGGGGCCCCCAAGAGAGTGGGGCCCTAAGCTATAGCTTGTTTAGCTTATATGTAAATCCAGCACTGATTGTAGTCCAAAAACAGCTGGAGACCCAAGTTTGGGAAACCCAGCTCTGGGTGAAGGGATACTGGCAAGCAACCATACATACTCTGCCTTTATCCCAGACAGGGACTCAAGGCGGCTTACAGATAAGAACAACTAAAAACGGAGAATACAAAGACATTGGGAAAGAAATGGAGAACGCAGGTGGATGATGAGTGCTTATCTGTTTTCGGGAGTGAAACGGGAGGAGAGGGAACATTCAGATTATACTCAATGTTCAACCATGTGACGCTCACTGCACGAGAGCGGACAATTCTGCTGAAAATTATGAAGTACTTTCCCCCTTCCTTTTCAACAGGCAGAGAAAGCTGGAGGGGATAAACGTCACATGCACACAGAGTGAAGAAGGAGCTTCTTGCTGCCTTTCTCCATCCGTTCTTTATCCCTCTGCTCAGAAAATTCCTAACTTTCCTTAGGAACTGGGAAGGGATGTAGCAGGGACAACAATCTGCTAAGGAGAGATAAAGAACAGAGAGGAAAGGCCTCCAGAGGCCACACCCACATTGTACATATGAAGCACCTTTAAAGCACATTGTCGTCGTCCCCCTGCCAAGAATGCTGGGAACTGTAGTTTGGCCCTGCGTCGAGCTACGATTCCCAGCTCTCCCATTCCTAGGATTCTTTGGGGAAAGCAACATGCTTTAAATTTACGGTGTTTTGATGTGACACGAGTCTCTTCCTTCACCACCTTGTGTGCATGTTTATATGCCTGTGGTTTTTTCTGTTCCCTCCAACTTTCTTGGCTTGTTCATGGGAGAGCAAACAGAATTCTCAGCAGGCAAAAACTTACGCATGGCGGGGATGCTCTCATGCAGCGAATGTTAGTTTGCGGCCAGGCTCTCAAGAGTCTTTCAGCGTGATCCTAAGCACCGAGTTGAAGGGGAGTTTACTGAGTTACTGACTTAATTCCCTTATAAACGTGTTGAGGGCTGCATGTTTGTTTCAATAAGAAATAAATAAGGAGATGGAATGTTTTTGTGGAAGGCAGGGTTATTTAACCAACTGATTTCCCGGTTTCATAACAGACCCGGACATATCGTAAAACAATGATATGGCGAAGCAACAATTCTCGTACTGTTCTGCAATGAAGAGCCAAGCTTTTTTCCCTGAGGAAATTTTTAAGATGGCAGAAAGCATGCTCTGTTCCAGCAGCACCTTATCCATTGTTGACAGTTTTCTGGAAGGTGTGATGTGCATCACAGAGGAAGGAGGGTGCAAGGAATGGGCAATCCATCACCCTTCACCTGTCAATTGATTTTCTCTTAAACTGCACCTCCTGCCTCCATTCTTAATTTCCCCCCTTCCAAAAGTGCTTTGGAAAGAAGAATGGATTTGGGTGGCTTGGTTATACCGTGACCACAATGTAACAGAGATTCTTGATCTCAATACTACTACTACTACTACTACTACTACTAATAATAATAATAATATTTATTATTTGTACCCCGCCCATCTGGCTGGATTTCCCCAGCCACTCTGGGCGGCTTCCAACAAAAATCAAATACATTAAAATATCACACATTAAAAGCTTCCCTAAACAGGGCTGCCTTCAGATGTCCTCTAAATGTCTGGTAGTTGTCTATCTCTTTGACATCTGAAGGGAGGGCGTTCCACAGGGCAGGTGCCACTACCGAGAATACGGTATGTCACAGCTAGGGGAACACTTATCGAAATAACAGTTGGATCATGTTCTGTGATTTATAATTTTGTTTACCCAGTGAAAATTAAAAAGGCATGTTTCTGATTAATCGGTAGCACCTCCTGAGCAGTGTAAGCTGCTTTGGTTTAGCTTTGAACCCTGAAAACATTTTCGTATTAGAGGAAGTCAAACTGTACTCACCTTACGGTGCTGTTTTTAATTGCTGGGATTACACCTGCCATGGCAGGATTCACTCTCTGCCCAAAATAGTTTGAGGTGAAATCACCTCTGGAAGATCCGTAGTATGGAGAGAGCAATTAAAACCTTGAAGACTATGGCCTTGTACAAGGAATAAAGAATCCCACGGGTTGACAGCAATGAGATAATGAGTTATGGCATTTGTGATGTGTTTTGTGTTTGAGTAATCACAAGGTGTGGGATTTGATGTTATATAGAAAGGTAGTTACATGGATATTTATTTATTTTCATTTTATTCATTCATTTCATAAAGTTTATGCACTTCTGGATTGTAAAGAACCTCAAAGCGGTTAACAGTAAAAACAAAACAAAATCACGATCATACTTTTTAAAACATACAAAAGTTAAAATATTAAAAAAGATTAAAATCACCTCAGCTGTGAAATGAACAAGGAACATTGTAAATTATTGCTGCCTTTCTGGATCAGCCCAACACTTCCAAAGGGAGCCTGTCAGATGCTCCAGGTCTCCTTCAAGCAATGACAAGGTCATCCAGTTTCTGCTGTTTATACCCACCAGCTGTTAATCAGAGGCATAAAACCATTACTGAACTCAAGGGGTCTGTTTTCCTGTCATATCTGCTGATTTCGCCACTAGAACGCGTCTAGTAGTTAGTCATTGCGCATCTTGTAGCAGAGAGGTCTGCAGGCTTAGCTGTGTGGAGAACTTCTTCCTGTTCTGAACTTGGGACCCGCTGCCAAGGGATGGGATTGGGTGACCCTGAGTTCTAGAATCATTTTGGAAACTTCCTTCATGCCTTGCGCCCTCCCCTGCCCCCCCCAACTTGGCTTGTTTTCATAGATAAGCTAAAAAAAATAAATACCCGAGGAATTGTGATGAAGGGGCAAAGGGCAATCAGAGGTGCGAAAGAGGCAGAGATGAGCAGGGCCTTCCATCAGTGGCACACTGCATTTCTGTGCAAAGCTCAGAGGAACGGCTTCTCTCCTCTGACAGCCTGGGACAGGGCACTTCATCTGTTCTCCTCCACCAGCCTCCTCACTTGCCTGCATGTGATTTCTTGTCACCTGCGGCTATTGGCTTAAATGCAAGGCTGATTAAGCAGAATTCTAAACAAAGCAGACCCTGTCAGGTCCCAGTACAGTCGAAAAGCAGATGGAGCATGCTGCGGTGCTCCAGTATATGATAAATAAATGATTCCCTCCGCCTGCAAAACGTTTCAAGCGTCTGCTCTCGGATTCTTTTAAGGGGTGGTCAGGCCTTTTCAATGGTGAATCGACCCTCCGGATCTCTCTCAATTCTATCCTGCAGAGAGAGCGCTGTTGCGCTCGTGCCTGGTTTGCAGTCTTCCCCACAGACATCTGGTTGGCCACTATGAGAACAGGATGCTGGACTAGATGGGCCTTTGGTCTGGCCCAGCGGGGCTCTTCCTGTTGTGTCCTTGGCCCAGCAATCCGCGTGGGGAACTCGAACACGCAGCCGATCCAGCGGGCTTGAAATACCATCCCCGCTGACAGCGATTTCAAACCTGCTTTCTGCAGGGATTCAAGTTTGCAACAGAGAACTTGGTTGCACAGTCCATCCTGGTACATCACACATG
Source organism: Lacerta viridis (assembly GCA_900245905.1). Lineage (NCBI taxonomy): Eukaryota > Metazoa > Chordata > Lepidosauria > Squamata > Lacertidae > Lacerta > Lacerta viridis. The sequence goes on along the minus strand of OFHU01000864.1, from coordinate 426,064 downwards.
ACACGAGACTCTAAATCTCTGGGTCATGAGTTCAAGCCCCACGTTGGGCAAAAGATTCCCGCGTTGAAAGGGGTTGGACTAGATTACCATTGTGGTCCTAGCTCTGCAGTGCTATGGTTATATGGGTCAGGCAGACATGGTTTGGGGGAAAAAGCTTCGCGGGCCAAATTTGGGCTGGAGTTTCCCCACTCCTGCTATATTCTGTTAACCTAATTGGAATGGGCTTTTTAGGGGCTAAAGCTGAAATGCTTCAGGGCTGGCATGCCTTTCATTGATTGCTCGCTCCCAAGTTTTTAAGCAGCATTTCAGCATTTTTAATGTGCCGTTCCCCATCACGAAGTTTTCTGAAGGGGCAGAAGCTGAAATAAATATATACGACACAGAATGTTACAATAATAGATCCTTAACCAGCCCGTACCCATCCCAGGCCACCAATTTAAATCAAGAAGCAACCACTGTCTCTTTGCTGGAACCGAACGCCTTAATGCTCCCTGTGTGTTTTCTCACAGAATTGAAATGTTTGTGGGGGGGGGGAATGAAGGGGTGGCGGTGGGGGAGAAGAGAAGCAACTCTGGTGCTAAATGCCAGCAGGGCTGCTGCTCGCTGTCATAGCAACAAACATGGCTGCCTGCCCAGTTCCAGGGGCACCAGTGAAATATAAACAGGGGGTATTCATGGGAGAACGCTTGGTAAGATTACAGAAACCGCTCACCAAGTTGCATCTGGCAAAGGATCTTTCGCATGCTCAAGATGTTCTTCTTATTGGGGTTTTTTGTTTTGTTTTTTGTTTTACCTCTGGTCAAACAATGTGTGGACGCCACCTGCTCTCTTTTAAAACTGACCTGCCTGAGTTTTCTTTTCCACCTGCTCATCTGCTCATAATAATAATAATAATAATAATTATTATTATTATTATTATTATTATTATTATTATTATTATTATTAATTATTTGTACCCCGCCCATCTGGCTGGATTTCCCCAGCCACTCTGGGCGGCTTCCAACAAAAATCAAATACATTAAAATATCACACATTAAAAGCTTCCCTAAACAGGGCTGCCTTCAGATGTCCTCTAAATGTCTGGTAGTTGTCTATCTCTTTGACATCTGAAGGGAGGGTGTTCCACAGGGCGGTGCCACTACCGAGAAGGCCCTCTGCCTGGTTCCCTGTAACTTGCTTCTTGCAGTGAGGGAACTGCCAGAAGGCCCTCGGCGCTGGATCTCAGTGTCCGGGCTGAATGATGGGGTGGAGATGCTCCTTCAGGTATACAGGACCGAGGCCGTTTAGGGCTTTAAAGGTCAGCACCAACACTTTGAATTGTGCTCGGAAACGTACTTCTGTTTTCCCGTGGAAATTACTTGTTGAGGCCTAGGCAGGCTCATCCAGCCCCCCCCCCAACAAGAGTGGCCTGGTGGTGGCAATTCTGCCTTCGCATTGTGAGCTGTAGTGGCATGAATGCAAAGAACGAGAGAAATGTCCTTCTCGGTGCCTTAAAGTCACATAGAGAGAGAGAGCTGTGTATGGGGATTGGGGTGTGTGCGCTTTATGGGGGGGGGATGTTGGTTTTGAACAGAGGAGACCAAATATTACCTTGGGCGAGTCATGTCGCTATGTTGCATTCTAACTTACTGGCAACTGAGTAAGAGAATATGAAGCCCTTTATATACGGGAAAGTGTTAAATAACTGATTGATTAAAAAAAAAATAACCGCAGTATTGCAGATTGATTAAAAAACAACAACAACAACAACAACACGTCTTCCATTTTCTTCTATAAATGAGAACATGGCCAACTTCCATGGTGCTCGCTGGGTTTTAAAAATACAGTGGTACCTCGGTTTTCAAACGTCCCTCTTGACGAACATTTCTCTGAAAACCCGGGTGTAAATGCTTCCGTTTCCGAATGCGCCTTGGAAGTCGAACGGCTTCCGCTGCGCGTTTTTTCAGTTTTCTCAATCGAATTTGCAGGCAGCCCTTTGTGCCTCGGTTTTGGAACCTGAACGGCCTTCCGGAACGGATTACGTTCGAGAACCGAGGTGCCGCTGTATATGCAAGTTTGGCATATACAGAAGGCAGAAGGCCTCTTCTTCTTTGGCTTTGCACACATATATATTGCAACTGAGTGGTCAGTCCCCTTCTAACTGTCTCCATCCTTTTCTTCCTCAGGATCCAGGTAAACGACCTTATCGTCGAGGTGGATGGCACCAGTCTGGTGGGTGTGACCCAAAGCTTTGCTGCCTCCGTGCTGAGGAATACCAAGGGTAGAGTCCGGTAGGGGAACGGTGTGCACCCCAGTTTTGTGATGGGACCAGAATTTGTTTTATTTGTCTGTCTGGGAGTGGGGGGGGGGGAAACAGATATAGAGGAGAGCGGAAGTATTGCCTCAGATAGAGCTCTCTGATGCATCGTGGGAAATGTTCTCGGAGCAGTCATTTTGTTTGCTGTGAAATGGTTGTGGGTGTAAGATGGCAGCTGAAAGGTTTTCCGAGCTGCCGTGGTACTGCTTCTTCTGCTTATTTATGTAGAGTTGGGGAGATATAGGACTGTATTGCCTTGGTGAGTTCATTACATCAAGGGGCTACCTTCTCAATGGTCCTCTGGAGATATTTCTTGCTCTCAATTGAAGTTGATAGAATGTTCTGTGTGTGAAGCAGCAGCAACAGAAATGCATAGGAATGGATTTAAAAAACCAAATAAAGCAGGCAGGGTTAGAAGCTCCCTTTCATTGCAGTGCTTTCAGCTAATCATGCCAAAGAGTATAAAAGAACCTAGACGATGATGACATTTCTCTCTCTCTCTCTCCCCCCCCCCCCGGCAGAGTTCACATCTTTTCTTTCTCTTCTTTCCTCTGGCGGGGCTTCTGAGTTTCTAAATGCCTTCTGCCAGAAACAAGTGCAACAGATGGAGGCTTTTCCTGTTAAATTGCTACCTGTCACTTAGCTGCTGTTGTTCTCGTTGTTGTTTTCAAGGCACTAAAATGTAGCTTGAAGGCTCCCTTTTTGTTGCGGCATTTTGAAAGCAGAGAACAAGCTACACAGGGTTAAAAACAGAGGAAGAGGCGGCTGTGTCTTTAAGTTTGTGATGCACAGAAGTTCAACTGGTTTGGCTTTCCCCCCCCCCGTCATGGCTATATGGTGGGAGACAGCCAGCACCTCTGGAATTTCTGCTTATTATGCTGTCTTTTAAAGGTATATTCCTTTTAAATGAATATTTCAAAGCGTATTCTCAGTGGGTACTTGTACCTGCATGTAAAAGCCTACTTCAGTTCCGACAGACGGCACGCTTCAAATCTGCATCTCAGCCTCTTAAAGTTCTGGTTCAACACTCCTCATTTCATTTCCTGGTCAAGTGGGCTCTCCTCCCTTTAGCTGTTCCTTCCAGGTCTGAGTGCCCAATTCATATCTCCTTTTTCCTGCCTCTCTGGCAAATCTCCCTCAACCTCAACAGAAAGTTAAATGTTGCCTCACGCTCCGCCAATTTGATAGCATTACTTGAAGAGCCAGGGGGCACCGAGACTCTGAAACACTTGTTCTTGTATGTTAAGAGGAGACGTACTGGCTAGATTCGCACATCACAGTGAGTGAGGATTTCGGACCCTCCAAATGTCCCTATTTTCCATGGACAGTCCCAGGTTTACAGAAGCTTGGCCTGTTTTTCATCCCACCCAGTTATTCGTATATCTCTATTTCCACTGTTCTGGCCCAGCAGTGCCCAGAGAACTGCAACCGGGAGGGAGTCTGCGAACAGGCCTTTGGCTTCCTAGGAAATGGACAGCGGCTGGAGGAATAGCCCACTCAGCATTTGGTTCCATGTTAAACCGGGGAGCAGTGCCCATTGCGCCCCAGAGTGCGCCCCGATGCACCATGGGAAAGTGTCCAATGTCATGCCCGTTTTATTATTTCCTACGAAGCGAAACAAGTGTTTGGTTCAATGGAAATGTGTATATGTGCGAGTGAGGGAGACCATAGGGCTGTTGAATTACCCTGTCAGCTGTGGTTCTTCTGTTTTTGTCCTTTTATCTATATGGCTGCCTCTGCGCACGCCCCCCCCCCCTTTCTCTCTCTTTTAAATCTCACCAGAGGCATTTGGCCTGACTTTTTCCTGGCAGCATTAAGAATGAGAGGTTTGGCCCCATCCCAGGATCCTTGCATCGGTGGTTTTTGAAAGAATGAAAATCAAGCCAGAAAACCTCTCTCGCCCTCGCTCTGCCACACACACACACACACACACACAGAGGCACATATGGGCACTCCCTGGTTCCTTCAACAAAAAGGGTGGTGCAGTTTATTGGGGGGGGTCACACCTAGAACCTAACCCATCGAGACTTGAGTGCTGATCGGTTCCCAAGCGACGGGAACCTCAACTATGAGAATGTGTTGCTAGGCAACTAGTTTCCTCCATACTCCACAGGCACCATTCTGCCTTCCCAGATAGAAAGCCCCTGTTAACCAGTTAAAGGCTTTGGTAATCCATTTAACTGGTGCTCCGGCCCATTTTTTTATCACTGCTAAAAAAACCCACCACCCCACACACACCCCTTGACACTGTGCCGCGTGAACTCAGGTTGCACAAACACAAGACCCATGCCTAAATGTCACTTTCGGGAAACAAGAGTTAGCAAACCTTCCAGAAAATAAGACCGCCTCACTGATGTTGAATAAAATGTCCTTCCCCCGCCCCTCCGGGCCATTTTGGTGGGATGCGAGTTGTGTCAGGATGTCACTTCCTCTCATCTAGAAGCCCTAGCCCTGATCCCATTTGGGAGCGGGCAGCTGGATGTAGTGGCTGCCCAGTTGGGAAAGAAACACACTCTGCACATGCTCAGAGGCGCCCGTCGTTATACTTTTCACATCGCAACCAGTTTCTGAGCCTTGCTTGCAGACGCGGGCTGTGGCGGGCCTCAGGCTAAGACCAGGCTCCTGAAATCTGTATGGCTTTCTGGTTCCATGGACATATACCCACCGCCTCCTTGATTGCAACAACTCTATCTCTGCCCCCCCCAGCCTAAAAACAATGGGTTGCAACTTGTCAAATATTGGGGACCAAATAGATACAACAAGAAAGATTTATTTCTTTATATGCTGCTATATATATATATATATATATAAAAATAAAAACAAAACCCCAAAGCAGAAGATCCATCTAGAGGACTGTGGCAGTGAGACTCCCAATTGTTATTGAATCAGTGGCTCGGGTTGGAGGGGTTTTTAACCCTTTAACGTCATTTCCTCAGCCAAAATCTCACACACCCAAAGGTGCCATAAGTCCTGCTGTGGGAGAAAGACAGGCACAATACAATATCTATATCCCCCCGCCCCCCGTTGAAACTTAGGTGGTGGGAGAGTCAGATGAGGGAAAACAGGGACGAGGAAGAGTTTAACCTCCCCTCCCTCATCAGCAGCATTCTCCCGATCAAAATAGCTCTGACAACTATTTTTAAGTTTTAAAACACCAAAATATCTAATCACAGATTCCCCCACAGCGCAGGTATTTTAGCCCTCAAAAATGGTGGCGGGGAAGGCCTTCCACTTAGTGGGATGAGAGGACTTCGGTCCTCGGTGTACCTCCTTGTGTGACCGAAGAAGAATTGATTCTACAAAATAAGCAAATCCGTGCCAGCTCAGAAACTGACTGTACTGGGATCTTTTTGAGCCCAGTGCATATATGTGTGTGTGTATCTATCTACCTGTTGTGTATTGAGCAATAACACAGTCTAGTTGTTAGCATAATGTATTGTGTCGTTTTACAGTCTTTATTTGAATGTACTAGTTACAGCGGGAACAGCAACCATTTGCTGAGGCAGGGAGCAGAATTTGGATCCTCTGTTGGATTGGCTCCCACAGGAGGGAAGCCGTGCCATTGGCTCCCGCCAAAATGTATCTCTCTCCACTAGATAACTGCTTCTATATAAACCCCAGTTTTCCCCATTCCCTTGAGTCCTTCCAGCACGAGAAATAAAGAAATGTTGTACCTACTTCTTGCCTCCAGTCATTGACGACATTACATTCTGGCGACGAGGATGGGATCCGGCTTGCCGTAAATGGAGGACAGTGATCGGCAGCCGGAGTCAGCAGAAGAGGAGGAAGAAGTCGTAAACGCTCCTGATCACGCCATGGCAGGAAGTAAGATAATTGAGCCGTTCAAACCGGGAGCCGCAGAGGCTTGGGACTCCTATCTCCAACGTTTTGGGTTTGCTGCTGCCGCGCAAGGAATCACCAACAGCGACAGGAAAAAGGCTGTTTTTCTGAGTTGCTGCGGTGCCGAAGTTTTCGAGTTGGCCCGAGGGTTGGTGGCTCCTCTCACGCTAGAAACAGCGACGCTGGTGCAGATAACAGAACAGCTTACGAAGCACCTGGCCCCAACAGCAACTAAGACAACACGCCGCATAGAGTTCCATAATAGGAGGCAGAAGGATGGCGAATCGGTCTCCATGTTTCTTGCTGAGCTGAAGGTCCTGGCGAGACAATGTCAGTTCGTGGCTCTTGAGGAGGCGTTGCTTGACCAGTTCATTGGCGGCCTGAGCAGCAGTAAGGCCCGCCGTCGAATCGCTGCAAAGGAAGAGGTGGATCTAGCAACGGCAGTGCGCGAGGCCTTAGCCACGGAGACCGCAGAGGGGGAAAAGCAGAAAAACCCACAACGAAGCACCAGGCCGGCAGCAGAAACAGCCCACGCCATGTGCAGCCAGGAGTCCAGCCCGTCCCAGAGTCCATCCCGCGCCGTGGGATCCCTGGGGGCTGGTTCATCGGGAACAAAGGGAAGAAAACTAGAATGCCCCGGTTGCGGGGGTGCGCACGAACGTCGGAAGTGCCGGTTCCGGAATGCCACGTGCCGCATTTGCGGAAAAATGGGCCACATTGCTCGGGTATGCAGGTCGGCTACCGGGGGAACATCAGGATCCCCGCAATCGTCCCGGCGACAGGGAAACTCATCGGCACACGTTGTGGACGACTGCAACTACCTCACCGAGATTGAGGGCAAGACTGTTCAGTTTCCTGCTCAGGGGAAGGCATCAATCCAGGTCAGCATTGAGGGCCACCCTTGCCAGATGGAGGTAGATTCTGGGTCAGGATTCACGATTGTCTCTGACAAAACGGCGAGGTCGTTTTTTTTAGGGGGTAAGCTTCCTCCATTGGAGCCTTTCCCCGCCACGTTACAATCGTACTCGGCCTGCCGGATACACATCCTTGGGATGTGTCCCGTCAATGTAAGTTTTAGAAACAAAAGGGCTGTGCTTAAGCTGGTGATTGCCAAGGGAAGGCGCACTAGCCTATTGGGAACAGACTGGTTTCCTGCTTTGGGGCTGGGCATATCTGGGTTGAACGCCATAACAATAGCACCAAACACATTCGAGAAGCTGTATGAGGAGTTCACACCATTATTTGATGGCAGTCTGGGGTGCTATAAAGGGCCTCCCATCAATTTTGAGTTGGACCAAGGGGTGACTCCAGTCCGCCTTAAACCAAGACGAGTACCATTTGCCTTGCGGCCCAAAATAGAGGCAGAACTCGACAAACTAGTCCAGCAAAAAGTTTTGGAACCAGTTGACTCAGCAAGGTGGGAAACCCCAATAGTGACCCCGCTAAAGGCAAACGGGGAAGTGCGTATCTGCGCAGACTATAAATGCACAATCAATAAGGCAATTCGGGGAAATTCTTACCCCATTCCAGTGGTGTCGCAACTGCTAGCAAAGTTGGCGGGGGGCAAAGTATTTGCAAAAATTGATCTTGCCCAGGCGTACCAGCAGTTACCTGTAACACCACAGACCGCAGAGGCTCAGACTATTGTAACCCACAAAGGAACATTTAAGGTAAACCGATTGCAATTTGGAGTAAGTGTAGCTCCGGGAATATTCCAGGGCATTATGGAAAGGTTATTAAGGGAAGTACCGGGCACCCTCGTGTATTTTGATGATGTCCTAATATCGGGGAGGAACCCCCACGAGTTGGAAAGCCGCATCAGACAGGTGCTTTACAAGTTTCAGGAAGCTGGACTCCATCTAAAAAAGGAGAAATGTATTTTTGGAGTTCCTACGGTGGATTTCCTCGGTTACACCATTGATGCTGAGGGGGTGCACCCCATGGAAAGCAAGGTTAGGGCCATCGCTAATGCACCCAAACCCAGCAACAAAACGGAACTCCAATCATTTTTGGGTCTGGTAAACTTTTACCATGCGTTTTTACCGCACAAAGCAGAGGTGGCAGAGCCCTTGCACAGGCTTCTGCAGAAGAAGTGCGTCTGGCATTGGGGAAAGCCACAACAAAAGGCTTTCGAAACTATAAGGGGAATGTTATCTGCTGAGAGTGTTTTGGCACATTATGACGAAACGAAGCCCCTCGTACTTGCTTGTGATGCATCGCAATATGGGTTGGGAGCTGTGCTCAGCCACAGAGAGGCGGATGGGTCAGACAGACCCATCTCATTCTATTCAAGGACTCTTACATCCACCGAGAGGAACTACGCGCAGATTGACAGAGAGGCATTGGCTGTGGTAGCGGGGGTTAAGAAATTCTATGACTATGTGTATGGGCGATCGTTCCTAATAGAAACGGACCACAAGCCGTTACTAGGCCTGTTTAACCCCAACAAACAAACTCCTCAAATCCTGTCTCCTAGAATGCTCAGGTGGTCGATTTTTTTAAATGGGTTCCAATATAAAATATGTCATGTAAAAGGGAAATTGCTCTGTCACGCAGACGCCCTCAGCCGGCTGCCACTCCAGGGAACTGGTGATTGTGATCCAGCACCAGCCGAACAGGTCATGATGTTGGAAACACTGCCAGGCGCTCCTGTGACCGCGGAAGAAGTGGCGGCCAGGACGCGTAAGGACCCCACACTCTCCCGAGTCCTTGCCTGGGTAGGGAGGGGGTGGCCCAGTGGGGGCCAAGAAGAAAAATTCCGCCCATTCGTAATGCGGCAGCATGAGTTGTCACTTCATAAGGGGTGCATACTGTGGGGGGACAGGGTGGTCATTCCCAACCCACTGAGGAATCGCATTCTAGAGACATTGCACATGGGGCACCCAGGAATGGTCAGAATGAAATCCCTGGCACGTTGTTATGTGTGGTGGCCAGGAATGGATAAGGAAATAGAAATGTGGGTACACACGTGCAAAACATGCCAAGAGGTTCGACCTGAGGTTCCCGGGGCACCCATTCATTGGTGGGAACAGGCAAAGGCGCCATGGAACCGTATTCACATTGACTTCGCGGGCCCTTTTCAAGGGAAAACATTTTTGGTTGTGGTCGACGCATACTCGAAATGGTTGGAGGTAGCCTTAGTTTCTAGTCCCACATCCGCAGCCGTTATCAAAGTTTTAAGGCGTTTGTTTGCCACGCATGGTCTGCCAGGAACAGTGGTGTCAGACAATGGGGCAGCATTCGTGTCAAATGAGTTCAGAGGGTTCCTTGCTGACAATTTCATACGAGGAGTGACCTCTGCCCCTTTTCACCCCTCCTCTAATGGTCAAGCAGAACGAATGGTGCGAACCGCAAAAGGGGCTATTTCACGTCTACTGGAGGGTGACTGGGCAGCCCGGATAGCTCGTATGCTATTCTTGCAGCATGCCACACCATGCACAGCCACAGGAAAATCACCAGCTGAGCTGCTGTTAGGCCGAAGGTTGGTGACAGTCCTGGACTTTGTGCATCCAGATAGGATGCCCTCGCGTCCTGCACGGGAGACACCCCCACCTGAAGGGGATAGGACGAGACACTTTAACCCGGAGGATCTCGTGTGGGTGAGAAATTATGCCAGAGGTCCGATTTGGGTTCCGGGAGTCATTTCACGGGCCACCGGTCCCGTGTCATATCATGTCACATTATCACAAGGTCAGGTCTGGCGCAGGCATGTGGATCAGCTGAGACGCAGGATACCCAGCCGGAGTGATGCCGAGGAACCTAGCGCCACTGCATTAAATGGGGAGTCGCCATCCCCGAGCCAGGTAGAGACACCTGCACCGGTTAATGACCCTCCAGGGCAATCAGACGGTGCACTACCCGCTGAAAACACAGAGTTGGCGGAAGAAAATGAGCCGGGGGAGCCTTTAGCAGGGACAGGGGTAGCCAATACACCCGAGGAGATCCCTCAGCCGCCAATTCCTCATGTCACAACACCAGAGGTGAGACGATCGGGTAGAGATCGCAGGAAGCCACAGTTCCTGAAAGACTTCGTGTGTCATTCCCGCTAAGCGTGGGGGGGTGTTGTGTATTGAGCAATAACACAGTCTAGATGTTAGCATAATGTATTGTGTCGTTTTACAGTCTTTATTTGAATGTACTAGTTACAGCGGGAACAGCAACCATTTGCTGAGGCAGGGAGCAGAATTTGGATCCTCTGTTGGATTGGCTCCCACAGGAGGGAAGCCGTGCCATTGGCTCCCGCCAAAATGTATCTCTCTCCACTAGATAACTGCTTCTATATAAACCCCCAGTTTTCCCCATTCCCTTGAGTCCTTTCCAGCACAAGAAATAAAGAAATGTTGTACCTACTTCTTGCCTCCAGTCATTGACGACATTACACTACCTATCTATATATATAGCCTGGCTGCATAACTCCTGGTGTGTTGATCCACTTCTTTGAGATCCCTGCTCTTATTCCCTCTCTCCCACCTCTTTCGTTTCCCTTAGGTTCCTGATTGGGAGGGAGAAGCCGGGCGAACAGAGCGAGGTGGCCCAACTCATCCAACAGACGCTGGAGCAGGAACGATGGCAGCGGGAAATGATGGAGCAGAGGTACACCCAGTACACGGAGGAGGACGAAGAAGTAAGTGGAACTGGTTTCTCTCGGCCTGTTGGGGAGAGGAGTAAAAGGACATGGCGCCCCGATTCCCCTCCTCGTTCCTCTTGTCAGTGCTCTGAACATAAAGGAGAGCCAGAGGAAGTTGTGGTTCCCTTGCTTGCTCTTTGTGATGGTCTCCCAGAGGCTACGTTTTTGGCTGAGACCGAGGCCTACTCCGGACAAATTCTTTTCATTGCGCATTCACGGGCAATTTATTGTGCTGTTATTGGGTCGGCCCTGCAGAAGTCCTGCTTTCAATACTGCTCTGTGCCTGGCAAAGGTTTTGGCGCAGTCGTGCAGCTTCCTTTCCGACCGGCGCATATCCTGTCACTTTTCATACCACAGGTGTCCTGGGGGAGGGTGGGGCTTTTTCGTTTGGTCCCGGCTTCTGTCTCTCTGTAGCCTCTTCAAACAGCAGCAATGTGGGAGCACAGCAGAACAACTAAGAAAGCAGGGTGGCCCAGCATAAATCCACCACTAATGCGCTATTGTTGCGCCAAGGGCATGTTGCGAAACAAGAAATAAAAACCTACAAAAATGCCAGTCAGGAGGGGCCCTGAATAAAGAAACGGAAGAAATCAATAGCATCAAGCCCGGTCTACCTTTTGGCACACAATCGGAGCCCTTCTTAAGTTTCTAGTCCTTCTTTAAAGCTGTCTGCTGTCTCCTCCTCCATCTCCCCTTCCATGCCTCCTCTGTGCCTCTCCCTTCCCATCCCTGTGCCCTGTTGCTCCTTGTGCCTGGAAGAGCAGCCTTCCATCCCTGTCCTATTCTTCCAGCCACTTCCCACTGCCGCCTCTTTCCCACCCTCTCCCTGTCTCTCCCCCTCCCCAATTTTTTTTGTAAGCTGACTGCCAAAAGTCCCCTTTGTCCCTTCTTCCACTCATATTCCCAGGCCTCTTTGTCATGCTTGCTACCCATGTCCGAAACCAGTCTTTGGAAGAAAAAATAATTCAGATTCCCGTGTGCCATCCTTAAATGGGTAAGCTTTGGTTTCTTTTAAAGTGGTAGCTGAGAATTATGCTTGTCTCCAGCGGAGGCCAGTGTACTAGCTGAATGGGTGCTAGAGGGTTTGCAACCGTCTCTGCCAGTCAGGACTGTCTTAAGCATATGCGGCGCCGGGGTGCAAAGATCTGCCTGGCGCCTGCCCCCCCTCCCAGGTTGCCCAGTCCCAGGTGCACAGTAGGGCAGAGCCAGCCGGCTGCCTCAGCATCTCACTGGCTCGGTCGCCCCTAAACTCGCAGCACAGAGCCGCCCGCAGCAGAAGAGCCCGTCACAGCGCTCCAACCAACAGGCGGGCTCTTCCCCGGACTCAACTCTCGGGCCCCAGACTCTCGGCCTGGCGCCCCTGAGAGCCCCGCACCCCTAGCGCCTATGGGTAAGACGGCCCTGCTGCCAGTCGTCGCAAAATTCTGTAGCACATTACAGTTCAGATTGTTTGCTATAAGGCCTAGGTCAGCATGAGGTTAACTGTCTCTGCTAATGACAATACCTGCTAACAGAAGGTAGGTCTGTCATTGGCTATTGACCATGAGAGCTAAGAATGGAACATCCGTTTCCAACAGCAGGATACCTGCTAGGTACAAACAATATAGAGAATGGCTTTCTCCATTGAACCAGCCTGTTGGAAGTTTCATGGAGGTCCCTCGCTGGCTACGGTTGGAGGCAGGGGAACAATCAGCCTGCCTTCTTGTATCAAGACATTGAATACCAAAGGAATATTTGTGTTGGAGATCATAGAAGGGCCATTGGTGTCTCCTCCTCAGGCTACTCCTGCTACATTTATGTGTATGGTTTCAGACATTCTCTCGATGCTGGTGGAGAGGAAGTACAAGCAGGCTCCACTTGCTGTTTTTATATGGTAACATTTGAAAAGAGAGTGGCTTTGGGAAGATATGCAAGTCCCCCTGGTGTGGAATTAGCTTGTACATTTCCTCCACGCGTCCCTTTTTGGTATTACTCGAGCCATGTGAAAACCGAAAGCATGACTCACTTTTACGTCTCTCTCTCTCTCTCTCTTTGTTAAGTTTCCAGAAGCGTAGCTGTGTAAAGTCTGTTTTGCAGCAAAAACAGCAAAGAATATTTGTGGCACCTTAAAGACTCAACTAGGGCATTGTGGCACGAGTTTTCATAGACCGTAGTCCAATCAAAGAAGAACAGGCATCAGAAGTGGCAAGCATTAATGGCATTGCTGATGTGGGATTTGTGGTTATATAAAGGGGATATAAAAGCTTATGCCATAATGAATACCTTGGTTTTTAAGGTTCCACAATACTTTTTGCTTCCCCCCCCCCTTTCTGGCTCTCAGGGTGCTATCTGAACCCACACTTGGTTCTGTCCAGCATTGATGTTAACTTTGAAAGCCAAACCATAAAGCTTACCTGTTTTGCAATTTGCAGACGGGTGAATATGCCACAGACGAAGACGAGGAGATGAGTCCCATGTTCCCCAGCAGCGAGATGGCCATTGAAGTCTTTGAGCTGGCTGAAAATGAAGACATGCTGTCTCCAGTTGAGATGGACCCCGAAAAGCTGGTGCATAAATTTAAGGAGGTAAGGAAAGGCCTAAAAAGCAAGGATAAGGAACCCCTAAGCTTTTAAATGTTGTTCGGCTCCCAGCTCCCATCAGTCTCGGCCGGCAGGACTGTGATGATGGAGAGTGAGGTCCAACGAACTCCAGAAGGCCACATATTCCTCATTAGGGACCTAAAAGGGATCCAGTGGCTTCCATGGCTGATGGAAGTGTCCCATGACTAATGAAAACATCCGTGGAACCTTTCCTTGTTTCTAAGCACAACACAGAAATGGCCCCAGCTACTTGCAGCTCGGGACGCAGGTGGCACTGTGGGTTAAACCACAGAGCCTAGGGCTTGCCGATCAGAAGGTCGGCGGTTCGAATCCCCACGAGGTGAGCTCCCGTTGCTCGGTCCCTGCTCCTGCCCACCTAGCAGTTCGAAAAGCACGTCAAAGTGCAAGTAGATAAATAGGTACCACTCCGGCGGGAAGGTAAACGGCGTTTCCGTGCACTGCTCTGGTTCGCCAGAAGCGGCTTTGTCATGCTGGCCACATGACCCGGAAGCTGTATGCCAGCTCCCTCGGCCAGTAAAGCGAGATGAGCGCCGCAACCCCAGAGTTGTCCGCGACTGGACCTAATGGTCAGGGGTCCCTTTACCCTTTACTTGCAACTTAGGGAGCTGAAAACCTTTGTTCTTTGACTCAAACAAACAGGGAAGGGTGCTGTTTTCTGAGTTTTGGCGGTGGCTGCAGAAGCACTTGGGCACATGGGTTGTGCATATGCGCACTTCGCTTCTCAGAAGGGAGTGGTGGTGGTGGGGAAAGGCAGTTGAATCTGCTAATATATTTTAAACGCATGCAAATTTAACATTGCCCGCGGCTACACGAATGCCGAGTCTGGATTTAAAAATAAGCATCTTCCAGAAGCAAGAGGGGTGGGAGGCGAGGAAAATCAGACTTCGTAAGGGATGAGGCACAATTGGCAAAACCAAGGTAAGACAGTGGCAGGCCATAACTGCCAGCTGATCCCACTTCTTAGCTCAGGTTAGAGAACCAAGAGCAGGGGTCAGCAAACTTTTTCAGCAGGGGGCCGGTCCACCGTCCCTCAGATCTTGTGGGGGACCGGACTATATTTTGAAAAAAAAAATATGAACGAATTCCTATGCCCCACAAATAACCCAGAGATGCATTTTAAATAAAAGGACACATTCTACTCATGTGAAAACACTCTGATTCCCGGACCGTCCGCGGGCTGCATTTAGAAGGTGATTGGGCCGCATCTGGCCCCCGGGCCTTAGTTTGGGGACCCCTGACCAAGAGGATCCAGTAAGCAGAAATGAGGAGTAGGGTGCAGTCTTTAACCGGTTAACTGGCTAGATTAAACAATTAAAAACCTTTCTAACTGACTAAAAAAATGCAGTATGCTTTTGTGATCACATAACAATCACAGTGGCTTGAGAGATAGGAGATAGTCGCATGAATTCAGTTAATTTTCATAGGTTTCAGGAAGTGGGAGCAAATCAGCACTGGAGATTTTTGTGATGGGGGCAAAGAGATTTGGCAAAAGATACTAACCTTTGGAGTGGGTGGGATTTTCTCCATGGGAATAGTCTAATGGGAGCAAGGTTGTGCCATGACATGGCCATAGTATCTTTCCCAGGAACAGCCTTGGTAAACATATCTCTCTTTTACGGGGTTTTTTGTTTAATAAAAAAAGGATGCACCTGCAAATGACCCACACCTCACACATGTAAAGCGCATGACCTCTCCACAAAGAATCCTGGGAACCACAGTTTGTTGAGGGTGCTGGGAATCGTAGCACCACGAGGGAGTAAACTACAGTTCCCCAGATCTTTGGGAGAAGTCATGCTTGGAATGTATGCCACCTATGTCTGAAGGAGGAACGCCGTTGGGCTTCTACTTATGGCAGAAGTGTTGAAAAGGACCCTAACGTATGGAAAGAAGAGAATGGGTTGTGCCGAGTTGCACAGCCCAGCAAGGGGGAATCGATTAAACCTTCAGGTGGTGAGGTGGGAAGGAAACAAGGCCAGTGAGTGTGGAGAGGAAGGAAGTGGCGACAGCCAAACTGCCACGAGGCTCCATGTGTTTTATGTGTGGTTTGCGAGAAATCGGCGCCTCTGTGATTTTCCTATCCCTGCACGTCTCGGCTGACCCCTAGTGGCAGACGCAGCCCTCTGTTCCCCGACGACTTGTCTCTGAGTATATGTAGAACATAACGGTTGACGGGGAGCTGCTCCCCTCCTTCTTTTAGCTCAGCCGCACAAAAACCGCGACGCCACACGGATGCTGCATGTGTGATACAAGCCTCCTGAAACTGCAGCCCCCCCCTCCACATCCTTGCCAGGGGGAGGAATCACTTTCAGGCGCCTCACCGGAGGCTCCTTTATGCGTAGCTGTTGTGGAAGCTAGCAAACGTTCAGCTCCGTATGTCGGCTTTTGCCCAGCGGCATGTGAGGAAGTTACCCCTTTCCTCTCTCAACCCTCCCCCCCCATAAATATATGTGGCCAAGTGCGATGAGCAGCTGCAGGCAGCCCTAGCCCTCCCTCGCCGTCTTCTGCAGTGTGTAAGTGACAATTAAAAGACGAGAGAAAGGAAAGGGCACATGGCGGCCTGGGAGGCGCTAAATTTTAATGTCTCTGCTTCTTCTGTAATGTGTGTAGCGGCCTCTAGATGACCCTGGTATGTGTGTCAGCAAGCTTCCATTTAGGCACCTAGAATCAAGGCAGACCCAGTGCTGGCTTGCCGACATGCTGGGCTAGATTTTGACAGGCAGACAGACAGACGCAGAAGGGCCATAGCTCACTGGCAGACTATCAGCCTTGCAAGCAAAAGGGCCCGGGTTTCAGTTCCCAGCATCTCCAGGTAAGCTTGAAATCCAGGAGAGCCGCTGTCGGTTTTCGGCTCGCCCACACTTTCCCCCCTTGCCCCGTACATTTTCTAGGTGTGGGTCTGAGAGGCTTTTCTTTCGCCCCGATTTCCCCGGGGAAAGCCGCTGAATCGTAACAAAGCCAGTCGGGTTTTGTGTGGACGTTCGCTCCGATTCAGCAGTAAAGAGCGGGTTTTCCCGGGGGAAGAGGAGGGACAAAAAAATACTTTGAAAATTCTCGGAGCTGTAGCTAGATAGCTGAAGATGAAGAAAGTTGGCTGGAGCCAAATCAACGGGTTTAGGGGTGTAGGGAAATAATTGCAGCTTGGGGGGAGATAATAAAGATTGCAAAGGTCCGGGTATGGCCCTTTAGCCCCCCTCTCCCCAAAAAAGAAACTGGTGATGTGCACATACCTATTCACAACCCTCAGCTCAGGTCTTAACGTGTCCTTTTTCACTCACTTACCCACCTAGCCATTATTTACCACTATTATTATTATTATTATTATTATAGTTTATATACTGCCCTATACCCGGAGGTCTCAGGGTGGTTCAGAAAAAAGAAAAGATCACAACATATAAAATCAAAATAAAATCACTAACCCAATAACACGCCACCCCCACCCCAAAGAGCCACATTATAAAAGGGTCTAGGATGTTGATCAGGTCAACCAAAGGCCTGGTTAAAAAGGAACATTTTTTGCCTGGTGCCTAAAGGTGTATAATGAAGGCGCCAGGCGAACTTCCCTGGGGAGAGCATTCCACAGACGGGGAAGTCTTGAGATTCAGAGAAATCTCATTAAATGGATGTGTATTTGTTATGGTTATAAATTCATGTTTGTAAAATCAAATAAATATTATTTTTTGGGGGGGAAGAAAAGTTACACGTGCAAGATGATAAGAAAGGGAAATTAAAATAGAAAGACTAAGTAGTGATTTAAAATAGACAGGCAGTGTGTGTAACCTCTTTTGTTCTTTAGAGATATACAATATCGTTTCATAAACGTATGGGCAGGAATTGATAAACCGGCAACTGTTGGATAAAAGGAATTGAATACAGTGGTACCTCGCAAAACGAATGCCTCACACAACGAAAAACTCGCTAGATGAAAGGGTTTTGCGATTTTTTTAGGTGACTCGCAAGACGAATTTTTCTATGGTCGTGCTTCGCAAGACGAAAATTTCAATGCATTCCTATGGGAAACCGTGCTTCGCAAGACGAATTTTTCGCAATACGAAACGACTCGCGGAACGAATTAATTTCGTCTTGCGAGGCACCACTGTATAAGGAACAGAGGCAGGGTTTACGTTTGCTTCTGTGTTCCGCTTTTGCCTGTGGCCCCACCCACCGCAGCGGCCCCCGGAAGGCTGCGCAGGTGGGAATGGGGCCCTCAGCCTGGAAAAGGTTTCCCCCGCCCTGAACTCTCTGTTATTCTCTTTTGGCAGCTCCAGACAAGCATGCCTGACCGAGGTGAAATACAGCAGCTGAAAAGAAAGGTACTATGAAAGATCCCTTCCCCTCCCCTTGGAGGCTTGCCCAAATCCACGCTGAGAGGGTTTTCCACAAGCGCCGTAAGAGCTTCTTCCCGGGTTGGCTTTTAATAGCGGGGCTTCTGTGTTCCGCTTTTGCCTGTGGCCCCACCCACCGCAGCGGCCCCCGGAAGGCTGCGCAGGTGGGAATGGGGCCCTCAGCCTGGAAAAGGTTTCCCCCGCCCTGAACTCTCTGTTATTCTCTTTTGGCAGCTCCAGATCAAGCATGCCGTGACCGAGGCTGAAATACAGCAGCTGAAAAGAAAGGTAGCTATGAAAGATCCCTTCCCCTCCCCTTGGAGGCTTGCCCAAATCCACGCCTGAGAGCGCGTTTTCCACAAGCGCCGTAAGAGCTTCTTCCCGGGTTGGCTTTTAATAGCGGGGCTATTTTTAATCTGTTTTCGTCGGGTTTGGAGCAGGGCGGCCCTGCCCCACCCTCATGGTCACAATCCCGAGATTCTTCTCTTGCCAAAGATAAAATAGAAACTGCCCCCCATAAAAGCCACCCTGAGCTTCGTGGAGGAAGGATTACACCAAAGTGATACATCTGTGCCTGAAATAAAATGCTTGAATGGATCTAATATTTTGCCAGTTGGTTTGACTGTCCTTACTAGGGATGGTGGAGGAATCCTTACCAAATGGAGTTACCGTACTTTTCTGCGTATTAGATGAGGTTTTTTTTAAAAAATTAAAAAGTATGATGAAAATTGGGGGTCGTCTTATACACAGATAATAGTGCATGGGGGGGATGTGGGATTGGTTGCTGCCGCGAGCCTGAGATTGTCAGCTGCATGTTATTGGTGGCTTCGGCAAGGGCTGGTGTTGATTGGCTGTCGCTGCAGCAATAGGGCGGGCGATTGGCGGCTTCCTCCGGCGCGGGGACAGGCGATAGCTGGAGGGTAAGCGACTTTCGGCAACCCCCCCCCAAAAAAGCTGGACAATTCTGGGCCACCCACCGCCCCCCCAAAAGCTCAACAGCTATGGGCAATCCTCCCCCCCAAAAAGCTAAATAACTCTGGGCAATCTCCCCGCATTTTCTTAATTTGGAGTCCCCCCAAATAGGGGGCGTCTTATACACGGGGGCGTGGTATACACGAAAAATACGGTAATGCGGGGATTTTGGCAGCTCTGACCACATCAGACCATCAAGTACCTGCTTATTTTCCAATCTCTTGTGCACTGTTTTGTGTGTGTGTGTGCTTAAACAGCTATTAGATGGGAAATGATGCTGTCAGGATCTTCCCAAGTGTTGCTCATGAGTAACGACAGAGCCTTCAGTAGCTAAGACTATTTGTTGTGCATTACTATTTACAGTGCAGAGCTGTCAGATACACATACAAAATAAGAATATTTTAGGTATAATAGGTATGGAAGAGTCAACTCCGGGCGGGACTACATTTCCATAGCACAAAACAAAATTGAAAATTCTTTCCAGTAGCACCTTAGAGACCAACTGAGTTTGTTCCTGGTATGAGCTTTCGTGTGCATGCACACTTCTTCAGATACCATACACTTCTTCAGATTCCATAGCACAGTTTTCTAAGCGTGAATACTTAAGTGTGTTTTTATAAAGCTGTCTTCCCATTTTTACGTGCCGTTTAACTTTTGGGAACCTGGAATGCATCTGCGCCTAATATGGGTACGTTATGCCTATGGCAAGGCATATATAATGCGTGAGAATTGTTTTGTGTTTTTAGTGGAGGTGGGCAGGAGCTCACTTCTTGACAAGCTCAAGGAGCAAGAAGGGAAACAGCCATGCATTTAAAGCAAACGAGGAATATTGGGAACTGCAGGGTGCTAAGGGTGCCAGGAACTGTAGCGGCCAACTACAGTTCCCAGGATTCTTTGGGGGAAGCCATGGGGTTTAACTGCATGGTATGTACACGTCCTTAGGGAAAAAAAATGTGTGCAGACACAAAGGTTTTCGAAAAATCCCATCCCTTGCCCTGAGCTGTTTAGGTCTGGAGACCTAAATATGCCAGGGGCCACCCACTGTGTAGCTTCCTGGCACCTACCTTTCTGGGAATGCTGCCCAGCCTAGCAAAACTGCCTGTCTTATCTCACCTTGCCTCCCTTCCTTGCTTGCCAGAAGCATTGTGAGATATGTCTGTTTCTGCCAAGAAAAGGAGACCACAAGGAGCATTAGAGGCAGGGTGGATAAAAAGCAATGATTTTTTTAAAAATAATTTTAAAAATCTGAATTTTTTTAAATTTAAATCGGATACTTTTAAAAAAAATTAAATTGGATTTTTAAAATGAAATGCTTTTGGACGAAAAATATTTCTAAAGATAGTTTTCTATTTAAGTTACATTATAGTCCAAAGGCTATTCATCAGGAAATAAGGATTTGTTTTAAGTTTTTCATGTGTGCTAAAACTCAGTCTAAGGTTGTTGTTGTTTTGTTTGTTTTAAGTTTAACCACATGGATACATATGCTATAATGTTACTGCTTTAGTTAAATAAATTGTTTAAATTGTTATTAAGGAAATGATTATTTTTCTCCTTCCAATAAAGTACAGCAGAAAAGTTGTCCAAATATAAACAGTTAACTTATTAAACCTCACAATAATTTCATAATTATCTGTCTATGTATTTCTAATAGTATAACCAAATCAGTAATTTTTGATATAACTGTAAAAACTACTCTGAAAATTTATTATTCCAAAAATGAAACCTTCATCTGGTTGTAAATATTAAGATTATACCAGCAAGAATGAGTCTTTCTGCTTTTTTTTAAAAAAAGATTTAAATCAAGTCTTACTGACCAGTGATTTAAATCATGATTTAAATCGTCATTAAAATTGATTTGATTTAAATCAAATCCACCCTGATTGGAAGGAGTCTTGAGTTTTGACTGACCTCCGCAGGGATCAGGGCCTCCTCAGTTGCCGCTCCAGTTGCTCGGCTGAGCACCCTCCTGCGATTTCTACTCCTTATATGTTTGCTGCTGTTTTTCATGTCGATTTCTGACTTGCTGAGATGGCTGTCAGCTACATCGTCGCCGTCCGTTTTGTTTTAATTCCGGCTCAAAGCGGCGCACGGATTTAGTTAGCTTGTGAGAAAATGGGTAAACTTTGCACTGTCTGCCCTCAGCTGCAGTCCATCGAACAAGAGAAATCCCGCTGGCGCCTCGAGAAAGCCCAGCTAGAACAGAGCGTGGAGGAGAACAAGGAGCGGATGGAGAAGCTGGAGGGATACTGGATGGAAGCCCAGAACTTGTGCCAGGCTGTGGACGAGCACTTGAAAGAGACCCAAGCCCAGTACCAGACTCTGGAGAGGAAGTACAGCAAAGCCAAGAGGCTCATCAAGGAGTATCAGCAGAAGTAAGGGCTCCCTGATATGCGTGTCTGCTAAGAATCACGGAACCACAGAATTGTAAGGGAGAATGCCCTCATCAACCTTTTTAGGCCCACTTTCGCTTGAGATAGAAACGCTGCATGATTTGCATATAATAATACAGTGGAACCTCGGTTCCCGAACGCCTGCGTTCTCGTGCATTTTGGTTCCCGAATGCCGAAAACCAAGAAGGAAATTCCTCCGTTTCCGAACGTTTTTCGGAACCCAACCGTGCGACACGGCTTCCGCTGAGTGCAAGAAGCTTTTGCAACCAATGGGAAGCAGTGCCTTGGCTTTCGAACGTTTCGGAAGCCAAATAGGCTTCCGGAACAGATTTCGTTCGTGAACCGACGTTCCACTCTATAGAGCAGTGATGGCCAAACTTGGCCCTCCAGCTGTTTTGGGACCACAACTCCCATCATCCCTAGCTAACAAGACCAGTGGTCAGGGATGGTGGGAGTTGTAGTCCCAAAACAGCTGGAGGGCCAGGTTTGGCCATCACTGGTATAGAGGATGGCTTTTCTGGCCGATTTAGGGCCATGATACTCTGAGGATGTTAAACTCTGAACAGTATCATTTATATATAAATTAAACAGTGCAAAGGGGAAAAGCACCAAATTTCTGACACGCTTTTTCCATACAAAAGGTGGCAATCACATACCATCAGCCCTTTAAGTGTTTAAAGCTAAACCCCTAGCACAGTTATATTATATGGGGCTCAGATTTGGACAGGCACTCATCTTGGATCTACAGAAGCTGTTCAGTCTTAAGTTCCTAAGGCAATTTTTTTTTTCTGTTCCATCCTGTTTTCCAAATGCTTCATTGCGCTTGGGAGGCTAATCTCCCCTCTGAATTACACATTTGGTGTAGGACATTTCATTATTGGCTTCAGCTAAATTTAAACCCCGCTGGTCTACTACCCTTAGTATCACAAGATTATCATGAGAGCGCTTGGACTATTTCAGGAGAACGGGACCCTGGTGGGAACAAGGTAGGGGAGCCCTGAGGTGGTGGAATGGACTGAACCGCTTCAGACTATACGTGTGGAATGACGTTTTGAATGCTTCCCCATGTAAAAGGTTGCCTGCAAATAAAACTAGTCAAGGAAGGGAGAACAAGAACCTTCCTCTCTGGTAGGATAGTTGTTCTTATACTTCCAAGGAGGAGATTTGTTTATTTTTAAACATGGAGAAAGCGTTCGAAAAGGGCATCTCCCGCCTCTAGCCTAAAACAGACGAATTCACTTTGCCAACTCAGCATTCTGTTATTCAGCATTCTGGGACGTGGATGGCGCTGTGGTCTAAACCACTGAGCCGCTTGGGCTTGCCGATCGGAAGGTCGTCGGTTCAAGTCCCTGCGACGGAGTGAGCTCCTGTTGCTCTGCCCCAGCTCCTGCCAACCTAGCAATTCAAAAGCACACCAGTGCTGGTAGATAAACAGGAACCACTTCAGTGGGGAGGTAAACAGCGTTTCTGTATGCTCTGGTTTCCGTCACGGTGTCCCGCTGCACCAGAAGCGGTTTAGTTATGCTGGCCACAAGACCCGGAAAGCTGTCTGTGGACACACGCTGGCTCCCTCGGCCTGAAGCGAGATGAGCGCTGCAACCCCATAGTTGCCTTTGACTGGACGTAACTGTCCAGGGGTCCTTTGCCTTTACCTTTACCTCTGCTATGTCTTGCTGCATGTGTATTATTATTATTATTATTATTATTATTATTATTATTATTATTATATGCTGCCCATCTGACTGGGTTGCCCCTGTCACTCTGGGCAGATTCCAACTGATCTGAACTCTTCTGATGGCCCTAAAGTTAGACCATTTCCCAACATCCAGGAGACTCCCCATGCTTGCCTCTTAACCAGGAATGGGGAGCCTGTAGGCTAGCTAGATGTTGCTGGGCTGCAGCTCACCTCATCCCTGACCACCCCTGGGGCCATACTGACTGGGGCTGGTGGGATTTGGAGTCCCAACACGTACGGAGGCCACTGGTTGCCCATCCCTGCTTTAAGGAGTGCTTCTGACTCTGGCTCTTCCCCCTCCCCTCTTACAGAGAGATCGAGTTCCTGAAGAAGGAGACAGCTCAGCGCCGCATCCAGGAGGAGTCTGAGCTGGCCCACAAGGAGGAAGTTGACAAGTTGCAGGAGAAGGTGGGCATCAAGGACAGCACTGGGGGTTTGCCTTGAGCCCCCGAGGAAAAAGAAAGAAAGAAAGAAAGAAAGAAAGAAAGAAAGAAAGAAAGAAAGAAAGAAAGAAAGGGCTTTGCTGTGACTGGAGAGGCCTTGGTTCAGTTCAGCTCAGGGATACATGTGAGATGTGTGTACTTGGAAAGCGCCTGGTTATTGAGGGAGGGGTGGGGGGAGAGAGACACACCCATCTTTCTGAACTCCTTTAGAGTTGGGCATCAGTGCTTGAGTCTTGTAGGACCTTGTGTGAAGTGCTGGATCACTAATTAAGCAGATCCTGCTGCTCAAAGGCAGGGGGTGGGAAGACTGATCTTTTTGAATTCCATATTGAGAACACACCCCACTCCTATATCGCACTCCTGTATTTTTGGGGGGCGCTGGTGGCCGGGGCATCCTTTCGACAAAGTCTCATTGAAACTTCCACCAGGACAAAGTGGATCTTTACAAGCCCACACTCCCCAGATCCTGTGATGTGAGAAACACACCGGGATTCCACATCCCAGATCTGCAGGGGTCTCTTAAGGTTGTGCAGTGTTCTCTTTAGTTTGCGGACACTTGATCCTAGATCGAACGCTGTCTCTCCACCACGTATACATGGGCATTGGGCCTTCACTTGATCCTGCAGCAGGTCTCGTGTCAAATCTATATCTCTCTTCGCTGGGCCAGTTGTGGATCCCTGCCACGCCCTGGTTCCTGCGTCAGGCAGTGGATCACGTCAGACTCGTCAGGTTGTTCACATGCCTCTGTGTGTTAAATGTGTGCATTTGTGTGTGTGTGTGTGTGTGCGTGCATGTGTGTGTGTGAATACACCTGGGTTTCTGTACTGCGGCTACACTGATCAGAGAGCAATGTAGAATCGCTCTCTTCCAACATCCAGGAGACTTCCCATGCTCCCTCTGGAGGGCATCACTTGTACTGCAGCTCCTAGAATCCCCCTCTAAAACCTAAATCACAGCGGCAGGTCTCAGTGTGCTCCTCTTCTTTGCACAGAACACTGAACACAACACCGCCCCCCGCCCCCCCACGCCATCCATCTCCATCGGGATCGACCAAACTAGCACATGCATTTGAGCACTGCCGCTCTTTAGCGTTTACGAAACGCCAAGCTCTTAAGGAAAGAGTGAGGATCACCTGCACAGGGCCCAGAATAAGCAGAGGCGCGCATTTTGCCAGGACCGCATTGTGCTTTGCACAGTCATTTTACTCCTACGTGGGTGCAGCCTGCCACTCGACGGAGAACAGGCAGCACGAACCACCTTCTACATGGCTAGAGCACTAGGCAGCAAATGCCACGATTGTGGTGGGATGGAAAAAAGCAAGGCCATGAGACAGTTGAGTGGGGGGGGGGTGCTCACCAACCTCTCCCTGCAAATAGAAAACTAGCACAGCAAGGAGAAACATTCTTTTTGTGAGTTTTTAGCATAAGGGAACATTCAGCATTGGCAGCCTCCCACATTGTCTGATGTGGCACAATCCGCTTTACCATCTCCCCTCCCCCCCCACCTTAATTGGTGGCACCCTGGGCAAATCAGCACGTGCAGTCATAGAGTCCCAGGTGAAGAGGACGCTGCGGAAAGGTGCTGACAACGGGCTGATGTGGCTGAACACAGGCAAGACAAGGGACACACACACAGCCAGGAAAGCGGTGCAAATCCTGAGCCGCTGTCCTTTATCTTGAGAAGGTTGACTATGTCAGGCCTTCCCTGCTTTACGAAACACTGCTGCGGATAGTGCCTATCAAGCCATCACCTCCCCTTTACCTTAATTGTGATCTCCCTGTTTTCTTAGGATGCCTTCTGCTGACTGCGTCTGAAGTCGGCCTGGGCTGACCTCTCTCTAATGAATCAAAGTATGGCGAACTAGTCCCCTGAACAGCAGCCTGCCCACATCAGGACACTGCCCCCATCTCCGAATGTGTTATACCTTTGATTTGACCCAAGCATCAGGTCAAAGGCTTCCGCCATGCTTATTTTCTCATCCATGTCCCATCAGCTCTCATTCCCCAACCATTACTTCACCGCCATTTCTGATTTCTCCTAGAACTGCTCCCGGCCAACTTTCCCCTTCTTTCCGATCTGCCGCCTTTCCACAATTAGGCACAGTGATTCTTGAAAGGTTGCCTTGAAAGGGAGATGGTGGTAGGAATCTTTGGGCAGGAATTGGGAAGGAAGGAGTGCGTGCATTTGCATAATGAAAGAGCTGTTTCCAAGGGAGCTTGCTCTCTGACTCTCACTTCTGCACAGCCCAAGCTTTAATGTGATAGCTTAGTTAATCAGTTAGTTAAATGCAAAGCCAAAAGCTTGTATTCCAAAAGCTTGAGCCAGATATCGGCTGATGTATCTTAACCTCTCTACCTAATTGACCCTGGTTCCCCCCAAAAGCCAACTCAAATAGAAAGGGTTTCTAAAAGTTGCTGTTCCTCTCCAAGGGAAACGGAGTTCTAAAGTGGAGAGGAGCCATCAATAAATGCCTTGACATAATGCATGGCTAGTAATTTCAAAAGGGAATCCTCAACCAATCATAGCAATTCTGAAGAAAGGAGAGCCAGTCCTCAGGTTCGACCAAGCCAGTTAGAACTTGGTAGGTTGGAATTGGAACATTGAAAGATGCCTCAAAGAAAACGACCAGTTGCAGTAAGCATTAAAAAGTTTGGTCTCTGCAGGGTGCAATGAGCACAACATTATGGGGGATGGAGGCACTTCATTCGTCGTTGGGGAACAAATATCATTTTAGTCTTGGAACCTCGAGCCTGTATCAGCTTTGAAAGGTTAGGTGTGTATCTGTTTTACGATTCACTCTAGAGACAAACCTAATGTGATCAGGCTAAGCAAAGGTTGTTCAAGAGGTGATTCATTGAAATTAGCAACTCTGTCCTAAAATTGCCCTATTCCAGTTTGGGTGCAGAAAGTAATTTGTGTGCGCTACTTTGTTTTACTAGACATAAAAAGGGGCATGGTCTAAACCACTGAGCCTCTTGGGCTTGCCGATCAGAAGGTCGGCAGTTCGAATACCTGCGACGGAGTGAGCTCCCGTTGCTCTGTCCCAGCTCCTGCCAACCTAGCAGTTCAAAAGCACGCCAGTGCAAGTAGATAGATAGGTACCACTATGGCGGGAAGGTAAACCGCATGTCCGTGCTCTCTGGTTTCCGTCACAGTGTCCTGTTGCGCCAGAAGCGGTTTAGTCATGCTGGCTACATCACCTGGAAAGCTGTCTGTGGACAAACGCCAGCTCCCACGGCCTGAATGAGAGATGAGCGTCGCAACCCCATAGTCGCCTTTGACTGGACTTAACCATCCAGGGGTCCTTTACCTTTACCTTTTACTAGGCATGCCAAAGACAGGTGTGTGGGGTTTGTGGAGGCACATGTGTTTTTACCAGTTGCACATGTAAAAAAACAAACCATCATGGATTTGCATCATGGATGTGGATAAAGCACTGTTTTATCTGTAGAACACAGTACTTTGTGCATGGCACTCTGCTGGTTCCACAGTGGTGCAATTAGGTGATTTTCAACCAAACAATGGTTATATCAGGTGCTGAGGGCTCTTTAGAAAGTAACATGGAATTGTAGAGTTGGAAGGGACCCTGAGGGCCATCTAGTCCAGCCCCTCGCAATGCCGGAATATTAAGCTGTCTCTTATGGGGATCAAACCTGCAACCTTGTCGTTATCAGCACCAGGCTCTAACCAACTGAGCTATCTTTGGATTACTTCAAAATGTGAAAATCCTGTGGTGTTGGATTCTGGGGCCCTTCCTCCTTATTTCGCTGAGTGGACTCCTGGAAATTTGATCCCAGAGTCCTACTCTGACACAGTCCCACTGTCCACGGTTCTGAGGACTGAGGCCACAGATAACCAGTTTTCAAGGAATGTCAGATACAGAGAGAGAGAGAGAGATTTAACATTTCTGGTATTATAAAGGAGCACAGGTTTTGGCAAGTAAGAAACCCAGATTTCAGCATAGATTTCCTTCCTCTCTTTCCACCTCTGATTCGTCCTTTGATCCTTCGGTCGGTTCATTTCCTTATTCAGTCTTAACTATTCATTATCCGCATGTTTCATTAAATATACCCAGGCAGCTTACAATACAGAAAGTACAGCAATGTATTCCCCAAGAATCCGGTACCCAGAAGCAGAGCTGATTATACAAAGCTTATCTGGCATATGCAACTTTTAACTAGAACTGCATAGTTTACACTGGACGGCCTTTTGCCAAACTCAGAGCAGAGGAACCCATCTCAAAACGGACGTGAAGCAGACTGCAAGCCTAAACGTTCAGAAGCCGTGTTAATGAGCCCCCCCCATTTGTATCCATACAATTCTCCTTTGGCGTGCCCCTTCATTTCCCTTTTCCACAGCCCTCTTCTCCAAAAGCCCCTTCCTGTTGCTGTTAATGGCGCTGAGCCAGCCAGCCAATTTCCACCATGTCTCTTTCCCTCGTGTCTTCCCATCTCTTCCCTCCCCCAACCGCCCCACCGCTATTTCTCTACCTGGAAATCTTCTCTTCACCCCCTTTCTGTTGTGTGTTTTTCAGATCTCTGAACTGGAGGCGAAGCTGCAGACTTTGAAAAATTCCAACCCGACTTAAAAAAAAGAGAGAGCAGAAAAAAAACACATATAAACCAACCAGAGCAATTAATTCTTCTCATTATTATTATTATTACTACTACTACTACTACTACTATCATTTGCAAGGGACCTGTTTAGAAATGCCTCCTGCCCGTTGTCCACTCTTTTATTCTTCCCTCATCCCCTGCCCGGTTTCCCAGCAGGGAAGTGTAAGACACAGAAGAACTACGGCAAGCGAGAGTAGCCAACGGCCTTGCCTTCTGTTGAGGGTGAGGGAGAGACAAAGGACGGGACGGGTCAGGCGGGATGGCGAAAGTCAAAGTGGGCCGCAGAGGCGAAACCCAGACACCTTGACAAGGGTGGTCAATCACTTGTCAGTTTCCATGTCCGGTGTGCGTCTTGTGTCAGCTGGATCGACAAACCGTGGAGGGTGGGGAGGCGGTGGTCCCGTGTGTCCGGCCATTTGTGTCCCCTGTCCTCTCTGCCTGATGAGAAACTTGCGCCAGCCATTGCAGATCGGGATCGAGACTGTCTTCATGTGACAAAACTGGAACGCAGCTGGACTCTGCTGGCAAGAAGCGAGACCAGCTCTCTCTCTCTCTCTTTTTGTTTCCTTTCCTGAATCTTAATCTTTTGAGCGAGGGGTTACGGGGTTGGGAGGGGGGGGGATCTTATTGTTGTGCTTTGGTGGGGGTGGGGAGGGTTGGATGATCTTGCCTTTAATTTTCCATCCTTTGGACAATATGGAATCCATTATTCTCTATGTTTCGTGCGATGGTGGGGAATATGTCTGTGTTTTTTTAAGGAGGGTTTCCGCAGGCGATTTTGCCAGTCGCCACCTTTGCGACTGAAGAGAGGCTCCGGCCTCCGAAACCCCTGTCTGCATCTGAAAAAGACTTTTTACAACCAGGAAAAGAGCATTCGCCTTGTTTCTCCCCCCCCCCAACACTGCATTTTTATTCACGTTTGTCTTGGAGAATTTCTGGGAATCAACGCCCAGGAGGTTTATGAACTGGACCCTCCCAAGGGAGCTGAGTATTGAAACCTAAGAGCCGGGAGCAAACGCATCAACGGTATTGAGCCAGGAGCTGAAGCTAGAGACTTTGGAGAGAGAAAACATGGAACTGAGCAGGGAAGAAATAATTGTTCCCGCTCTTGAGCAAGCCTTCAGTTTCATGGTTCTGCACCAGCCATTCTGCATTTGACTGGAAGAAAGCTGTGAAGGGGAGCACCTTTCCTGAAGCCCAACACCTTGACAGGGTTCTGCTTTGCTGTTGCCAATACCAGGGAGGTGGGTGTGCTTACAGCCAAGGGACAGCAAAAGATAAAAACAGAGGCATGAGTGCCTTAGACACACAGGTAATGAGGACCCAGTCTCTAAGATCATTAGATTGTAAGGGGTATTGCCTGGTTCCTTCTTTGTTCCTTATTTTATGAGGTCAACCTTTGTCCCAGGATGAAACACTGGATCATAGTAGATGTTCCTTTGTTTCACATCACCCCCATTTCCAGGGATTGAGCTGCACGGGTGCATTTAGTTTGGGGTTTTTTACATGGCCTCTCTAGCTGGCAGGGAATTCCTCTCTGAAGCAACGTGACGGCATCATAACTCTTGCTGCAGTGGCCAGCCAGTCAGCGCCTTGCCTTCCGCATTTTATGCCCCTTTCTAGAGAAATAGTTGAGATCATTATTAGTAGCCTGAAAGTGCTGGGTCACCTTAGTGGTAAACTGGACGGGTGGGGGATGTCTTACAGCACGAACCTTCATGACCAGCAGTTTAAACTACAGATGCTGTCAGCGAGTTACAAAAGGTGTTCATCCCTAAAGTGCCAGAGGGTTTGGGGGCTTCTTTCTTTCTCATCTGTTTAATCTGACAAGAGCAGAAATCCCTGACTGCCGCTCCTGCGCTGCCCATGCTTTTACACCCTAACCCAGGGATCGGGGGCCAAGTCAAAACATCATGCTGACATACACAGAGGCACCAAAACAACACTTCCGTGGAGCTGCACTTTGGCCAGAGGGCCAAGATGTTGGAAAAATGCTCTCTGTATGGCACCAAGCTTATAAGGAGTTTCTTTCTGTGGCACCAGAAGGATGCAGTTTGGCCTGACGGCAACTTCTGTGTGTTGTGTGTAATGTTGGAATCAGGTTCTTAAAGGAAAAAGTCAGAAAACATCTTACCTTAAATATGGCAAGATGGAGGCTTCCTTTGCCTGCATTTTGGCCTCTCTGACCTTTTGCTATCCCTGTCCTTGGGCATGGTTTTTGGGCACCATGATTCATTCATGCCCTGGAGCTTGGCTGAGTGTGCCACATCGCTCAGCCCAAATTGGAAATAACACTGGTACTCACAACCGGGTCCCATTGGGGGCCTCTCCCAACCTGGTGCCTTTCTGATGTTTGGACTATAGCTTCCATCATCCCCAGCCAACATGGCCAATGGTCAGGGATGATGAGCGTTGTGGTCCAAAATACGTGGAGCACACCTGCTTGGGACAGGCTGTTATAAACTGAGCTGGTGGGAGTTGCATCACACAGACATTCACTGGTCCTCTTTCAGCTGTTCAAGAGATTTATTTATTCGCCTAGATTCAGTTATATATATATATATTAAAAAGATGCAAATCGGGTGACGTTTCCTCTACCCACTCAAGCAGGACTTCGCCTACTGCATCATCTACAGACCTTTTGACAGTATTATTTTTCCGGCATGGCCATTAGCTAAGGCTGCTGTGGAACGTCTTTGTAAAGTGGAGCTGGACATAAGTTTTGTAAAGCGGTCGCTGGAAAAAGTTGCTTCCCCCTGCCCCCTCAAAAAGAGCCAAAATAATGCTAATACAAAAGCCTGTATGTTTTGTTTGGTTTAAAGCAGTATTCTGCCAGGAAACGCTATGCCTTTGGGTTTTGACCTCTAAACTGGAATTTGTGAAGGGAGTGGAAAGTGCTGTTGCCTTGTCCCCTCCACAAGGTTTCCACTTTGAAGGAAAGGGGGGGGGGGAGAGAACAACAACAGGGTGCTTTCCTCCTGTTGACTCGAGAGGTACCCACCCCATTTATTGTTTACTTCTTGTGGGCTTTAATAGTGGCTGCTTTGAAGGAAAAACATCCATTGCTCATCCCGGTGTCTCTTGCTGTGATTCATACAGAAGCCGGGTGTGAATTTCAGCAGTCTGCATTATAGCTTTGGTTGGGGGAAGGAGCACCGAAGGGGTTCATTTTGAACATTGAACCAGACTTTCCCCCAATTTCGATGGACCTAGCCCAGAAATGTCCGGATCCCATAATGAGGATAACTTCAGGATAGACATCTCCCATGTTTCTTTCGTAACTTGGAATTCACACTTCCCTGTTTTGTCTTATCACAGAGCGAAAACAGTTCATGGCAATGATGTGCAGAATGTGTCCCACTCAAGACAACTTAATGTGGGTAGTTTTGCCTTCATGTGCTTTTACAATCCATTTGTACTCCCCCAGAGTATTAAATACTGTGATAAAATGGTGGTTCGGTTTTCCAGGGTATGTTTCTGTGGACTGGAGTGGGGATTCTAATCCACATATCATGATCTGGGAGTAGAGAACCTGGGCTGGCAAATATCCTGGATCCAACAATCCAAAATTAAAAGGTGCCATGTTGTGTCCTTTATTCCAGAGCTGGGCAATGTGTTTCAGGGGGTTTGACTGCTTCCCCATCTCCTTTAAACCTCAGTGGTCAAATTGTGTGTGTTGCTACATGTACGCCCTGAAACGCATCCCTACTTCTGGAGGTAAGCAGCTCTCTCTCATTCACACACGCACACCCCCTTTACGGAATGTGAATTATTGTGTTCTACGTTGGCAGAGTCCACAAAAGGCTTGGCCATTTTGTGATGCAGTGACATCGTCTGAAATGGGCACCGGGGTCTCCAGCTTGCCATTTGCTCGCTGCAACAAGCTGCCATTACACCTGCCAAATGCAGAGCTTCCAGACTGTTAGTGGTGGTGACCACAGAGGCAGGCAAAACTGGCCAGCTGCCAATGAACTCTTCCCCCCACCCCTTTACCCCGCGAGGGCTGCAAGGAATGATTCTCTAGGTGACAAGGTGTCTCCACGCCACCGCCATCCTGGGCTACGTAGAGGATGAAACAGATTTTGCACCCCCCCCCCAAAAAAAGGTGTACAGTGTACTGTAAACAGTAAATGGGTGCAGGGTCAGATGATGGGGGTGGGGAATGACATGCAGGGGAATGAGATGTAATGTTCTGAAAAACAAATGAGTTTTTTAAAAGATCATCTTAAATTTTAATTTAATCTCCTTTACACAGGTATAAATGTGTATGTATATATATAATATATATATGTATGTATGTATGTACGTATTGTTCCTGGTTTTGTATTCCAATTGTCCTATCATCCGGTCATATCAGATAAACTGCAGGTCTTTGTTTCCACCCTGTTCAGTTTTTCAAACGCCACTATGTTCTCTTGGGGGAGGCCGGGGGGGGCAGATCTATGGGTATCCACTGTTGGCATTTCTAGAGATCTTCATGGCAGCCTATATATATATATGGGCTGGGCAATATCTGGTTTTCAACATTGTGATATATCACCAGCTGAACTTTGCAATACACTGATATATCACGATGTCTGAAATAAGGATGAAGCATTGGCTGGCTTCACGGTTTCCCCCCACATTGTGTTTTTTTGCATAGCACACACACACACACACACACACACACACACATATCATGATTCGCAATATATTGCCAGGTCGGAAATTATGAAACCAATATTACGATATGGACTTCAAACCTGTTTTGGACGATATAGTGATATATCTCCTAGCCACTACACCAGGCACATCCAATTTCTTTAGGAATAAGTGCAACCAAACCATCATGGAGAGCTCCTGCTGCACAGATGACTGTTGATCTTGAGAAATGTCTTCTAGCATAACACATTACACCATTGGCTATGGAAGGGAATGTTCTTGAAAAAACGGCATGGCACAGCTAACCATTATTTCCCCATAACCAAAAACCCAGTTGCAAGATAACCATGTTAAACTGGTTGCCTTTAAGAAAAGAGAGAGGGCGGGGTGTTATACAGAAGGGTTATACAGAATCAGAAACTTTATGGATAGAGGGAGACCCATAAAGCCAATGCTTTATGTG
Organism: Lacerta viridis; assembly: GCA_900245905.1. NCBI lineage: Eukaryota > Metazoa > Chordata > Lepidosauria > Squamata > Lacertidae > Lacerta > Lacerta viridis. The sequence continues at coordinate 393,119 of OFHU01000864.1, read as the reverse complement.
ACAAGCTCCAGTTTTTTCCTGGTTTCAGCTGCTACAGATTAGGACATTCCTTAAAAGCTTACTCAGGGAAGGGACTAGTCTGTGCTGCACGACGGCTTTTGAACAACGTTCGATCCAATCTGCTTCATAATTTAAGAGTTATTCTTTTATTTATAAATTGCTGGTTGACTATAGGGTGGGAAATGCAAATAGATAGAGCCAGGCACAGGAGTACAACCTAGGCATAACAACAGACCAAAATGCTTGGGCTAAAATAGGGACAAATCCTCCTATGAAGACCATTTCGGCCATAGTCCAGGAGGCAGTGCTGAGGGTAGTTTTCTCTGGTACTGGACTCGGGTCAAGCTCCCTCACATCACCTCTGTGACTTCATTCCAACACTAGCAGGGCTGCAACATGAGAAGAACCCTCATGGTGGAAGTGTGTCAAGATTACTGGGTTCCTGATATTTCTAATATTATTTAACAACCATTTAACCCAAACACTGCTCTGGGCCTTCTGTCACTACACCCTCCCCTTATACATAAGGACCTAACTGTAATTATGTTCACCACTGCCCACTTAGAGAGGTGGCCTCCCATTGGAAAGACCCCAAAGGTCCATCTTTGATGGGATGGCAGGGGAAAGTTTGGGGTCTGGCTCTTTCCGAGCATCTGATGCAACCCAAAAGGGTTTTTAGAGGCCAAAGTAAGCACAACCATTTTGACAAGATATGGTCCCACATTGCTGGCATCTGTCTGTCTTGAAAGACAATGGCATGCTCCTCCGGGAGTGACATCAAACCACTACATTAGCAGCACTGAAGTGATCTCCCCGGGGTGCAAGCTTGGGAAGTGTGTATGGGGTGCCCAAATGACAAGATCCCCTTCTTGGCCTCATGAATGCGGTCCAAAGAAAAGCAGAGCAATATGTTTGGCACCAACTTGGCTGCAGGAGTTGCCAAAAGGAGGTGTACAAGGTGCCATCCAACCGTCTTAGGGACTCCAGACTTGTGTAGGGTTTACTCCTTAGATTTTTCTTCTCCCAAAGATATCGCACAAGGAAGCAGAGGTTTAGGATGGGCTACTTTCCCAGGTTGACGAGTTCCGATCTGCCCCTCACTTCCCTCTACAGCACATGCAGAAACCACCTTCTTGACCATTGGACCCACTCTTGGTCTCACCTGCTCAATCTGCCAGGGCCTATCTTTGCATGCAGGTGAAGTCCCTAACTCACAGAGGACTTGAGACCCATTGGCTACCCTTGCCTTGTTTAGCTGGCCAGTTGAAGCTCTTCCTGGGATGTGGCTGTTGTTGCATGCTGACAGCTTCTAGGAGTCACGGGTGAGAGCTGAGTGCAGGGTAAGCAAGCCACTCCAGAAAGAGCATGACGTGTCCCCCACCATAGGTACTACCCCTCCCCTAAGACCACATACACCAAATATCGCTATGCAAATAGAATGGCATTAATGTTACACCTCCAGCCACTCACACTTACTTATGGAGAGGCTATATCACAAATAGCTGAATCCTTCAGTTATTTGACAGTGTCCCTGCTCACTTTTTCTTCTTACATGCAACTGATGCACTGTAAGTGTGTAACACACTACAGGTTTTGTTGGAATTGATCAAAAAATGTGGAGAGAGACTAATGGCTGGGGTATGGACATATGAAACTACCTTTTAGCATGTCAGTTCATTGCTGCATCAAGCTCAGCTTCATTTACTCTGACCGCTGGTTCACTCACTGAATCATCAGCTTGTCGTGGTGAGTGGGCTTGAACGTTCCTATGGCTCTTGTGAGCAAAGCCGTCAGGAGTCTCGTACAGCCCCCAGTAGGGATACCCAAGGCGGTAAGGTCAAAGGGAAGGAGCTAGACAAAGAATGATCCAAGAAGTCCTCAACAGCATAACAGGTGAAAGATCATCATCATCATCATTTTATTTGTATGCCGCCTTTCCATAGTTGAAACTATGCTCAAGGCGTCTTACAACATGACAAGATTTACATAATTACAAATATAACAGAAGTCATAAACAATAAATAAAACACATCAAAAAGTACACAACCTAATGGAAACCATTTCCACATAAATCATAAGATCTAAAACTAACAATAATATCCATAACAGCAACAGCAAACAATACTCCAGCACAAGAATCTGTTCAAGAGCCTCAGCTTTTGTAGCTGGAGTCAGTCCGCACTCTTCTTTCCCAGGCCAGATGGGAAAGGGACAGTAAGGCAGGCTGAAGATCTTCCAGGGCTCAAAGCCAAGATGGTCTCGTTTAAAACAACACAGATAAAAATTAAAAACAATTTAAAATAGGAGCCCTCGGTGCTAAGCAGCAGCCACAGTCCTTGTGAAGCCTGTCAGGCCCCGCCCCAAGCCAGGTGGAAAGAGGCAAGGGCGGGGCCCTTCAAGCCCTCAGCAGGCAGTCCTCCTGGGCAGCAGCAGATAACAAGCAAGATAACAAGCTGTATGTTACAGCAACTGTGAAGGCAGATGAAGGCTGCAGCAGATAAGAATCTAACCAGTCGTCATGATATTCATGCCATCGGAATAGAGCCTTGCTGCGAAGACCCATTGGCTACCCTTGCCTTGTTGGTCAGCATACATTGATCTACACACACAAAACATACTGTATTTTTCGCTCCATAGGGCGCACCTCGTTTTTAGAGGAGGAAACAAGGGGAAAAAAACATTTTTTTGGTTTTCCTCCTCTAAAAGCCCTGTTTTCTTTGAGGATCAGCTAAAAGTTTTGCAGCTTTTTTTGCAAAGGGAAAAGCCCTGTTTTTTTGAGGATCAGCTAAAAGTTTTGCAGCTTTTTTGCAAAGGGAGAAAAGCAAAGCTCCTTTTGCAAAGGGGGAAAAGCCCCATTTTTATGGGGTTCAACTCACATTTCTGCAGCTTCTGAAGGAAAGGGAGCCATTTCTACAGTTTCCAGACAGATAATCTAATCAGCCAGTCACATGTCGCTGGGGAAACAAACAACCTCCCTCTGCAGCACATTCAACAATGGAGGGCGGGGCTGAAAGGGAGCCGGGACTCTTATCTCTCTCCCGATCTCTTGCTGATCAGCTGCTGAGCGGGGTCCTTTCTCTTTGTAAAATAAAAAGCACTATCTGCTTTTGGCCCCTGGGCAATTCGGCTCCAGGGACCACCATTCACTCCATAAGACGCACAGATATTTCCCCTTAATTTTTAGGAGGAAAAAAGTGCATCTTATGGAGCGAAAAATACAGTAAATCAAATTCACGTACATGCGTCTTCCGAAGACCCATCCCAGTCCCAAACCCAAACAAGTCCCACAGCAATCGCCAAATGGTAAAGGGGGCAGGACCGTGAAATCTGAACCGGCACATGGGCAGTGGATACAGATCCAGTTACTCTGACTCAAGGAATGAGGCAGTTGAGTAGCTCGGCGGCTGTATCCATGACTGAGCAGTCCTATTTAGGATCCACTCTGCTCACCCCTGAAAAGAGGGAGAGACTAGAAAAGTGCCCTAAACATAGTCTGCCTCCCTTTTTCCCTGGATTATTGTGCCCAGTGAAGTCACCACCCAGTGGTCGTAAAAGACAATTGAACTTTGGAACATGGAATATACAGACATGGTTAGATAACACAGATAATGAGCACCCTGAGTGCCATCATTGTAAGAGAGTTGTGACCTTTTAACATCGATATTGCACTGCTTCAAGAAACTGAAAGAGCAGGAGAGGGACAACTGAAGGAAGAAAAAGGAGGCTACACATTCTTCTGGAAAGGTCTATCTGAACAATAACGTCAAATACATGGAGTACGCTTTGCTACTTTGAGAACCAGTGTGGTGTAGTGGTTAAGAGTAGTATACTCATAATCTGGGGAACCGGGTTTGTGTCTCCACTCCTCCACATGCAGCTGCTGGGTGACCTTGGGCTAGTCACACTTCTCTGAAGTCTCTCAGCCCCACTCACCTCACAGAGTGTTTGTTGTGGGGGAGGAAGGGAAAGGAGAATGTTAGCCGCTTTGAGACTCCTTCGGGTAGTGAAAAGCGGGATATCAAATCCAAACTCTTCTTCTTCTTCTTGCTATAAAAAATAATATTGTGAGGCTCTTGTCAGGAGTCCCTATGGGCATTAATGAGTGACTTTCAATTCTTCGAACCAAAAGGCTACCATTTTAAGCGATTATGCACCAACACAAGATGCCGATGAAGACATTAAAGAAAAAAATTACACTTCTAAAAGATAATGAAGCTATTGCATTGTGCTGGAAAGAACATTACCAGCATCTCCTTAACCGCAACTCCCTCGTAGCTGCTGAGGTCCTCTCACAAATTCTGCAAAAGCAAATTAGAGATGAGCTTGCAGTATCTCCAAATCTGGGAGAGTTCTGTACAGCTATTAACCAAATGAAAAACACCGATAACTGGGAGACACTGGCCTGCGAGTGCTCCAACTGGAGAGTAGCCTTTACCAAAGGTGTCATGGACTTTGAAGACACTCGAACTCAGGATGAAAGGGAGAAACTTGCTAAGAGGAAGGCACATTTGGGAAACCCTCACCTTGATCAGCTCTTGCCCGGAAACCTATGTCTCCACCGTGGAAGGACGTGCGGATCCAGAATTGGCCTCCACAGTCACTTACAGACTCACTGTTAAAAATGTGTTCATGGAAGACAATCTTACTCAGCTGTGAGTGTTCGCTGAAGAAGAGGAGACTGACTGGTAGGAGGTCTCCTGAAGCCTTTCTCGTTCATGAGATATTGGATATTGGAGATTTGAACCTGGAACCTCCACATGTGAATCATGTTTTATATAAGATAGATGCAGTGGTTATGTAAGCAGTTTGCATGAACAAAGTTCCACGTTCAGTAATAATAATAATAATAATAATAATACCCCACCCATCTGGCTGGGTTTCCCCAGCCCACTCTGCATGGATCCCCAGTCCCTTGCATCCCCTCTTCAGAAAGGATTGAGTAGTAATGGGAAAGGCCTTTTGCTGCCAGCGACCCTGGAAAGCTTCTGTCAGAGCAAACCATGCTGGGCTAAATCGACATCTTCCTAATTTACCTCTAATCGCAACAGCAATCCTATTAATATACTGACTAGAACTGTTTACCCAGGTCTGAATGTGAAACAGATGGCAGGTCTCCCTAGAACAACAGTCATTTGACACATAATAAACAATGCGGGTCTTATGTAGGTCAAACTTAAGAAGGCAGACTCCTCTCCACCTCCTCTTAACATCCTACTTGCGCACACAGAGGGGGGGGGCAGATCTGAAATCTGACGGGCTGCCTCCTCATCCCCCTTGCAACCCCTCAGAGATAAGGCGGAAGAATCTCGCTTCTGGAAGTGACCTTGGCCAGGGCTCAGAGCAGACCAGTGAGGGTGATAAAAAGGTTTGAGGAGACCATTCCTAATAACTGCAGGGTAAAGGCATGCTGAGGCTGCAGAAGAAAGGTCATCATAAAGAGAGGGATGGATATAGGCGAAGATCACAGAAGAAACAACAGCATCCATTCCAAACTGCCCAGCAAGGATGAGATGAGTAGCATAGGGAGGGTTAAATTGTGGAGAGGTGTAGGTGGGTTATACATTCCAGTGAACCTTCTAACCAGAAGACCAGCTCAGCAATGGAGCAGACTGTGGAATTGCTGTCTCTTGGAGGGTTTGGTGCAGAAGATGGAGAGCCTCTGACATGGTCATCTTGGCTCAGAACGAACACTGAATTCGATTGCAGGTCAGCAACTAGAGGCCCCCAAGCCCAAACTAGCCTACTGTAATGTGCTACAGGCCCTCCCAGTTGACAGAGTTATCTTTCCTCTCTAATTACTGAGACTAGGTAGAGAAGGAAAAGGTTGGATCTCTCCCTCCCTCTTTTTTATTTATTTAATGAAATTTATACATTACCCTTTCTCCAAAGGGGCCAAGGGTGGAAAACATGTCAATACTAAAACAATACAGCGAAAATTTCTAAAAACAGTTAAAAGTTGCCTTTCAAAAGACAGTTAAAAGCAATCAGTAATTCTTAAATTAATAATTTCAGAGTGGCCTGAGACATATCGGTCGCTACTAGTTTTGTTATTGCACTGTGACGGTCACTCAGTGTTAACAGAAAACTCCTCAAATGTATTTTTTTATGTTCATTATTTATTGACTTTAATTTTATACTACTGTTCCTCTCAAATGGGAGCCCAGGGTGGAATGAAATCATGTCTTTCCACTTGAACACCCATCTGTTTTACTGCAGAAACTCATTGCAGCTTTTCAGCATGTATATGTCAGGAGTGCGTGCGGGAGTCAGGCCCTGGGACCAGCAGGGCTTGGCAGGACTAGGGCCTATTCGGCTTGTTCTAGGGAGGCAGGGCGCGGCTGCACAGGTGAGGCTGCTTGATAACTCACTGTGGCTGCACAGGTGAGGCTGCTTAGTAACTCGCTGGTGGCAGGAGCCAGCAAGGATATAAGGTCAGCTTTTCCCCTCAGCTCTTTGCCACAGCAGTGCATTCCCTGCCTCACTGTGTGCCTCCTTGTTTGTTGGTTGTGACTTCGTGCCTTGACCCTTGGACCGTGACTACATACCTTGCCTCTTGGACTGGGTCTTCATGCCTTGACCCTTGGACCGTAACTACATACCTTGCCTCTTGGACTGGGTCGTCGTGCCTTGACCCTCAGACTGAGACATGTACCGCGTGCTTCCTGGCCCCCGGACCCCAGCTCCTTGGACCCTCTGCCCTATCCACTTGCCTCTGGTCCTGACGTTCTTTGCTGCCAGCCTGGACCGTGACAGTTTGCTGTGACCCAACCCACATCCCAGCCAGGGTGCAAGATGGACGGAGCCCAAGCTATGGACCTCGCCACTGTGCTGCAGAACCTCCACATGCAGGTAGCTACACTTCGGGGGGAGGTCCAAGGCCTTTGGGCGGCTGTTGCTGCAGGTCCAGCCCAATGGGCTCCCCCCGTCCCGTCACCGGAGAGGTTCAGGGGTGAGCGGGGTACCCTGCGAGGCTTCATCAGCCAGTGCCGGTTGATGTTCGCCACCTGTACCACGGACATTCCCACCCCATGGAGCCAGGTATGCTTTATGGTTGGCCTGCTCGCGGGCCCGGCACTGTCCTGGGTCACGCCACACCTGGAGGCTGACGACCCGCTGCTGGGGAATTTGGACAATTTCATTGTCGCTCTGGGGGACATGTTTGGGGAGTCGAATCGCGTCCAGACGGCGGAGATGGCCCTACAGAGGATGCAGTGGGACCTATTCAGCACTGTCAGATGAATGGAGGGTTTCTGGCTAATGCCACTGTGACATTGTTTCCTATATACACTGCTATTTTTCTAGAAAAATCGGTGCCGGAACTCAACATGAACTCCTCCCTTGTTCTGTTCACCTGAGAGGTGCCAGAACTGAGTTCCTGTGAGTTCCAGCTGACAAAAAGCCCTGCCCATATTTTTTGTTGTTGTTTAGTCATTTAGTCGTGTCCAACTCTTCGTGACCCCATGGGACCAGAGCACGCCAGGCACTCCTGTCTTCCACTGCCTCCCTCAGTTTGGTCAGACTCATGTTGGTAGCTTCGAGAACACTGTCCAACCATCTCATCCTCTGTCGTCCCCTTCTCCTTGTGCCCTCAATCTTTCCCAACATCAGGGTCTTTTCCAGGGAGTCTTCTCTTCTCATGAGGTGGCCAAAGTATTGGAGCCTCAGCTTCAGGATCTGTCCTTCCAGTGAGCACTCAGGGCTGATTTCCTTCAGAATGGATAGGTTTGATCTTCTTGCAGTCCATGGGACTCTCAAGAGTCTCCTCCAGCACCATAATTCAAAAGCATCAATTCTTCGGCGATCAGCCTTCTTTATGGTCCAGCTCTCACTTCCATACATCACTACTGGGAAAACCATAGCTTTAACTATACGGACCTTTGTCGGCAAGGTGATGTCTCTGCTTTTTAAGATGCTGTCTAGGTTTGTCATTGCTTTTCTCCCAAGAAGCAGGTGTCTTTTAATTTTGTGACTGCTGTCACCATCTGCAGTGATCATGGAGCCCAAGAAAGTAAAATCTCTCACTGCCTCCATTTCTTCCCCTTCTATTTGCCAGGAGGTGATGGGACCAGTGGCCATGATCTTAGTTTTTGTTTTGTTTTTTGATGTTGAGCTTCAGACCATATTTTGTGCTCTCCTCTTTCACCCTCATTTAAGAGGTTTATTTAATACCTCCTCACTTTCTGCCATCAAAGTTGTGTCATCTGCATATGGGAATTGTCTTATATTCATATCAGCTCCTCTGTCGCAGCAAAAATTATATTAAAACAAAACAAGAGCATGGCAGCACCTTAAGGACTAATAAAGCTGAGCCAATTGAGTGTGTTATATTTTAATATCTGCTACATCAGGACTTTTAAATCCCATTTCAATTAGTTGTAGCCAGCAGAGATGACCCTGGTTTCACACATATCCTTTAAAAATATTTCTTTGATCTAGCAGTGTTTTTCTAAATGCCCAGGCGAGCAATTCCCTAGTGGATAATGGCTGATTAGATTAGCTAAAAGTCTCACCTATTTGGATATCCTGGAGAGTCCACATTTTAAAAAGAAAATGTGTTTTTTGTAATTTATCCACCTTTGCATTTTAATTAAAAACTCTGCAAGAGGTGACGCTCAAAGATCTAGACCTGATTGGTCAGAAACTGAAACATGTCTCAAAGTGAAACAATGGACCCCTCAGAGTGGCTGGACACCATGGGAATCAGATTGTATCTTCCCTCTCCATCTGGGACTCTGCCTTTTTTGTTTAGAATATTTCACTGCATGTAACGAAATACTTAAAGGTAAATCAACAACGTCAGCCTGCAAGACAGGTTTCCTTTTTATCCTCTTCTGCAAGCTGGTTGAGCGATTTTCTTGGAGCTGTCCATTCAGCACCAGCTATTCTCCTCATCACAAGCAAATTCATACCTTAATTCTCATACCCAGTTTTTCATTCCCAAGAGCCTGCTGCTACAGGAAGCTGCTGGAAGAACTTGAGTTCAAGTCTCAGTATGGAGGAGGTGGGTATCTCAGTTCCTTCATTTTAGGGAAGCAAGAATAATTATGGGGGATAATCTCTGCATGGTCAGAGGAAGGAATTAATATGCCAAATGATATGCTAAGGAGAGGTTGTCACATAACATATTCATCTTGAGATAAGTATGCAAGTTATTTTCGACCTCTGAATTTACCTTATATTCATAAGGCGCAATAGAGAGAGAAGTGGGTTAAATACAAGAGAGAATAGGGGTGTTTGAGTAACTCCTGTGTCTTGTCAAGATGAATTCCAAAACCCATGTGAGAAAGCATTTGGGTTTGCCAAAATATCAAGCTGGATGTTACAGAAAGCATGGGGAAAGTTGAAGAGGGGAAAAGGGAGGAACACTCCAAAGCAACAAAATCATGTCTCCGAAATTAAAACATGCAATGACATTAAAACACTGTTAATTAAAATATACACTGAAACAAACCATTAAAAAGCACAAACCATTAAAGCAGTTACACTATAGAATTGTAGAGTTGGAAAGGACCACAAGGGTCGTCCAGTCCAAACACCCCTGCAATGCAGGAATCTTTTGCCCAACGTGGGGATCAAAACCCATGACCTTAAGATTAAGGGTCTCATGCTATTCCAGCAGAGTTATTCACACTCATTGCGAGATTGTGGGCAAGGCATTATCTCCCAGCCTCAGTTCCTCGGTCTAAAAAATGGGAATACTATGGCCTAAGACCCCCAGTGAGATCACCCCATTAAGTCCAGCATCCAAGTTCTCACAGTGACCAACCACATGCCGGTGGGAAGCCCACAACAAGGACAAGAGGACAATAAACTTCTCCTTCTGTTAGGCCACAGAATAGGCGATCGCATGGCATACGGCCTCTGAATCTAGAAGGTGCCTATAGCCATCGCGACCTGTAGTCATTGATGGACTCATCCTCCAGGAATTGGCCCAATCTCCTTTTAAAAAGCCATCTAAACAAGTGGCCATCAAGTACAATCTGCAATTTGCAAAATGGAGATGAAAATGCTAATGGGCCATAATTGTAGTGATCCTCTAAACAGCACCTCCAGATCTTTCATGAGAGATTTCATCTGGAGTGGAGTGAGTACAATTATGGGCACAGAAGGCAGCTAAGAGCAGGATTAAACACATTGGCTGCCTGGGTGTAAATAACAGGATAAATACAATCTATGAGCACCTTCCCTACAGAAAGTGTACAGCAGCAACACTAATTTGGAAATTAGGGAGGCTTAGAGCTGGTCCACCCACAATGTATCTCTATAGAACTGTTAATAACTTAAAAACCGGCATCGGAATGGGTGAACTGGCCCCACCAGGGATTCTGTTATTGGGGTGATTAATGGTCTATCTGTGATATTATACTCAAACACATATTATATTACATTCAAACATATTAATGAAGGCTCTAACTTTCCCCTGGCCAAAAAGGTATATTTTCACGAGTGATCTGAAACAACTGGTGGCTGCTGCTTCACATAGCAGTGAAAAGGGCATCCCATAATCCAAGGGGAATGGTGTGAAATGCCAACTTTTGGGTCACTGCCCTATGATATTCTGTAAGGTGTGGTAACATGAGTGCATTTTGCCCAGACGATCATCAACCTGTTCAGACCCAGAACCCACTTTTAACCCAAACATGCCTCTGGGGACCCCTTTTCATAACTCAGGTGTGCCAACCTAAATAAAATAAAATAAAAATAGGGGAGGCAGCTAAGCCTTGCCCTGCATAATCAATCACAAGAGGCAGCTCACATGCACCATTTGAATGACAATGCCCATCAACTTTGGGGCCCCCCTCTAATATTTTATGGGGGAGGAGCAAAGGGACCTCAGCCCCTAGGAGTTGGCTCGTATGCTTTCACCCTAGATGAGCATGCTGGCAGTGTTCCTGCTGCGCCCCACCTTAGATCTGGCTGCAACTCCCCAGTGGGCCTGTAAGTGACCTTCCGGGTCCACCCTGGGGTGGGAAGTCTTCCAGGCAACATGATTTGATCTCTTGATGTTTCAGCCACCAGGAGATGAACAGGCATCTCTGAAAACTCAAACCAAGGAGATGATGCTTAGGACCCCGGGGGTGGTGGGTTTACCTGCGAGCTCAAGGCAGACCCTCGAAGTGTCCCTATTTTCAAGGGACAGTCACAGATTTACAGACACCGTCCTGGTTTCTGACTTTTCCTTAGGAAGTCCCTATTTTCATCGGAGAAATGTTGGAGGTTATGGAGTTATGCGACCCCCCCCCCCCAAGCCAAGACATCTGAAGGCAGCCCTGTACATGGAAGTTAAAAAAAGAAAAAAAGTTTAATGTTTTATTATGTTTTTATATGTGTTGTAAGGCATCCAAAATGGCTTGGGCAACCCAGTCGGATTGGTGGAGGGTATAGATAGTAAAATTATGATGATGATGGAACAGGACTCTCCTACTTTCATCGGAGAAATGTTGGAAGGGTATGTCAGCGTGAAGGCTCTGCAACCTTTCGCTGCGCTTTCGTCTCCTTGCTTGCACCCGCACCCGCTTTCCATCTCTTCCCCTCCATCCCGCCCCTTTCTTCCTTCCCCTCCCCTGCCCTCAGGGAGGCAGGCGAGCCTCGCGTCGTCAAATCGCATCCCGGGCTCCTGGGAATACACAGGAGCCGAGCCAAGCGAGAGCATCTGGGCGTGGATTTCAGGAAAAGCAGCGCAGTGAGCGCGCCTTCCTCCGGATGACTTCCAGCCAAGCTGCTGCTTCTGCTGCTGCTGCTTCCGGGTTCCAGTTACTCCCCGCCTCCTCCCACTCCCCCTCCCAGCATCTCCCTGGGACCATCCCAATCCCAGTTTGGCGAATTCACAGGTCCGTTTGGGGGGAAAAAACCAAAAAAACCAAAACCGAGGAGCCTCCCAGACCCAGGAGGGGGGGAAAAAATCCAGCACCGCAAAGTAGTTGCAACCTTCAGCACTGGACAGCAGCAGCCTTGGATCCTGTCTGTGTTCCTCCCTCCTTCTCTTCTCCGGCTTTGCCTGCCGATGATGCTTTGATTTTTGGAGGCAAACGTCGCAAGGACCAGAAGCATCGGGAGAACAACCGACGGGAGACTAACAGAGAAGGGGATGGCAGGGAATGGAAAATGGCCCTGGCAGCCGGGCGTGGGATTTGTAGGAGACCTTTAGGCGTTTGTTGAGGATGCCTTCGCGCGCCAGGTAAGCCACACTTGCTCTTCCTTGGTGGGTTTTATCCATTTCACTTTCCCCTCGCCCCACCCGGACTTTGAGAGAGTCTTTAACAGCGAAAGTTGGGGGGGGGGGGTCGGGCGGACTAAGAATTGGAAGCAGTGCTGTTTACAAAAAAAAGGAATCACGAATGAGTGACAATGCAGGCCCTTGCATTCAGCGGCGGCACGTTCTCTTGACGGTCATCTTTCCATCGTTCCTCCTTCCTGCTTTTTTCTTGCCTTGGGTCTCGGCTGCTGCTGCTGCTGCTGCATTGTCGCTCGCTGGAGATTTCCCATGACCATCAACATCACCATTATTATCTCACTTGCCCTTTCGGCCCTGCGAAGTATCTCCCCCCCCCGCCCTTTCCCCCCTTCTTCTTCCTTTCTGCTCTCACTGGGAAAGGCTGGCTGCAGGATTTCCCGCACGTCGGATCAGAATGGGAAACACTGAGGGAAATTGCCTAGTGGGAGATAAAAGAAACGTTTGTTCCCGGCCTCTAATTATTGTGGTGTAGCAGAGCCCAGGGACAGGGGCATGGTTTTGTTTGTTTGTTTGCATATTTGGGAGTCCCCATGCATGGCCCTGCAGGTTCGGACATTCAAACCAGTATTTTATCATAATTTCTGCAGTATAGAGAATATTCGGAAATTCTCCTTTCATCGACCTCATTAGTATAATCCTAAAACTATGCCCATACCTGAGATGTGGACAGTATTTTGAATTACCTTCCTACTTTACCTTCGTGTTCCCCCCCCCTTCCTTTATTTCCCTTTCCTGTTATTCTTTACGCTAGTCTATAGGCAGGCCTTTGGCTGTTGACATGCTTGAGTGTCATGGTGTGTGTGTGATATTATTATTATTATTATTATTTACAATGCTATTCTAAGCATGTTCACTCCAAAATAAGCCTTGTTCCATTTACTCCCAAGTAAGTGTGCTGCTGAGGGTTGCACTGCCGTTTATTCAAGCCCCTTTCCCGGCCTTCAACACTAGCCATTCCACACTCTGTTTTCAAAATCCAATTTGTGGGTGGATTTCCTCTCTCCCTCCTCCTTCGTTCTGTTGCCTTTCTTCAACCCTGGAAGAGATTCTGAGCAGCTAATCGGTCCCCGTTCCCCCCCCCCACACGTCACTGTGAATTCAGAGGGTTAGGAAGACATGGTGCATTGGCTACAATGTTTGGCTTGGGTGTAGGGAAAGCAGGTTTGGGTCCCCGTTCAGCCATGGAGCTCGCTGGGTGGCCTTTTCAATATCTTCCTCATTCCCTCTCTTAGCTTAATCTACCATCCAGGGTTGTTGTGAGGCCAAACTGTTGCTGTGAGCTAAGCGGAAGGGTGGAACAGAGAAATGCAACCCATAAACGAGGCTCTTGCTTTCAGATAGCACATCGCTTTTTCTTTTTTTTCTTTTTTGCAAGAAAAGGGCCAGGCAGTTTAATGCTGCTGTTCGCTGAGGAGAGGAGGGCTGCCACCTCAGATCTAGGCCTTGGGTGTGATCCTAGCCCAGCTACCGTTCTTCACGTGTCTTGAGTTGCTATTGCATGAATCAAGGACCTTCAGCCTATGCATCAGTTTCCCATTCCTGCTTCTCATCCTCCATTCTGCATCTCTGCAGACCTACTCTTTTCTGAATCCCTTCTTCCCCTCCTCTTTGTTATCATGCACACACACCCTCGGCGTTCCCACAAGCTCTTCCATACCTCTGCTTTTCCCTCCCCATTTACCCCTCCTGAATTTCTCTCTGCCGGGCGCTTGGGAAGGAAAAGAATAATAGTCAGAAGCTCTGCACCTCTAAAAGGAAAACTGATCCTGCAAATGCGCTAATGTGAGCTTTTGCGAGCACATCTGGAACCAGCTGTGCCCTGTACAAGATGCCTCTTGGGGGGGGGGAACGGACAAAAGGCAATTTCTGGGGTATACTGTAATGCATGTGCAGCACTTTGCATATTCCCCATAAAAGGTCTCCCTCCACATGTTCCAACTACATGCAATTTTAGCAACGTTTCTCTTTGGGAAAAAACAGGCTGCTTCATTTGTTTTCTGGACTGGGATGGGTATGAAGTTCATATGCCCCCAAAGAATGGGCATTTTGATAAAAAAAAACCTGCAGTGGTTATTTAGTTGTTTATATCCATGGCTTAAAATGAATATGTCAGATAAGCTAGCTTGGCTTTTATAATGTCGGGCAGATCTAAAATACACCCCGGTTTGCAAAAGTGCAGCTGGGGCATGATGGATGAGAACAAAAATGCAGCTTGGGACAATGGAGGTGTTACACATGCTACAACTTTTTCCTATCCAGGCCATCAGAAAACAGACAATGATATATTGCTCTGTGGTTGAAGGCCATGGTAGAGCATTTTGGTTTGCATGCAGAAGGTCCCAGGTTTAATCCCCAGCTTCTCCACGTAGGGCTGGGGGCGTGCTCTGCCTGAAACATAGGGCAGACAATGCAAGAACCTACTGAGCTAGGTTCTATGGTTCTATGTACCAATGTTGTGACTTGGTATAAAGCAGCTTCCCGTGTAGTTAAATAAATCTTTTCCCCTACCCCACCCAAAGTTACTGGTAGGTCAAAGTTGCTGGTAGACAGGCCTAAGCAATAGTTCACAGTGAGTTCAGATATAAATAAATAAATAAATAAATAATAATAATAATAATAATATTATTTATACCCCACCCATCTGGCTGGGTTTCCCCAGCCACTCTGGGCAGCTTCCCAACAGAATATTAAAAACACGATAAAACATCAAACATTAAAAACTTCCCTAAACAGCTGCCTTCAGATGTCTTCTAAAAGTCAGATAGTTGTTTATTTCCTTGACATCTGATGGGAGGGTGTTCCACAGGGCAGGTGCCACTACCGAGAAGGCCCTCTGCCTGGTTCCCTGTAACCTCACTTCTCGCAGGGAGGGAACCGCCAGAAGGCCCTCGGCGCTGGACCTCAGTGTCCGGGCTGAACGATGGGGGTGGAGACGCTCCTTCAGGTATACAGGGCCAAGGCCGTTTAGGGCTTTCAAGGTCAGCACCAACACTTTGAATTGTGCTCGGAAACATACTGGGAGCCAATGTAGGTCTTTCAGGACTGGTGTTATGTGGTCTCAGCAGCCACTCCCAGTCACCAGTCTAGCTGCCGCATTCTGGATTAGTTGTAGTTTCCAGGTCACCTTCAAAGGTAGCCCCATGTAGAGCGCATTGCAGTAGTCCAAGCGGGAGATAACCAGAGCATGCACCATTCTGGCAAGACAGTCCGCGGGCAGGAAGGGTATCAGCCTGCGTACCAGATGGAGCTGGTAGGCAGCTGCCCTGGACACAGAACTGTATTTTCACCATTTCTTTAGTCCCTGGCTTTTTCCCGTCAGCCCTAGGAAATGTACGCAACTTTTGCGTCAAGGCAGAGGGTGGGATTAGATGAGGAGGAATGAATTATTCTCTCCCCCACCCCAGCCCAAGGTTGGTGGATACCGGAGATGTTGACTAGGCAGTCTGCTGGCTGTTCTCTACTGGGCAGGCCCTGTTGAGTGATGGGGTGTTGCGATGCAAGAATTGAACACACAAAGTATGTACTCCAGGGACGGCAGCAGCAAAAGCAATCAAATCCATTAAGGTGGCTTATTCAGATCCATTTGGCCAATAAGTGTGAATCCCTGCTTCCCTTCCTTCCTGTCCCGCCCCAGCAGCTGAAAAGCAGCAGCACGCAGGGCCAGAAGGGATTGTCTGTGTTTGGTTGGGGTTTTTTGGACGTGTGGTGCAGCAATAAACTGCTAGCACATTTGCAAAGCTAAGCAGGGCCTGGTCAGGTTTCAAATTGGATGGGAGACGGGCGTGTTGAGATCCTTACCTTGTAGGGGGTTGGACTAGATGGCCGTCGGGGACCCCTTCCAACTCTGCAATTGCAGGGTTCTGTGATAACTCGAGCCAGGGAACAAAGTGAAAAAGCCATCCCGCAGCTGCTTAACTGCTAAAACATAAGGCAAGGCTGTCACACAAGGCACTATCGCAATTCAAGAAGACATTCCAGTTGGGAAGGGCATGGAAAAGGGTTGGGGAGGGGATCAGACTTACAGGAATTCCCATGTGCCAGACAGGGAGGTCTGGAGATTCCTCATGCTAGTTGTAAAGACCAACTGCCCTGACTACTGTTTCTCTTTCTCTCCTTCTCCCTCCCTCCCTCCCTCCATCTCTCTCTTCCTTCACAGATTTACTTCATTATGTCTTCCTCCAAACTCCAAGATGCGGATGAGGTTTTCGGTAAGCTCCTTATTCCTCCCCGGCCTCACCCGATCCCTGCACCACCCAGGGGCTGCGCCTAAAAAGAAGTGTTTGTAAATCTCCTAGGACCCTCATCGCAGGTGGCATGTTGGTGGGAGGGGAGAGGGTTTTTTTGGGGGGGGTCTTTTTATATTGTAAACTGCCCTGTGACCTTCGGATGAAGGGCGAGATAGACGTTTAAACAATAACAACAAAAATAATGTGGCAAGGGAAACATTCTGCATGCGCTCAGAGACACTGTCACATTCATAAGGCCCCCATAGAAATGGCAAATTGGAGACACACAATTCTCGTGAATTGTTCTCGCATTGGCGGCACGTGTCCTATTACACTGTGGTTCAAAAGCCTGTGTGCCCTGAGAGCAGTGTGAATTAACTCCAGACACAGCTACTAACAAAGCTATTTGGGGGGAGGGGGCGGGTAAAGGATGGAACAAAACGACCCAAAACAAAATGGCAATGCTCAGCCACACTCACTGTTGGATGTAGAACTGGATGCTGCTGGCATGATGCCCACTGCTGCCTGCTGGGCATTTTCCATTCCTGTGCTTTTGAGCTCACCAACCTGGCATCTGAGGGAGGAGGCATGGAGGCAGGGCTCACTTTTGGGGTTGCCATCCTAGCTTCTCATCACCTTGCCGACAAAGGTCCGTATAGTTAAAGCTATGGTTTTCCCAGTAGTGATGTATGGAAGTGAGAGCTGGACCATAAAGAAGGCTGATCGCCGAAGAATTGATGCTTCTGAATTATGGTGCTGGAGGAGACTCTTGAGAGTCCCATGGACTGCAAGAAGATCAAACCTATCCATTCTGAAGGAAATCAGCCCTGAGTGCTCACTGGAAGGACAGATCCTGAAGCTGAGGCTCCAGTACTTTGGCCACCTCATGAGAAGAGAAGACTCCCTGGAAAACCCTGACCCTGATGTTGGGAAAGATAGCAGGCACAAGGAGAAGGGGATGACAAAGGACAAGATGGTTGGACAGTGTTCTCGAAGCGACTGGCATGAGTTTGGCCAAACTGCGGGAGGCGGGAGGCAGTGGAAGACAGGAGTGCCTGGCGTGCTCTGGTCCATGGGGTCACGAATAGTCAGGCACGACTAAACAACTAAACAACAACATCCTAGCTTCTCATCTGCGTCTTGAATCTGGAAAAAAAATGTCACTTTCTGCACGACCCAGCATGACCCAGCAGAATTTATTCTTTGTGCCCCTTCTTCCTTTTCAAATACTCATATCCTGACCATTTGGCAGGCTAAGACACAGCCGGAACATAAATGGGGTTGCAAGCTCCTCCCATCACCTCTATCCATTGGCCATGCTGGCTGGAACTGATGGGACTGCACCTGGGGATCTGCGGTTCCCCAGCTCTTCTTTATGAACCCAGGCAAGAGAAACTCCTTCTCATTACCTCCTACCTGATCCTTTTAAGTGGAGGTGCTGGGAGCTTGAAGTTGGGGCCTTTTGCAGTCACAGCATGCACTCTATGGCTTCACCACCCAGAACACGTGTTAGATATGAGTTGGGGGAAATAGCAGCGCTATATATATATATATATATATATATATATATATATATATATATATATATATATACACATACATATACATACATACACACACACACACACACACACACATACCCTAAGTTCCTCATCAGTCTTAGAAGCTCAAGGTGGCATGCCTGGTTCACCCCACCCATTTTATTTTCACAACAACCCTGTGAGGTGGGTTATAGGCCGAGAGAGAGCGGCTGGCTCAAGGTCACTCAGTGAGCTTCACAGTGAGGTGGGGATTTGAACCTGCGTCTTCCCAGTGCCCGTCCTTTCCAGCACTTTAACCACTATACCACATTCCCGCAAGCTTTAGATAGAAAGAGGAGTGGAACCTAAAAAAAATTTTTTTTTCTTTATTTTAAACAAAACATTAAATGAATGTAGATAAATGAAACGTTAACCAAGTGGGTGGGGGGATAGTCGTCTGCTTCTTTTGGGCACAAAAAAAAAATGGTTACTTGAGACTTCCCTCTTAGGGCAAGTAGAAAGCCTCTGAAGAATGAAAACAAAATGAATAAAACTCTTTGGAGGTCTTTAAGCGGAGGCTTGACAGCCACCTGTCAGGAATGCTTTGATGGTGTTTCCTGCTTGGCAGGGGGTTGGACTGGATGGCCCTTGTGGTCTCTTCCAACTCTATGATTCTATGATTCTTTAAAGAGTCACAAAGCGGAGCAAACATTGTAGGGGAAAAGGGTAGCCTTACTCATTCTGAATCACAGAGGTGCATTTGGAACCTCACCGTGCAAAAACTTTCTGGGATGGCATGATTTAGAAGGAACGGAAAGAGGATGGAGGTTAGGCTCTTGATACCTACAGCCAAAACATTGTGTTCCTACCGGGCCTATCTACACATACACAGCACATGGGGTGGGGGAAGTAGAGCTTGCTATATGCCATTAGTTAAGAACTTATAATTAAGAATCCAGACATCAACTTATACCTGAGCATGCCTGTTTCCTCCTCCCTCACCAATCCAATTTCCTTTTGTGCCATGGTTTTTCAGATTGTAATCTCGAGGGCAGTCTTTCTCCCTCTTTTTTTTTTTTTTTTTAAGTCATCCTGTAAGCCAATCTGGAAGGAAAGCTTTTTTGGCTGCAGTGCAGGTTAAAATATATTTAAATACAATACGAATGTGTAGCCTCCCTCCATGACGTCAAACACCGATAAAAACTCATTGGGACTTTCCTTTCCATGCTGTATGTTTCATTCTTTCATTTTAATTTTACTTGTATGCCACCTTGGAAAGTTTTATATCCTGAAAGCTATGGTGGATGGAAATGAATGCTGGAGAGGGCTGACTCACCCAGTCACTCAGATTGTACAGTGGTGCTTTTCTTCCTGCCTGAACAATCGTGGCAACACTCACGGTAAACAATTCAGAATATCTGGTTGCAATGAGGAAAGGCTGAATCCAGGCAGTGCAAAAAGCTACATCTGCTCCACATTCTTCTGTTCCTCATCCTATTATTCATCCAGAGCCAGATTTCCCCCAACTTTTTCAAGTCTATGCCCAAATTAGATTTCTGCATATGCACGCATGCATATTTCATGTAAGGGGCTGCAATACGAGAGAATCTCTGAGCATGTGCAGAAAACTCTCTTTGTAGAGTAACCTATTGGTAAAAAAGGACCCCTGGACAGTTAAGTCCAGTCAAAGGCGCCTATGGGGTTGCAGCGCTCATCTCGCTTTCAGGCTGAGGGAGCCGGCGTTTGTCCACAGACAGCTTTCCGGGTCATGTGGCCAGCATGACTAAACTGCTTTTGGCGCAACGGGACACTGTGTCGGAAAACAGAGCACACGGAAACGCTGTTTACCTTCCCGCCGCAGCGGTACCTATTCATCTACTTGCGCTGGTGTGCTTTTGAACCGCCAACCTTCTGATCGGCAAGCCCAAGAGGCTCAGTGGTTTAGACCACAGCGCCACCCGTGCCACCACAACCAGCCTCGATGCAGCTGGGATATGGGGAGCAGGTGCCCTGTGGCAGCGAGCATCCATGTAACCCGAGCCCTTTCTAAAATTAAGCAGTGTTGTGTTTTGTCTTGTATGTGCGAGCACACCTCCTCTGCCACCTCTCCAACTTTGCCTGCTGGTGTTTCATGCCTCCCGATACCGATGTTCCTCGTTTCCCACTCCCGGCATCCCTGTGTAGTCAATTAAGCGGTGGCTGACTTTTTGCTCCCGGGAGACACCTTGCCGCACACATGGCTACACGCACAGCGACACACACACTCACACAAACAAGCCAGCCCCTCGCGCTTCCTGCCTCGAGATGCCTAGCGGATCTGATTAATTCATGAGGCTGTTCTGTATGCAGGGAAGGTGCCGTTGGGAGATGGCGCAAACATGCATTGCAAACGGCAAGGGAGATAGGACTACCGTAGCATTGATGTGTGGTGTGGGGCATAACTGGAGCATTTGAGGGACCAGGCAAGCATGTGTGGGTGTCTATTTGTGTGAAAGAGAGAGGTACGTACAGATAAATAGTCTCAGAACTGAAGTCTGTGCTCGACGGGGTCGGAGTCCGCGGTCAAACTAACTGCAAACGTGGCGAACTGTAATCCGACAGCCACGTTTGTTTGCTTTTGAAGCCACTTCAGAAGGACATGATTGCAAAAGTGGCACACAGGAAAGGTGCTTAACCTTTTTTTCAGCCGCCATTTCCCCCTACTAAATCACACACACATACCAGTAGCATTCCTCCGTGAAAGATGTTGAATGTATATTTGCGGGGTGGGGGCGGGGCGCAGAGGAAGAAAGAGAGTAAAAAAGTGTTGTGTACAACAGCAACAAAAGTAAAAATATGTGTGGGAAATACAGAGGTGTGCATATGTGCTTATGTACAACTCTCATGTTCCTCTGTGCCTGAAGGAAAAAAAATGAATGAAAAAAAAATGTCACTGTGTGAGGCTTGGTCTGCCACACCGAGCTGGGAATCTGCCCCACTGAACTCGACAGAACTTACTTCTGAGTAGACATAAGATGTCTGTATTAAGAAATGGTAAATGCATCTTTGAGAACAGAGTGTGTTTTTTGTGTCACATCTGGTGTGTGACGGAATGAGACTCATATTTGACAGTTGATTTGCACTAGATTCAGGGTGACCACATGCGCATCACCAGAAAAAGAGGAAATAATAATAATAAAACAATTTATTATTTATACCCCGCCCATCTGGCTGGGTTTCCCCAGCCACTCTGGGCTGCTTCCAACAGAATTAATGATGATGATGATGATGATGCTGATGATGATGTGATAAAACATCAGATAGTAAAAGCTTCCCTAAACAGGGCTGCCTTCAGATGTCTTCTGAAAGTCAGGTAGTTGTTTTTTCCCTTGTCATCTGATGGGAGGGCATTCCACAGAGCAGGTGCCACTACCGAGAAGGCCCTCTTCCTAGTTCCCTGTAACCTCACTTCTCGCAGGGAGGGAACTGCCAGAAGGCCCTTGGCTCTGGACCTCAGTGTCCGGGCTAAACGATGGGGGTGGAGGTGCTCCTTCAGGTATACTGGGCTGAGGCCGTTTAGGGCCTTAAAGGTCAGCACCGACACTTTGAATTGTGCCCGGAAACATACAGGTAGCCAATGTACCAGGTCTTTAGGACCAGTGTTATATGGTCTCAGCAGCCGCTCCCAATCACCAGTCTAGCTGCTGCATTCTGGATTAGTTGTAGTTTCCTCCACCACTACCTTTCACATGAATGAAAGGTGGAATAGATTTGCATAAAATTTGCATATGCTGATTTATAGGAATAGAAGGAATTATTATTTAAACTGAAATACAGTGCATTTCACTAAGGAGGAAAAGCTGCTCAGTCTCCTGTCCAGCTGTGTCAAATAATAATAATAATAATAATAATAATAATAATAATAATAATAATAATATACTATTTATATGCCACCTACTTGACTGGGTTGCCTTAGCCACTCTGGGTGGCTTCCAACCAAGTAAAACCCAGTAAGACATCAAAACTGTTGAAGGCCCCACCTCCTTATGAGTCCATTGTCTTTCAACTGGACTGGCCCAAGTGGTTCTTCAAACAGAGTTTCAACCAGAGGTTTGCCCTCTCTAAAAGAGGACACATGGCCACACTGTGTGAATGCCAACATTAAACAAAATCACACCAACAGCAATAAATTTCTGAGGAGCATCTGCGGCACCTCACAAACGATTTTCCACAGCTCTCTATACCAGGGATGCCCAACTGGTAGATCGGGATCGACTGGTCGATCCCCAGGATGTTTTGGTCGATTGCGGTCTCTTTTTCATTTGCAGTGGAAATGAACCCCCAAAATAGGTGATATTGCCTCCCTAAAAAACGCTCGACAACTTTGACCTGCAACCCCCCCCCAAAAGGGGGTAGATCACTGCCAGTTTTTTATTCTGTGAGTAGATCGCAGTCTCTTGAGCAGGGGGAATCAGTGTGTTTTTACATGAGTAGAATGTGTGCTTTTATTTAAAATGCATCTCTGGGTTATTTGTGGGGCATAGGAATTCGTTCATTCCCCCCCCCCAAAAAAAATATAGTCAAGCCCCCCACAAGGTCTGAGGGACAGGGGACCAGCCCTCTGCTGAAAACTCTTGGGAGTTGGACGTCCCTGCTCTATACTATCCTGAAAACCTTGATTTTATTACTTGGTTGGGACATATGTAATCCTCTGCATGTTTGGGAAGGCTCGCAATAAAAAATCAGAAGCTGTGGAGTCTAAAACACCGACTGTAAAAAAAATGATAAGAAAACTTAAAAAAAAAAAAAACCACCATAACGCATTCTGTCAGCCCAGTGCTTCAGACCCAAGACATTTCGCTGCTTGAGGCAGAACAGAAATGGTGCCTCTACAACCACCAAGGTACCTAAGGACAGCCTAGTTCTTTTGCCACCTGAGGCAGAAAAATCCTATAGGAAGAGGAGTAATAACAACAACAGTAACAGCAGCAATAACAGCAACAACTTGCTGTCCTTTCCGTTCGGTTACTGCCATTTCTAAAACACACGCAGGGCGCCATTTTGAAAAGGGGTCCTGGCAGCCAAACTATGGTGGCTTCGGCCATGTTACTTCTTCACACTGCCTTCCTCGTTCTTGTGTAAAGTGAGGGATGGATGGAGCATAGTTTTTAAATCAAAATGGACAGAGCTGAGATTTCCTCACTTCAGCGGGGTCCCCCAGCCCTGCGGTAGGGGCAAGTTAAACAAGTCTCCGCATGTATACCCTCCAACATTTCTCTGATAAAAACAGGGACATCGTATTCAATAATAATAATAATACCCTGCCCATCTGACTGGCTTGCCCCAGCCACTCTGGGCAGCTTCCAACATATATAAAAACAACAAAACATTAACATTTAAAAAAACTTCCCTATACAGGGCTGCCTTCAGATGTCTTCTAAAGGTTGTATAGTTACTTATCTCTTTGGCTTGGGGGGTCACATAACTCCATACCCTCTGACATTTCTCCGATGGACATAGGGACGTCCTAAGGAAAAGCAGGACATTCTGGGATCAAATCAGAAACTAGGACGGCTTCTGTAAATCCGGGACTGTCCCTGGGAAATAGGGACACTTGGAAGGTCTCCCAGGCCCATAGGTGTAATAGGATGCCCGCCCTATAGGTAGCCTTTTCTGTTCTGGGAGGTCACAGCCAGTCCCTGGTCATGTCTTTGAAAGGATACTTCTGAATGACGACTGTGCTCTTCTCTGAACGCTCTCTCTGTGTGTCTCCTTCCCTTCTTGCCCTCCATTCCACCACCCCTTTTCTGTGTCCCGTTCCCCCCGCTCGGTGGGGCTTGAATTTCACTCGTTTGCCCACCCTGCTTCCCTCCTTCCTTCCTTCCTTTACGTTGCATCTTGCCCTCTCTGCACTCCATCCTTCCTCCTGCGGCTGCCCCCCACGGCCGCTTCTACGCCGACCTCTTCCTCTCACGCTCGCTTTTCCTTGCCTGCCACCGCTCTGCCCCCCTTCCCGTTTCTCTCTTTCACCCCCAGATTTTAATGATGTGATTCCAGAGACCCAGAGGCTGGACAGCAGCTTGCAGAAGGCCCGAGCCCAGCTCTCCGCCAAGGGCAGGCGACAGCGCCCTTCCAGGTCCCGGTTGAGAGACAGCGTCAGCTCCACAGAAGGGGATGATGTCCAGGAGAAAAAGGTCAGTGCCCGGCCAAATATCTCCCTATGCATTGCTCTTGCTTTCAGACCCTCCTATATCTCATGGATGAAAATAGGGATATTTCTCACTCACTCCACCAACGGACCAAGGTGGAGCAAAATCAATTTTATATAGATAGATTGATAGAGAGATAGATAGATAGATAGATAGATATGTGTGTGTGTGTGTGTGTGTGTGTGTGTATTTATATATGTGTGTGTCTGCATGTGTGTGTGTGTGTGTGTGTAATTTTGTTGTTGTTTTTTAATTTAAATCGGATTCTTTTAAATTTAAATCGGATTTTTTAAAAATGCTTTTGGAGGAGAAATCTTTCTAAAGATAGTTTTCTATTTAAGTTACATTATAGTCCAAAGGCTATTCATCAGGAAATAAGGATTTGTTTTAAGTTTTTCCATGTGTGCTAAAACTCAGTCTAAGCTTTTAACAATAACAATAATAATAACAATAGTTTAACCACATCAGTTAACAAACATGGGTACATATGCTATAATGTTATTGTTTCAGTTAAATACATTGTTTAAATTGTTATTAAGGAAATGATTGTTTTTCATAATTATCTGCCTATGTTTTTCTAATAGTATGACCAAATCAGTAATTTTTTTGATATAACTGTAAAAACGACTCTGAAATTTTATTATTCCAAAAAATAAACCTTCATCTGGTTGTAAATATAAAGATTATACAGACAAAGAATGATTCTTTCTGTAAAAAAAAGTAAAAATGGTTTAAATCAAGTCTTACTGACTCGTGATTTAAATCGTGAATTAAATCGCTTTGATTTAAATTAAATCCACCCTGCAACAGACCCTCCTCAACGCCCCCCCCCCCCGCTGCAGGGCTGGGCCTCTCTCCCAGGACCAGATTTGGGCCCTAAGCTACTGAAGGTAATGGGGCCCTTTATATGTCTTTTGTCAATAACAAATTGTGGCTGTTTTTTTGTGTTGAATATATGCTTTATGGTAATAGGTATCTCAAGCTATTTGCACAATTTGCAAGGCAACCAGTCCATGCAGAATGTAGGCACCCTATATATAGAAATGAGCAAACCAGTGATATTTTAGGGAGCAGGCCAGCAGGCGGGGCCCATGACTTACGTCATAACAGCCTGCACAAGTTGCACAAAACACTGTTGCTGTATGTAGGTTTTGTTTGATTTGTTTTTTTTTTATCTTATATTTTGGAAATGTACACCCAGGTGTTTTTTTTGTCCTTTTTTTGCCCCCCCCCCCCGAGAGTGCAGCCCAAAGCTATAGCTTATATGTAAACCCGGCACTGGTCTCTCCCATACCCTCCAACATTTCTCGGACGAAAATAGGGACTTCCTAAGGAAAAGTGGGACATTCCGGGATCAAATCAGAAACCAGGACGGCTTCTGTAAATCTGTGACTGTCCCTTGAAAATAGGGGCACTTCGAGGGTCTGCCTTGAGCTCGCAGGTAAACCCACCACCACCGGGATCCTAAGGATCATCTCCTTGGTTTGGGTTTTCAGAGATGCCTGTTCACCTCCTGGTGGCTGGAACATCAAGGGATCAAATCGTGTTGCCTAGAAGACAGCCCACCCCTGGGTGGACCCGGAGGGTGACTTACAGGCCCACTGGGGGGCTGCAGCCATATCTAAGGTGGGGCGCAGCAGGAACACTGCCAGCATGCTCATCTAGGGTGAAAGCATACGAGCCAACTCCTAAGGGCTGAGGTCCCTTTGCTCCTCCCCCATAAAATATTTGAGGGGGGCCCCAAAGTTGATGGGCATTGTCATTCAAATGGTGCATGTGAGCTGCCTCTTGTGATTGATTATGCAGGGCAAGGCTTAGCTGCCTCCCCTATTTTTATTTTATTTTATTTTATTCAGGTTGGCACACTGGGGTTAAGAAAAGGGGTCCCCAGAGGCAGGTTTGGGTTAAAAATGGGTTCTGGGTCTGAACAGGTTGATGATC
Organism: Lacerta viridis; assembly: GCA_900245905.1. Taxonomy (NCBI): domain Eukaryota; kingdom Metazoa; phylum Chordata; class Lepidosauria; order Squamata; family Lacertidae; genus Lacerta; species Lacerta viridis. The sequence continues at coordinate 367,009 of OFHU01000864.1, read as the reverse complement.
GTCTGGGCAAAATGCACTCATGTTACCACACCTTACAGAATAGCATAGGGCAGTGACCCAAAAGTTGGCATTTCACACCATTCCCCTTGGATTATGGGATGCCCTTTTCACTGCTATGTGAAGCAGCAGCCACCAGTCGTTTCAGATCACTCGTGAAAATATACCTTTTTGCCCAGGTGAAAGTTAGAGGGTTCATTAAGTACCCAAGTTCTTGTTTTGTACGCCTTGGCACAACCATTTTACTAGTTTCATGTTGTGTTTTTGCTTCCACGACATTGCTTTGCTTCTATGTCGTGCATCGCTTAGTTTTAAACATTAAGAAGTATATAAATGCTTTTAAACAAAAGGAAAATAAACAAAAGGAAAATAAGTATCTTTCATCCAGTTTGCCATTGTTAAACAAGCTTGTAAACTGGATAAGCCATTGGCCCGACTTTTCTTTTATTCTTACATATAATATCACAGATAGACCATTAATCACCCCAATAACAGAATCCCTGGTGGGGCCAGTTCACCCATTCTGATGCCGATTTTTAAGTTATTAACAGTTCTATAGAGATACATTGTGGGTGGACCAGCTCTAAGCCTCCCTAATTTCCAAAATAGTGCTGCTGCTGTACACTTTCTGTAGGGTAGGTGCTCATAGATTGTATTTATCCTGTTATTTACACCCAGGCAGCGAATGTGTTTAATCCTGCTCTTAGCTGCCTTCTGTGCCCATAATTGTACTCACTCCACTCCACCCCAGATGAAATCTCTCATGAAAGATCTGGAGGTGCTGTTTAGAGGATCACTACAATTATGACCCATTAGCATTTTCATCTCCATTTTGCAAATTGCAGATTGTACTTGATGGCCACTTGTTCAGATGGCTTTTTAAAAGGAGATTGGGCCAATTCCTGGAGGATGAGTCCATCAATGACTACAGGTCGCGATGGCTAAAGGCACCTTCTAGATTCAGAGGCCGTATGCCATGTTATCGCCTATTCTGTGGCCTAACAGAAGGAGAAGTTTATTGTCCTCTTGTCCTTGTTGTGGGCTTCCCACCGGCATGTGGTTGGTCACTGTGAGAACTAGGATGCTGGACTTAATGGGGTGATCTCGGTGGGGGGATCTTAGGTCTTTCTTCATCATAGTCCATTGACATAGGCCACAGTATTCCCATTTTCAAGACCGAGGAACTGAGGCTGGGAGATAATGCCTTGCCCACAACCTCACAATGAATCCTACTGAATGCTAATAGCTGCCTTCTGTCCCCATAAAAGAAGGCTGATCGCCGAAGAATGGATGCTTTTGAATTATGGTGCTGGAGGAGACTCTTGAGAGTCCCATGGACTGCAAAAAGATCAAACTTATCCATCCTTAAAGAAATCAGCCCTGAGTGCTCACTGGAAGGACAGATCCTGAAGTTGAGGCTCCAGTACTTTGGCCACCTCATGAGAAGAGAAGACTCCCTAGAAAAGACCCTGATGTTGGGAAAGATGGAGGGCACAAGGAGAAGGGGATGACAGAGGATGAGATGGTTGGACAGTGTTCTCGAAGCGACTGGCATGAGTTTGGCCAAACTGCGGGAGGCAGTGGAGGATAGGGGTGCCTGGCGTGCTCTGGTCCATGGGGTCACGAAGAGTCGGACACGACTGAACGACTGAACAACAACAGTCCCCGTAATTGTACTCACTGCACTCCACCCCCAGATGAAATCTCTAAGGAAAGATCTGAAGTTGCCGAGTAGAGAATTACTACAATTCCAACACATAGCGGGGAGAAAGTGTGTGTATCTCCTCCTTGCTAAGCACCCAGTTTGCCAGCCCACCTGTACAAAGGGAGACAGAATGTCCTAAAGCCACCTGCACAGTTAAGCATCCACAGGCAAAAGATATGTGGATCCAGATTCCATTGCACTTGTAGGTGGCATTAGTGAGCATGCTCACTCCCCTCCACGTCTTGGGCCGTATCAAGGTAAAAGCATCACGCGGCACAACCTGCAATTTCACATTTTCAGTTTCTCAAGAACTTTTTTAACAAAACAGGTTATGGGCCGTGAAGCTGTGCCCTGCCTAGCTGTTTTGAGTCGTTATTTATTTCCCAAACCGTAAGTAGCTTGGAAGTTCTCACCCATTTAACCGATCAGGAAACACCATGTGGCCAAAACCGGAACAGTCAGGAAATAGCTTACAGCAGCCTTCTCCAACCTGGTGCCCTCTGCAGGTTTGTTGGACTACAAACCCCATCATCCCTGATCATTGGCTATGCTGCCTAGGGCTGATGGGAGCTGTAGTTCAAAAAATTTGATGGGCACCATCTTGGGAGAAGGTTGGCCTAAGGTAGGGAAGTTCCCGGACATATAGCCTGAATACTGCAGTCGGAAGCAGTGTCCGGGCAGAAATCGCTAGTCCCTCAATTTATTTTATTTTATTTTTAGATTCTGCAAAAAAACAAACAACTCAACAATTCTGGCCAAAAAGAAAAGCTCAATAACGTCGTTTCCGGATTTTCACTTTTTGAAATATGGCAACCCTAGCCTAAGGAGACACATTTCAAATTCAGGTTGTTATTTTGGATCATCATCAGATATTACAGATTAGATAGATAGTTTCACAAGCTTTTTCACCACTGCTTGGGTAGGAGAAAAAGCTTTAATGTCACTGTGTCTGCTTTCACCAGTCTGTACATTTCTTGCAGTATCTATATGAGCACGCCCCAGATTAATTTAGCAATTAAATACGCCCCGTAAAAGGAGGAAATATAGACTATCGTGTTCCCTGCCAAAAAGACTAACAACATAAAGACTAACAACATAAAAGGAGCCTGAAGATCAGCAAAATGGCCCATCTAGTCTAGCATCCTGTTCTCACCTGGTTTATTGGGTGCTGTGTTGGCCTCTCTCCAAACGGCTTCTGCTTTTCCAGACTACAGTGGTACCTCGGGTTAAGAACTTAATTCATTCTGGGGGTCCTTTCTTAACCTGAAGCACCACTTTAGCTAATGGGGCCTCCCGCTGCCGCTGCGCGCAAAGCACAATTTCTGTTCTTATCCTGAGGTAAAGTTCTTAACCTGAAGCGTTATTTCTGGGTTAGCGGAGTTTGTAACCTGAAGTGTATATAACCTGAGGTACCACTGTATTGGGCGTTTTCAAGAACCTATCTTGGGAGTCATTTGGACACACAACTGTCCATGGAGGGAGGCGCAGGTCCATTCTGTGTCCAAGGCAGCCGCCTACCAGCTCCATCTGGTACGCAGGCGAGACCCTCCCTGCCCGCGGACTGTATCGCCAGAATGGTGCATGCTTGGACTACTGCAATGCACTCTACGTGGGGCTACCTTTGAAGGTGACCCAGAAACTACAACTAATCCAGAATGTGGCAGCTAGACTGGTGACTGGGAGTGGCCACTGAGACCATATAACACTGGTCCTGAAAGACCTACATTGGCTCCCAGTATGTTTCCGAGCACAATTCAAAGTGTTGGTGCTGACCTTTAAAGCCCTAAACGGCTTCGGCCCAGTATACCTGAAGGAGCATCTCCATCCTCATTGTTCAGCCTGGACACTGTGGTCCAGCTCTGAGGGCCTTCTGGCAATTCCCTCACAGCGAGAAGTGAGGTTGCAGGGAACCAGGCAGAGGGCCTTCTCGGTAGTGGTGCCTGCCCTGTGGAATGCCCTCCCATCAGATGTCAAGGAAATAAACAACTATCTGACTTTTAGAAGACACCTGAAGGCAGCCCTGTTTAGGGAAGTTTTTAATGTTTGATGTTTTATTGTGTTTTTAATATTCTGTTGGGAGCTGTCCAGAGTGGCTGGGGAAACCCAACCAGATGGGTGGGGTATGAATGAATGAATGAATGAATATTATTATTACTATCATTACCATGGATGGTCAGGTGGCCAGTTGTTGTCGTCTGAGGCCCCACTCCTGGTCCACTGGGCATGCAAGTCCGTCTGCGTTCAGAATGCAAGGGCAGCTGGACTCTTTTCTATCTGTTTTGCCTTGCAGGCGGGTGATAGCTGTGGAAGCCCTCTCCACCGCCTGAGGTCCCCTCTCCACGGTTCTCTCCAGGCCTCATCTCCTCTCTCCGGTTCCTCGCCCTTCACTCGCGCCGGTGAGTTCTCCTTTGATGCCCCGACAGTCCGGAGGTCGGTGGAACAGGAAGAACAGCCGTCATCGCCCCTCATCCGTTACCGACCTCTGACAAACACCTCCTCCCAGGAGGCCTTAGGGGGCACCCCCACCAGCTCCTCGCCCAAGTCCTGCCACAGTTCAGACAGCTCACCCATCTATGCACGCAGGGAGAGGCACAGTGAAGGTAAGCATGGGCTCTGGGCAGCTTGGGGCTGGGGGAAACCATAGACGTTGCCACAACACATGTCCTCATTGAGGAAAGGGAGTGCCTAAAGGGTGCATAACCTGCCTGCAGATGCACAAACCTACCTGCAGCTCTACCTATATTGATTTCATGCAGAAAGGATTATACCTCCACCCTCCCAGAAATATCCTGTAAGTTCTTAAAGAAAATAAACACACAATAACCTCAAAAAAGGTTGTTTCTGTATGCCACCACTGTGGCCCATGTTTCGTTAGCTCAAAAATTGAAAACGAGCCAAGTCCCAACTAAAGAAGAATGGCAACTAAAACTGACGGAATATGCGCAGCTCGCAGACCTGACATATAGAATAAGAGAACAAGAAGCACATACGTTTAAAGAAGACTGGAAAACGTTTACTGAATACATGGGAGGAAATTGTGTACACTTGAAAACGTTGGCAGCATTAAGTTAAATTCAACAGTGTAAATAAGTTTTGATGGATGTAATAATGGAATAAAAGGTAAAGGTACCCCTGACTGTTAGGTACAGTCGCGGACGACTCTGGGGTTGCGTGCTCATCTCTCTCTATAGGCCGAGGGAGCTGGTGTTTGTCCGCAGACAGCTTCCGGGTCATGTGGCCAGCATGACTAAGCCGCTTCTGGCGAACCAGAGCAGCGCATGGAAACACCGTTTACCTTCCCGCCGGAGTGGTACCTATTTCTATCACTTGACGTGCTTTGAAACTGCTAGGTGGGCAGGAGCTGGGACCGAGCAATGGGAGCTCACCCCGCGGGGATTGATCGGCAAGCCCTAGGCTCTGTGGTTTAGACCACAGTGCCACTGAATGGTATAGTTTATGTAAAATATGCAAAGATTTATGTTATGCAAAATGAACCATGGAAGGAAAAGAAGGGAAGCCATTGATATTTTAAGGTTATTTAAATAAATACACTAAATGTTAAAACATAGAATTACATACCTGTGTGTGTGTGTGTGTGTGTGTGTGTGTGTATGTGTATATATTATATATTATATATATATATATATTATGGGAATGGTGTGGGTTAAACCACAGAGCCTAGAGCTTGCTGATCAGAAGGTCGGCGGTTCGAATCCCGCGACGGGGTGAGCTCCTGTTGCTCGGTCCCTGCTCCTGCCAACCTAGCAGTTCAAAAGCACGTCAAAGTGCAAGTAGATAAATAGGTACCGCTCCAGGAAGGTAAACGGCATTTCCGTGTGCTGCTCTGGTTCGCCAAAAGCAGCTTAGTCATGCTGGCCATATGACCCGGAAGCCCTACGCCAGCTCCCTCAGCCAATAAAGTGAGATGAGCACTGTAACCACAGAGTCATCCGCGACTGGACCTAATGGTCAGGGGTCCCTTTACCTTTGCCTATATATGAAAATAAACACATAGAATAAGCAGAACGTTTTTGCTCCTAAATTAACTTGTTCTTGAATAATATTCCTTGCACATCTTTTCATTTCAGCCAGGGCTTCATTTCAGAACTTAGTTTTCCAACCCCGGGCCGTATGCGCAGAACACGGGAAACATTAGTAAAAACAACGGAGCTCTTGAGCATGTGCAGAAAGTTGGTTGGCAAGTGGGGGAAAGTATAAAAAGGAGAATTCCCCAGATGCCAAGATCCAGGTTTGTGTGCAAGAAATCTTTGGTGAAAGAACCCCAGCAGAGATTTAAAATCACAAAATATAGGCTACTGTGCCTTTAAAATATGCTCTTCTAAGGTCCTTCCAAAGTCTTCCATTTTCCCTAGCACAGAAAAAGACCACACATTTTGAAAGCTAAAAATGTTTACTTACAAACTCTTCAAAGGTCAGGTTCATGTGTTTTTCCATATAGCAGTCAGAAAACACAGGCAGCAAAACTTAGGTTAATTCAAAAGTGGTTAAAATCATGACATTATTTGTGTATCAGTCTTTGGCCTAAGCACTTCTTATTTCAGAAATTAAACACTGCTCCCTCTCACCTCCCCGTTTCCCCTTCCAGATGACAGCCGGGACACGAGCCCGCCAGATCCCGCAAGCCCAACTATTGGTCTTGACAAGAAAACCCGACGGAAGTTTCTGGATTTAGGGTGAGTCTTGAAAGCTGGCTATTCAAAGACAAGGAGTGGACCACTCTGATTCATTTTGTATCTTTGGGGTCTCTTTCACAGCCCCCTCTGCTTGTGTGCTTTCTACATATCTCAGAACTGCACCTGGTTTTTCCACATGTGCCTAATTGTCCCTTTCCTGATGCACAGGGTCACCCTCAGAAGGGCATCTTCTGGGAAGAGCAGGAAAGAAAAAGGGGGCAACCGGCTCTCCATGGGCAACAGGTAAGCAGTTGGCAATTTCATGAGGCTCCTCTCAAATTGATTTCTCGTGGAACCCTGTAAATTATGTGGAAGGAAGGTGATACACAGACATGCACACACACACACACACACACACACACACACACGAGGCGTCAGAAACATCCACCCCCAAAAATGTGATGCAGTTGTGTCTGAATAAGATGCCCCTAGTGATAGTTTTTACAGGGTTTTCCAAACTTGGGTCTCCAGCTGTTTTCTGGACTACATCTCCCATTATCCTTAGCTAGCAGCTCCAGTGGTCAGGGATGATGGGAATTGTAGTCCAAAAACAGTGGGAGGCCCAAGTTTGGGAAACGCTGCTCTCGTGGAAAGAGCTCTGCTCTCAGCCTGGGCAAGAGGATGGAGCAGAGCACAGTTAAGCTATGGAACCTGGTCCCACAGGAAGTAGCGATGGCCACCGACTTGGATTGAAGACAAATCTATGGAGGAGAAGGCTGTCTAGGAAGCTACTAGGAAAGAAAAAGGGGGCAACCGGCTCTCCATGGGCAACAGGTAAGCAGTTGGCAATTTCATGAGGCTCCTCTCAAATTGATTTCTCGTGGAACCCTGTAAATTATGTGGAAGGAAGGTGATACAAGACATGCACACACACACACACACACACACACACACACACGAGGCGTCAGAAACATCCACCCCCAACCATGTGATGCAGTTGTGTCTGAATAAGATGCCCCTAGTGAAGTTTTTACACGGTTTTCCAAACTTGGGTCTCCAGCTGTTTTCTGGACTACATCTCCCATTATCCTTAGCTAGCAGCTCCAGTGGTCAGGGAGATGGGAGAGTCCAAAAACAGTGGGAGGCCCAAGTTTGGGAAACGCTGCTCTCGTGGAAAGAGCTCTGCTCTCAGCCTGGGCAAGAGGATGGAGCAGAGCACAGTTAAGCTATGGAACCTGGTCCCACAGGAAGTAGCGATGGCCACCGACTTGGATTGGACAAATCTATGGAGGAGAAGGCTGTCTAGGGCTACTAGGTGTCATGGCTGTGCTCTGCCTCCGTGGTTGGAGACAGTAATGCTTCTGAATACCAGTTGCTGGAAACCCACGGGAGAGGAGAGCGCTCTTGTGCTCAGGTCCTGCTCTCATCCAGCAGGCTCTTCTTATCACTGTGGGACACGGGTGGTGCCGTGGTCTAAACCACTGAGCCTCTTGGGCTTGCCGATTGGAAGGTTGGTGTTTCGAATCCCCGCAACGGGGTAAGCTCCCGTTGTTCTGTCCCAGCTGCTGCTGACCTAGCAGTTTGAAAGCATGCCAGTGCAAGTCAGGGCCAGATTTAGGTTTGATGAGGCCCTAAGCTACTGAAGGTAATGGGGCCCTTTATATGTCCAGCTGTCCTTTGTCAACAACAAATTGCCGCTGGTTTTTGTGTTGAATATATGCTATAAGGTAATTTAAAGACCTAATATGTATCTAAAGCCATTTGCACATAACAAAACATGTATTTTATTGAAGTAATTTATGTAGAAATGAGCAACCCAGTGATATTTTAAGGGTCAGGCTAGCAGGCAAGGCCCATTACTTACATCATAGGAGCCTACACAACATATATACACAAGATATATAAAAACATAACAAAACACGAAACATTTTTTTTAAAAAAACATCCCTATGCGAGGCTGCCTTCGCATGTCTTCTAAAGGTTGCATAGTTACTTATCTTCTTTGTTCTGTGGTCGGAGAACTCCATTTGAACTCCATTTGTTGTTGTTGTTCAGTCGGGTCCGACTCTTCGTGACCCCATGGACCAGAGCACGCCAGGCACCCCTATCCTCCACTGCCTCCCGCAGTTTGGCCAAACTCATGCCAGTCGCTTCGAGAACACTGTCCAACCATCTCATCCTCTGTCGTCCCCTTCTCCTTGTGCCCTCCATCTTTCCCAACATCAGGGTCTTTTCCAGGGAGTCTTCTCTGGATAACTCCATACCCTCCAACATTTTTCTGATGAAAACAGGGACGTCCTAAGGAACAGCAGGGCATTCCGGGATCAAATAGAAGACTCCGTCAAGCAGAGGGCTGTCATCTGACAGCTCTTCAAACAGAGTGGCATGCGGCCACCTTAGGCAGCGGTTAAATAGTTCAGGTTTGTTTTTAAAGCAAGATCCTGTTAGAAGTGTAAGCCATTTAAATCAACACAACCTTGATTTCTCAATTGTACTGGCACAATGGAAGCACCGGGAATCACTTCTTTCTCGCACGTTGCAGGTTATTTATGAGCTGCACGCTGCTTTTGAGCACAAATGTTGTAATCAAATGTGCTTGTCTAGTAAGTACTGTAAATCATCCCATTCACCCCCTAATTTCCCTATCCCCCCACCCCCAATCATAGCTGTTAAGCTTTCCCTTTTTTGCAGGGAATTCCCTTATTATAGCATTGGGAAACAGCAGGGAGGGTTGACAGCTATGTATAAAGCAGTGGGGAACAGCAGGGAGGGTTCACAGCTATGCCCCCAATGCAGCTTGGCAAACTTTAATCAATGGAATTAAGATTGCCGGAAGAAATATCAACAGCCTCAGATATGCTGATGCCACAACCTTGATGGCAGAAAGTGAGGAGGAATTAAATACAGTAACCTCTTAATGAGAGTGAAAGAGGAGAGTGCAAAATATGGTCTGAAGCTCAACATCAAAAAAACTAAGATCATGGCCACTGGTCCCATCACCTCCTGGCAAATAGAAGGGGAAGAAATGGAGGCAGTGAGAGATTTTACTTTCTTGGGTTCCATGATCACTGCAGATGGTGACAGCAGTCACAAAATTAAAAGACGCCTGCTTCTTGGGAGAAAAGCAATGACAAACCTAGACAGCATCTTAAAAAGCAGAGACATCACCTTGCCGACAAAGGTCCGTATAGTTAAAGCTATGGTTTTCCCAGTAGTGATGTATGGAAGTGAGAGCTGGACCATAAAGAAGGCTGATCGCCGAAGAATTGATGCTTTTGAATTATGGTGCTGGAGGAGACTCTTGAGAGTCCCATGGACTGCAAGAAGATCAAACCTATCCATTCTTAAAGAAATCAGCCCTGAGTGCTCACTGGAAGGACAGATCCTGAAGCTGAGGCTCCAGTACTTTGGCCACCTCATGAGAAGAGAAGACTCCCTGGAAAGAGACCCTGATGTTGGGAAAGATGGAGGGCACAAGGAGAAGGGGACGACAGAGGATGAGATGGTTGGACAGTGTTCTCGAAGCGACTGGCATGAGTCTGACCAAACTGCGGGAGGCAGTGGAAGACAGGAGTGCCTGGCATGCTCTGGTCCATGGGGTCATGAAGAGTCGGACACGACTAAATGGCTAAACAACAACAATCAGTGGGTTGATGAATGAAAGCATTCATTGCACATTCTCTGTGTGTCAGCTGGTTAATGGGGGAGATGGAGAATGAGGAGGCCGTGGCTTCATAAGCAGACTTGCTAGCTGCCTCTTCTATCCTGTCTGCGAAGCTTTCAAACGAAGGCTCTTATTGTATCCCAAAGGCAGCCGATAAAGACGTCGCAGAAAGGCAAACACAGTGGCTCTTTCTAGCAGCAAGTACAAGCCACAGAAGGATGGGCAACTTAAAGCTAACATAGCTTTTAAAAAAAGCAAAAGCAAAACCATTGTATTTCAATAAGCATTTCAGAAGTCAATGAAAAAAGCAACCAATCTTGTGTGTGAAGTGTATTGCTTTGTTATTGTTCAGTCTAAACAATAACAAAGCAATACACTTCGCTTTTTAAAAAGTATAAAAAAATGAGACCCAGGAATATATGGACTAAGCTACATTAGTCCCCCCCAAAAGCTTTTGAATTTATTATAAATATGCAACACCAGATGGTGCCAGAGAGCAAAAAAAAAAAAAAAATTCTATGCAATTTTTACATAGCGTTTTTTTTTTCTTTTAACTATTTAATTTCTGACTTATTTATAGCGGTTTTCCCCCTGTGTGTAGACCTACCCCTAAAAGATAATTGTTAATGATGATTTTTACTATTATGAAGAAAACAGATCCTTCATCGCTTTTTAACTTAGATCTTCCTCACCACGGTCCTTATGACTCTGATGTGCTCATGTAAACAATGAATATTCTACAGTATATGCCAGATTCCCAGATTTTAAAAGTAAGGGTTTTTTTTTTTCCTTTTAAGAATGAGTGGTATCTTGCAATGCAAGTTATATCCCACTTAAACGGTTTCCTCCTTTCAGTTTCTGCATAAAGTCACCTATACTGCCTTTATGCAAATGTATTTCAATCTGTTTGATGTATTATGTAGTTCATGCATTTGTCTATTTAACGAAACCTTTCCTTACATGGTGGCTTATGAAAATAAATTAACAGTATACTTAATGCACAAGCATAATATACAGTCCACAAGACTTACCGGCATCAATAATCCAAAAGAGCCAGAAACACACATTCAAGCAGCACAGCCCATTAAAAGCATAAAATCGCAATAGATCAGTTTTGATTAATCAACCCAAAAACCTTTAACTGGTTGACTGACCTACATTCCCCATGACTGTAACATTCCTATGATTCTTCACATTTTAAAGACAACCTCATGGAAGTTTAATCTCTGATGCTAATGCAAGTTTAAGATGTATGCTACGACTACCAAATTCCGAACAGATAGTGTTTTAATTTCAAAACTATCAGCTGAGGCAGAAAAACACAGAGAGGATATAACAGAAAATGGGATGGTTTCACCTGTATTCTGGAGGCTCTGGCAACACAGTAAGCCAGGCATAGGCAAACTTGGCCCTCCAGATGTTTTGGGACTACAACTCCCATGATCCCTAGCTAACAGGACCAGTGGTCAGGGATGATGGGAACTGTAGTCCCAAAACATCTGGAGGGCCGAGTTTGCCTGTGCCTGCAGTAAGCCTCCACAAATCTGGCATGAGAATATAAAGTTTAATGGATTGCAGAAGTAGGCTGGATCACGCCAGAATCTGGCATCCAAGGGGCCTGGCTGGCATTTAAATTATATTATCGAAGGCTGGATACACGCGATACCAAGAAAGCACGTCTTCCTTCTTCAAAGAATTCTGGGCGCTGTAGTTTGTTAAGGGGTTGCTGGGAACTGTAACTCTGTGAGGGGTAAACTACAGGGCCTCCCCATCCTGATCACATTAAAAAGAAATAAAAATTAAGATTTATTTTTTAAGTTAATCGAATAAGGAAATATAGCTAAATGCAACAAAATACCATGCAATGTATTAGTTCTTTTAATAGTACAGTGGTACCTTGGTTCCCAGACAGCTTAGCTGTCGAACAAATCGGCTCCCGAACGCCGCAAACCGGGAAGTGAGTGTTCCGGTTTGCAAAGATTTTTCAGAAGCTGAATGTCCAACGCAGCTTCCGCGGCTTCCGATTGGCTGCAGGAAGCTCCTGAAGCCAATCGGAAACCACGCCTTGGTTTCCGAACAGTTTCGGGAGTCGAACGGACTGCCGGAACGGATGAAGTTCAAGAACCAATGATATAATGATTACGTATCAGTTCAGATTATTCATCATTTCTCACTTGTGTGACTGAAATTGCTTCCAATACTGCTTTTCCAGCACCTTACCACTTAGTTCTGGTCCCAGTATTGTACAAAGCTATTCCAGCGGGAGTCTCTTTTCCGATCCCGCAACCTCCCCAGATTTTTCTTATCGCAAATTATATTGTCCGCTTTGCAACCCCATTTCCTCGTTGTTAATACTTGTCCCCCTCTCCTGCAGGGAGCTGATGGAGGGCCCCAGCCGCTCCTCTGCCTCGACCTTCATGCCTTTCTCCTGGTTCACGGACAGCGGCAAAGGCTCCGCCTCCTCAGGAAGCACTGCCTCCCCCACCTCCTCCCCCAAGAACGAGGCCTTCAGCCGCAAGAAGTCTGCCTCGCAGGTTATGAGTCCATCTGATGGGTAATGGGCTGGTACCCCAAGCACCATACTAGGGCATGATTTGCAGTGGTGTAGTGTGTGTAAGGGGTCACAGGGGCTGTTGCCCCAGGTGCAAGATTGTCAGGGGGCACAAAATGTCAACACCCGGTGCTGCCTCAATACAGTCGCTGGGCTCCGTTGAAAACGGCTTCTCCGTGCAAACCAGGAAAGGACCTTTCCAGACAACAGAACAACTCTTCTTTTCTTAACTCTGCGACTGCAACCTCCTGGGCAGCGGTCAGCAAACTTTTTCAGCAGGGTGCTGGTCCACTGTCCCTCAGACCTTGTGGGGGGGGCGGACTATATTTTGAAAATTAAATGAACAAATTCCTATGCCCCACAAATAACCCAGAGATGCATTTTAAATAAAAGGACACATTCTACTCATGTAAAAACATGCTGATTCCTGGACCATCCGTGGACCGGATTTAGAAGACGATTGGGCCAGATCCAGCCCCCGGGCCTTAGTTTGCCTACCCATGCTCCTGGGTGCCATTGGTGCCATTAGGCAGTTGAATGCACATGTGTACTCATTCTGTTTCCCTCCTCCGCACAGCCCTGGGCACTGGCAACCCACGCTACGCCAATGACAGCTTATGCTGTTTGGGTGAGGCTGAGAAAGAGCAGCTTTTCCTAGCGAGCGTGAGCTGGGTTATTGGAAAAGAGGAAAAGCATCGCCAAATGAGGAGACCCAGATTTGTATACAGTTTGTGTACACAGGCGTCACCCCCCCCCCCGTTACATGTGATCAACTCGTGTGCAACCACATATACGCGTGGCACTGGGAAATAAATAAATAGGTTCAAACCAGGAAATGGAGAGCCGGAGAGTCCTTGTGCTCGAGAGGACATCCTTCCCGGAGCCCAGAGAGGATGTCAATGAAGTCAGAAGAAGCCCAAAGAGACCAGAGGTGCCCCATGGGGCTATATTTAGGCTGCTCAGCCTCCCCATCTAGCAGCTGACTTATGGGGTAGCACAGCAGCTTTAGTTGTGTGGGAGAGAGAGAGAGAGAGAGAGAGAGAGAGAGAGAGAGAGAGAGCTGGAGCAAGAGCAGAACGGAACAGGCCTTTTAGCCTCTTACATGATTTTCGCATATGCATGCAGGCCTCCAGAATATAACCCCTGCATGAGTGGTGTTACTCCTGCATAAGTCTGGTGACCCGCCCCTGCCCCCCACCTCCGGTACAATAAATGTTTGTCCACGTGCCACTTTTCTGCAGTAAACCATGCTCAATGTACCACATGCCATCAAAACGACCAGCTAATTCTGTAAGAATTGCAATCTACCGGAACATTTATAAACAGTAATGCAGATATAAACAATAGGCTCCTATGAATAAATATTCAGTAAAACATTCTCCAATAGCAAAAGCTATCAATAAAGAATAAGGTGCAGATAAGTTGCAAACTAGAACACATATCCCACATGACTCCAGCAGCAACCCCTAATCAATATCTCGCCCTAATGTTTTCTGCTAGGAACCATAGGCAGCAGAAGCAGCCTTTGTAGCTGGAGTCAATCAGCCTTCCCAGGCCTGGTCGAAATGGGCCAGGCTGAGAGTCGCCTTGCAGGCCTTTTCCGTAACCCTTCTCTGTCCTGCCAACAGGAATCTACCTTGAGTGATGACTCCACCCCTCCCAGCAGTAGCAGCAGCCCCAAGACCCTGAGTGGAGCTCATCCTGAGACGACAAAGTGCTCCTACCCCTACCACACCCTTTCCCAGTCGTCTGATGAGGTAAGTCCCCTGACAAGCAATGCCCCGGGTGCACCTGGGTCTTTAGAACCACCTGCGCAATGCCACCGATATCTCCCCCCGTGGGTGGCACTGTGGTCTAAACCACTGAGTCTCTTGGGCTTGCCGATCAGAAGGTTGGCGGTTCGAATCCGTGTGATGGGGTGAGCTCCTGTTGCTCTGTCCCAGCTCCTGCCAACCTAGCAGTTCGAAAGCACACCAGTGCAAGTAGATAAATAGGTACCACTGTGGCGGGGAGAAGACGACGTTTCCATGTACTCTGGTTTCCGTTATGGTGTCCCGTTGCCCCAGAAGCGGTTTAGTTATGCTGGCCACATGACCCAGAAAACTGTCTGTGGACAAATGCCAGCTCCCTCGGCCTGAAAGCAAGATGAGTGCCGCAACCCCATAGTCACCTTTGACTGGACTTAACCATCCAGGGATCTTTACCTTTTTACCCTCCCCCCCCCCCAGTCTGCCCTTTAATGAGGACTAGTAACTTTTTTCTCTTGGATCATGAATGCACCTGTCTTTGGCTCAACCTGCTGTTCTGAGAGCCCATATCTTGAGCAAAGGCTCACCAGCCCTGAACCATGTGAACAACTAATAAAATAATCAGGGCCTCTGAGCATGGGCAGAATACACCACTCGCTACTGACGACAGCCCAAGCTGGATGATGGTCTCTCCTTTTATACCGTAAACCGCCCTGCGATCCTCAGGTGGATAAATTTAATCAGTGCTGTTTTTCTAGAAAAATAGTGCCAGAACTCATCATGGACACCACCTTCATTCTCTTAGAATGACAATGGTGCCCAACTGAGAGGTGCCGGAGCTGAGTGCATTGCAGCTGGGGGGGGGGGAGTCCTGAATTTATAAAATAAGTAAAAACAAAAAAATCAAGATGCATTATTTATTTATTAATTATTATTATTATTAGTGATTTTCTTCTAGGAAAAAAGGTGCCGCTACCATGTACCCTTGAGTACTCCCGGAAAAAAACAACACTGATTATCATAATCATTCATTGCAAATAATAATAATTTATTTATACCCCGCCCATCTGGCTGCGTTTCCCCAGCCACTCTGGGCGGCATCCAACAAAATATTAAAATACAATAGTCTATTAAACATCAAAAGCTTCCCGTACTCTCATAATCCACTCTGCAGTTCCTGGATGAGCCTCTGAGCGCAGCTTCGACGTGGAGCAGTCAGAAAGTGGGGCAGTGGTTGGAGAGCTTGAACCTGGAGCAATACATGGCAGAATTTGCCGCCCAGGAAGTGGACGGACAGCAGCTCCTCCTCCTCGATGGAGCCAAGCTGAAGGTGATGGAGAAGAGGGGCGCGGGGGGGGGGGGTTAGTGTTTACTACCGAGCACCTAATTAACTTTTGCAGACACTGCAAAAAATGTGGCAAAGGTTAACTAGGACGGCACCTGTAGAATTAAAATGAACTCAGGAACTTTCAATGGGCCAAGGAATCCTAGGAATACATGAAGCTGTTTTGTCTGGAATATTTGTCCATGTAACCCAATGCTGTCTACTCCAGCCGTAGCCAGGATGGTGCCATCATCCCTGCTGGAAACGCTGGCTCGGGGTTCAAAAAATCGGGATGGGTATCACTGTGACTACCCTTGGTCTGCTGTACCCGGCAGGGACTGTCACAGGGTCTCAGCTTTTCCAACAACTGCCATTTGAATTTATTTTATTTTTTTAACCAGTGAAGCCAGGAGTTGAGTACAGGACTCTTCTTTTGACAAGATGGCACTCTAGGATGAGAAAGGAGAGCAGGTGTAGCATAACGTCAGAGACTGGCAGGCCACTGGGAAGGAGGGCTGGAGTCTGTCTTGGGAGGGAAGTTTCAGAGCTGGAGGGTTGAGCACAGGATAGGTCAGAAGGAGGGGAAGAAGGGGCAGGTCAGGCAAAGGAAGGACCAGGTGCTTCCTCACTCTCTCCTGTACCATTTTCCCGGAACCAGGAGGGGACTGAAGAGGGAGGAGCAGAGGAAGTTTCCTCTTAGGCCTAGTCTCATCCTGTCAGGGGAAGTACATAAACCGGTGGAGGGAGAGTGGTTCCCTGTTGCTGCAACTGCTCCATAGAGCGTGGACCCAGGAATAGCTGTCTAGACGCTAGATTGTTGTGCGTAGTTATCCAGAGCTGCAGAAGTGGCAGTGTTACCTTAAACAATAGAGATTTAACTATCTGCCATGTTCATTCCTTTGGCTGCGAAGTGCCCTTGACGCACACTGAGTGTCTGACCACAGCTTACTGCCTAGTCAGCCAGCTCAAGAACCTCTTCTGTGAAGCTGGTGTCTGAGCCCTGACCTTCACTGCAGGAAGAACGGAGGAGGAGGCATCCAATACAGAAAGCGATGCTATTGCAGATATTCAGGAGTGCCAGCTTGGCCCCATGACCGTGGGTGCCCGGGGCCATGGGTGCCATGCAGTGTGCACTGAAATTTGTGGGTGCCCAGCCCCTTCATGGGGAATTTTGTGGGTGCTCGGGTATCTAGGGCCCCAGGGGGTTGGCATATGCGGATGTGTGTGTGTGTGTGTGTGTGTGTGTGTGTGTGTGTGTGGCTGAGGACACAAACTTCTGAACTTTGCATGTTCCAAATTCTCCTGCCACGTCTCTGCAGGCTCTCGGAGTCAGCAACTCTCACGACCGTTCCCTCCTGAAGAGGAAGCTGAAGGAACTGAACGCGGCCGTCGAGAAGGAGAGGAAAGCTCAGGAGAAAATAGAGAAGCAGAAGAAGCAGAAGAAGAAAGAGCGGGAAGTGGAACAGAAGAAGAGCTAAGATAAACGGACTGTGGGGGGGGGAAACACGGGGGTGACCGCTTCCAGGCGCACGGGGCTCACACCCTCTTCACCCACGGAGCATTTCTAGGGTGGGGGTGGGATGGATCATCTGCAAACTAGGAAAAGGACGGGGGAGGGACCAGAAGCAGGCGGCGCCCTGCCGGCGAAGGTTACGGGTTTGGGTGGGGGCATGCGGCGAGGCTGAACCTGCTGTGGAACCGGGCATGACGGAGATGGCGGTGGCAGCCGGACACCACCGCCGATGGCCGAGTTGTGCCACGGAGGAGAAGGCGATAGCTCTGCCTAGTGGCGTCCCCACCCCCTTTCATCGCCTGGACGGTCCAACCGCATGTTCAGCGGGCCCACGAGCCCTCCTGCCTGCTGTGACGCGGGACGGGCGATGGCGCAGATGCGAACCGAAGCCCCGGCCTGCGGACACCTCCCGTCGACTCCATTCCGTACCCTCCAGAGGCCTGGGTGTGTCCACGCCCGATCGGTGCCGTTTGGGTGTCCCCTCACACCGCCTCGTTCCTATGAGGTGGGCCACGGCTGCCTCAAGAGACACACAAGCCACAGGTACACGTGTGCGCACAAACACACACACACACACACACAATATTTCCCCAAACGGAAAAGGACGAGATGAATGCACAGCAGCACTACCTTGTCTGTCTCTCCCCACTCCCTAGCCCTGCATCGTCCCTCCTGAACAGGTTCTGTATCAGGTCTACTCAGGCCTGACTTCTCCCCCACCCCACCCCCGCTGCACCTACCTGGCTACCTGCATTGCGGAGAAAGGGGGCAGGGGGGACAGGCTCAGCCGAGAGGAAGAACTGTGTGAGAGAGCCACAAATGTCTGGTGAATACACAATGAGGAACCACAAGGAATAAAAGAAAGTTTTAAATTGTTCCCAGGATGCTCCTATCTTTTATTTTTTTGCATTGAAGAGAAAGTTGCGGGGTAGGGGCTGCAAAACAGAAATTGCCGTCTCCAGTTTTATTTTATCTTTTTCCTTTTTGTCATCAAAACTGCCAAGTTCTTTAGTGTGGAGGGCAGGGCGTGACAAGAAAAATCGCTCAGGGTTGGCTATCCCAATTTTAAAAGGTTTGCAATAGAAAAGTCGGTGCAGATTAGTGAGGCATAGAGGCTAAATAAATAAATAAATAAATAAAAATTTATACCCCACTCATCTGGCTGGGTTTCCCCAGCCACTCAGGGTGGCTCCCAACAGAACATTAAAAACACGGTAAAAAAATCAAACATTACTAACTTCTCTAAAAAGGGCTGCTTTCAGATGTCTTCTAAAAGTCAGAGAGTTGTTTATTTCCTTGACATCTGACAGGAGGGTGTTCCACAGGGCGGGCGCCACTACCGAGAAGGCCCTCTGCCTGGTTCCCTGTATCCTCGCTTCTCGCAGTGAGGGAACCGCCAGAAGGCTCTCGGAGCTGGACCTCAGTGTCTGGGCTGAACGATGGGGGTGGAGACGCTCCTTCCGGTATACTGGGCCAAGGTTGTTTAGGGTTTTAAAGGTCAGCACCAACACTTTGAACTGTGCTCAGAAACGCACTGGGAGCCAATGTGGTCTTTCAGGACCCGTGTTTTATGGTCTTAGTGGCCACTCCAAGTCACCAGTCTAGCTGCCGCATTCTGTTTTAGTTGTAGTTTCTGGGTAACCTTCAAAGGTAGCCCCATGTGGAGTGCATCACACAAATGTAGCAAAGAGCCTTTTCAAAGCAGAAGAGCAAAGCTCGAAGTCTTTTTTCAGGAGCGTTGAAGAGAAATGGGAGGGACACTTTTTAAAAATTCATTCCAAATATCCACCCGCCCTCTCTGGCCTTTCTCTTTCACCACCTCAGTGTTTCAAATGGCTGCAGTTGTCTTCAGGACCTCATAACTCCAGCTGTTTTCTTGTCAGCATTTTCTAGATCTTTTTACCGTTACCTTACCTTATCTAGATCATGGATTGAGGAGGGGGGTTGTTTTTATCCTGATGGGCCGGGTCCTTCTCTCTTCTCACTTCCGTGTATCAACTTCAGCATGTGGTTGGGACAGCCCACTTAGTTATCTGACATCTGGTGATTGACACCTGTCAAAGTCCCTTACGCAAGGCTTTGCAAGCACCCAACAACCAACCAGTTGTCAGGTGGTTTCTCACCCCATATCCAGTTGGTGGGGAGGTTCTGCCTCTTAAAGCGTGAACGTTGATGTGCCGAGTTTAAATTTTAGTATATTGCTGGAGAATTTCTGAACCTCCCTGCTCTGCTCCTACTCCTATCACCACACCTTCAAAAATAATTCTCCTGGCTGCAATGACGACTAGAAACCTAGATTTTAAAAGTGTTGCAAACAATGCCCTTTCTCTAACAGTTAAGTCTCGTCTCTTCAAGACTCTGCAGATCATACCCACTAAAGAGTTTTAGCAAAGTCTTTGTTTTAGCAACCCAGCCAGATATAAATATTATTATTAGCTTAGGTCTTGTGTTTCCCTGTGTACTCATAGCAAGGACACAGACCCCTGTCCCCACATCACAGTGTGAATTGCAGCCTGCTTTATTTTTAGAGCTGGAAATGTCAGGCTACGGTGTGATTTATATATGAAAAATTTCATGTATGTGTTTTTAAAGACACGTGATAGGCACAAGTTGTCACTGCCGGGGCTGCTGTGATGTCACTCGATGATCTCACCAGTTGCAAGTGCCGAAAAGTAGAAATAAGTTGATCGCTTAAGTTGGATGGCCATCTGTCATGGATCCTTTAGCTGAGATTCCTGCATTGCAGGGGGTTGGACTGAACCATGATTCTACAACGAGAAGTGTGTGCCTTTTAGCTTCTAGGGTCCTACCCACACAGACTGTCACACCTTGAACCCACAGTATCTGGGAAGATGCTATATTTTTCCATGTATAAGATTAGGTTTCCCCCCTAAAAAACGTCAAGAAACAGGGGGCGTCTTATATAAGGGGCCATCTCCCCCCATTTTCTTAAAACTGAGTCCTCCAAAATTTTATACATGAGGGCGCCTTATGGACGGGAAAATATGGCAATTTGGATCTATTACAGGTGAAACTCGAAAAATTAGAATATCGTGGAAAGGTTCATTTCTTTCAGTAATTCAACTTAAAAGGTGAAACTAATATATGAGATAGACTCATGACATGCAAAGATATGTCAATGCCTTTATTTGTTATAATTGTGATGATTATGGCGTACAGCTGATGAGAACCCCAAATTAACAATTTCAACTTTGGGGTTTTCATCAGCTGTATGCCATAATCATCACAATTATAACAAACAAAGGCTTGACATATCTCGCTTTGCATGTCATGAGTCTATCTCATATATTAAACTCCAGTAGCTAATGAAAACAATTGCTTACATAAATGGACTTTTCCACGATATTCTAATTTTTCGAGTTTCACCTGTATTTCTTCAAAGCTCAAGGCACAATAGTCCACAGAGGGATGTCCACACATGCTGAGCACATGTTCCACGGTTATTCATTCTTAGAACGCAACTCCATGCAATAAAGGAGCACAAACACACGAGCTCTGCTGGCTGAATACGAGGACTCGGTTTAAAATAAAAATAAAAATTCCATGCACATGACACTGGGAGTTTGGCGTCTGCAGAGAACAGAAGCCAAAGCTGCAGGGAACAGGAAAGAGCTCCAACGATCAAAGGGACGCAAAACACCAACTCAGGACACACCTTGGGACCAGGTACATTGCGTCTCAGAAACCTGCCCTTGCAGAGCGTCCGTCGGCATCTGAAGAAAGGACAGGAAAGGAGGAGTCCCTTTTCAAGGACACTCCCTGAAATGCTGCATCAGCTTGCCCACGCCGGCAGGAAGAACGTGCCAGGACTGGGTGCTCTTCAGCGACTTTGCTCCAGAATAATAAAAAAAAATCAAGCAAGGGAAGCCATACCTGGCAGCTTGCTGACGGGACATCTATTCCTGAGGGTGCCCCGATGACTGAAGGGTATGCTTGTGGACAGCCAAAGTGCTGCCCCTTGGGCCAGAGAGGCCTGAAAAGAGACGGTGGACGGAGTAGACGTCCATGGAAGGAACAGCCAAGAGCCCCTTTCCCATGGGGAGTTTTCCTTTTCTTCTCCGCGGGATGACGAAAGCACAAATCCATAACTCAATCCCCATCAAAGGAGCCAAACCACACGAGATATCAGTGGCATGGATCTTTCTAATGTTGCATCATCAAATGGTTCCGGTTTCTAAGCAGGATGGGGGAAAAGTGTGTCCTTCAAGATGGTGCTGGGCTTCCAACGCCAATCATTCCTGGCTGTTGCTAATGCCAGCCAGAGCCAAAGGAGTCCGACGTCATTGGGAAGGCCACATGATCTCCGTCTCTGAGATAGCAGGGGTGGTTATTTACACTTGCATGTATTTTTGTGTTTCTTGCCAACTGAACAATCACAGGTCTCCTGAGAAGCCGACAAGCCCCAACGGCTCTCATGAGTTAATGGAAGCCTTTTGTTCACTAGCATTGCCCACTGGCCGTGTGTGTGTGTGTGTGTTCCCAATGCCTGCTTGGGTCAATATACACAGCCAAACCTTGGTTGTTGAACGTAATCCATTCCAGAAGCCCATTAGGCTTTCAAACCGTTCGACAACTGAGGTGGGGCTTCCGATTGGTTGCAAGAGCTACCTGCACTCAAGCAGAAGCCGTGTCGGATGTTCGGCTTCCAAAAAACGTTCGAAAACTGGAGCATTTACTTCTGTGTTTTCGGCATTTTCGGGAACCAAAACATTCCAAAACGGAGCCATTCAGAAACCGAGGTTTGACTGTAACATCATTCATCAACAATTTGTAAACCATTTTTCATAAAAAGGTCCACCACGTAGCACCAGGGTATGTCAACATCATCTCTCCAAAAGCCTTCACGATGCTCTACCACACGGGAAGACTTTTGGAGAGATGATTTTGATTACTCAGACATAACCATGGTTTGAGCCAATGCTTAAAACATTCATCGTGCACACACACGGTGAATAGGTGGCGTCATTTTTTGCAAGCCTTACAGTCATGTCCCTAATAATGAGCCAGGATTGCTGCCACTTTCTGCCACTCCTAATGGAGACCTCACTCTGTAGCTCCTCAAGCCACGAAGCACAGAGGAAAGTGATGAGATCAGGCAGCTTGAGGTATAGCGTTGTGTTTCTCACACGACAACCCTAGCGGCTGCTTCTTTCAAAAACCAAAGAGGAGGGGGGAAACGCCATTACAGGAACCAGTGGCCAAGAATCTGTCCGATGACCTGCATCTCACTAGCCAAGAGCATTTCAGGGACAGACTCCAAATCTGAGCTTCAGAAGCACAAGGGGGTGAACCAAGCCTCTTAACGGAGCATTCTTCCGTTCTACAATTCCTCGAAAAGTCAGTAAACGTGGGGCAACGAAAACCCAACACCAAAAACTCCATCCCCAATGAAGCAATGCATCACACAACCAGGAAGTTAGGGTTTAAAATTTAATGGTTCTTTCCCCCTGATGGCTCACCAGAGACCAAAGAATACTGTGGCAGTTTTTTGTGTCCGTGGTTCCACCCAGAAAATAAAATAGATCTATTTATATATATATATATGTACATGGAAACTTCCAGACAATTCGAGAGCATGCCATGCAGGAGGTTCCAAGCAAAGACTGGCTGCTTGGGGAGCCAAAAGGTGAGATCAGAAGAATTTGGGCGCAGGCGATTCCTGCTTAGATGAATTGGGGAAGCGACCGGAATGGAAATCAATGGCAGATGGGGACGCTTTGCCCACAAACCCAACACCATACCCATTTGCTTCGAACGAGGACCAGAAATGAGTAACCCTGGTAGGAGATACTGGAGAAGGGAGGAGGAATGGCAGAGGGAGGTCCTGCAGTCTTTCTACCTCCCAAACTCGGCACCAATGCTGCAAACAGTGGATCCTGCCCATCCCTTCCACGCACCGTAGGCAGCTGGGTCAAGGAGACAATTCCTTTCTTCTCTGGGCAGAGACCCCCACTTGCTCCACTGGAGTTGAAGGGGAAAGCCCTCAACACTCCCCACCCCAGTCTCTCCCTCACCCACCACAACCCATTGAACTAGGCCCAGCTGCTTACGCCGCCATGTTTTCCCCACAATGCTTTGTTACAGCTCCTCAAGCGGCCTAACAGCTCTGTGTGGCTCCTGCAAGCATCACGTGGGAATTCTGCCACTGCAAGGCTCACCCAAACTGCCCACCCTGTTTGGGGGCAACGCTTTGGCTCGCAGTGAACAGGGTGGGTGCAGGGTTTCCCCCCCACCACCACGAAGGGAAGCACGTCAGCATGAGCCTCAATGGGAGCAGAGCTGCGCTCAGCCAAAGAGCCATTTCAGCCCCGGGTGGGTGGACAAGCCGATTGAGTGGGGAGCCACCAGGGAAATACTGAGACCTCCTTCAAATGCTGGCACACATCCCACTGCACACCTACGGTCTGTCTGCCCCTAGTCTGGGTACCCATCTCCCACCTACCCAACCCACAGTTAAAACGGCCTCTTTTTCATGTCAGTCCTCCCTAGCAATGGAGTCCTACACGTTGGGAAATGTAAATAATGTAACGCAAGGGTTTCTGTGTACCATTCCCCCTCCCTCTTCTGCTTGCGTTGAGAAGCAACCCGGGTGGCCTTGAATTTTCTCAAACTTGCTTGCTCATTTCAACAGGTTTATCTGCCTATAGGTGCCACTTCCCCTCTGTCCGCCATGTCAGGAAACGAACACAGCCCACCTGCGCCAACTGCTCTGCCATCCTTTTCTTCTTGTAGACCCCCCCCTATGACTCTTCTCTAAATCTTAAGTGTCCAGTCCTTCCATTTTACGGTATAATAATAATAATAATAATAATAATAATAATAATAATAGATGGTGTGCAAAACACTTGAGTATGATCCAAACCACTCGGGGAAGGCAAACTCCAATTGGCTAGGCCAGAGGGCAGTACTGGGGGATGGAGCAGGGAGAAGGAAAAGAAGTTCCATGCGAGGCTGTGGCAATATTTGTGAAGGAGATCTAGGCTATGTACTTCCAAAAATCAAATCTGAGAAGCTGCCAGGCTCCAGGGTCGCAGGCCAGCCCAGCCATGAGCTCTTGCGGAACGAGGTGGGTTTGTGCTGGTGATGATCATCTCGTGTTTCTCTTCCCCACCCCAAAGTTTCAGTGCCTCCGTCGTTGAGGCCGGGAGTCGAGACACCGTTCCCTCGAGCGAACAAAAGTCTCGGTCTTAGGTCACCCTGTACGTGGAGGTGTTCTTGGGCTCCGTACTGGGCACGCACCAGTCGTCGGCTTCCTGGATGGTCTGGTAGTGGCGCCAAGCCGATTTGTTGTACACGGGAAGCCGCTCCACAGAGTCTGTTGACAAGGCCTGAGAAAGGGACAAAAGCAAGTGTGGGACGAGGGGCTCCTGGCAGGGCCGGGCGCACAGTCAACGCGCCTCCAATGGCAGGCTCTGGGGCTGTAAGTATCCGATCCAGCCTTAGTGCACCGTGGCTTCAACCCCCTGCACCTGGCAGTGCCCACAGGGACCACCAGGTGGCCATTGTGGGCCCTGCAAGTTGGGGAGCTCCCTCTAAAAGGGAGAGCCAGTGTGGTGCTCTGCAGATGTTGGACCACAACTCCCATGATCCTCAACCACTGGCCAAACTGGCTCAGGGAGATGGGCGTTGTAGCAGTATAGATTTTTCCAATGCCAGGTTCTATCTTTGGTGTGTGTATGTTTAAAGGTATGTATGGGGAGGGAGAGAAAGAAAAACTAACAGCCTTCCCACGGTTCCTATTTTAATAGCAACAGGAGACTCATATGGAGTTCTTGTGCAGAGTCAACAGCTGAAGGAGGGTCACAAAAACTCCTGTAGATGTTCTCCTAACCCAAACATGCATTCAAAACAAAGGTCCTCTCAGCCCAGGCTTCTTTTGGGATTCCCAGTGACACCAGGGCTTTCGTAAGAAGCCGTCGACAGGAAAAGTAACACGTTTGACAAAGTTAACGCCCGTCCCTTAAGCCACCACCTGACCGGAAAGGTTACGAGTGCTGCATTCGAAGATCTGCTGCTGGCCAGGCAACCCAAGAAATTGGAGAGGATTCCACCGAACAGTGGAGTCAGGGGCTCACAGCCAACGGGAGGAGAGTTTCCCTACCACGCCCACTTTCATAGGTTCTATGAGGCAATGACCCAACCAATGTCACTCGTGGACTCTCTGCCCTTGATTTTGTTCCAAAGCAAATTGACCTCAGGAGCATAAGGTGCACAAGGCCTTGGTCCAGCTGAGCTGCTCCAAAGTAAATGGCTTGCAGAGCGAACATCCCTAAGCTTTCGTTTCGAACGCGTGTTACGATTTTCATTACCTGGCCGTGTATACCACACCACTGCTTCCTTGTGGTTTAAAAATTTTACCCGATTGAGAAATATTGTTTCAATCTGCTTTTAATACTGGATTTTAAACTGCAGCAACCTGGGACCTTCGGATGAACAGCGGGGTAAAGAAACCAAACTGATCCACAAAAAGACAAACCTGCTAAAAGGAACATTCATCTCTCCTGAGAAGCAGGTTAAGGAACAGCTCCTCAATGGGTCAATTAGGATATGTAAGAAACCAGATCGGCACTCAAGAGGAGGAAGTCACATTTGCGGGCAGGGGAAGGAAGACAAGGACGAGACGAACTCACCTTCAAATAGATGACAGCATCAGTCCCAAACCCCTCCATGGAGAAGAGCTGAAGGTCACCTTGGAAATACTTAGCGTAGAGTCTGGAAATTGGCAAGCCGTACCCAAAGCCAGCCTGGTTTTAGCAGGAGGAAAGGGCAGGAATGTGGTTAGTAGGGTCTTCTTGTAGGAACATTTATATAGAGCAGGGTTAAACGTTTCCTTATTTAAATTTACACAGCGGCAAGTGAATTGCTGGCTCATCAGAGTCCTTTTGAATAATTACGTCTTCTACCTTTCTGCCTTCTTGGTTGTTAATCCCCTTTGTCCCCCTTAAAAGAAAAATACACATGAATCTGAATGGTAACAAAATAAACTGTCAGATTCATTGAGTACATACTTAGGTTACAAACGATATAAACTATATATTAGATATTAGCGAGTCCTAAAAAGACTCGCATCGGAGCATTTACTACTTAACACTTCTATCAGAGGCAGCCTAACCGACCAACGGACCCAACTGACTGTCACATAGAGGCAGTTAGTCCTCTCTTAGAATACTGGATTTGACTGACATATCCCACATTTCTCTCTCTCTCTCTCTCTCCCACACACACACCACTCTGGGCCAAGTTAAGAGCACATACCAGGGGCGTCCCTCCGGTCCCCAGCTCCGGCTTGGGTGCTGTGGAATACATATAGCTGAAGAGCCGCTCTATCTTGCGCAGAGGGACCCCACCTCCGCGGTCGCTCATCTGCTCCAAGACAGGGAGGGATAAGAACAACAATTGTGATGAGGTAGGGGGTGGGCAGTTACTGCTGCTAGACGACTTCCTTCTGAAACTCCTCCCTTCCCAGTCTCCCCTGTTTACCCTGATGGAGAGGTCTTCTTGGCCCAGCGACACCATCACCTTGATGGGCGGCAGCGTGAGGCTGGACTCGTGGCTTTCTACGGTGGCTCTCATGGCATTCTGGAAGACAACGGAAAAACGAGGTCTCTCCCCTAGCCAGGCGTTTCTAAACCAGATCTCCCTGCCCCACTGGGTTGAATATTTCAGCTTGCAAATTCCAAAAAAAAAAAAAAAAAAGTTGCAACAAGACTTGGGCATTCAAAGGACACTTTGGTTGAATTAATATAATTCAGTGTTACTCGGTAAGTAAACTGCAGCTAAAATTGCATAAAGGTAAAGGGAACCCTGACCGTTTGGCCCAGTCGCGGACGACTCTGGGGTTGCGGCGCTCATCTCGCTTTACTGGCTGAGGGAGCCGGCGTACAGCTTCCGGGTCATGTGGCCAGCATGACTAAGCCACTTCTGGCAAACCAGAGCAGCGCATGGAAACGCCGTTTACCTTCCTGCCAGAGCGGTACCTATTTATCTACTTGCACTTTGACGTGCTTTTGAACTGCTAGGTTGGCAGGAGCTGGGACCGAGCAACGGGAGCTCACCCCGTCGCGGGGATTCGAACTGCCAACCTTCTGATCGGCAAGCCCTAGGCTCAGTGGTTTAGACCACAGCGCCACCCGTGTCCCAAAATTGCATAGAAATCGTTAAAAGTGATCCCCAAGTACTTGCAGTTATATATTATTATTAGTTAGCATTACCTGACATTTTCAGAAGGTAAAATCAAAATTACTTGGTTTTCTAAAAGCAGCTTTGGTGATTCTTCATCAAACCTAGACTTACCAAGCTAAACTCTGTCCAGCCACAAAAGTAACAGAAGACTGAAATTCCTCACACCCAAAAGCATATTTTTAAGACCCTTCGCTGAATAAATTTGGAAGAATTAATCTTCACGCCCCTAAAAGGGCACCCAACTGCCACAGATTTGATTCCTGCAGTTAGAATGTACCGCAGCAGTCGGCCATTAAGGACGACAAGGAAATGCATGCTGGGGGAAAAATGGCCGACTGCCATCAAGGTAACACAAGCAGGCCGTTCCAACAGCTCGCTATGGATCCCCGAAGGGATTAGGATTCCCCTGGAAACGTCAGGCGACGGTTTCCTCCAAATTGCTCTTTTGCTCAGTAATATTTATTGTATTAAATAGACATGCGTGTTTGAGAATTTTAAAAAAATGGTTATTAATCTCCTAAGTGCGATTTTGATTTATCGAAAGTAACAAGACTGCTTCCCATGCCAGAATACGCGACAAAAAGAGAGACTTCCAACGATTGTTATTAGTAATTGTATTATAATTTGGCATTGTTATAATGAGGCTATTATTGGACTGTAATAAATAGAACAATAATTATTATTATTATTTATGCCCCACCCATCTGGCTGCGTTTCCCCAGCCACTCTGGGCAGCTCCCAACATCATATTAATAATAATTTAAAAAGTGATGAAACATCATTAAAAACTTCCCTAAACAAGGCTGCCTTCAGATGTCTTCTAAAAGTCAGATTTCCTTGACATCTGACGGGAGGGCGTTCCACAGGGCGGGCGCCACTACCGAGAAGGCCCTCTGCCTGGTTCCCTGTAGCCTCGCTTCTCACAGGAAGGGAACCGCCAGAAGGCCCTCGGAGCTGGATTTCGGTGTCCGGGCTGAAGGATGGGGGTGGAGACGTTCCTTCAGGTATTATTATATTCAAAACCGCAGGGAAGAATTACCTTGAACAGCTCGAAGAGCATGTGGTACAGGTGAGACGGAACATAGACCATGTGGATGGACTGGTCGGGGTGGTTAGCTAGGAAGCAGGAGGAGAGGAGAGGTCATTGGAAGCACAACGGCTGCTATTCTCTACCTTCCCTTCCACCAAACCGCCACGTGCAAGTCGCCCATGCTTCCTGCTGCATTTACCTGCCAGTCTTCAGAAATGCTGCTTTATCCACACAGATTCCAAGTTCAAGGTTAGATGTCCTGGCTCATGTCAGGGGCCGCCCCCAAGAAGCCACACGCCCAAAGCCGTCATGCCAAAATACAGGATGCCTCAGCCACTCAAACAAGCAGAGAAGGCCTCACAAGCAGAGGAGACTCCTGGCATTTCCCTGCTCCCCGAGGCCTTTCCCCTGGCTCCTTGCTTGGCTCCCTGGTTGGCTGGGAGCCCTCCAAGACTTCCTTCTTTTAGCTCCCCATCAGGCAGACGTGTCAGCGTTTCTATTGCTCTTCTCAAGTCCCTCCCTCCCACCCCCCTCGGCATGCACAAAATTGCTCCCATTTTCACAAGCACAATCCCCAAATGACTCTACTGTCGTACCTTGGAAGTAGTGCCGGATTTACGTGTAAGCTAAACAAGCTATAGCTTAGGGCCCCACTCTCTTGGGGGCCCCCAAAAAAATTTAAAGGAAAAAAAAACCTGGATGTACATTTCCAAAATATAAGATAAAAAACAAATAAAATAAAACCTACATACAGCAACAGTGTTTTGTGTTGTGTAGGCTCCTATTTGTTATGTGCAAATGGCTTTAGATACCTATTAGGTCCATAAATTACCATATAGCATATATTCAACACAAAAAACAGCGACAATTTGTTGTTGACAAAGGACAGCTGGACACATAAAGGGCCCCATTACCTTCAGTAGCTTAGGGCCTCGTCAAACCTAAATCTAGCCCTGCTTGGAAGTCCGTTCGACTTCCAAAACATTCAGAAACCAAACCACAGCTTCTGATTGGCTGCAGAAAGCTCCTGCAGCCAATTGGAAGCCCCGTTGGACGTTCGGTTTCCCAAACTAATCCACAAACTGGAACACTCACTTCTGGGATTGTGGCGTTTGGGAGCCAAAGCATTTGAGAACTAAGCTGTTTGAAAACCAAGGTACGACTGTGTGTAATTCTAGTTGCTGCAGAACCATCAGATCTTGCAGTGTTGGAGGTTATGCGCATTTATTCAATGGCAGAATGCAACCATTTGGCTGTCTGATATCAAATGTGTGCTGATATGCGTTCCCCTTTCATGAGCTGGACTCTCCCCCCCCCCAAATACTATTGAATGGTTGGGAGGGTCCACTTGTGGGCTAAATGCTTTTACCATCCGGAGCAGAGTCCCGCTGAAACAGACCAAAGATTCCCTCCAGTCCAACAGTGTGGCCCAAACAGATGCCTCTGGAAAGCCCACAAGCCAAGGATGATTGAAATAGCCCTCCCATTCGAACTGAAATCCTGGGTATACTGCTCCTGAACATGGATGCTCGCTCCATTTAGCCATCGTAGCTTCATAGTTTTTGACAGACTTCTCCTACGTGAATCAGGGTTTTCTGATGTTAGTTGAACTTGGATGCTTTAACACAAGAGTGATGAAAGTGGTCTGTTTACCGCTTGGTGATACCTGAGAAGCACAACCTCTATCTGCCCCTGTCTAGTTTATCTTGCTCATCTCCCACTGCAGACCCAGGAAAAAGAGGGCTCTTTCTTCCTTCCAGGATGAACACGATGGGCTGCATAATTGTGAGCGAGAGATTCTTTAACTGCAAATGACCGCTGAAAAAGCAAAGTGAGTTTGTGTTTTTCTGTCCTTTATTATTTCAAAATCAGCATTTGCGTTCTGTCAAAAGGCTGCTCTGTATTTATTAGAAAATGCAGAATTGGTGATAGTGGAAAAGTGCAAAACCAATATCCTTATTAAACTGATTCAGTCCTGAATGCAAAATTATTATTTTTTTAAAAAAATGCAAATATGCCCCAAGTCTTGATGAAAGAGATAAGTTAAGCATCTACTCTAAGTTGCCCATTAACTAGGATCTCCTAGTTACTGTGACTTCCACCTTGCAAAGAGCTGCACCTGTTGAATTCTCCATGCCATGCCGCCAACTAAAGGGACGGGAGCTGCTATCGTTTGGTTTAGGAGGTGATTTTTTAAAAAAGGCACAAGGAAGGAAGCCGGGATTCTAGCAAAGCTTTAGCCACTGAGCCACAATGCTAACCTTCAGGACAGCCTGCTGATTGAACGATCTACTTACTAGGCCACGGGTGAGGTCCTGTTCCAGAGGCTGAATTAAAAGGGGGAGGAAAGGAATGAGGCCAAGAGTTGCTCTATGAGCCGAAAGGATGGACTTCCTTTTATTTCATTTAAAAACGGAAGCCTGGAGAGAAAGTTACGCAGTCCAAAACAGAAACAGTCTACACCTGCGGCATTTTCCAACCCGCTGAAATCTTATTACAAAGCCCGTTTCCCCAAAATTACACTCCAGTGTAAATCACCATATTTTTCGCTCCATAAGACGCACTTTTCCCTCTTAAAAAGTAAGGGGAAATATCTGTGCGTCTTATGGAGCGAATGGTGGTCCCTGGAGCTGAATTGCCCAGGGGCCAAAAGAGGATCATGCTTTTTATTTTACAAAGAGAAAAGGGGGTGTTGAAAGGACCCCGCTGAGCAGCAAGAGATCGGGAGAGAGATAAGAGTCCCGGCTCCCTTTCAGCCCCGCCCTCCATTGTTGAATGTGCTGCAGAGGGAGGTTGTTTGTTTCCCCAGCGACATGTGACTGGCTGATTAGATTATCTGTCTGGAAACTGTAGAAAAGGCTCCCTTTCCTTTAGAAGCTGCAGAAATGTGAGTTGAACCCCATAAAAATGGGGCTTTTCCTCTTTGCTTTTCCCCCTTTGCAAAAGGAGCTTTGCTTTTCCCCCTTTGCAAAAAAGCTGCAAAACTTTTAGCTGATCCTCAAAAAAACAGGGCTTTTAGAGGAGGAAAACCAGAAAAATATTTTTTTTTTGTTTCCTCCTCTAAAAACAAGGTGCGCCCTATGGAGCGAAAAATACGGTCTCTGCAAAATTTCTGATTATGAGCCTCATATTCAGGTGGAGGAGTGAGTAGCACCTCTGTATATCAGGAAGCCTTGCGAAACCTGTCTGCAGTCAAGAAGACCTGCCACAGCTGGCCTGCAAGCACAGTACTGATCACGTCTACTCAGAAGTAAGCCCTACTGAGTACAACGGGCTTGCTCCCAGGTGAAGCAGTTACCACAACGGCCTTCGTCGATGCTCACCAGCCTATGCACCCTCAGAGCACCCATCTTTCCTTCATCACCCCAAGTTTAAATGAACCCTCTTTTCAATCTTGCCCCCTGCCTTCTGGGTCTGCCCCCTGCAGGACTCACCATTCACTTCCTGGATCTCCAGGTCGGGAGAGGCCATGTAGTATTTGTCACACAACAGCTTGGACATGTCGTAAGCATCTGCAGCAGGAAGAGAGACCCAACATTTTAGGTTGCTGCAGGAGCACAGTCTGCTTTTTAAAAATAATAATAATAATAATTTTTTTTATTCATTTTCCAATGAAAATCTTCCAATTATTAACAAATCAGATCAAATCATATACATTAGCGCCAATTATAAATTCCAAATTAAATAATTTCCAGGGACTCCCCATGTCCTGCTTTCTAGAGGTAATGTCCTTTATTTGTATTCTGCCTTCTTGCTTGTTGGTTCCAATTTCATAATTCTGATTGTCCATCTTCATTTTATCAATCTGTCAGTCTCCAGTATGTGACTCAAAATCTTGTTTTAACAAGTCTTTAGATCTAATTAGCGCACTCTGCTTTTGGAACTCTTTTAACATGATGGTTTTGCTTCACGCTGGTATGAATTAGCAGGAGCGGCTGCTACAAGATGGGATATGGGAGTATTTTTTCCCCCTGATCTTCCCCTTAAAGACTCAGCAGGCCCCTCAAGTAATAAAATCACCATTCATCAAGTAATAAAAGAGAAATAGAAGGCAGCGTGAGTTGTATCGCTTCTGCTTCTTTGCCACGGAGGATTCTCTCTCCGCTTCTCCCTTGGCATTTCCCTTTGAATTGCTTTGGGAACACTCAAACTCAGCTATGAAAGAACTGCCCGGTTTCGGTTGTCTGCGCCCCTGGTAACCTGAAGGTTAGACTACCACCAAGCATTGCACATGGGGCTGCCTTTGAAGACAGTTGCAAATGAGGCAATATTAACTGACCCAAGGTCTTGGTAAACAGGAAAAGTCTTAGCTTGGTGTGGAAATGTTGGCAAAGATGGCGCCAGGCGTGTCTCTCTGTGGAGAGAATTCCACAGACTCCTGAAACGGCCTGTTCTCATGTGGCAATCCTCCTCACTGCCCTCAGGTGAGGGCCGTGTTCGAAACTCCCGTTGTTCTAGGCGCATTTTGCAACAGGGAATTTCATTAGCGAGGGCAGTTTCTGAGCTGTGGGCGCAATGCTGCGCCAAAGATAACAGATGAAAACTGCGGAGTGAATGGAAACAAGGACCTTTTTCCTCCCCTACTTCCGGCTACTCTCTGAAGAGAAGAGACCCTCTTAAGAATATTAGGGGGGTGAGCAAGGGAAGGACTAGACCATGTGAAAAATGAACATAATACAGTGGAACCTCGGTTTCCGAACGTAATCTGTTCCGGAAGACCGTTCGAGTTCCGGAACGTTCAAAAACTCAATACGGAAGCCTCAATATGGAAAACACAACACGGAAGCCGCGTGGCATGTTCGACTTCTGAGGCATGTTCAAAAACCGAAGCATTTACTTCTGGGTTTACAGCGTTCGAAAACCGAAACATTCATCAACGGAGACATTCGAAAACCGAGGTTCCACTGTATTTTAGCTGCAGTTCATTCATTTTCAGGAAGGGGAGGAGACACAGAACATAAAAGCCCACCAACCTCTGACCACGTCCGAGACATTGCAGTTGGGATCGATGCTGCCAATGTGCTTGGGGTGGGCCGGGTTGGTGCTGCCGTCGAAAATCAAGGCTGTGAGAAGGGGGGGAAGGGTGAAGTAAACAAAGGCAGAAACCAGGGCATGTGGTAACCATGACAGGACAGGCATGAGGAGATCATGGCATGCCATGAGAAGGAATGGGGGTCGGGCTGCCTCACACATGGGGAACTTCACTTCGAGGCAGTGACAGGCCCCAGGAAATGCAGGAGGAGGGGAGGGGAAGATAAAATTTTAAACTGTTTTAAGTAAAGGATTGTGAACTAAAGTATGTAGGTAAAAGGTAAAGGTAAAGGACCCCTGGATGGTTAAGTCCAGTCAAAGGTGACTATGGGGTTGCGGCGCTCATCTCGCTTTCAGGCCAAGGGAGCCGGCGTTTGTCCACAGACAGCTTTCTGGGTCATGTAGCCAGCATGACTAAACTGCTTCTGGCGCAACGGGACACTGTGACAGAAACCAGAGCGCACAGAAATGCTGGTTACCTTCCCGCTGCAGCGGTGCCTATTTATCTACTTGCACCAGTGTGCTTTCAAACTGCTAGGTTGGCAGGAGCTGGGACAAAGCAATGGGAGCCCACTCCGTCGCAGGGATTCGAACCGCCGACCTTCTGATCGGCAAGCCCAAGAGGCTCAGTGGTTTAGACCACAGTGCCACTACTATGATGCAGCAAGAAGGGGAGAGAAGGGAACTGCTGCGAAAAACAGGGTGGGAAGACAACTTTAGATTTGTATTGAATTGTATTAACTGGACGTTAATGCGTCATTCTTTTTTGAAAACTGATAAAAATTAATTAGCAAAGAAAGAAAAAGGAATTGCAGAAGCAGTGTTACAGACCAGGAACAAGGAGGATGGAGGGTTGGGCAGAAATCCAAGATGGCTGCCACTGAACTCACTGTGCTGGTTAATCAACATGCGGATGGAGATGCGGCTCAGGTAGAAGCGGTCCAGGAAGTACTGGATGTTTTGGTTGGTGACAGGGTCGTCCCCATAAGCTTCTTTGTACTCAATCACGCCCTGCGCCATGGTGGGGACCACGTCGTTGTGGCGGTTACGGATCGTGACCAGGGCATTCGTGAATCTGGGGGGAGGGGGAGAGAAGAAATCTAAAAAACGGGAGGTAGGTCTTCTGTCTGAAAGAGGAACAACGTCCTTCATATTTTCCTGACGAGGCAAGGGCCCAAGTCTCCTGCTCTTCACTGGGTGCTGGAGAAAAATCACACACCCCGCCCTATTAGGGCACCTCATTTTGGGGGGGGGGAAGGTGAAACATAATTTCTGCAAATTCCTTCCGTGAAGGGTCTTAAAAATATGTTTTTTGGGGGTGAGAGGAATTAAAATCTGCTACAGTGGTACCTCGATTTAAGAACAGTCCTGTTTACAAATGATTCGGTTTACGAACCCCGCAAAACCGGAAATAGTGTCCCAGTTTGCGAAAACTTTACCTCAGTCTAAGAATGGCATCTTAACGGTGGAAGGGCACCGGTGGCAGGAGGCCTCATTAGGTAAAGCGTGCCTCGGTTTAAGAACGGTTTCGGTTTAAGAAGTGACTTCTTTTTGTGGTAGGTCTATGTCTGGTGAAGATGCACATAAACCGCTTTCGGATTTTACTTTTACTTTCTGAAAGTGTCAGGTAATGCTAAATAATAATAATAATAAATATTAACACATAACTGCAAGTCCTTGTCAATCATTTTGAACGATTTCTACGCAATTTTACAAACCTTTTGCTTCCCAAGCAAAGCTAAATTATTTAAATTTAACCAAAATGTTATTTTGAATTCCCAAGTCAAGTTCAAGTGGGAGCAGCAACTCCATACAAGATTGTTGACATTCTCCATGCAGTAAAGATGGCACAGAAAAAGTGGCTTTGCAATGATGCTGTGAGGTGGGGTTCTTGTATGCGCTGTGCTCAACAGCCTCCTCCCACCCCCCAAAAACCTAAACTCACTGTCCCAATGTCCCTTGGTCCTCAGGGTCTTTGTCCAGGAACACCATGATGTCCAGCAAGCTCTGCACATACCTGGTAGGTGAAAGAGAGAAAGAAGAGTAGGGACCACTTGGATGGAGAAGACGTCTGTGGAGAGTTGCCTGCAGCCTTCATGGACTGGGTATGTGAAGACCGCCGAGACCATATAACACCGGTCCTGAAAGATCTACAATGGCTCCCAGTACATTTCCGAGCACAATTCAAAGTGTTGGTGCTGACCTTTAAAGCCCTAAACGGCCTCGGTCCAGTATACCTGAAGGAGCGTCTCTACCCCTATCGTTCAGCCCGGACACCGAGGTCCAGCTCCAAGGGCCTTCTGGCACTCCCTGCGAGAAATGAGGTTACAGGGAACCAGGCAGAGGGCCTTCTCGGTGGTGGCGCCCATCCTATGCAATGCCCTCCTATCAGATGTCAAGGAAA
Organism: Lacerta viridis; assembly: GCA_900245905.1. Lineage (NCBI taxonomy): Eukaryota > Metazoa > Chordata > Lepidosauria > Squamata > Lacertidae > Lacerta > Lacerta viridis. The sequence goes on along the minus strand of OFHU01000864.1, from coordinate 331,205 downwards.
TAAACAACTACCTGACTTTTAGAAGGCATCTGCAGGCAGCCCTGTTTAGGGAAGTTTTCTAAATGTTTGATGTTTTATCGTGTTTTTAATATTCTGTTGGGAGCCACCCAGAGTGGTTGGGCAGGGTATAAATAATAAATTATTATTATTATTATTAGTAGTAGTAGTAGTAGTAGTAGTAGGACAAGAGGCTAAAGGAGAGACACGTATCTTAACACCACAGAATCAAAGAATCAGAGTTGGAAGGGACTACGAGAGTCCTCAAGTCAAACACCCCGCAATGCAGGAATCTTTTGCCCAGCATGGGGCTCGAACCCACAACCCTGAGATCAAGGGTCTCGTGCTCTACTGACTGTGCTACACTCAGGGCTGTGGATTTGAGCCCCACGCTCGGCAAAAGATTCCTGCCTTGCTGGGGGTGGGTGGGTTGGACTTGACAACCCTCATGGTCCTTTCCAGTGCTGCAAGTCTAAGATTCTTTGATTCTATGTCTATATTTGTGTGCATGTACATGTATAACCTATATTCCACTTGCATTTCGCCTTTGGGTTTTGATCTGGGGGAAATCAAATGGAACTTTAAAAATGAAAGTGGGGAGAGAGATGGCTGCATGGAAGGAAAGAAGCCTTACTATTATGAATAATAAAGTGTAGCAGGGAGGCGCCGATAGGGAAACAGGCAGGTGCCAATGCCAGCTTGGGCACTGGGTGGGTGAAAGGAGGGAGGGATGGATGGAGAGGGGCCTTGCAACAATCAACTTGGTGCTTTGCTCTGTAGTGGGGGGGAATCGCGGTTTTCCTAGGCTGCGTTTCTCCGGCAACTGCGAAGGGATGTGAGAACAGGGCGAAGGGAAGCAAACAAACAGGCCCTCGTCACGTGCTTCCCTCAAAGTAGGACAAAGTTCGTGCAAGCCACTTAAAAGCAGCGGCACCTTCAGACGAAGTGAAAACAAAACAAAAAACCCTTCCTGAAAAAAGGGGGGGAGGGGGAGAAAAGGGGAATGAAGGAAACAGAAGTTAAAGACCCAGGCAGGGTAAAGTCCACAATGATTGAATGGGCAAAGGATGTGGGGCACAACATCATGATGGAAGATTGGGAAAAGCTATGGAATACAAACATAAAATTTTCAGCATGCAGTTTATTGAGAGAGAACATTATGAAGATGATGTACAGGTGGTATTTAACCCCTGTGAAACTGGCCAAAATATACCATGGTCAAAGTAACAAATGCTGGAAATGTAAACAATCAGAAGGAACCTTCTTCCATATGTGGTGGTTGTGCCCTAAGGTGAAAGACTTCTGGGAAAGATATATAATGAAATTAAAAGAGTGTTGAAAAACACATTTAAGAAGAAACCAGAGGCCTTTTTACTGGGCATCCTAGGCCAGGACATTGCTAAAAATGATAGAAATTTGTTTCTGTATGCCACAACAGCAGCTAGACTTTTGATTGCAAAAAACTGGAAGACAGAAGAATTACCAACGATAGAAGAATGGCAGATGAAAATGATGGACTATATGGAGCTTGCAGAAATGACCGGGAAAATCCGTGACCAGAGAGACGACGCGGTGGAGAAGGAATGGGGAAAATTTAAACTGTATTTAAAAGAGCATTGTATGATTGAAAATTAGATATATTTTGAGGATAGGATAGGTTGTAGAATTGGAACTAGTTGATGTCGATACAAGATGATAAAGGTTAGGATATGAGATAGATATATGTAATTGGATAATGTTATAAGATAGGTTAAGGTTTAGAAGATATCAATGGATAAGTTTTGTAAAAATTAGAATAGAATTTTAAGATCTAAGGAAGTTACGAATAAGGTATTCACAAGGGAGGAGGAGACAGGAGGAAGTCCTACCAAGATGTGAGGAAACATCCAATTTGTTAAAAAGAATATAAGTTTGTTTTTGTCGTGTATTTTTCTATGTTTGTTATGTAGTTTTTGTTTTTTGTTATGTGAAAAACTTTAATAAATGTATGTAAAAAAAAAAAAAAGACCTTGGCAGGCAACCGGCCAAGCATCTTCCTTTCTCGGGAACCGAATCTGACAAGGTGCTACACTTTTCTGAGCACGCGCAGGGAGCCATGTGAGTGTGCCGCAGCAAGGAAACAAAACGCAGAGTGTTGTGGCACCATGGAGCCACCTTTGCCAACCTGGCGCCCTCCCGATGTACCTGGACTGAAACGCCCATCCGTTCCACTGGCCGAGGCTAGTGGCAGTTCCATGTGGGGGGTACCAGGTCGGCGATGGGTGCTTTAAAGGCCAACAGATTTGTTGTGGCATCAGGTTCCAAGCACAGACCCCACCTGTTCCCTTGCATGCTTATTTCTTAAGAGTCAGCCGCCAGGGTCACCTGCTGAAAGTGTTTTAGAGCACAATCTAAACTGCATGCCAATCCCTCCCCAGCCCCGTTGGTACATGCCACATCCCTCCTCAATGCCTTAGAACCAGGGTGGATAAAAATCAATGTTTTTTTAAAATAATAATAATAATAAGTAAATCGGATTTTTTAAATTTAAATTGGATTTTTAAAATAAAATGCTTTTGGAGGAAAAATCTTTCTAAAGATAGTTTTCTATTTAAGTTAAATTATAGTCCAAAGGCTATTCATCAGGAAATAAGGATTTGTTTTAAGTTTTTCCATATGTGCTAAAACTCAGTCTAAGGCAGGGGTCAGCAAATTTTTATCAGCAGGGGACCGGTCCACTGTCCCTCAGACCTTGTGGTGGGCCGGACTATATTTTTTTTGGGGGGGGGAATGAACAAATTCCTATGCCCCACAAATAACCCAGAGATGCATTTTAAATAAAAGGACACATTCTACTCATGTAAATACATGCTGATTCCCACACCGTCCACAGGCCGGATTTAGAAGGCGATTGGGCTGGATTCTGATTCCCACACCGTCCCTGGGCCTGGATTCGGCCCCTGGGCCTTAGTTTGCCTACCCATGGTCTTGTTTTGTTTTTGGGTTTTTTTAATAAAAGCATTTAACCACATCAGTTAACAAACATGGACACATACGCTAAAATGTTATTGTTTTAGTTAAATTGTTTAAATTGTTATTAAGGAAATGATTATTTTTCCTCTTTCCATAATAGTACAGCAGAAAGTACAGCAGATAAAGTTGTCCAAATATAAAGAGTTAACTTATTAAACCTGACAATAATTTCATAATTATCTGCCAATGTATTCCTAATAGTATAATTCCAAATCAGTAAACCTTCCTCTGGAAAAATTGAAATATTAAGATTAAACCAGCAGCAAATGAGTCTTTAAGATTATACCACTGAGTCTTTCTAAAAAAAAAATGATTTAAAAGAAATCTTACTGACTAGTGATTTAAATCAAGTCTTACTGAATTTAAATCTTAGAACCTATTTCCACTCCGACACACAGACACACTTTTGCAGATCAGGGCAATAAAAACTCTGTTATCCTATGTGCTGCAGAGTATTAATCAGCCAAAGGCCTGGTTGAAGAGGAACCTTTTTGCCCAGAGGTTAAAACTATATAATGAAGGCGCCAGGCAGGCCTCCCTGGGGAGAGCATTCCACAAATGAGGAGCCACCACAGAGAAGGCCCTTCTCGTGTTGCCAGATCCAGACCTTACACAGAGGAGGCACACGAAGAAGGGCCTCAGAAAATGAACACAGAGTCTGGGGCAGTTTATATTTCTGAGTAGACTTGTGCAGAATGGCTCTGTAAAAGAGCCCTATGAATGAGAAGCCCCCAGGCAACTGCTGAAGGGTGCGGGGCACTGCGAAACTGCCTTATATCGAGCCAGAAGATCTACCCCTCCAGCTGAGGAACATCCGCTCCAGGGCTGGAAAGTCACTTTGGTTTGGCAGGCTGGATCACAAAGAAACCTCTGATCATCCTCCGAGGCCCTTCTTTGTGTCTCCTCCTTGAGAGGACTGGAGGGTGGCAACACAAGAACAGGGCCTTTTCTGCAATGGCTCCCCGTCTATGGAATGCTCTCCCCGGGGAGTTTTGGCTGGCACCTTCATTATACACCTTTAGGCGCCAGGCAGCAATTGTTCCGCTTCAAGCATGGTGACTGACATCCAATGCTGTGGGTAGGGGCGTATTATTGGTTTGTTTTCATTCTTGTTTGTATTGTGTATGTTTGTGTGTATACAGTGGTTTTATCTGCCCATAAACATATAAACAAACAGAAGGGACTCACCAGCTCTGCACCAGCTGAACGGAAGGGGTGCTCAGCACACGGTCTGGGAGAAGGTTGATTTCCTTCATGATGTTTGCCAGCCGGACAGGGAGTTCTTGGCGGAGGAAAGTGAATGAGGTCTTCTCGCAGGCATTGCTGGATCCTGAAAAGGAAAACACACCCTGCTATCAGCTGTTCTGGCACACGCCCAAAGGAAAAAGTTACGCCATCCAATATTTATTTATTTATCTGACTGCTGCATTTCTATCCCTCCTTTTTTCCCCAACAGGTGCTCAAGGTGTTATGCATGGGTTCTCCCCCTCCTCAAATAGCCCCCACAACAACCCTGTGAGGTAGGTTAGACTGAGAGGCAGCGACCGGCCCAAGGCTTTATGTCGAGTGGGGATTTGAACCCTGGTCAGGATCCCAGGTGCCACTCTGGCAAGTTATTGCAAACCAGCCTGCGATCCCCAACGGAGGCTCCCTAATTGGAGGATAATCTATAAAATTCTAGCCTTGAAAGATCCAGATCCTGCAATTAAGTATGTTACCAAGTACCTACAGTATTACAAGTGCAACATGCATGCATGCACGCAGAAAAACACACACAAATTATGTATCTTTCTTCACTGTCCCCTCCATGCTTTTGATGCCAGAGGTTCTCATCAGGGAAAGCTCAGGTCACCCTCTTAGTATTTAAGGTGTCTTAAGCGCTTTTGCTATGTTGGAGTAAGATAATGAACACAGAATAAGCTAGCTGCTCAGTAGGGCAGTTCATTAAAAACTTCTTTTTGAAAATGCCTGCTCCAAAGGTCATTTACCTTCCCGCCAGAGCAGTACCTATTTATCTAGCGCTGGTATGCTTTCAAACTGCTAGGTTGGCAGGTGCTAGGACAGAGCAATGGGAACTCACCCCGCTGCGGGGATTCGAACTGCCGACTTTCCAATTGGCAAGCCCAAGAGGCTCAGTGGTTTAGAGCACAGCACCACCTGCATCCCTTTCAAAGGATCTTAAATGTAAAGGTAGCGGTACCCCTGACCGTTAGGTCCAGTCACGGACGACTCTGGGGTTGTGGCGCTCATCTCGCTCTATAGGCCGAGGGATCCGGCGTTTGTCCACAGACAGCTTCTGGGTCATGTGGCCAGCATGACTACGCTGCTTCTGGCGAACCTGAGCAGCACACAGAAACACCGTTTACCTTCCTGCCGGAGCAGTACCTATTTATCTACTTCCACTTTGACGTGCTGTCAAACTGCTAGTTGGGCAGAAGCTGGGACCAAGCAACGGGAGCTCACCCTGTCGTGGGGATTCGAACCGCCGACCCTCTGATCGGCAAGCCCTAGTCTCAGTGGTTTAGACCACAGCGCCACCCACATCCCTTTCAAAGGATCTTACTCCCAGGCAAATGAATTAGCATAGCAGGCTTTAATCCCTCACATGCAACTGCTGGAATTTGTTTTCAGTGCCACAGCTTAACCTTGAAATCCAAGGTGGTTTTTAAAAAAACAAACCCTGCTTATTTTACAAAATTCCTGAGCGCTTAAAAACAGCAACCAGAAACCACTATAATGCATTAGTTAGAAGCATTGGGGGGGGGGAACCAGCTTTCCAAAAATTCTGAATTCTATAAATCAAACCGTATGGAAACTGGGTCTTCTACTAAGAGGAGGAAGGTCTGTCGACAGTAGAGACGTGATGTGTTTGTTACTGAAGCAGATGAGTGGAAGCCATTTATGCTGTCAAAAAAGGGGGAAATCACCCAAGGTGAGAGCGTTGAACAGCTGGGCAAGGACAGGGAAACAGGGAGCTTTTCTGCAAACAGAGGAGACAGAAAAGCCAGCAGAGGATGTAGGAGAAGGAAAGCTGGGCCACGTACATCCAAATCTGCTCTGAGGTTTCACCCCCACCCCACCCCCTTCCATCCAAACTCTCCACCGAAGGAAACCTGCACACAGGTCAAAGCACTAAGCCGCAAGCTGAGCTGTGCAAGCAACTGCTGGAAAGGGAGACAAGGAATCCATTGTGCATGTTTCCGTTTGCTACCGAGGCAAAGAGTGCGGAGTTCTTTATTTAGCCCCACTGTTTTGAAAAGAGCGTCAGACACCATCCTCGCACGCCTGGAACGAAGCACTGCAGGGAAAACGGAGGGGTGGGGGAATTGGCGAGAAAAATCAGCAAGTGGGGCTAGGGGAGGTCTTGACGCTGAGGATCCCCCAATCAGCACCGCTTGTCCTTCATATCCTTCAGAGGGCATCACACAAAACGCCCCCCTCCCAACTCAGCAGCATAAACCCAGAACAAGGACACAAGGTCTTTGCAATTCACCAAGAATTGCTTCTGCCATCAGGGAACTTTGAAATACTGTCCGTCCTGCCCCCTCCCTCCCATTCATCTCTGATGTCCTTTCAAAAAAGCAGTGTGTCTGGGGAGATGTTAATCCAGGTGGACAAGCGAGGAAATCCTGGCAAAAGGGGCACTGTGGGGGACAGAACTTCAGAGGTTGTACCTGCCCAGATTTGGCCCAGGTGTTTGGCTTGCAACCTTGCAGATAGAGGGACACGGGGTGATACTGTCACCATTCAGATTTGGGTCATTTACCAGCATTGGAAATATACGGCAAAGAGGCTAGCCCCCTGCAGGTAAAACTCCTGAACCAAATATCAATGGGGGGGGGGGGGTTAGGGGGCTGAATGCAGCAATTCCCTAGCTCAAATATAGACATATTTAGCCCCCAGGAAACACTGGTCCTGCTTTCTGCACATCACAAATCTCTCAGAACCGTGGCAATGGATTAGTAAGGAAGGGCACAAGAATTCTATACCAAACAAACATGTTTATGTGCAGAAACGGGAACGATGCAGACCACTTTTGGGGGTTGCCACATTTATCTGAGAAACACAGGGCATATTTACTTATGGAAGTACACTCTGCGACTTGTGGAAGCAACAGAGATCAGCCTGAAGTATCTAGTTGTGGAAATGGATGTGTGTGTTAAAGGCATGGGAGCATGCTGCAGGAAGAGATTTACCGGACTGCATGAGAGGCAAAGAACAGGCTAAATTTGAGGAAAGTTGGGTGGCTGCTCACTTTTGGCGGCGGGGTGGGGGGGGGCGTTGCATGTCCATAGGAATATTTATCTACTTATATAATCCTTTAACTGGAGATGTCATTGAACCTGAGACCTTCTGAACACAAAGAGAGCCATGCTCCCACTCTTCTCTCACTCACACACACAAACAAAGAAGAGGGAGGAAAGATCACCTGTTCAAGCTGCGGGACATTCCTCCACAGATAAACAGGAAATGCTTTCAGAGAGCCAGATTAAAGTGTTACTTGGTATATTTACGCAGAGGAGAGGTGTTCTGAGGTCATCTCACGATTCAGCTGGTTACACTGAACTGTTTGGTGGGAGGGGGGGTGTTCCTCTGATCCACAATTGATCTACCAGGTTGCAATTCTGTAGGCAAACTGACCTGGCAGCCAATTCCACTCAACTCAACAGGACTTGCTTCTACGCACACATGCACAAGACCACTACCCTGTCAAACCTGTTAAGGTACCAGGGACTCAGAATAACTGAAACAGAATAACTCAACTTTGACGAAGTCCCAAGCGCAGGGGATGGGCTTAACAAGGTTAGGGAGGCAAAAGGAGAAGCGGGTCCTTAATCCAGTTTAGCTGGGCGCAGGAGGGTGGGGGGGGGGCAGCCGGTTCTCGCTTCCTTAGATCATGCATATTATCCCACTTCCCCCCCCCCTTTACAAAACACCCAAGGCAGCTTAAGAAAAACGCAGCAACCAGTGGCTACAACTCTACATGCCCTTACCAGGGAGCAACCACCCCCCTCAAATCAACTCTTACTTCTGAGTGCACTCGCAAAAGAGGAATGTGCTCCAAAACTCCCCTCCCTTTTAATTCACCATATGTGTGTGTGTGTGTGTGTGTGTGTATATATATATATATATATATATATATGGAGCAGAAGCAAAGCAGAAACGCAACCAAAGCTTCCCACCCCTTTTGTTTACAGAGCAGATGCAAATATATTTAAACCCACATTTATGCGGTTTCACTTGTTATTTTTGGAGACAGCTGGGAGACCCCGCTGGTGGCCCGCCTTGTCGGGAGAGCAGCCCTGCGAGAAGCCCGGCATTGCGCCTCCTTCCCCTGCCTGCCCGCCCGCCCGCCTCCCTCTGCCCGTCCACGCACCGAAGTCCAGGAACTGCTTCATGGAAAGCGGGGAAGGCGAGAACTTGCTGAAGTGCTCGATGTACTTGGGCGCCCCGGCCAGCGCCGAATGGCCCTTCAGCAGGCAGCGCAGGAGGCGCATGGCGGCGGCGGCGGCTGCACTGGCACCAGCCAGGCCCCGGCAGGCCAACTCAGCGGCCCTCCGCCTACAAGAGCAGACCCGCACCCTCAGGCGGCTCAGCTAGCGACTGGCAACAGCGCTGGAGAAGCCGCCAACCCTGGAAAGGCACAGCCCCGCCCTCGCCCGCTCCCGGCCAATCCGAGGTGGGGCCCCGCCCACCCACTCCGACGGGCGGCCGCGGCGGAAAAAAACAAGACGTGGCCGGCCAATGGGAAGGCGCTCGGCACCACGTGGAAAAGGAAGGGGGAGGCACCCGTGCCCCCTTGGGACACGCCCATTTAACCCTTCTGCCGCCGTCGTAACGTGCTGTTTTAGAAGTTGTCCGATTTGTGATTGCTTCTTACATTTGTTATATTCAAGGCCGGATTTAGGTTTGATGAGGCCCTAAACCACTGAAGGTAATGGGGCCCTTTATATGTCCAGCTGTCCTTTGTCAACAACAAATTGTCGCTGTTTTTTGTGTTGAATATATGCTATATGGTAATTTATGGACCTAATAGGTATCTAAAGCCATTTGCACATGCAGAATGTAGGCACCCTATATATAGAAATGAGCAAACCAGTGATATTTTAGGGAGCAGGCTAGCATTACTTACATCATAGGAGCCTACACAACACAAAACACTGTTGCTGTATGTAGGTTTTATTTTATTTGTTTTTTATCTTATATTTTGGAAATGTAAATCTAGTTTTTTTTTTTTTCCTTTTGGAGGGGGGCAAGAGAGCGGGGCCCTAAGCTATAGCTTATATGTAAATCCAGCACTGATTATATTGTATGTATTTTATGGAATTACAATTTGAATTCCAAAGAACTCAGATTGTAAGTGTTCTTGGCCAACACTCTATGGACAATTTGAATGAAACTTGAGGACCACTGCTGGGCTGTGGACCGCGGTTTGGGAACCCACCTGGGCAAGATAATTTTGCAGACTGGTAATTTTTGAAAGCTTGTTTGCTAAGGCTGGGCAAGAGCTCCGTCTTGGTCACAGATCGCCTGCCCAAGAGAAATACCAGCTTTGCTATTGATAAGCAAAAGCTTTGTAAGTGCACTTGCGAAGGCTGCAGTCATAGAATTATAAAAGAGTTGCAATGCAGGAATATGCAGCTGTTGCCCCATACAGGGATCGAACCTGCAACCTTGGCATTATCAGCACCACACTCTAACCAAGTGAGTTAGAAACTAGGAAGACTGGATGCATTTCTAACTTTTCTGTGCTGCTTCTCCAAAGCAAAAAGCAGCTTCCAAAATAAAATACTATACTACGTACAAATTGATAATTAATAAATCAATGATTAATCATTAAGGTTTAGTGAGAGTTACTTCTGAGTAAAACACAGACATGATTGGGCTGAATGTGAGCTCCTTCTTTCCTTAGTTTATCAAGCTTTCTCCTGCACTTCCTCTTCCTACCTCTGATAAATCCATGAGTTACATGGGATTGTGAGCTGTGTGGCTCACAAGACTATCCGTTCACTGCTGTCAGGTGATATTTCATTAATTGCACTTCCCTTTGGTCAGAGCTCACGTGTTCCACCTCCTTTGCTGTTTGAGTAGTGCCCCCTTTATTTCTGCTCATGAAGCCGGTGGCTTGCTGGGTTGCAAGCTGTCGCCTGGACTGCCAGAGCCCGTGCACAAGTATTACTGGTAAACAAGGCAGCCTGGATAGCCCAGCCTGGTTCGGGCGTGCTGCTGATAATGCCAAGGTAGTGAAGGTTCGATCCCCATATGGGGCAGTTGCATATTCCTGCATTGCAGGGGACTGGACTAGAATGATCCTGAGGGTTCCTTCCAACCCTAAGATTCTACAATTCTATTTGTGAAACCCGGCATGTATGGGAAGACAACAATGAATGAGAAAAATTGTGCTAACTTGTGTTCATGGAATAAGTCCACATTATTTCAACACCCTTTGAACTACGGCAATCTCTTAGCATTCTTTAATCATATATAGCTGGGCCATTACATATAAAACCTGACTTAAGAGATGTAACATCAGAAACACGGGACTTCTTTCTTTTGTATAATGTGGAATAACCCTCTTCTTAGGAATGGAACTCTTGACCCCAGATTTTTTTAGATATTACGCACCAGTATCTAAAATGAGAGACACACAGGCTTAAGTGCTAAAGGGACGCGGGTGGCGCTGTGGTCTAAACCACTGAGCCTCTTGGGTTTGCCGATCGGAAGGTCAGTGGTTCGAATCCCCGCAACGGGGTGAGCTCCTGTTGCTCTGTCCCAGCTAGCAATTTGTAAGTACGCCAGTGCAGGTAGATAAATATGTACTTCGGCGGGAAGGTAAATGGCGTTTCTGTGCGCTCTGGTTTCCGTCACGGTTTTCCGTTGTGCCAGAAGCAGTTTAGTCATGCTGGCCACATGATCCAGAAAGCTGTCTGTGGACAAATGCCGGCTGCCTCGGCCGGAAAGCGAGATGAGCCCCACAACCCCATAGTCGCCTTTGACTGGACTTAACCGTCCAGTGGTTCTTTACCTTTTTTTTACCTAAGTGCTAAAGACGGTTACCATTTCCCAGATGTACAGGGAGAGCCGGGATTGTTTACCCTGGTTCTGTTCGATCTGGGTGTGTTGACTGGGCTATATGGGTTGGCTAAGCCCTTTGTCCAAATTGTCTTCTCACTGGGAGCCCCTGTTTAGAGGTGATCAACTCAAGTCAGGGGTGTTATCCTGCGTTCATGGAATACTTCTGTGTACCCCAAGTCATCGCCAACAAAGCCACACTTTTTCAGCAGAGTCTGTCCTTTAAATGGGCAAAGATAAACTGGAGGCTGCTGAAGTGAGCTCATTTAATTCATTAAATTAAAACAAAATGCTGAAGCCGCAAGTTACAAATCAGAGTCATTTTTTTTTATTCATAAAATAAAATAGCCACTCAAGCTTATTTACAACCAAGGCACAATGATTCCAGACTTCCAGTACCATAAACAGTGGTAAATTCCAGTGAGCAACAAATATATATATATATTTATATACACATAGCTATAGTTAAGTACATTCTTAATAATTTAATATACAGCTGAAAGATGAGAGAGGGGGTGTGCTGATTCTCTGATATTCTACACAACTATAGTTTCCTTAACTGTGATGTGTGGAAGGGGATCTTTCAGATTTTCTCCCCCCTTTTTGCAGCCCAGATCAGTAGTGTGCATTGGTGCCAACCACACTTGTAAAACAGTGAGGAACTGTGTCTTATGAACAGGGCCATAAACTGAGGGCACTGGTCAACACTTTGTATATTTAGATATGAAACCTGAAAACGGAAACATGCTTTTATAAAGAACCCCAAATCCAGCTTCAGTAAGTTCTCTGAGTCAGACACAGGCAAGGGACATTTTGAAATGAAACCATTGCAGACTGAACTGTCATGGGCACCTACTTTTTGGCAAGACGGGCAGCTGGGCTGCCCCATCGCAGAAGCAGTTGCCCTCAAACCCCACCCCTTTCTGATGCGGAACGTGGAGCACACAAGGCCAGCTTTTCCTCAAGATTCAAAATGGCGGCTGGGCAATGGGGGAGAAGCGGGGAGCAAGTCTCGTTCTGCCTTGCTGTATTCCACTGAAATGCAGGCTGTCCCTACCAACGCATCCTTTCCCCGCAAGCACTGAGTAATGTCTGAAACGGGAGCTTTAAGCCTGCCCATTCTTGGCACTCACAAACTCCCCGTCCCCATGAGCTGGCTGCAGCTGGTCAGTTTTGAGAGACAGAGAGACACCTTTATTACTAACACACCTTCCAGGGCCAATTATTTTGGCCAAGAAGACCATCAGCATCCTGGCTGGGGCAGCTAGAGCCTCAGTAGGGCCCATGAATGACACTTGCTCTGGAACTCTTCATTAAACAACAAAAAAACCTGCCCAGGCGTTCAAAACAGTTCTAGTTTCCATTTACACTTCACCTAATATTCATGGCATTGTGTTCCTGTGAGGCACTGTGAGGAATTCAGTTGCTGGCTAGACCCAGCTCCCCATATTACCTGTAGCACGGTCGCCCAGATGTAAACCAGGGGTGGGCAACTTCCTGGGCCTAACCAGGTCCAGCATGGGTCCCAATTTGGCCCCCAAACTATGCCCACCAGCCGCACCCCTGAGGTCATAATAGAGGTGCATTGAGGTGTGCTCCCAGTAGCTCCTTGGCAAGGGGTGGTTCCTGCCAGTGCCAATCAGCTGACAGGTGCTGATTTCAAGGGCACTGGGATGAGCTTCGCTGCGGGGCTTTCTAGGTGCCACTGACCAAGCCTGAACTCCATGAGCACAGCAGATCCCTGCGGGAAGCATGACTTGAAACCAGCTGATCAGCTGCTTGGGTTTTCCTCGGCAGTGTGGCTCGAACGCAAGCCACGCTACGAAGGGAAAACGGGTCACACGATGCCATGGTGATATCAGGTGACTGACAGGTAAGCGGCCTCACCCATCTGTCTGAGTGGGTTGGCGGGAGTAGGGGGACCCAGGATCTGGTCTGCTGGCTTCAGAATAATCCCTGCTCCAGAGGTAAGCCAACCAGGGCTCGCAGATCGAGGAGAGAACCCTGAGGAGGCCCTGGCCAAAGAGTACATTGGCCAGGGCCTCCTCAGACACCAAGCCTGCCCTGCATAGAGCCCCCTTCCCTGGCATTCCCCAAAGTGCAGAAAGTAGCTTTCACATCGTTTCCGACAGAATGAGCAGAAAGTGGTTTTGAAAGGAATCATCATAATATTTCTGCTCGCATTTCAAGTCTCCTTTGCGCTCCTTAAGAAGCTGGACCACAGTAAGTAGTAAGAACCACTTTCTCTACCTCCGAAGAATCATGGAGGAGATACAAGAAACAACACAGTGACTAAAAAAGGATCAGTAGTTTTGGGCACAGTCAGAGCTCCAGTGGCAATACATCCAGTGTTTTTACGGTATAGCAATATGGGGTTCGGGAAGGAGGCTGAAGCCATAGCACGGGGACTGAAGTCCGTTCAACCTTCTCTCCAAATTATGCTTAGTCTAGGGTCGTTCCCACATTACATCCAACAGGTGTACAGTCTGTGTACATAAGTAGCCGATTTGTACGTTCGTAGTTACATTCAGTAAGTGTAAGTCTATCATTGGAGCCAACTCCTAGGGGCCGTGGGGGCTTCAGTCCCCACAATAAAATGTTTGAGGGGTCCGGGCCCCTGTAAAGTTGATTGGCATTCCCATTCAAATGAGGTGTGTGCACTGCATCATATGATCGATTATGCAGGGCGGGGCTTACCTGGGCGCCCACAATATTGTATTCAAGTTGGCACCCCTGCAGTCTATGCGTGCAACAGCTGGGCTGTACAAATCAACAAGCTGTGTCCTGTCTTTCACACAAACACTTGTACATGTGCCGAGATGGCTTGCGTTCAGTGTAATGTCTCTAACAAAGCCCTGGGTGCATATGTGTGTGTCGGAGGGAAGAGAATTAAGACAGACGGGTGTCATCTTTAGCAAGGCCCCAAAGGAAGAATATAGGAATCCCTGGTTTCTAAGTGATTAAAAAAATGAACCAAAGGGGTAAAAGAAAGTGTAAACATCAAAGATAATGCTATCAATGAAAAGTACATGAAAGCTTGCTTGTACGCATCTGCATTAGCCAAGCCAACTCACACCATGGCACACGCGGCTGTCCATGCACAAGAGGTTTTGCACAAGTGTCTGCAGAAGGTGCCTGGTTCAACCCTCACCCCCAGCTGCAGCTGAGAAAGACACTTCTCTGAAACTCTGGGCAGCTGCTGCCAGTCAGTGTAGACAATACAGACCTAGATAGAAGGATCTGACTCAATACAAGCCAGATTCTTATGTTCCCAAAGTTTGCATGAGGAACCTTCTGGCTGCCCAGAGAACAGTTGGTAGAGCACGAGACTCTCAATCTCAGGGCCCCACACTGGGCAAAAGATTCATGCACTGGAGGGGGTTGGACTAGATGACCCCCCTGGGGTCCCTTCCCATTCTACAGTTCTTTGAGACAGTCTAACCACTAAGCTGGCATGACTCTGTAAGCTGCCGGGATGGGAGACAGAGGCGTACCTGGGAACCCTTGCACCTTCAACAAGGAGCTGTGTCGGCGTATCCGCTCCCCCCGCGAGAAAAAAAGAAATCACTTTAAAGCAATTCCCACATTAGCAACCCAAGTACTCAAAAGCTTCTGGAGTGAGGGCAAGGCGAGGAGAAAGGGCAATAATAATAATAACAACAATAATAATCAAAAGCCTTTGTTCTACAGTGCAAGAAGCATGGGGATCTTCTCCTGCGTTTGATCTCACCGCAACAGTGGCAGTGCGTCACACGCATGCCACACAGTCTAGTCTCGTAGGTGGTTTTTGCGGGGGGACCCTGGGCCTGCATTCCTGGCGGGGGCTGCTTTCACCAACCCCTAGGTACACCTCTGATGGGAGTCGGCCTATCTTGGGTCGATCTGTCCAGAATGAAGCTAAGCCGATTGTCATACCTCACAGAAATGCAGTCCTCAGGACCCTCGTGGTGGTGGTGGTTGTGGGTGGGAAAATAAATAACTGGTGTAAGTGAAAAAGCTGCCCCTTTGAGCTTTGTATTTCGGGGGGGAGGTGAGGGTAAAGGGACTCAAGCCCAGGTGCCAAATGCAGACCCCTCAAGATTTTCACTGGGATGCAGCCTACCCCAGCTCTGCTCAGCCCCCTTCCTGGCTGGCGGATGTCCTTGAACCGGGATGGAGAGTAAGGAGGGCTCATGGACGCAAGCCTCCAGCTTTTGTGTGGCTGGAACGCAGCCTGTTGCACAAAGGTGAGAACCGCACCTGTTGCTCTGTCCATTTTTTGCCTCGGGCCCCACCAAGCTGCCCCACAAAGACTGGAAAAGCTTCTCCACCCCTCATCCCAGCAGCGCCACCTAGCAGGGAACATCCCCTCCCTAAGATCGCTGCGTCCGGAAAAAGCTCTTGGGTCGTGGTCACCGACCTGGGTCATGTAACTTAGGGTTTCAATAGCAGTTTTGTCATTGATTCAACGCCAAGTCCAGAAGGGAGTGAAGCAGCTGGCGAGGGTGGAGGGGGTGGGGGAGAGGGAGGCAAGCGTCAGTAGTAACTCCCCGTCTCCTGCCAGCTCGTGACCCACTGCTTCTTGTGCCTCGGAGCCAGGAAGCCGCCGGCCGGCTGGTAGCGCTCCTCCTGCCGGATCCGGATGGCGTGGTACTTGGGCATGATTCGGTAGTAGCGGGTCCGCTTGAAAAAGTTGCACTGCGCGGGGAGAGAGGGAGGGGGAAAGAGACGCATTAGTGGGAGGACACATTGACCAAAGTTGGGAATTTGAGCAAAGGAACGCTATGGAGAGTAGAGGCAGGGCGAGAGAGAAGGTGAGAGAGGAAGCGGGGAGGTAGCGGAGAAGGCCGGTTCATCGGACCAGTTTCCTGTGGTGGCTGAAAGGCTGAAAAGGCTCAACATCAGTTCCAAAATGGAGAAACTAGGGTTGTGTACACACTCTACTCTGCCTCCAGTGGTTTAGGAAGTGGTGTGCACACAGTATTCGTCACAACCTGTATCTATTTTGTCGGTACTGTACTTATGAAAGGTTGCGTTTTGATGTGTCCCTCTGCCCCAAGCGCGGGTGGCGCTGTGGTCTAAACCACTCAGCCTCTTGGACTTGCCAATCAGAAGGTTGGCAGTTCAAATCCCCACGAAGGGGTGAGCTCCCGTTGCTCTGTCCCAGCTCCTGCCAACCTAGCAGTTCGAAAGCACGCCAGTGCAAGTAGATAAATAGGTACTGCTGCAGCGGGAAGGTAAACGGCGTTTCTGTGCGCTCTGGTTTCTGTCACAGTGTCCGTTGTGCCAGAAGCGGTTTAGTCATGCTGGCCACATGACCTGGAAAGCTGTCTGTGGACAAACGCCGGCTCCCTCGGCCTGAAAGTGAGATGAGCGCTGCAACCCCATAGTCGCCTTTGACTGGATGTAACCGTCCAGGGATGCTTTACCCTTTTTTACCTTTAAACCAGCTTCAATCGAAGTTGAGAAAAAGAATGATCTCATTATCCCCTCTCATGTGTTGGGAGTAGTTGTCTGCCATAGATGGCCCTCAGGTAAGACAATTTTTGCAACCTGGGGATGAAAAGGCGGCAGTGACGTGGCCCACCATGTTGTTTTCTGAGTGAGAGCCAACAAAATGGCAACTCAGCAACCATGAGGTTGGTTCAAAATTGGTTCAAAGTTTTGCTAATTCTTTTTTATGGTGTCCTTCAGCGGTGGTGTGGCAAAGGTACAATGGATTAAATGGTTTAAAACTGGGATTGGCCACTGATCTTTGACACCTGCCATGATTCTGTAGCACAACTGTGGGAGGGGGCAACTCAAAATATGTGAGGGTGAACTGCCAATCTGGGTATATATTAGAGCACGTTTTCCCAAACTTGGGTATCCAGCTGTTTCTGGACTACAATTCCCATCATCCATGACCACTGGTCCTGCTAACTAGGGATGATGGGAGTTGTAGTCCAAAAACAGCTAGAGACCCAAGCTTGGGGAAATCCTGTATCAGAGCATTCTCTAGACTGACTCCTGTATCAAAGTCAACCCCCGCCAGTGTCGGCGACTCAGAACCACCTCAGAACGGTCACTTGGAATGAATGGCCCAGTGAACGGAACGAAGATTGAGAGTAAAGAGAGAGAAAGAGGAAAGTCCCTTGTCAGAGTAGGAGGTGCCACCTCAGAAGCCACCTGAAGCATAGGTGGTTCTTAAAGCCTAGGAAAAGAAACACATTTGGGTTAGTGAGACAGACAGGTAAAACAAACAAAGAGGCCAACAGACATGACACCTGACACCTGGAGGGAGAGCGTTAAGTGCAATGTGTGAGGGAGGGGCTGCAATGCCTGGTGCTAACTGGTGTTGAGAGGGCTGGTTTGGGAAATCTGGGCACCCCAGATGTTGGATGCTGGGAGAAATGTCCAGACAAGGGCTGAGGCCAGATGTGCTTCTCTGCTACCTGCAAATCCAGACTCTTATCTCAGGGTCCTTGGCTTCCATAGAGGTGGGGGCAGGAACAGGCAGAATTCTCTGCCCCATAGACAACAAAGGTAGGCTCTTGGTTTTCATACTGGGCAGAGCCAATCCAGCGGCTTTGTACTACCTCCCAATCGCAAGGCTCCGTGTTGCACACCTGCATTTCCTCATGCGCCTAAAGAGGGCTCTGAAGCAGGTGCACCCATAGTAGCTCATTAGAGTAGAGCCAAGGCTTAGGGCCCAGTCACATTGGAGAGTCACAATCAGATTTCCTTTAAAATAAAAATAAAAGCTTTAAAAAGAGGCAGGGGCACGTTCTGAATTTGATCAGAGCAGCAGAGGTGGGGGGGATGCTTCACCATTCCTCCCCATCCAGGGGCATAGTGTAGTGGGTGGCCAAGGGGGCTGTAGCCCCAGGCACACAATTTTGAAGGGGCACGAAGCAGGCACCCCCACACCTATCCTGCCCAGACACATCCGGGTGTGTGTGTTGCTTTTCCCAGCTCCCCATTCTTCCCTGCCAACCGCCGGGGTTCTCTGGGCCCCAGCTTGGCCTGGCTGCTGCACGCCCGGCCAATGCTTGCTTGCTCAGTGCACTCCCCAGACTGTGAGCGAGAGTGGAGGGAGGGAGGTGGGCAAGGGGCAACCCCAGCACAGCACAGCCTGGCGCTCCTCTCTGAGGATGTCAGGTGGATTCACCTGGCAAGGGCCACTTCGGCCAACTGGCAAGGGCCACTTCCACCCTGTGCAGGTGGGCAGGCAGTGTGGCACAGCCCCGCTTGCCCCCAGGTGGGGAGTGGCTAAGAATACTGATTATTGTGGTTATTAGTTGTGCTCTGTGAGTGGAGCAGACGTAAGTTGGTCCTATCGGTTCGTTTAAATGGGTCAGTGCTTAGTCCCATATACAGTCAAACTTCGGTTGTCGAATGTAATCCATTCAGGAAGCCCGTCCGACTTCTGAAACGTTCAACAACTGAGGCGCGGCTTCCTATTAGTTGCAAGAGCTTCCTGCACTCAAGCAGAAGCTGCGTCAGATGTTTGGGTTCTGAAAAAATGTTTGGAAACCAGAGCGTTTACTTCCGGGCAGTGGCGGAGTAAGGCTCCGCGGTACCCGGGGCGGCAAAGGAAACGCCCCGGGGGCGGGGCGTCGTGACATCACATTGTGACGTCATGACGCTCCGCCCCCAGGGCGGTTCCGGGGGTGCCGGCGCCGCTTCTGCAGCCCTCTTTTAAGCCGAAGAGCTCGCTTTTAAGCTCTCCGGCTCAAAAGGAGGCTGTGGAAGCGGCGATCCGATGACAGAGTGCGCCTGCGCGTGCAGGCGCACTCCGTCGTCGGGCCGTGCGCTGCCGCTCCCAGGGTGACGGAGGGAGCGGCAGCGCGTGGGAATGGTGGGAGGGGCTGCCTCTTGTGCCCCCACCCGCCGCTTCTCGCCCCTGTCGCCCGGGGGCGTACCGCCCCCACCGCACCCCCCTAGCGACGCCCCTGCTTCCGGGGTTTTGCCGTTCGGGAGCCGAAACGTTTGAAAACGGTGCCATTCGAGAACCGAGGTTTCACTGTAACTTAAAAAGTATAAGCTGCCCATGTGACCAGTCCAAAGTCCACTTTCCCTGAACCAGCACTGGGACACAGCTCTCAACGCCAGGGTCTTATGGGAAAGATTAAGAAGTGGAGAAGTTGACAGAGACAGTGAACAAGAGGAGTAGACCTGCTGCAAGAGCTTGATTTACCAAGAGACAGGGCAATGGGGTGGGCAGTTTCCCATCCCCCTGAGACAGGAGCTAGTAGCTGTCGGTCAGCCGCTTAGTTTCAGATGGCTGGATCTTCATCATGGCTTTCTGGCCCTTGGCCTCGTACATGGCTCGTGTGCTTGCCCGCCGGAAGAAGCCGCACTATGAGGAAGCAGGGGGTCAAAGGTCAAGCACAACAAGGAAACAATGTGCAATGGGTTGGGAGACAACTAGCTGAAGCGTTCCAGCCCCTTTGTTGCAAAGGATATAACTTTCAACATGCAGATGGGATTGGTCTCATTTTATTGCCAGGCACCAAGAGTGAAAGTTTTGGGGGTTCCCAAATGCACACAATCTGGGGCTGCTGTGGGCTCCTCCGCAAGGCTACCATTCCAAGGCAAAAAACATCAAGCAGAACTGATAAGAAGTGGGCCGACACCACTGAGAAAATGGCGAATCTGGTGCTGCAAGGATGCCACACGCGGTGGTCAAAACTTCAAGTATGCCCTTGAATTCACCTGCACAGAACTAAAGATCAACTTCCATGCTACCCTCTTAAGAAAGGTGCAGGTATATTCACGACCCATCTTGCCTGTAGTGATCTTCCGGAGAAGAGCTTTCCCCAGCAGCTAATACAGGCAACCACAGTTGGAGAGCACTTCCAGGATTCACTTTCTATATTTTGAGCATCTTGGATGCTGAATTTGCAGCACACAAAGATACTAAGCCACAGGGAGGAGTAGGAAAACATCCTCTCGGGTGGTGGTTGTTTTCCTGTGTTCAATTGTCACTAGAGTAAATGAGATACCCTATGCCACTTCAGCTGTGCTGGTGAAGCTCCCCACTTGAATATGGCCAGTTTTTTCTGGGAGATGCAATGCAGAGTTGGAATGCAACACAGCACTATTGGAGACTTAGCTTTGGAAGTGCTCTGCAAGCCATGACTGCCTTCACATTTTTAATCTGCATTTGGTACTCTAGGTACTAAACAGGAGCTGTGAATCTGCCCCCCCCCCCGAGAACCAATACAAGCAGAGGGAGGCTTGAAAACACACATTCCCTCACTGACAAGGTAATGGTTGGAGTTGCTCTGGAAAAACGGACCAATTTAGGCTTGCACCCCGGGTAGGTCACTTTGGTGCTCCTAATGCAGCGGTTTGACTTCACCCCCAGAGGTGCACTCCATTGTCTCCTGAGACTGAAGGATGCCAACAACTAAGGGATTTCTGAAAAGGGTCAGGCACACAGGCACTACGCAGCATGCTCCAAGCATCAGCGAAGTAAACTGCTTAAGAACAAGTTCAAATACCTGCTGGAAATGTAAAGAAAAAGAAGGTACCTATTATATGTGGTGGGCGTGTAAAGTAATTAAAAATTTCTGGGAGATAATATATAATGAAATGAAAAAAAATGTTTAAAATAACTTTTGTTAAAAAACTAGACGCCTTCTTATTAGGAATTACAGGTACACCAAAGGACCAACAGCGACAACAGCCGCATGGATGCTATTAGCCCAGAGATGGAAGGAAGAACAAACCTGACCAGAGAAAAATGGCAAACCAAGTTGATGGACTATGCTGAAATAGCAAAATTAACTGGGAGGGTCAGAAATTAAGAGGACAAGAACTTAAAAAAAAAGAATGGGAAAAGTTTACAATCTATTTACAATACCATTGTAAGCAGGTTAAAACTTTAGCAGGATTTTAACCACACTTGTAAACTAATGAAAGTATGGATAATTTGGAAGGATAAAACTTGGATAGCATTGATATGCAGTTGTAAATATTACCACTAGGACCCATGGAAGGGATGGGGGGAAGTCAAGATATTCAGAGCAATCTTGATATTTGGATCTTGAATTGTTTTTTGTTGTATGTTTATATTTTTTAAAAATCATATCTGTCTATCTATCTATCTATCTATCTATCTATCTATCTATCTATCTCTCAATGAGTTGGTGAAGGACTGACCATAATACAGATGACTACTGTTGTCATCTTGTCCTGAGGTATGCACCAAAGGACCCCCAATATTCAGCTGATACCTTGGTTAATCAGGTTCTAAATATAGTTTCCTCCCAGTCCAACCGGTTTCTCTATGGTGACAAAAAACGGCTATAGCAAGCATCCCACAGGTACACTGAGCTGCTTGGCTGTTCTCCAATATTAACTGCACAAGCTAAATGCAAACACCCAAGTCCGAGCAGATTACATCACTTCTGGATAAAGCTGGGGCGGGAGGCAGTTAACTTCCTGCCTGGTCCATTTCAAACTGGCTTGGCTAGTTTGTTTGGTTTTTTCTGTGACGGCTGAATGCCTGAACATTTTGTTCTCAAGAGAGGCCAGCCCGCCTATAGTATATTTATATCAGCTCCGAAAATACTGCTAAGGCATTTGAGCTTGCCACAGAAAATTGTGTGGGTTGTTGCATGTTTTCTTCTCTGCAGGTTGGCTTTGCAGAAGCAGTTTTGAGAGTGTTTCTCTACAAATATGGAGGTCAAGAGAGAGTGGAAAGGAAGGAGCTGCTGTTTCTAGCCTGTCACCCCTTGCTCCCCAATTAAAAAAAACCTCCTCTTCTCACCTTCCACAGTAGTAAGACGATGACGCCCAAAAGCAGAAGTCCGGCTGCTACGGCAACCAGCACCAGCCAGAGCTCAATCTCGGTTGGTTGCTCCTCGCTCAGCTCAGAGTCGATGGTCACCGAGAACTGAAGGAAGGGGCAAAAAGGGGAGAGATGGGTTTGCCTCAAGGGAGGAAGGGCAGAATGGAGGGGACACTGACTCAGTGCCGAATTTTTCAACTTTCAACTTCCCAAAACGAGGGCTGTAACGTGACTTGGGAATTCGAAAGGTATTTTGGTTTAAAAGAATATAATTTACTTTTGCTTGGTAAATAAAATGTGTGTCAAGTTGCACAGAAATAATTAAAAATGATCGCCAAGTGCTTGCAGTTATATGATGTACTGATATTATTATTTGTTACTATTACTATTATTTCGCATTACCTGAATTGTCAGAAGGGAAAATTCTTTGGTTTTCCCGAGAGCAGTTCACGTGCTTCTTTGTCAAATAAAGGTATACCATGCTAATTGTTGCCCAGTCATAAAAATAATGGCAGATTTGAATTCTTCATGCCCAAAATATATATTTTTAGGTCGCCTCCCCACTGAAGAAATGTGCAAAAAATAAGTTTCACCCCCTAAAACGTCATCGACCTGGTGTGTGGAGATCAACATGGCCACACCTGAGGGAGGAAGGGGATTCAAATGCTCCCAGCTTAGGCCTCGTATTCTCATCAGGGTTGATTAATTCATCAACATTGGGCAAAACATCCCATGCATAGCTGTCAACTTTCCTTTTTTTTTTTTTTTTTGCAGGAAATTCCCTTAGTCCAGCACCGTTTCCCCATTGCAAAAAAAGGAAGGTTGACAGCTCTGATCCAATGCTTAGGCCTGAATTTACAGATGGGGATGTGAGGGCAGCTTTGCTTTGAAAATAAATCGATTTCATTTGAATTAAGAAAGCTGCTGCTCAAGAAGAACTGGCAGAGTTTGCGAATTATGGGAGTTTAACTGGGAGGGAGAGAAGAATGCCAACTGGGAGGCTTCCATTGCGATTGATCGTTGGACCTTGGGACTTTCTGAAGTTTCCTCGCCCAACAAATCCAGTCTCACTCACCCACACAGTGTCGTTTTTCATGTTGATGGTGGAGGAGTTTGTCCTGAGAAACAGCGTGGCTTTCCCATCCACCTTCACACGGTCAAAGTTGTTGTAGTCCTACATTTCCATAGGGATGGATAGGAAAGAGCATACATATCAAAAAGCAGCAACATAAACTCTTTTCTCAATGTACTCCCACCCACTGAGCACAGGAAGATGCCTTAGAATGAGAGACCCTTTCATTGAACATCCTGATTTGCTGACAAACAGCTTACTTGGAGGTTATATTACATTCTGCCTTTATTGAGAAATTTGTTCCGGTTTGTTTACAGGGCGACCAGCATCCCTCCTGCATTCGACCCGATTTGCTTTTATGAATCTTCCCATCCCATCATTTATTCATCCCATATGCTTCCCAGTCACTTTTCAAGCCACAAAAAGTCACAGTTTGTGTGTTTTCTCATAGTGGGTTTGTTGTACTAGGGAGAAGGATGTCTTTTCACCCACTTTAAATTCCACAAAGCGGACATTCTGGAATGTTCCAGAACTGTCAGGGACCATGCTGAGGAGGGCTGCACTGAGGAAGAATGGTGGGAGCCACCCCCTCCCCCTGCTCCTGAATCCTCCCAGGAGCAGGAGGACACTATAGATTTGGAACAGTGGTTTGCAGAGGGGCATTGTTCAGAAGGCAGAAGCTGAGAAATACTGGGTGGGGAACAGCTAGGAGAAGAAACTCTGGGAGAGAGAGAGTTAACAGATTCAGTCTCTGGACAGAATCCACCCGCCTTCCCCAAACTCCCGGAGAGCTCAGAAAGGGGCATAACAGAAAGTACAGAGGCTACAAGCTCAGATTACAAGACATAGAAGTGACGTAGATTAATAGAGATGGGGGGAGTGTGGTCCTTAATTGGGAGCACCTCCATTTCTAGGAGATGTGTTCTTTGTTCTCTTGCTGTGATTATTAAAGATTCTAACTGGTAAGACGTTGCTTTCATTTGATCTCTTATCTACTGCCACGGGGGGGGGGGGAGCCGATTCCCCGAAGCCTGACAAGAATATTCCCTCTCTCGTTAACCAGAGAAAATCCTTGAGAGGGGACAGAACGAGCATCTACCTCAATGAACGTGCTGTTCCAGACCCGGGCACGAACCATCACATTTGTCACATCTGCAGCATCCCACAAGGGGCACTCGAACCAGATACAACGACATGTTCCTTTGGAACAGCTCTGGAAACAAAGGAAGGGGGGGATATTTCAGACAGGTGACAATCCCAGCTCTACCAGGAGATGACAGCGGGGGTTGGATCTGGGAACAGCCCAGGAAAACTACAAGTCTCTCCACACCACCAGTGACATTTTTGTACATCTCTCTTAGGTCCACCCACCTTTCTTCCTAAACCAAATGCAGTAGCTCAGCTAGTAGAGGTTGAGACTCTTAATCTCAGGGTCAGGGGTGTGAGTCCTATGTTGGGGAAGAGATTCCTGTATTGCAGGGGGTTGGACTAGATGACTCTCGTGCTCCTTTCCAACTCTACAATTCTATGTGAAGTGTAGGTGGGTTCCCACAAGGCAAGACACAGAGATAACAGCAAGAACCTTTATTGAACTAACAAAACTGGACAACAGGGGCAAAGCAGCTGCTTATATACATTTCTGAAGGCCTGGGCCACTCTCACTCCCAATGTGATTGGCTGTCTAAACTTCCAAGCTGCGAATCATGACTCAGAGTTTAAGAGCCAATGGTAGAGGCCCAAATCCTAAAATGTTCTGTGATTGGATATTGTCAGAGAAGTTCCTTCACTGACAGATATCAGGTATTGAATCGGAACAGAGGGGCTCAGAATCCTTAATCCAGGCTCAAGCTCAGACAAACACAGACCCCACTGAATACATTGATAATAATAATAATAATAATAATAATAATAATAATTCTATGATCTGGAGGTATGGTATGGTGCAGGAATAAATGGCTGGTTATTACCGGTAATTTGGAGGCCTTCCCATAAGTACAATCTGAAACATTTGCATTTCCCCCCCCAGTTGCCCTAAAGGACGTGGGGATATAGTCCAATTGAAGATTATATCTGAAAATAGTCCAGTGGTGAAAAGGGTGCCCAGATTCCTAGAACTACTACACTATTTCCTGCCTGAAAAAAAATTACCACTCCCATCCAACCACTCATTGGCTAGGTTTAGATGACCATAACTTCATTCAATAAACTCAGATCAGACAAAGATTTGTGCCCATAGATGCAGCTGACTCACCCTTCCTTTCATGCTGGCTGAGCAAACAAGCCAGGAAGTCTTCAGCTAACCATGGTTTCTTGTATCACCCAAATGAGGAAACGATGGTTAATTACTTCAGAACAAACCGGGTTATGAAAGCTTGTTTCTGAAGCCGTTTAACCATAGTTTCCTGGTTGGGATGTACCTGCTCCTGAAAAGCCCTCCTGAGCAGAACTGGAAATGACACAGGATGGCCAAAATGCTCACCAGTAACGTTTCTGACTTGGCTTTCTTGGAAGCTGGCAAGGTGACGGGAAGCTCATGCTTCGGAGATGCTTGCAGATTGCGCTTCCTCCGTGCTGAGGTCCTGCTCCAATCGTGGAGCTGGGAAAAGAGAAGAACTGGTCAGCTTTCTCTTCCTGAAAAAGCATGTGCTCAAGAAGACTATCCTCTCTTGTCGAACCACTGGTATAGCTAGTAAAGAGAAAGGATCCCTTGACGGTTAAGTCCAGTCAAAGGTGACTATGGGGTTGCGGCGCTCATCTCGCTTTCAGGCCAAGGGAGCCAGCATTTGTCCACAGAGAGCTTTCTGGGTCTTGTGGCCAGCATGACTAAACTGGTTCTGGCACAAAGGAACACCGTGACAGAAACCAGAGTGCAAAGAAACGTCATTTACCTTTCCGCTGCAGCAGTCCCTATTTATCTACTTGCACTGGCATGCTTTCGAACTGCTAGGTTGGCAGGAGCTGGTACAGAGTAACGGGAGCTCACCCCGTCGTGTCGCGGGGATTCGAACCGCCAACCTTCCAATCAGCAAGCCCAAGAGGCTCAGCAGTTTAGACCACAGTGCCACCTGCATCCCAGGTATAGCTAGTAGAAATAGCTACATACATGGTGGCAGGCCAAGGTGGAAGGTGTAGCCCATTGAAAAAGGTACAAAGAAAAAGGAGTAAATGGAGAGAGAGAGAATGCAAAAGGGAGAAAGGGCTCATGCTGGAGATCAGACTCACTGTGAGGTTGCGGTTGTTGATGACTTCCCCGGGAGGTACGCAGAGCCGACTCTCGTTCCCACTCCTTTTCACCAGGATCTGAGTTGGGTACAGCAGCCATTTCCCGTTGCTGGCCTCATAAGGCCATTCAAAGCCTAGCGTGATTGTTCCAGAGGATCCTAAAGACTCACCTTTCGTGGTCACCTGAAAGACAAAGGTCAGGTGAAAAGCTGGAGCCCCTTTTATAAAACACACTCGGTGACAAGACTATTCAATTTCGGTGAAAAAGATAGTTAAACTGTTTGTGTGTGTGTGTACGGCAACAGCAGCCAGAATCCTGGACTTGCAGAAATTGAAAGAAGGAGTACCAACCAAGGAGGAATACTGTATTTTTCGCTCCATAAGACGCACTTCTTTCCTCCTAAAAAGTAAGGGGAAATATCTGTGCGTCTTACGGAGCGAATGGTGGTCCCTGGAGCTGAATTGCCCAGGGGCCAAAAGAGGATCGTGTTCTTTTTATTTTACAAAGAGAAAAGGGGTGTTGAAAGGACCCCGCTCAGCAGCTGATCAGCAAGAGATCGGGAGAGAGATAAGAGTCCCCGGCTCCCTTTCAGCCCCGCCCTCCTTTGTTGAATGTGCTGCAGATGGGCTTCTCCATCTGCCTTGTGTTGAGGTGTGTGCTCGACAACTTTGGGGTTCCCCCCAAAAAAGCTCAAGAACTCTGGGCAACCCTTTCCTAAAATAATAAAGCATGATTTTTTTTGAAAGTGTCCCCGGATTCCTTGAAAAAAAAATCTGGTAACCATATTCTATGCTTCAAGTTTTAAGAGTATTAGCCTCACCTCTCAAGGAAGATCCTTACCTGGAAGTCAAATTCAATGGGACTGCCTACGTCTTCCTCATGCTTCATGGCTGACTCACCCATGACTATCCCACTGAAATGCGTCTGGAGCCAACGGTTGACTCTGCCATGGAGAGAGGAACACACAGAGAGAAGGTGAGAAGGATGAACAAGTTTACAAAGTGAGGAACCAGGCTCTGTTCACGACTTCGATGAGTGGGTCACACTTTCCTAATTTAGTCAATGGGAAGTGTAACCTACTAGAATTCTTTTAGGAAATGTCTGCAGTATAGATTTATACTGCTGTCAGGCCTACTTGACTACCAAATCTGCTAATCATGGAATCCTGGGAACTCAAGCAACTTCATAAAACAATATGGGGAACCATGAGAGTCAAGAGTAGGTGCCCAGTATGTTTCTGAGCACAATTCAAAGTGTTGGTGCTGACCTTTAAAGCCCTAAACGGCCTCGGCACAGTACACCTGAAGGAGCATCTCCACTCTCATATTTCAGCCCGGACACTGAGGTCCAGCTCTGAGGGCCTTTTGGCAGATCCCTCACTGCAAGAAGTGAGGTTACAGGGATCCAGGTGACAGTGTAGAAGCTCCCTGGGTTTGTTATGAAGAGGGAGAGGTCTCAGCGTAACACACATCCTGCTTTACAATCTCATCTTGAGAGGCATTTGTATACTGTCAAACCTCGATTCCCTAATGCCTACGTTATTAGATGTTTTGGCTCCTGAACGCCGAAAACCCGGAAGTAACTGCTCCGGTTTTCAAACGATTTTCAGAAGCCGAATGTCTGACGTGGCTTCTGTTTTGAGTTTCCCTATTGTATTGAGGCTTCCGCTTTCAGTTTTCGGTTGTTGAAAGTTTCGGAAGTCAAACGGTCTTCCAGAACGGATTACGTTCCACAACCAAGGTTTGATTGTATCGCTTCTTTTTTAAACCCACGTCAAACATCACAGTGGTTACGCACATGCTCAGGGAAGCATCAATGGTGTAGTCTACCAACAGGACTGCCGACACAGGTGCGCGGTCTTCTTGATAGCTGATCCTATGAGAGACAGGACATCGTTCAGAGGGGTCAGTCGGGGCCTCTCATATGGGATGCTTAAGAGTCAACCAAAACAGCACCCCTTCCCTCCTCAGTAGAGTCATATAAGAACCCCCAGGCCATGTGGAATGAGTCCACACAGAGGTCCCTCCCCACGCCAGTCCTTCTAGGGTTGGCCCAAGACTTTGCAGCACCTGAGGCAAACCACAAAATGGTGTCCTACCCACCAGGGAAGAAGGAGTGAGTGAAGAGCTACATTGGCAACAAGTTGAGGAATCAACTCAACCTTGCCAGATGTTTGGAGTGGGACTCAAAGGTTGTTGCAGGGAAAGGGACCCACCCTGAATCATGCCAGGTGGGTGCAGACCCCAGAGGACACCCCCTGCCATTTGGGAGAAGACCGGCAGCACCTCCTATTCTCCAAGAATCTGCTTTATTGTGGGGGTTGCCAAGGAGGTGATAGATCCAGCCTCCAAGGAGTGCACAAAAGCCATTGCTGCCACCATGGCAATGGCAGCAGCAGTGGGCAATGTGTTCCTTGTGCAGCTCATGTGGATTTTGCCGCCCAAGGTGGTCGCCTCACATTGCCTCATGGGTGAACCAGCCATGCAGCCCTTCAGTCAACACCCAAGTAAAAGGTAAAGGTAAAGGACCTCTGGACGGTTAAGTCCAGTGAAAGGCAACTATGGGGTTGCGGCGCTCATCATGCTTTCAGGCCGAAGGAGCCGGCGTTTGTCCACAGACAGCTTTCCGAGTCATGTGGCCAGCAGGACTAAACCGCTTCTGGAGCAACAGAACACCGTGACAGAAACCAGAGCAGCGCATGGAAATGGCGTTTACCTTCCCACCGCAGTGGTACCTATTTATCTGCTTGCACTGGTGTGCTTTCGAGCTGCTATACCCAAGTACACTAGCACTGACTGGGCTTCCTGATGCACGTTCCCATTTCCAACCACAACTATTTAGCCCCGTGGAGAAGACTCACGTGCAAGGCTCCACCTGCACGGTGACATCTTGAGTATTTAGCGTAACTCCAGTAACTTCAAACGTGATAGTCAGCTCTGCCTGGAAAGGAGGCAAGAGTGCACAACCTGGTTACACAGCATGCTTTGCTGTAGATACCGGTAGATAGATAGATTTATTTATTGTCATTGTCCGTATATACACAGTATACACAACAACGAAAATCAAACACCCAAAGACCGGATTTACCATACACATTTGCACATATCTCCAACACTCTCATCCTTATTAAAACATAATCTATTAAAACATAACATAATCCAGAGTATAACATAACCTATTAAAAGCATAGCATAACCTAAAAGCCTGTCTCATTCCTTACTACTCACTGCTTACTATTACTTACTACTGACCCTGAGATCATTATTAAGTACAGTCAAAGCTCTTGGATAGAAACTATTCAGAAGGCGTGTGGTTCGAGTTTTCATTATCCTGTATCTTCTGCCCGAAGGCAACAGTTCAAAAAGGTTGTGAGCAGGATGGGTGGGATCTCTCAGGATGTTGTGTGACTTCTTCAAACAGCGAGACGTGAAGATCTCGTCCAGGGTTGGTAGTTGGAGCCCAATAACATTCTGGGCAATTTTAATTATTCTCTGTAAAGCTTTTTTATCCGTTACAGAGCTGCTCCCATACCACGATAGTATACTATAGGTTAAGACACTCTCAATGGTACTGTGATAATAGGACAGGAGTAGGTGCTGAGATAGATTCAATCCCCTGAGCATTCTCAGGAAATAGCATTCTCAGAAGCAAATCGGAAGAACCAGCATTTCAGCTACTGGTCAAATAACGGGATATAAATCTAACACTGCAGCAACAACACCCTCCATATGGAACTCCCTCTTAGCAGATATTCATTTAGCCCCCTGCCACCACCCTCAGCAGCAATCTTTAAATATAAAAGGGAAATGTTTTTATTTTACCCACTGTGTGGTATAGTACTCTGTTACCACTGATGGGTGATACTTTGATGGGATTTGATAGGTTTTTAACTATGGATATTTGACTTGCTTTTTTTATCGGATGGGTAAGGTGCTAAAACGTTGCATGAACAAATGAAAACCATTCCTTTTTTGAAAAAAAAAACCATAAATAAATAAGAATAAAAATGTGCACCCCACCACCGAGACCATTCCATTGTGTAAGTATCCAGCCTCCCCAAATTTCAACACCTCTTGCGATGGTTTGAGCCCTTTCCGTTTTAGCAGTACAAATTCTACAAACACCTTCCATATCTCCTCAAAATCGTTTCTTCCGCGTATTCCCCATCTATGAAGATAATTACTGAGGAATAATTACATGTGATCTGACTCTGGCACCGTATGTCTGCCCTCCCTCAATGGCACACTGGGGCTGCGTACACACAATACATTTAAAGGACACCCCCCCTCCCGCCAAGAATCCTGGAAATTGTAGTTTACCCCAGATAATACGAACACCCACACCATACATTGAGAAAACACTGAACACCCATTTAGAGCACAGGCCTTCCCACTCAAAGGATTCTAAGAAATGTAGTTTACCCCTCACAGAACTATGATTCCCCAGCCCCCTTAGTAAACCACAGTTCCTGGGTTTCTCTGTGTGTGGAAGAAGAAGAAGAAGAAGAAGAAGAAGAAGAAGAAGAAGAAGAAGAAGAAGAAGAAGAAGAGTTTGGATTTGATATCCCGCTTTATCACTACCCTAAGGAGTCTCAAAGTGGCTAACAATCTCCTTTTCCCTTCCTCCCCACAACAAACACTCTGTGAGGTGAGTGGGGCTGAGAGACTTCAAAGAAGTGTGACTAGCCCAAGGTCACCCAGCAGCTGCATGTGGAGGAGAGGAGACGCGAACCCGGTTCACCAGATTACGAGTCTACCGCTCTTAACCACTACACCACGCTGGCTCTCAGAGAGCACTTTCAATGTGAATGCAGGTTGGGAGCAGGTAAAAGGTTATTTTGTGCTGGATGAGATATCACAGTTCGGGTCTCCCACCTCGGAACCCTCGCCTTTCCGGAGCACCCAGACTCAAAACAACTCACCCGCTGGTCCATTTTGAAAGGGTTGCCGAGCTCACATATCACCGTCTCCTCGAACCTGCAGGCGCCGCTCTGAAGAAAGAAAAGGCCACCTTGCTGAATACTGCCTTATTTCGTCGGCATTTTGACGCTTCTGTACAAAAGCAGACTCGATGTGGTGCAGCAAATGTTGCGCTCAGACAGGGGCAACTTTCACCAGCCCCATTGTCAGGAGTCCAGTTCCCGGCTTGATAACACAGTGAGCGTAGTTAATTAAAAAGGATGCTTTACTGTCAAAACAAACAGATAGCTCCGGGCGGCTTTAACACAGCCAACGCCATCATCAATCAAGATGACCCTTCTGAAGACTGCTTCCGGCGTGACCAGAAGCAACTGAACTTTTGCTTCATACGTCTTCTGTTTTGCTTCCTATCTTGCAGCCCTCCCATTTGGCAAGACCTCGGACTGAGTGGGTAAGCTCCCACCTCTTCCCCATTCTCTGAGAGGCTGTCTCTTTCCCGCCTGTTTGTTCTTCTGGCAAGCTTTGAATGCTTTCTAGCCTACTCTCAGCAATTCCCTTATAAGCCGGCATTCCAAGGGGTGGGGGAGTTGGCACCTGCTGATGCTCATCCTGCATGGCAGTTAATCTAGATTCCCAAAGGGCCAAGCCTCCGCCATGTGCGAATGTGATAAGGAGACACTGGAGTCTCTCCAGCACATTATGTTCGCTTGCCCCTTGTTCAACGTGCCACGGGCAAATTTGCTGGGATCAATCATACAGAAACTAGAGGGCACCCCACCAGAATTCCACCTCGCCCAAATCTTGCAGGATAAGGATACTCATACGACCCTGAAAGTGGCAAGGTTCCTGGTCGCTGTCCTTACCCAAAAGCGACGCCAAGGAGCACTACAAGCTAGCTAAGGCTTAGTATGCCATTCTATTTTATTGTATTTTATTGTTACTGTGGGGTTTTAGCGGCTGTTGTTCCCACTTGCACAAGCTGTTATCTATGTGTTTTTTTACTTGTATGGGCCTATGGCCGTAAATAAAATTCTATTCTATTCTATTCATGGCAGTTAATCCTCTCTGTTCCTGGCAGCTTTCTTCAGCTGGCTGCAACCCTTCTCTGCGAGCTGGCTGCAAACCACCCCTGGGAGCTGGCTCATTCATGA
This sequence comes from Lacerta viridis, assembly GCA_900245905.1. Taxonomy (NCBI): domain Eukaryota; kingdom Metazoa; phylum Chordata; class Lepidosauria; order Squamata; family Lacertidae; genus Lacerta; species Lacerta viridis. The sequence continues at coordinate 298,999 of OFHU01000864.1, read as the reverse complement.
CACCCATCAAGCCATGGCCAAGGATGATGGGGCAATGTATGGAAGGTCCAAGGCTTCCCCCACTTGCCCCAGTCCAAACCCACCTTCCCAGTCCTTGCATGGGCTTAGGCAGGTCGCCAGATGAACCTACCTAACAGCTGAAGGCTATTATAACCACTCATAGATAGGTAGCTGCTTTATATCTTACTCCTCCATCTAGCTCAATATTGTCTACTTCTGTGACAGTCAGTGGTTCTCCTCTCCAGGGTCTCAGGCAAAGGCTTCCCCTCCCATCAGCTTGACCAATCAGGGCTAGGAGCTACCGTACTTTTCCATGTATAAGACTATGTTTTTTCCTTTAAAAATCATGCTAAAAAGTGGGAGTCATCTTATACATGGATGGTGCATAGGGTGGATATTTGATTGGCTGCTGCCGAGGCTATCAGCGGCTATTGTGCATGTTATTGGATGCTGCGTCAATGGGTGGCATTGATTGGCTAAGGCTCCAGCAGTTGGGCGGGCAATGGGACAGAGAGGACGGTGGATTTTGCAGTGCATGTGGGTGAGTGATTTCCAGCAATCTCACCTAAAAGAAGCTCAACAACCCTGGGCAATCCTCCGCAAAAAGGTCAACAACTCTGTGCCATCTCCCCCCATTTTCTTAAATTTGAGTCCCCCAAATAGAGGTTGTCTTATACATGGGGGTGTCTTATAGACGGAAAAGTACAGCAAGTGGAGTCATAGATCTAAAAAAAAAGTGTAGACTTTTCCAGCTTCTGTTTTTACTTGACATGTTCATTTTTGGGCTTCTCAGAAGCACATAAAGGCAAGAAGCGGGCAGGGGGAGAGCCAACCCACAGCGGCACCTACTCGAGAGGTGCTGGAACTGTTCTATGGCTGAAGAAAAAGCACTGGCCTGACCTATCATAAAAAATCATTATCATGCCTTTCTTCTTCCAAGTTCATCAAAATCAGACACAATCTCCTTTAATCAGCGGGTTGATAATATGATAACACTTTGCAACTTACAAATGGACTGCTTAAAGACGTAGACTCTGCTTGGATAAATACGGCAATATTTGGAATGGATTTATGCAAAATGTAGTAGGCTGTTAATTTTTACATTACTATTAGGATAATAATATCAAATTTATTCCCAGAGATGGAAAGAAGGTAAACTCCCTACCAGAGAAGAATGGCAGGTGAAGTTGATGGATTATGCCGAAATGGCTAAAATGACCGGAAGAATCAGAAATCAGGAAGACCAAAATTTTAATAAGGGATGGGGGGAATCGATAACTTAAAGAGCATAAATAGTTAAAATTGTTGGCAGGATTGGAATATCACTGGTAGTTTAATGGTGAATTCTGGACACAAATGGAGATGTAAAAGATTTGGATCACCATAAAAGATGCAGGAGGAAATGATTAACAATAGGACCCACAAAGGGGAGGATGGAAGTCCAGGAGATTCCTTAGAATCTTGTTTTTATGATTTATGTTCGATATATGACTGTAAAATTTCAATCTGGAAAACCAAATAAATAAAATTCAATAATATCCAATTTATAAAAGAATGTATGGGTTAGGGCAGGCATAGGCAAACTCGGCCCTCCAGATGTTTTGGGACTACAACTCCCATCATCCCTGACCATTGGTCCTGTTATGATGGGAGTTGTAGTCCCAAAACATCTGGAGGGCCGAGTTTGCCTATGCCTGGTTAGGGCATCTTTGTATATATTCATATTCATATATATATATATATATATATATATATTCCTCTTTGCAGTGTTTTGTGTACCTTTTTCTTTTCAAATCACTTTATTGCTTTATAATTACTTATGTGTATATATATATATATATATATATATATATATATATATGTTCTCCTTATTTTTTTATTAAAAAGTGGGGGGAAGAGTCTCTCACCGGCCGAACAGAAGAAGGCAGCAGAGAGGGCGGGAACGTGATGTTGAGGAAAGCCTCGTGAGCATCTTCTCCATTCGTGGGTGACGACGGTATATTTGTGACGCTGATGCCCAAGTTCAGCTTCTTGACATCTCGGCTGTACTGGAACACCTGCATCCCATTCCGCCTGTATTGGGGGAGATGGCACAGATTGGGGGTGGGGGTGGGGGTGGCCAGAGGCAGGGCAGGGCTGTCCACCCACCCACCTCCTAGTTATCTCTCTGGAAGTGCCGGGGAAACAACGTCAGAGGTGCAAAGTCTGTGTGCTGCTGCCCCTAGTGGTGAGCCAATGAGGGTGCAAAGGGAACACATTTCTCACCTGGGCAACTTCTGGTTCTGCTCATTTAAAAAGACAGCCTTAATCTTCAGGTTGCTGTGGCATTCGTCATCTGTTCCACATTGCTTCTTGAACTGAATCTGAAAGCGGTAGAGTTGTTGCTATTGTTACAATCCACTTGGGTTTTTTAAAATTTCTATATCAACAATTACATACCAGTATACCACAGAAAGTATCAAACTAATGCCTATACATGCAATAATAATCTATGTACAGTGGTTCCTTGGTTGTCAAACGGCTTGGTTCCTGAACAAATCGGCTTCCGAATGCCGCAAATCCGGAAGTGAGCGTTCCGGTTTGTGAACATTTTCCAGAAGCCGAACGTTCAACGCGGCTTACAATTGAGTGCAGGAAGCTCCTGCAGCCAATCGGAAGCCGCGCCTTGGTTTTTAATCGGTTCCAGGAGTCAAACGGACTGTAATACCATAATATTTCGACTTGCTCCATTGCTTTATGTGAACAAGGCACACCGGCATGGTGTGGCTGATCTAACCAGCTGGCATAAGAGGCTTCCCATGCATTTCTACCACCCTGGGCTGGATCTACAATGATCTGGAAAACAGTATTTTTTTTTAAAAAAAAAGTAGTCTAGTTCTCAATGCAACTTTACACTGATGACTGATTGCTGCTCCACAGCACCCTCTGGTGTCACAATTTTATAACACGTGTTAACGTTTTAACTGACTGGTGTAGATTAGTCCCTGGTTGGCTCCCTGGTTCGCACGTAACACTAAGCCAAACCGTCGCTAAGCATGAACATAGGAGCGAGCAGGTGTTTGGGGACAGAGAGGGGAAAATGCTGCCACTTCCCCTGCTCCTGCTGCCACTGAGGTGGGGCCCATTACTTACATCACAGGAACCTACACAACACAGAACACTGTTGCTGTATGTAGGTTTTATTTTGTTTGTTTTTTATCTTATATTTTAGAAATGTACATCCAGGTTTTTTTTTCTTTACATTTTTTGGGGCCCCAAGAGAGTGGGGCCCTAAGCTATAGCTTGCTTAGCTTATACGTAAATCTGGCGTATAACTTGCAAGCCATCTTGAAGATCAGTCAACCGAATGCTGGGATACAAACTATTAAAACAAAATAAATATTGCACTGTGCAGGGTCTCCCAAATTTTGGCTGGCCCACTTGACATATTTGACGCGAAACACGAGCCCATGTCAAAGTCATCACACGACGACTGCACAAATGCCAGCAATACAGCATCGCAGCAAACTAGTCCACCTGCACGAGCCCACGCAACTCATTTTTCAGGATGTTATTTTGTTCTGCCTTTAAAATGATGGTGAACAGTCTTTCCCACCAGATGGTGCCAGAGGGCAAATTGGATGCTGGATCTACAAAGGCTGGTGATGGGAAACCAGAGACAATTTCTCACAGATATTTGTCTGCGTTTGTAAGTATGTGTGCGCATGCACATAGCTCACCTTGGCGTGCATGTGTTATCCGTTTGCAAGAGACCCCGACCTGCAGTCGGCTTAAGTTTAAGCTGCTGGACCAAATTTAGGAATATGCACAGACATTCAAACTGATGAGGGGGAAGGAGCCAGCAAAAAGAAATGTTGGCAAACAGAACTGGTAAAGCTAACATCAATTAGTGTGCATGCACACGAAAGCTCATACCAAGAACAAACTTAGTTGGTCTCTAAGGTGCTACTGGAAGGAATTTTTTATTTTATTTTGTTTTGACTATGGCAGACCAACATGGCTACCTACCTGTATCAATTATAAGGTATCCGTCAAATCAAAAATTTAAAAAAGGAATGGAAATGTTTCGAAGATTATATGTTAAAGTATTGTTCTAAGAAAGAAATGCTAATATGCTTAGAATAAAAATGTAAAGCGTAAGTGTGAATTGGAAAAGAAAAGAGATAAAAGAAGTACAAATAATGATATATTTGGAGAATGCGAGGATAAATGTGGAGGCAGAGATTTAAAGAAGTCAAATTGTGGCGGAGGGAAGCTGCGGGTGGGTGGGGGGAGTACTGTACAACAAGTATATTTGTTTTCAGTGTTTTTGAACTGTGTTTTTTGTTTGCTTGTAAATTTCTTTTTTTCTGTTGATGTTCTGTTTTTGCTGTAAATAAATTAAATAAATTAAATATCAAAAAAAAAGAACGTTGGCAAATAGAGCGGCATCTGTGGCATAACTGAAAGGTTGGTGCAATTAGCAGAAAGTGGGGGAGATCCTAGGGGCAGAAAGAAAAGCTGTATGGGGAAACCGAGCTGCCCCGCCACATTGAGCAACCCAGCAGAAGGCAGAAGGTGGGGGAAGGAGACAAAGAAATTCAACAGCAAAAGGGCTTTTGCAAAGCGGGGCGGTTTGTGGGAGGGGAAATGCTTTGGATTACTGCATGGCGCTCACCTCAGTCTGATTCTCACGGGATTGATCCTCGTTCAAGACGGGAAACGCATCAAGCGAGCGCAGGCCCAACTGGAACCGCATGGGCTTCTCGGCAAGAGAATAGTTCATGGAGAACGCAATGGGGTGCAACTTGTCCCGCATATCAGCCTGCAGAGCAAGGGAAGAGTTCGTTGCACAAAGCCCTCCACCCAGTTCTGAGTGATTGTACTCTATCGAGGAATTTGAAACCTCAGACGGTCATCTCCCTTCTTGCAACCCACAACCAGGTTTGTGCAAAATAATCCCGGTACCCGCATACATGCAGATTATTCTAGCAGCAAACTCATTATGCCTTTGCTGTGCTGCCGGAGACTTAGATCCCCAAAATGTGGTGCGCTTGTGCCATAGGCTGTTAATTCTGGCAGAAAAATGAAGTGGCAGAGCATAGAACAGGGGTCGGCAATGTTTATCTTGCCTGGGCTCGTTCACTCCAGTGGAGATCCCTCTGTGAGCCGGATTGCGCATGTGTGTGAGTGCGCGCACATGCACACGATTTCCGGCATCTGCATCTGCATCTGTTATTTCCGGTGCTGCGGAAGCGAGTCCCGCGCTGTGCCAGTTTAGCGCAGCGCGCGGGGACTCGCTGAGTGGGTGGCTCGCTTTGGGGGCGGCTTATGGGCTGGTTAAACGAGCCCTGTGGGCTGCTTGTGGCCCATGGGCCTTAGGTTGCCCATCCCTGGCATAGGACAAATAATCTGGATTGAGATTTAAAACTGAAGAGACTCGAGTTCAAATCTCTGCTCAGCTGCAAAGCTTGCTGGGCAACTGCACTGATCACTCTCCTGCGGGCTAACCAATTAAGCAGGGTTGTTGTACAGATAAAATGGACCATTCTGAATGGTATTTAGGTTGTGACTATATAATTATGAATTCTGTTCTGAAACCTATGCTGGGAACATGTTTGAAATGGTGGGGTGCGTGTGCACCTCAAATATGAATGAATAAAATTTATTCTGCTCTGAGCTATTTGGAAGAAGGAATAAAATACACTAACATCGTAAGTGCCCGTGATAAAAATTGGGAGAATATTGCCTTGGGGCAACAGGAGACTTGAATGGAGGCAGCTGCACAATAAGGTGAAAAAGATCAGGGTGGGTAGAAGATAGATCGAGATCCCCTGGTAGATCTACGGCTGATTTGCAGTAGCTCAACAAAGGTTTCCGGCACCCAATTTTGCAGCCATATCAACAAACAAAGCAGCCGTTTAGACTGCTAAAAGCTAACTAGGACTGATAGGACCATGAGTTTAGTGCAGTTCCGATACTGGAAATAAATCACCGGGATCAGGATTTGCTTGTTCTCTTATTCTAACTGCGGCCACACCAAACATTTAAGGCACAGTCAACATACATTTAAAGAGCATGACTTCTCTCAAAGAACCCTGGGAACTGGGGTTTGTTACTGGTGCTGGGAATTGTATTTCTGTGAAGAGGAAAACGACAGATCCCAGTGTTATAGGAATTCTAAGGTCTCATATAGAGAAATCATATGTTCATAAATTTACAAGGCAAACACATACATAAGTATATAAACCACGTGTCCGAAGTAGTACAGGAGAGCAATCCTGAAGCCATTTTGACTCTTCCAGCGACCTCAAATATTCTCTGCAGTCAGGAAGGAAATGGGAAAGCCTCCCCATTGTCTTTTGCTTACAAATCCTGTCTCAAGGGCGTATTTGTGCATGAAGAGGGTGAGCCTGTGACCTGGATTCAGGAGCTACCAGTAAGTATTTAGCATCTCATCAGTGACCATTGTCAGGTATCCTGACAAACAGGATTTCTGCGGTAGACCGCTTCCTTCTGTGATGTATGTATGATGTTTCAGGGGGGTGGTCTTGAGCTACATGGTGGGAAATTTAAAAAGTCTATATAAGGGCTTGCGTACCATTGTTTGGGGTTCCTCCTCCCTCCTGCGTGTGGGGAGTGAGGACCCTGTTGCAACAGTTTAATAAAGATCAGGCTTGCTAGCTGCTTTGCTTCTCAATATTCTCTGGTTGGCCTCTGTTATTTTCTCCTTCCGATAGGGGACCTACTTAAGGACTCTATATGGGCTCTTGGATACCCCATAAGGGGAAAGGAGCAGTTTTTTCCTTATAACACCAGGATTCTTTGGGAGAAGTCATGTTCTTTAAATGCACATTGGATGTACTTTCAAGTGTGTGGCATGGATGCGGGCTGCATGCCTTTTGTAGCTGGCTGTGGGTGGTAGATCTCGGGGTTCTATAGATCTAAAGTCTGCCCGCCCCTGGACAAGGCGACGTTTGGCTTGCTCCTAGCCATCTGAGTGCATCGCTTAAACTGCCCACTGCCCTCGCCTCACCCTCAAGAGGACTTCCAGGGTCTGACACTTCTCCCTTGGCATGGAAAACTGTCCCTTGTAGACTGCGGACTGCGTCCCGGCAAAATATACCCGAGGTGGACGGCGGTCCCGGTCAGCTTCCACCAGGTAGTTCAACTCTGAAATGAGATGTGAAGGGGAAGTGATAGGGTGGGAAAAACAGGCTGGAGGCACTGCCAAGACTCAGCAGGCAAACTGAGACACATGTGTGCACCCCACTCCCACCACCCAGAGGCAGCCTGTCCCATTTTGCCGCCTGAGGCAAAACAGGAAAGCGCTGCTCCTGCCGTCTCCACCCCCCGTCCTGTCGAACCTTCCCTTACCAGGGGAGTGCGTGTTGGATAAATTAAAAAGGGGGTTCCTCGGTTGGAGGTGTCCCTCCCAGAAACCCAAACGAAAAGGATGCAGGCTCCAAGTGAAAATAGAAGCCTTTATTGAAACACAAACAGCCTTGAAAATAAGGAGGTGGCAGCAAAGAATCGCATCCAAAGCAATGTTTCTTACACCCTTGGTGATTTCATTTCACCAGTCAAAGGATTACAGCAATCTCGGCGGTTGCCACCAAATGTTACCATCCTGAACCAATCGAAATCATTTTAGTCTGCAGGATCAGCCCTGGTCGTAACATCCTGCGATTAAAATCATTTTTCAGTGTTTTTCTTTAATAAGACTTTGGCTCATTTTCCTGTTCATTAAATGTCTCCCACTATCCTCTTTTGTCAGCAATTCAAGATTAATCACAACGGCCATGCCTAGACGATTCCCTTCTCTTGCGTACAACGGCCGCCATAGATTCTAACAGTTTATGCTTTTTTCCGTGTTCTGGAAGGGACATTTGCTACATACAGTACCTGAAAACAACTAGCTCTGTACAGTAAAAAGTAGGCAGGCACGGGCCTTTTCAGTGTGAGCCGTAGAAAAGAAAACGGAATAATCAAAACGATGCCGTTTTTGAAATTATTGTTTTCTCCATCGCTTGGCAGCTTCTGGTGAGATCTTGTGAGATCTCGCAGAACTCTCACGAGATCTTGCCGGAAGCCGCAGCCACCGCTTTCACGTGACCCAAGTGGCAGAAGGGGCGGGCTGTGTGCTCGCGGGGTCGATGCCCTATGGGATTCTGCTGCCAGAGGCATCTGCTTCACTCTGCCTCCTGGATGGGGCGGCTCTACCTCCACCTCAGCTCGGCTGTTGTATTCTGGGGCCTAAGTCCCTGGTAAGGGCTGGGTTCAAGTGGAAGTTCTAATAAAGCTCCAGAAAGGAAAATGAGCTCTGGGTGCGATCTATCTATCTATCTATCTATCTATCTATTCAATTTCTGCCCTGCTCTTCCTCCCAAAGCAGTGCTGGTAACGGTTTAACATAAACGCAGGAAAAGGCAAGACTGAAAGAGGAAGGTGCCTCTGGGCATAATAATAATAATAATAAATTTGTTTGTTTGTTTGTTTATACCCTGCCCATCTGGCTCGGCTTCCCCAGCCACTCTGGGCGGCTTCCAACAAAATATTAAAATACAATAATTCATCAAACATTAAAAGCTTCCCTAAACAGCTTTACAACTTGACTAGCATATCTGGAATGGCCACATACATTTAGGAGCGCCAGTTCAAGCTCAGGGCTTGTGCGGCTGCCAGAGGATGAGCCCCCAAACTTCTCTCCTGAAAAGCAAAATCCCTCTCAAACGGAACTTCTACTCACTGATGGTTTCCTTGTATGTCGGGTTTCCCGCACTTTGGGAATAGGAGAAGCAGAGCTGCACCTTGATGCTGTTAAGTCGAGGAGGTGGGGAGGGAAAGGAGAGAGAAAGAGAGAAATGTGATTGACCTGGAAGTCTTGGAACAGGATGAGATGGGAGTAAACACAGATTCCTCCAGGCAGGGGTGTTGTGGTCTGGGATTGTGGAGGGTCAAAGACCCACGGCTATTTCTGTCGCAGGGTCCCTGATGTGTCCCTGTTTCCAGCGTTCAAACAGCAGCATGAAAGGGGACCTCTTTTTTTTAGCCAGTCTAGCCTCCAAAGCTAAGCATTTAGGAGCACCGAAAACACAAGATGCTTTTGTTTCAAAAGAGCGATGTGCATGTTCTGTTACGTACGATGCAGTTTCATGGGACACACACACAACTGAAGTCGCTGCAAAAGTAGATCCTGGAGCACTCCAAATCATTTTCCCATGTACATGTGAAGAAAGCAGCACATCCAGGGCTGAATTTAGGTTTGATGGGGCCCTAAGCTACTGAAGGTAATGGGGCCTTTTATATGTCCAGCTGTCCTTTGTCAACAACACATTGTCACTGTTTTTTTGTGTTGAATACAGTGGTACCTTGAGTTACAAACGCCTCAGGTTACAAACTCCGCTAACCTGGAAGAGTTACCTCGAGTTGAGAACTTTGCCCCAGGATGAGAACGGAAATCGTGTGCCGGTGGCGCAGCGGCAGCAAGAGGCCCCATTAGCGAAAGCACGCCTCTAGTTAAGAACAGTTTCAGGTTAAGAACGGACCTCTGGAACGAATTAAGTTCATAACTAGAGGTACCACTGCTATGCTATATGGTAATTTATGGACCTAATAGGTATCTCAAGCCATTTGCACATGTTGCCATGCAACCAGTCCATGCAGAATGTAGGCACCCTATATATAGAAAGGAGCAAACCAGTGATATTTTAGGGAGCAGGCTAGCAGGCGGGGCCCATGACTTACATCATAGGAGCCTACACAACACAAAACACTGTTGCTGTATGCAGGTTTTATTTTATTTGTTTTTTATCTTATATTTTGGAAATATACATCCAGTTGTTTTTTCCTTTAATGTTTTTGGTGGCCCCCAAGAGAGTGGAGCCCTAAGCTATAGCTTGTTCAGCTTATACGTAAATCCGGCACTGAGCACATCTATCTGAAAGGCAGTACATGGAGATTTGCATTGATTGTGGCAATGCATCCCAAATTATTATTATTGTATAACCATAAGATTATTGCATTATTTTAGAAGGGGCGTGGCTGTGACTCTTAGGCAGGAGCCCTGCACTTCTCAGTTTGCTACTGCCTCCAGGCAAACCAAAAACAGAGCAGTGATCACTTTTTAAAGGGCGGCGCAGAAGCAGAAACCTATTCTGAAGCCACAGCAACCAACCTTGGAAGGCTCTCCTCTAAACGCCCAACATACAATGGCACCCTAAAGATGTTTTGTGTTGAAATGCATTCCTCGGATGCTCTTGTTATAGGGCTGTGATGAATTTTCATGAGCGACAAGTGACATTTCGGGGGCATGGAATTTTCTTTGAAAGAGCAGCAGTTCTCCCATTATTATTATTATTATTATTATTATTATTATTATTATTATTATTCCACAATTCATCCCCTCTCCCCTTCGTTACAGTGGTACCTCGGGTTACAGACGCTTCAGGTTACAGACTCCACTAACCCAGAAATAGTACCTCAGGTTAAGAACTTTGCTTCAGGATGAGAACAGAAATCGCGCGGCAGCGGGAGGCCCCATTAGCTAAAGTGGTACCTCAGGTTAAGAACAGTTTCAGGTTAAGAACGGACCTCCAGAACGAATTAAGTTCTTAACCTGAGGTACCACTGTACATATCTTTAGGTGCCAGACAAAAACGTTTCTTTATAACCAGGCCTTTGGCTGATTGAACAAGTTATGTCCAGGGAAGTTTTTAATGTCTGATGTTTTATCGCATTATTATTATTATTATTATTATTATTATTATTATTATATTATTTAATTGCTGGAGCCGCCCAGAATGGCTGGGGAAACCCAGCCAGATGGGCGGGGTATAAATATATTATTATTATTATTATTATTATTATTATTATTATTATTATTATTACCTTTTAAATGTGTTTGTGGGACAGAGGGTGTTATTGGTTTGTTTTTGATTTATTATACAGTGGTACCTCGGGTTAAGAACTTAATTCATTCTGGAGGTCCGTTCTTAACCTGAAACTGTTCTTAACCTGAAGCACCACTTTAGCTAATGGGGCCTCCCCTGCTGCTGCGCCGCCAGAGCACGATTTCTGTTCTTATCCTGAAGCAAAGTTCTTAACCTGAAGCGTTATTTCTGGGTTAGCGGAGTTTGTAACCTGAAGTGTCTGTAACCTGAGGTACCACTGTATATTTTGTGTTTTCATTTTGTATTTTTATTTTGTCGACTGTGATCTTCGGGTGAAGGGTGGTATACAAATTATTATTATTATTATTATTATTATTATTATTATTATTATTAATTGAAATCATCCAAAGGAGGCGACTCTGCCACATCTCTATAGAGCTTGCTCCAGTGCGCTATACTGCTCTTAGCGACAGATGTTTTCTTCATTCACATTTAATCTGAATCCCGCCCTTTCTTGTGTAAACACTCCTACTTCTTGTCCCGCACTCGGCGGGGAGGGCAAACAATTGTTCTCCTGATTCTTTCCGACATCCCCTTAAACAAGCTGAAAATTGGCAACGTGCTCCCCTTTCATCTTCCTTTCCTTAGGCTAAATATAACCAGTTCCATCGCATTTCTGCCGTCACACGCTTTCCAAAGAGCCCTGGCACCCGGGCGGGCGGGCGGGTGAGGAGACAGAACTGTGAGAAGAGAACATAGAAGGAAGCTGTTACCAAGAGTCTTCGCTACAGCTGTTTGGGTCCAACGTGGTCGGGGTAACCGTGAACGACTTGTCTAAGATGTTGATCACCGGACGGGCTCTGCAGAGAGATATGAGACAAAAGGGAAAATAGTGGGGTACTGTTCAAGGATAATAATAATAATATTAATAATAATAATAATAGAATTTATATACCGCCCTATACCTGGGGGTCTCAGGGTGGTTCACAGAATAAAATCAAGATATAAAACCACAAAATACATAATAAAAATAAAAACAACAACCCAATAGCCCCCCCCCAAAAAACACATTTTAAAAGGGCATAGGATATAAATCAGATCAACCAAAGGCCTGGTTAAAAAGGAATGTTTTTGCCTGGTGCCTAAAGGTGTATAATGAAGGTGCCAGGCGAACTTCCCTGGGGAGAGCATTCCACAGACAGGGAGCCACTGCAGAGAAGGCCCTGTTCTTGTGTTGCCACCCTCCGGACCTCTCGAGGAGGAGGCACACGAAGGAGGGCCTCAGAAGATGATCTCAGGGTCCGGGTAGGTTCATATGGATAGAGGTGGAGTCTATTTTACATGGATTTATACAGGGAATTTGGTGGTTCTGAACTAATCAAGCTTTGATTGAACTGGACTTCCTTTTGCATCAAGCACCTGCTTATAGAATTGTAGGACTGTAGCGTTGGAAGGGACCTCAAGTGCCATCTAGTCCAACCCCCTGCAATGCAGGAATCTCGGCTAAAGCATCCATGACAGACGACCATCCAACCTCAGCTTAAAAATCTCCAAGGAAGGACAGTCCGCAGCCTCCCGAGGAAAACTGTTCCACTGTCAAACAGTTCCTACTGTCAGAAAGGTTTTCTTGATGTTTCGTCAGAATCTTCTTCCTGGTAACTTGAAGTTTGCACATCAGCAAGTGTTTTGTTTAAAAAACCGGCTGATTAAGTATATGCAAAAATTATAAATGTATATAGTATATATAACAAAGATCAAGTCCCATGCAATACTATATACCTTTGGCAAAATGGTGTAAGTAGCAATACATAAGTATTTTTAATACAGTCATTTACAGTCGTACCTTGGTTTTTGAACAGCTTAGTTCTCAAACATTTTGGCTCCCGAATGCCGCAAACCCGGAAATGAGTGTTCCGGTTTGCGAACTAGTTTTGGAAGCCAAACGTCAAATGGGGCTTCCGCGGCTTCTGATTGGCCGCAGGAGCTTCCTGCAGCCAATCAGAAGCCGTGCTTTGCTTTCCGAATGTTTTGGAAGTCGAACGGACTTCCGGAATGCATTCCATTCAACTTTCAATGTACGACTGTATTTTATTTTGTTTGTTTGGCTTCTATGTGGTTATAGTACATATCTGTTTATATGCTGGTTACATTAGGAAACCTGGAGTGTATCCATGTATAATATAGTACATATAATCGTGTGTGCAATAATGCATATAAAAAGCAGTGACTGTTTGCAATTTTAGTGGAAACAGTTAAAAAAAGAAGCTCACCTCATTGAGATCAAGGAGCAATATGCATGTCATTCTGACTTCCTCACAGAAGGAAGGTGGATATTAATACACAATAAAAAAAACCCCAAATAATCCCAAACATTAGCAGTGTCTTTGGGTGTAAATTTCCTATTTAAGTCTCCTCTCACCTGAGCAGCAGGATATTTTCTGAGAGTGTTCCCACCAAGAGATCGGGGTAGGAGTTCCCGTCCACATCCATTCCGCCACTGAAAGAGTAGCCAAAGGTCTTGATGCCGGGTCCGACGTCTTCGCCACTGATAACCTGCAGAGGAGGAGCAAATGAGGCAGGAGAAAGATCTGTGTTGTGAGCCATCAAAAGGAGAAAGATCTGTGTTGTGAGCTGTGCCTCAGGGATGATGGTGCCATGACCAAGCATGTTGGGTTGGTGTGGGAGACAGCAGGGCTGCCACTGATGTCACCAGGCTATACCTTGCTCTTGAACGGTGTGAGGGACTGGGCAGAGGAGGAACGGTGGCGACCGCCTCCCCAGCCTGACCCTTCCAGAGAAGAAGAAGACAGTTCAGAATTGCAACAGAGGTTTGAGGAAGGTCACAGCTCAGAGGCAGATGAGGGGGAAAGCTGGGAAATAATGGGAGAGGAGGAAGATGAAAGAACCAGAGGGGGGAGAGCTGACAGACATAGTGTCTTTAGAAAGGATTTCAGACCCCACCCCTCCCAGATCCCAGTGAGCATTGAAAGTAGGAGAGCAAAGGGCCCTCGGAGTCACCTGTAGGGGAGAAGGTGACAAATGAGGAAGTGGGAGAAAAGGGGGGGTGGAGAGTCACTTGGGGCAACACCATTATTCCAAGAGGCTGCATCCCAAGCCTCTCTCTGTAAATATTGAATAAAAAGCAGGTGATAAAGACTTTTCCTTGTCTTATCCATTCCTGGAAACTGCCATGGGGGTTCGTTTCTCTGCTGCCTGACAAACGGAGATTGAGATCTCGGGCGAGCGCAGGAAGAACAAAGGAAGCTATCAGATGATTCATGCCTGCAACCAGTATTCTTCATCCACATCCTGTTGTTGGGATACAACTCCCAACAATCCCAGCCAGCTTAGTCAAGGACGATGGGAGTTGTAGTCCAACAGCATCTGGGGACCCAAGGTTGAACAACAGTGGTCCACACCAACAGCTCTCCAGAATTTTAGACAGGGTTTTTGCTTAAAGACAGGTTGTGTTTTTGTATATTCTGTCGGAAGGCATCCAGAGTGGCTGGGGCAACACAGTCAGATGTGTGGGGTACAAAAAATATATTGTTATTTTCCAGGCCTATCTGGAGATGCCGGGAATTGAACTCACAGCCTTCTGCATGTCAAACATGTCTCTGCCTTCTGTAGCTGGGAATGGTGCAGATCCATAATGGGCACTTAGCCTAGAAGTGCAGCACACCCAGCAGATCCATGGTGTGGGGCCAAGCTCTGCTGAAACCCAGTCCCTGACTTCCTAGTGCCTGAAGAAGGCATTGCATGTGATCAGAGGCAGTTTTCTCGCCAAGCAGGGAGGGAAGAAATAATGAAGAGGAACAAGCAAGGTGAGCTTACCTGCTGGGGCTTATCAATAAGCCCTCCTGCACCGCTGTGGTAGATGTAGACCTTCCCCGAACCTTCAAAAGGAGCTCCAACTGCGATATCTATGGAGGAAGGGAGGGAAGATAAGGGTCAGGTGGACTCGTTCACCAGCTTTCCGAACAAAACTATAGTCCAGGCATAGGCAAACTCGGCTCTCCAGATGTTTTAAGACTACAATTCCCATCATCCCTGACCACTGGTCCTGTTCGCTAGGGATGATGGGAGTTGTAGTCCCAAAACATCTGGAGTGCTGAGTTTGCCTATGCCTGCTATAGTCACTCTTCAAAACAAATCTTGCTAAAATTGCCCATTGCCAGCAACAGCCTCCAAACTGTAGAACATTATTCTCCTTAAGCCAACAACCAAACACCACTTCATGAACTCTTTCTGAAGGCAGAAAATGAGAACGGCAGAGAGAGGGCTAAGCTAAACCTTTTCTCTATGATTACAGTTGACCATGTCCACGGTTCCCTCCTAATTACAGTGGTACCTTGGTTCCCAAACTGCTTAGTTGCCGAACAAATTGGCTCCAGAACGCCGCAAACCCGGAAGTGTTCTGGTTTGTGAATGTTTCTCGGAAGCCGAACGTCCGACACGGCTTCCACTTGAGTGCAAGAAGCTCCTGCAGCCAATCGGAAGCCACGCCTTGTTTTTGGAACAGTTTTGGGAGTCGAATGGACTCCCGGAACGGATTAAGTTCGGGAACCAAGGTACCCCTGTATAAATACATTTTATATGCATTCCCCCCCCCCAAAAAAATACACACTGTTGCAAAGCAATGTTCCCTAACAGAATGCATTTCCAGTAATGTATGCATGCGGGCAACAGTCAGAGGAGGAAGCCTCCCCACCTTGGAAATAATCCTTATCGACGTCTCCGATGTTGGCCACGGCCAGGCCGAACGCAGAGCTGCTGGGCCCTGTCAGGGTGATGTTGGGGCTGCTGTGGAACGTCCCCCCCAGGTTCATGTACACGTAGACGGCCCCACCCTTCTCCTTTTTCCGGTCGAAGTAGTATGGTGCTCCGACAATCAAGTCCTGCCACCTACCGACAGGAAGAGAGAGAGTGAGAGGTGTGATCACAACCCCCATTACCGGGCAAACAAGACATTGCTTCCCACTGGCTTCGCCAGCCAGCAGACTCACCCGTCATTGTTGAGGTCAGCCAGAGCAATGGAACTGCCAAAATAGGAGCCCACTTGCTCCCCAAAGATAATCAGTTTCCTCTGAAGGGTCGTGCTGCTGTCCGCTGCCATCAGGAAGACGGCTCCCGTGTGGTTAAACCGAGGGGCCCCACTGACTAAGGTGGTTTCGTGTTTGCGCAGAACATCAGTACTTGCTTCGACCGTGTAGCCTATAGATACAAGAAGTGCATGAGTTCCTTCTTATCCTGACCACCCCCTTTCCAAAAGCATAATTCTCACTCACTGTCTCCCAGTCCTATACAGTCGTACCTTGGAAGTCACAGAATCCATTCTGGAAGTCCGTTTGACTTCCAAAACGTTCGGAAACCACGGCACAGCTTCTGATTGGCTGCATGAAGCTCCTGCAGCCAATCAGAAGCCACGGAAGCTGCACCGGACGTTCAGCTTCTGAAAATCGTTTGAAAACCGGGTTTCGATCATTCGGGAGCTGATTTGTTCGGGAGCCAAGGTGTTCAGGATCCAAGGTACAACTGTATTTCTTTTTTAAAAAAACATTTAATTTATACTTTCCCCTTTTACAGATTTTTCGCATTCACATTCACCAAAAAGCAACACACTAGTCATTGAATTTCCATTTTTCCCCTTCCGTGGTTCGTTCTGGTTATCTTCTGCTGGTGCATATTCTAATTACTCTGTATTATTTCGTTCTCAGTTTGTCTCAGCTAAATTGAGACTGCTGAATTTACTCTAATCCTGCTAGCGTCTTAATCGGTTTGCAATGATTCTTCAAATATTCAATGAACATCTTTCCAGTCTCCCTTAAATGCTCTTTCTTTCCGATCTCTTTATTCTGAAGGGTAAGCTTGTCATTTTTGCATATTCCATCAATTTCGTCAGCTATTCCTCCTTCATTGGTACTGTTCCCTCCCTCCATTTCTGACCATAGTCCATTCGGGCTGCCAGGGTTGCATGGAGAAACATATTATTTTGATCTCTGGGGGACATCTGTCTCAATTATTCCTAAGTTCTGCTTTCTGAGGCTGAGTCTTGGGGCAGACTGCCTGCCACTAATCCTAATGCTAAAAAGTTATTTGAGGCTAACTATAACTATGACTGTGCAGAAAAAGTTGAATATTTCAGAGGTGAATATTCTTCTGGACTATTTACCTCTTCTGGACAATTGTGGATTGACAATATGACACAACTTATGAACGAACTTGCTTACAAACCCAGACTTTGTTTGGATAAATACAGCAACATTTGGAGTGAGTTTATACAGAATGCAGGAGGCTATTATTATCTATATACATATTAGGATAATGACGCTATATCAATTTATATACGAATGTATGGGAGTATATTACATTGCATTTTTGTACAAGGTGTGACCGGAAAGTTCAGTGAATGGTCACAGAAATCGGACAGCGAGAAATAGTTGAACATACAACTGGCATCGGAAACCCACGAAATGTTCACAGTTGTGTAGTGAGATGAAGCTGTAACTCGAAAGACAGTGTACGAGTGGTTTAAGAGTTTGCATGAAGGGCGGCAAACCATCAAAGATGACCCTCGGTCTGGCAGACCATTGATGAGCAGAACGGCGGCAAATGTCGACAGAGTTCAGGAGTTATTGATGTGGGATCGGCATTTGTCCATCCAAATGATGGCAGAAGAATTGCATATTCCATGTGAAATCGTTACTGAGGTTACTGAGTTGTCCCACCCTCCATATTCTCCCAATCTGGCCCCACCAGATTTCTTTCTTTTTCCAAAACTGAAATCTGCACTGAAAGGGCACAGATTTTCCAACATTTCACATGTCCAAGCTGCTGTGACGAGGGAACTGAAAGCAGTACGAAAAGAGGACTTCTCCAGGAGTTTCCAACAGTTCTACGAACATTGTCAATGGTGCATTGTATCAGAGGGAGCCTACTTTGAAGGCCTGTAAGGCATGTATGTTCGACTGTTTCTCGCTTGTATATATACATATATTTTCTTATTTGCATCTTTGTTCTTTCACCCCCCTCATTTACCCCTCTTTCCCCCTCTGTATCACTTTATTCCTTTATACAGTGGTACTTCTGGTTACGAACTTAATTCGTTCCGGAGGTCCGTTCTTAACCTGAAACCATTTTAACCTGAAACCATTCTTAACCTGAGGTACCACTTTAGCTAATGGAGCCTCCCACTGCGGCCACGCCACTGGCATGTGATTTCTGTTCTCATCCTGAGGTAAAGTTCTCAACCCAAGGTACTACTTCCATGTTAGCGGAGTCTGTAACCCAAAGTGTTTGTAACCCGAGGTACCCCTGTAGTTGAAAGTCTTTCAATAAAATGTCAATATTTTGTTAATATTTTTATTTAGTCATTGAGTTATTCAAGACTAGTGCTGAGAGCACAGGTTCAAATTAGGCCCTGCGTTAAGAAATCTTAGCTAGGTTGGGGTGTGTGTGATCCTAGCACCATGTTTGTATGCGACTGAGGAAAGAAGGGAGATGTAGGCAGACAAACAGGGCAGCGGGCCAGGAAAAACCATATCGGTTGCGGTTACCCAAATAGCTGTAGCTGTACTTCTGATCTGGATACGAGTAATCTTGCTGGTCCCATTCCCGGTCTTCTCGGCGGATCATGTAATCGGTTCCTATGCCAGAAAGAGGAAAGTTGTGACATTTTAACTCAACGCAGACAAAGAGACCCACCGCTCCCTTCCACCCAGTGTCTATCGAGCCACTTGCTTTTCCAGAGAGAGAGATGTTGGGTTTGAAGCCTGCCTGGGCACTATTCCCTGTGCTTCAGAAACCAGACATGTGTGCGGAGGTTCAGGGTCTCCTAAGCACAGAAGAAAAGGAGAGCACAAGTCTTCCCCCCAACTGGGCTCTGTGCGGCCACTTTTATTTCATCATTTATTTTACAAGGTAAGGCTGCATTCCTGACCGTGTCCACCCAGAAGTAAATCCCACTGAATTTAGTGGGGCTTATTTAACACCGGTCATTGACCACAAGGAAGAGATGCGATTGGACGGGGCTTATTTAGGGATGGGTGATTCTGTCCATTTCAGTTTGTCTGCTTCTCATTTAAAAAATAAAAAAATCTCTAGTTCAGAGTTTCCCAAACCTGTGTCTCCAGACGTTTTTTGGACTACAACTCCCATCATCCCTAGCTAGCAGGACCAGTGGTCAGGGATGATGGGAACTGTAGTCCAAAAAACAGTCTAGCTCAGTGTTCCCCACCTACAAGGACCCTTGGGGGGGGCAGGATATTCCAAGGGGCCACAGGTGAAAAATGTGTAAATGGGGGGCTATAGCATGAGGTCAGGGCGCCACAGAGGGAAGTGAGAAGTGAAGAAAAAATTTTATTACAAACCTTGCCAGTTGAAAGCACCGGGGGCTCCAAAATAAATGCTGTTGGCGGTGAAGCCGCCGCTGATGCCCATCTGACACATGCCCGTTATGTCCGAGTCGCTGTGGGTGTTGCACATCTCGTTGTGGAAATGCTGCCACTCGTCTTGCTCCTGAAGCT
Organism: Lacerta viridis; assembly: GCA_900245905.1. Lineage (NCBI taxonomy): Eukaryota > Metazoa > Chordata > Lepidosauria > Squamata > Lacertidae > Lacerta > Lacerta viridis. The sequence goes on along the minus strand of OFHU01000864.1, from coordinate 279,603 downwards.
GCAGGTTGTTTCCGTGGACGTAGCATTTCCCAACCATGCGCCTCTGGTCCTCGTTGCCAGCCCACAAGACTCGGGTGTACCGGTGGGCACAAGCCTAGCAAAGTCAAGCAGACAAGGCTTTAGTTTGCGCCGAAATGTGGGGGAGGGTAAGCAGGGTGGGTACAAATCAATGATGTTTTGGATTTAAATCAGATTTTTTTTTTCCATGTAAATCAGATTTTGAAAGATTTAAATAGGATTTTTAATATAAAATGCTCTTGGAGGAAAAATCTTTCTAAACATAAAGGTAAAGGTAAAGGACCCCTGACAGTTAAGTCCAGTTGCGAACGATTCTGGGGTTGCGGCGCTCATCTCGCTTTACTGGCTGAGGGAGACGACGTTTGTCCGCAGACAGTTTTTCCAGATCATGTGGCCAGCATGACTAAGCCGCTTCTGGCAAAACCAGAGCAGCGCACGGAAACACTGTTTACCTTCCCTCCGCAGCGGTACCTATTTATCTACTTGCATTGGCATGCTTTCGAACTGCAAGGTTGGCAGGAGCTGGACAGAGCAACGGGAGCTCACCCCGTCGCTGGGATTCAAACCTCCGACCTTCCAATTGGCAAGCCCAAGAGGCTCAGTGGTTTAGACCACAGCGCCACCCGCGTCTCTAAATATAGTTTTCTATTTAAGTTACATTACAGTCCAAATGCTATTCATCAGGAAATACCGTATTTTTCACTCCATAAGATGCACTTTTTCCTCCTAAAAAGTAAGGGGAAATATCTGTGCGTCTTATGGAGCGAATGGTGGTCCCTGGAGCTGAATTGCCCAGGGGCCAAAAGAGGATCATGCTTTTTATTTTACAAAGAGAAAAGGGGGTGTTGAAAGGACCTGCTCAGCAGCTGATCAGCAAGAGATCAGGAGAGAGATAAGAGTCCCGGCTCCCTTTCAGCCCCGCCCTCTTGCCCGCCCTCCTTTGTTGAATGTGCTGCAGAGGGAGGTTGTTTGTTTCCCCAGCGACATGTGACTGGCTGATTAGATTATCTGTCTGGAAACTGTAGAAAAGGCTCCCTTTCCTTTAGAAGCTGCAGAAATGTGAGTTGAACCCCATAAAAATGGGGCTTTTCCTCTTTGCTTTTCCCCCTTTGCAAAAAAGCTGCAAAACTTTTAGCTGATCCTCAAAAAACAGGGCTTTTCCCTTTGCAAAAAAGCTGCAAAACTTTTAGCTGATCCTCAAAAAAACCAGGGCTTTTCCCTTTGCAAAAAAAGCTGCAAAACTTTTAGCTGATCCTCAAAAAAACCACAGGGCTTTTAAAGGAGGAAAACCAGCAAGCTTCTCAAGAAACATAAACCCACCTGAAAAGGAATTACTTCTGGCATTTTCTTATAAAACAAAAAGAAAAAAAGAAAAAAAAGAACTGGCACCTGCATTCTGATCTCCAAGGTGCCTGGCCGTCTGGCTGCCACTGCCCAAAGCTATTTCTTGAATTTCAGCAAATGCCAGTGGAGATTGGTGGGGGTTTTGTGTTTGTTTATAAACCATTTAAAGCTGCTGATGTGGCAGAGGATCAAAATAGCTACGGGGAGAGATTCAAGGATGCGAAAGGCTTTGAGGTAGAAGTCAGGAGGATGTTATCTAAGATGTACCAGGAAACTGGGTGCCAGTTAGTAGCAGGTTTCTGAAGATCTTATGGCTGTGCATAGCGGCAGTTTTATCCTGCTTGCAATATTTGGGAAGAAGCAGGAAAGAAAAGTGGGGTTCTTAGTGGGTCCAACCCACTGGTTCCCAAACTCCCCCACTCAGACCACTTGAAAATTACAGAGGGTCTTGGTGGACCACTTACTGATTTTCCCACCGCTTGTGGAATTTGTAATGCACTGAGTTAGCAGTTGTATTAATTTTAGTTGTATTATAGTTACATATTTTATTTCATGTATATTGTGCAGCATTGTATATATGTTGTATACCACAATACAATGAAATACAATACAATATTTTTTTAAAAAATGCAATTTAAAATCAATATGAAGAATATTTCATGCAGTAGATGTTCCATCATCCTTCATTTTAACAGGGGAGAGGAAAGGAACTGGACTTGGAGGGCCATTTTGGGGTGGCAGCCTTATGCTAAGTGTAACATGTAGTTTTGCCATAAGCTTCTGACCAACCTTGGACTGGGCATGCCTTCCTGACAGCATTTTAACAGATGAATGGTATTTTGCACACCACCTAGGAAGACAGGCGAACAAATGCCATTGTACTGGAAGAAGCAAAGGTCACCAGTGTCAAAGCAATGATTCTTCAAGATCAGCTTCGTTGGACTGGTCATGTTGTGCGGATGCCTGATTATCTTCTTCCAAAGCAACTACTCTGTTCCGAACTTAAAAATGGAAAGCGTAATGCTGGTGGGCAACAAAAGAGGTTTAAAGACTCGCTCAAGGCAAATCTAAAAAATATAGTATAAACACTGACAACTGGGAAACACTGGCCTGTGAGTGCTCCAATTGGAGAACAGCCTTTATCAATAGTGTCATGGGATTTGAAGATGCTCAGCTCAGGACGAAAGGGAGAAACGTGCTAAGAGGAAGGCACACTCAGCAAACCCTCACCGTGATCAACTCCCACCTGGAAACCTATGCCCCCACTGTGGAAGGACGTGTGGATCAGAATTGGCCTCCACAGTCACTTACGGACTCACTTTTAAAACCGTGTTTATGGAGGACAATCTTACTCAGCTATGAGTGATCACCAAAGAAAAAGAAACTCAACAACATCCAGGCAGCACCGGGTTCCCCATCCCTGCCATGGAAATGCTCCCTGCCCCATAAATACAAATTACTCACCATCACTCTCCCAGAAGATGCTCTCTGGCTTGCTATCGTCACCCCCAACCACATGTCTTCGACAATATTATTCTGGGGGTCACCTGTGGGAAGGACGGACAAACAAAGGAAGAGGAAGAAATGTAGTTAGGACAGGATCCACCTTCCTGTCGTGTTCCAAACACCCCTGCCATGCAATCCTATGCATGCCTACTCAGAAGTAAGTCCCGTTGAGTGGAATAGGACTTCTGCAGCCATAAATGTGCAAAGGATCCTTTAAGGCACAGGTGGGGAATCTGTAGCCACCTGGATGCTGCAGGGATTCCAACCTTCCCAGCCAACATGGAAACTGTGGTTCAGCATCTGAAGGGCTACAAGTTCTTCAGACCTAAGCTTCACACACAAAAAGGGATGCAGTTTTCATAGCTGCAGAAAGACAGATACTATTGTATAGTTTAATTATGAATTTATTTAATAGTTATAAACAGCTTGCAAGTCATTCTGGAATATAAGCAGAAGAGAAGAGAAGGAAGGAAGGAAGGAAGGAGGGAGGGAAGATAAAAATCACATATGAATGGATCTTGTTTGAAACCAGTAATCAAAGCTGTAGGTGCTACAGAGCAAAGAGATATTCTGATAATTGATAAGCAACGTCAAGCAGGTTTCCTCTGGAAACCTAACAAGAACCAACAGAAGAATAATCAGGGCTTGCTGTTTATCACTTCATTTGCAATAATAATAATAATAATAATAATAATAATAATAATAATAATAAATGTTCTGCTGTTTGCTTTGCATTTGCTCCCACAACTTCCCTGTGAGGTACCTGAGATGCTTTGCTATAAATGGGAAACAGAAGCCTTCCATATGTGGAAAGGCTACAGCATTTGGGGCTACTTTGTGTAAGAAAAAAAAAAGACTGTAGCTGAAAAATATCTCCATCATCATCATCTTCATTTTATCAGATTTATTACTCATATTTCACTCTAAAATCCTAGTGTAGGTTACAATGCCACCAGTAATGCAGTTTAAAACCAAATAAAAACAACTGTAGCAAAACAAAAACAACAATACATTAATTAACCATTTCCACAAAAGAAAATTATTTCACAAAAAATAGTTTTCAGCTGTCAAAGGCCAGGGTAAAGAGATAGAAGCTGGATAATGATGATGTCAGGTGCACTTCCAGAGGGAGTGAGCCCCCCCACTCCACCCCCCGTTTGGGGGCTGCCACAGAGAAAGGCCTCTCCTGCACTTTACATTTTGAGAGTTGCATCTCTCCAAACACTATCTAATATGATACAAATTGGCTTCAATTTACCCTTTTTGCCTACTGCACCAGCCAGATCCACTTCATTCTGTATAGCCAGTCTGTAAAGTCCATCTCGGAACTGAGTCTACAAGCTGATCTCACGGCTACAACACCCGGTCTAATTTCTGTAATTTTCCCTGTCCTCTTCCCCTTCCCCCCCCCTTTTAACTTTTCCTCATCTCCCCATCCCAGAACATTTCGAATCAAAAGCTTGCCACAGTTCTGCGACATTTGGGTTGGTCCTTCTCCTAATGAAGGCACTCCGCGATTATAGACAGAAGAGTTTGTGGTGAGCCCTCTAGAAAACACCTCACTCTGCAGTCTAACAGGTTGCGGATGTGCCATGCGATCTCCAGCCCAGTCTCTCCGCCCTTCACGAAACTTTGCGACCCGCCCTAGCGGGGGGCTCTCCCTTGCACATGCCCACGTACTTTTCACCTTGATGTCCACCCTCTCGCAATCATCAGTGGCCGCTGTCAGAGGGCAAGCATACATGGCGCCCATCCTTGTAGCGTTCTCCATCCCTGTAGCCGCATCGCGAGGAGCTCCAGTAAGCAGCCTGAAGAGAGGGAAAAGAAATAATGATGAGGATGATAATGTTGAATGAGAGTCGGTGGAAGGGGAGCACTTCCTCAGAAACCATGGCTGCAATGTAATTTGGAAGAGATGGTATGCTTTTCATGGAAAGGACTTGGGGGAAAATACTTCACAGAATCATAGAATTGTAGAGTTGGTTTTTTAACAAATGTATTTTTTTTAGCAAAATACTTAAAAAAAAATACTTTTGTTAAAAAACCAGAAGCCTTTTTACTGGGTACTGTGGTACCTCTGGTTGTGAACGGGATCCGTTCCGGAGCCCCGTTCGCAACATGAGCAGCGCACAACCTAAAGCGCCGCGTCTGCACATGTGCGCAGCGCGATTTGGGACTTCTGCGCATGCGCAAAGCGCCAAACCCGGAAGTAACCCGTTCTGGTACTTCCGGGTTCGGCGCATTCGTAACCCGTGCCGAACGCAACCAGAGGTATGACTGTATAGTGGGTGAAGAGATAACAAGTGAAGATAAAAGACTGTTTCTGTATGCGACAACGCCGGCAAGAATTATTTTAGCCCCAAAATGAAAACAACAAAAAGTACTGCCGAAAGGAGAGTGGCAGGTGAAAATGATGGACTTTGCGGGACTGGTGAAGCTGACAGGAAAAATCCGAAAGCAGCACGATCAAGTATTCCAAAAGGATTGGAGTAAATTTATACGATATCTGAAAGATTATTGTAAGCAATTAACATCACTAGCAGGGTCGTCTGAAGACTTGTAATGAGAAATTTTCTATCTTTCTATATTTATATAAATTTTGAGCCGTTCTGTAATGAGTGTAATTAGAACTGGAAAACGTACAAAAAGCAATGATGTAAAGGTTCATTTCGAAAGCTATGAGGCGGGAGGGGAAGGAAGTTGATAAGCTCTAGAGAGCCAGGGAGGTAAAGTGGATAATGGTGATGTTAATGTATAATATTAAATGGAAAATAACATCCCTGCCGCATGGCCCTTCAGCCTCTGCTTTAAAAACCTGCAAGGAAAGGCAGTCCATGATGCAGAAGTTTGTCTTTTTTCAGAGTGCTGTGGCTGAACTAGGGAGAGTCATAAAATGGTTGAATGAATGAAATTTTATTTGCGTCAGCCATCGGCCATAGCAACAAAAGAACATTGCAGTACACACAGAACAAAATAAAAAGCCGATTATATAAAACACATTTTAGGGTCCTGAATCAGCAGTCAAATAGTGGACCTTATTCTGATTGCCCCAGCTAAAAACCTTGCAGCCTTTGCAGTCATCTGCTCCTCTTCAGCTGCCAGGAGAAAAGACACCGTGACAGTGGTTGGGGGACCCAGAATGGACAATAAAGGAGGGGTGATAATCTTGTTCCTCAGGTCTTTATAAAGAGTGCAAGCCAGGAGGGCATAAGCGTTTTTCGTTTGGAATCTGTTGGAATCATCCCTCAAGTACAGCTGAGGGCAATACATTCAATCTTGCAAGGGTAAAAGCACATCTGTATTTTGGAGTTGCTAGATTATACAGATAGGGTGCCAGGGAATCAAAGTGAGAGGATGGGAAATGGCCATACCATGGGCAAAATTTCCTTATTGTGGCCAAGTTGTTCTGACGCTCGATATCATTTAGGTGTTGACAAATTAGACTGTTTGTTTTACTATAACCCGCGGTGAGTAGCTGTTGTGGGGACAAACCACAAGAGTGCAGTTTTGGATAGACAATTTTAGACCAGGTACTCTTGTGACAGTCTTGTAGCACTAGGGATATTAGAGTTTAGGAAAAGCCAGAAGTTTAAATGGTTTCTCCAGACACCTGGTCACTGGGGCTTAGTTTGGGCAACTGCTCATCACAACAAAATCTTGGTTGTTTTTTTTTAAATGCTAGGTCTATTCAACCTCCGTTCATGTTTTGAGAGAGACGAAAGTGCTTTTGGGCACGTGCAGGGTGCCTTTTCCCTCTTTGCTGATCCGCGACTGGTGTTTCCAGGAAAGAGCACCCAGCTCAGAAAGCGGAACTTCCAAGCAAGTTGAAACTCAGCACCTCTTATTTTGGAAATTAAATACCACTTTGCACCACCAACCTGACCTCCAAACCGCCTCCATTCGGAGCAGCGCGCTTTGCCTTCTCTTCCTTCCTCCCTGCATTTGTTTTTTAAAAAGAACATTTTAATCCCTCCTGATCTTTGGTAAAGCTCCAGGTGGTTCATAACGGAAGTAAAAAAAATTAACCCTTAATGCAAAATTAAAAGCACATCAGCTCTAAAAGCAACCCACATTCCAGTCAGGCAAAAAAAACATTCACGGAGGGTAAGAAGCAGGAATGGTAAGAGATGTAACTGAGGGGAGGCTGTTGGGGAGAGTCCTGAAGTGCCAGAGGGAGACGTCTTGGAGGGCTGTATTTGGCCCATGGGACGGAGGTTGCCCACTCCAATCTTTCAACTCATATCAAATTTGATCAGACATGAAACTACAGCGGCATCGGCAAGCCTGTCGAAGTAGCTGATCCTCTGTGAGGAGAGGCTTCTTCCGTTCCGGCAAAATATTACTGTACTTCTATCCTGGCACAGAGGCAGCTGGGGTGTGCGTTCCACCGCACTCTAAAAACACAGCTGTATTTTTTCAATGTTGTGGGCAAGGCGCCTCTCACGCTAGACCGAGGAAAGAAAGCAAGAAAAACCAAAACAAAACCGTGCCAAGGGAACATTTCACAGTAGCATGCGGGAGGAAAACATTAAGCACAAAACCTATGGATGGGTGTGCATGAACCAAAGAGGGTATGAACTGATGCATGAGGGTGCACAGCTAAAAGACAGTTTGGATGTAGAATTAGCATTTTAGTGTGCTATGTATGGGCCAAAAATATGCACTGGTATTTGGGGCTCTGCCTTGTACAGTGGTACCTCGGTTTCTGAACGTCTCCGTTGACAAGCGTTTCGGTTGCCAAATGCCGAAAAACTGGAAGTAAATGTTTCCATTTTCGAACGCACCACAGAAGTCGAACGGCTTCCGCTGAGGTACCACTGTATTTTTCTCAATTTTTTTTCCTATTTGGATTTGCAAACCGCCCTTTGCGCCTCGGTTTTTGAACGTTTCCGAACTCGAACGGTCTTCTGGAACAGATTACGTCCGAAAACCGAGGTTCCACTGCACTCAATTTCTTGAACAAGTTACTAGTCCTTACCAAACTCCCATGGCACCCACTTCATGACCAGCCCTGGTTCCCCTCAGTTTCTCATTTTACCAACCTTAGGTTCAGTCTTCCACATTTCTTAATGAGTTTGCAATTTATTTATTTCTGAAGTCCTCATGAAAATTCACTATCATTTTAGTGCAGGTTTCACCTGATAGACCCATTTCTGCAAAGAAATTGTCCTTCATACAATGGATCTTTGTCTGCTGTTTCTACTAACACGTGCATTAATGCACCTTTCACCCTGGTATATGCATTCATGTACATACTCGGTTGGAAAAGCGCATTGCAAAATTTGGGAAAGTGCACATTTCGGAGGACAACCTGAATTTGAGAGCCAGTTTGGTGTAGTGGTTAAGAGCGGCAGACTCGTAATCTGGGGAACCGGGTTCGTGTCTCCACTCCTCCACATGCAGCTGCTGGGTGACCTTGGGCTAGTCACACTTCTCTGAAGTCTCTCAGCCCCACTCACCTCACAGAGTGTTTGTTGTGGGGGAGGAAGGGAAAGGAGAATGTTAGCCGCTTTGAGACTCCTTCGGGTAGTAAAAAGCGGGATATCAAATCCAAACTCTTCTTCTTCTTCTTCTTTCATTCTTGTATTGTTTCTAAAAGGGCAAACATGGAATGAATCGATTTTCTACCCCTTCCCTACCACCTGCATGCCTCATTTCACATTTCCAAATGGGCCCCAAATGGTTGGGGCTCCCTGCAGAGGGAGATTTAGGGGAGTGCAACCAGGCTGCCCACACTGGGTGCCAAGCAGGAGACGCTGCAGCAATTATGCACATTGGAAGGCGAGAGGTGGGGGATGTCGCATTTGGGCTCCCTGCTCTGTGGGGATCTGCTATGGGGTCGCAAAATTGCCTTAGGCCTCCATGTCTGCTATTCTTGTATATGTCAGGCAACATTGCAAAGGCCTCTTAATTCTCCAGTGCTCTCTTATCCACAGGGAACAAATTCCCAGTAACACTGCCTCCGGAATGTATCACTACTTGGGGACAGAAACAATATATAAGCAAAAACTATTTATTCTTCCAGGGCATTGTTTAACTGTGAAGCTCAACGGCCCGGTTTGCATGCCAAACTGAGCAAAATATATGGCCAGCTAAACAGGTGCAACTAGATGCTCCATTATTAGGAACAGGTTCAGTACCTACTGCCAACCTGCATGTACAAGGACAAAATAGGCATTCATAGAATCACAGAGTTTGAAGGGACCACGAGGGTCATCTGGTCCAACCCCCTGCAATGCAGGAATCTTTTGCTCAACGTGGGGCAGGAACCCACAACCCTGAGATCAAGAGTCTTACGCTCTACCGACTGAGCTATCCCTGACTTGCTGAAATGGGCAGTGTAGGAAAGTTGCCAAATAGGCATTTCTGACGTCACCACCTCAAGAATTCGGAAAATAACATCATCACTGTTTTCAGTTTAGGAAACATCCCCTTATTTGGGATATGAACCAGCCTTTCCTTAGAAATTGGTAATTTGTGGACTTGCCCCTAAGGTCTGTGGGATGTCAGTCAAGTCCAACATTCTGAGAGGACCAACTGCCACTTTGTGTCAGTTAGCTTTGGTCTGTTGGTCGGTTAGGCTGCTGCTGCTTAAAGGTGTGTTAAGAGGAATAGGAATAATAGGAATAATTTATTATTGGCCAAGTACATTTTCCAACATACTTGGAATTTGTTTCGGCTACATTGCAATGTAAACATACAGACACTGTTCCTCTCACAATACAAAGAAGCAAAGAAACCCCACCCATAATTTACCTCCCCTTCAGCTATACAACTACGAATTTAACAATTTAATGGCACAAGGGAAAAAACTATTCTTGTGCCTGGCCGATTTTGTATATGAAGTCCTGTAGCGACGTCCAGATGGAAGTAAATCAAGCAGATGATGACCGGGATGTAAAGGATCTGCTACAATTCTCTCTGCTCTCTTCCTAACTCGGGTAGCATAAATTGTCTCTATTGAAGGCAAGCTAACACCAATTACCCTTTCTGCAATTCTTACAGCTTGTTGGAGCCTTTAGAGACTCACTAATATAGTTTATATAGCTTATATCTTTTGTTTTGTAACCTAAATATGTACATGAATGAATCTGTCAGTAAATTACTTTACTTTGGTTATTAATCAGATTCATGTGTATCTTTATTTTGAGGGGGATAAAGGGATTGACAATCAAGAAAAGGGACGAAAGACTCAAACGAGTCAGCAGGCCGTTTGCCGCTGTGCAGGTTTAAATAAGGAACGTTTAACTCTGCAACTATATTGTATAAACGTTCCCACAAGGTCGTGTGGAGCTGATGGGGCAGAAGATGGGCTGAGATGTTTGTACAAATGGCCGCCTCTGCAGATTGAAAGAGCGTTTTGTGCCAATCCTCACATGTGAGAGATTAGAACTGAAGGCCTAAAAAAAAAAAAACTGAAAGGCTAGGCTAGAAAGTGGAGGCAGAGAGTATTGGGGAGCTGGAGCAAAGACAGAAGGATGATGCTCTCACTGCGATGGGAAAGGAACCTGCTCAGTGCCTAACAGGGCTGAACGATATCTTGTTTTCAACATTGTGGTATATCACCAGCTAAACCAGCTATCACGACGCACAATATATCACCAGGTCATAATCATGAAACCGAGATCATGATATGCACCCGAGCTGTACGTATAAAACCAGGATTGTGTAAAAGAGAGAGCAAAACATAAGAAGGGCAGGGAAGCCACAGAGCCCATGCCCTTGGATTCATCCAGATCCCGCCTGGCACGGCTCGGGCGAGCTTTGCCAAGACACCTCTTGACATAAGGATGCTGCCTCTGTGAATCATCGTGCCCTTTGTGCGCGAGAGATGTGATTTGTGCGGGAAATATTTTGCCTCCCAGATAGAAGGTACATGAGTCATCAGATGAAGCATGCATGCTTTTCGGTTTCCTGCAGGGATGCCACATCCATCCAGCCTAGCCCCACAACAATGAATGGGTAAGAAAAGGAAGCTGAATGAGTAGCAGGCGTCTCTCACCTGTCCTGAATCAATCCATGAATCATTTGCAAGCGGCAACTTTCCCTCCTGCTCCTGCCAGCGCTTAGTAATCTGCTCTCTTATATCCTGACCGTTTGTGTGTGTAAGGGAGAGTACCTGTAGGGCACAATTTTACCACACATCTGCCCAGCATATCTCTCAGTGCTACAACTGCTGCTTCCTACATCCGGGAGGGGAGCATAGGTACAGCCCTCTGAAGTGCATTTTGGGATTTTTTTGGGGGGGGGCGGGGGGTGTCCAAATCCATTTGCACCACAATTAGTAGTACAGCCATACCTTGGATCCCAAATGCCTTGTGAGTCGAACTTTTTGGCTCCCAAACGCCGCAAACCCGGAAGTGAGTGTTCCGGTTTGCGAATGTTCTTTGGAACCCGAATGTCCGCCGTGGCTTCCACGGCTTCTGATTGGCTGCAGGAGCTTCAGAAGCTGTGCCTTGGTTTTCCGAACGTTTTGGAACAGACTTCCGGAACGCATTTCGTTCGACTTCCGAGGTACGGCTGTAGTACATGTGGAAAGGATCTTGGGGTCTTAGTTAACCAGAATCTGAACACAAGTCAACAGTGTGATGCAGCAGCAGCAGCAAAAAAAAAGCGCTAATGCTATTCTAGGCTGCATCAACAGAAGTGTAGTGTTCAGATGCTGGATGCAGGAGGCGCTGTAGTCTAAACCACCGAGCCTCTTGGGCTTGCTGATTCGAAGGTCTGCATGTCAGTGCAAGTAGATAAATAGGTACCGCCATGGCGGGAAGGTAAATAGCATTTCCGTGCGCTCTGGCACTCGTCACGGTCCTCCGTGACCCAGTAGCGGTTTAGTCATGCTGGCCACATGACCCAGAAAACTGTCTGTGGGCAAACACCAGCTCCTTCAGCCTGAAAGCAAGATGAGCACCACAACCCTAGGACAACCAAATTAGGTGCCTCTAGGAGAACATCCGCTACGACCTGAAGCAGCTCGGACAATGAATCCTTGGTGCAGCGGGGAGGTGAGTACACCAGAAGGAATCCTGTACTGCCCCTATTGCTCAGCTTCTAGAACATGCACTCAGAAAACTGGGTCTTCCCAATAGGATGCCTGGTGTAAGTTAATGACTTCCTAAAAAATCCCTGCAACCCATCCTCCCCGCCCATATGACCTGGAGGAAACTACAATTAATCCAGAATGTGGCAGCTAGACTGGTGACAGCGAGTCTCCGCCAGGACCATACAACAGCGGTCCTGAAAGACCTACATTGGCTCCCAGTAAGTTTCCGAGCACAATTCAAAGTGTTGGTGCTGACCTTTAAAGCCCTAAACGGCCTCAGCCCAGTATACCTGAAGGAGCGTCTCCACCCCCATTATTGTTGTTGTTGTTGTTGTTGTTGTTATTCATGCTTCCACTTCTCCCACCGCTTTTCCCCAGGGGAGAAACGTTCTTTAGCGCTCAATTGGAGCCAAGCGCACTGGCTTGACCGCTGCGATTGAGGGGGCCGGTGCCACATGAAGTGCACTTATGACAGCAACACATCGCATGGTGTGTTCACGTCCATCGCATGTGATGCACAACGTGTGGGTGCGCATGCCGCATGGCTTGCGGGCATGGCACGAGCAGGCTGCGTGGCATGCATGAAGAAGAAGAAGAGTTTGGATTTGATATCCCGCTTTATCACTACCTGAAGGAAGTCTCAAAGCGGCTAACATTCTCCTTTCCCTTCCTCCCCCACAACAAACACTCTGTGAGGTGAGTGGGGCTGAGAGACTTCAGAGAAGTGTGACTAGCCCAAGGTCACCCAGCAGCTGCATGTGGAGGAGCGGAGACACAAACCCGGTTCCCCAGATTACGAGTCTGCCGCTCTTAACCACTAACACCACACTGGCACGTGACATGCTTGTATCATGTATGCATGTCACCACAGAACATTGAGAGGGCCCCAGTCCCCTCCTTGAAATTCGGGGGCCCCTTTTCACTGGGCAAGCAGACAACCAGCAAAAATATGGATGAGCCCTTAGAGGGCTACAGGGGAAAGAGACCAGTTCAAATGTCCACCTGGCTCACCTTAGGGATGTTGCATTTTTCCAGTCTAACTCAAATCTCTCCACCTAAACCACAGGCTTGCTTTGAGCTTGAAAGGAGTGACACCGTCACCACCACACAGACACACACACAACCTTCTTGGAGGAAGGGCGTGACAGAAATGTGAAAGGGTGCGAAAGAAGTGTGACAAAGGGCGCTTCCTGTCTGTCACGTCCCAGAGCTCGATAGCAGAACAATTTGTCTTAATAAAACAGTTTGTCTTGGCGCGGGGTCTGTTTCGACATCAAAGGATCCCAGTCTGGTGACGGCCGTCTTCAAGGGAGGGGCTCCTAGTTTGGTGGCAGCAGAGCACGTGCTCTGCATTGCAGAACGTCCTGGGTTCGAATTCTGTCATCTTTGGGCAGGGCTGAGAATTATCCCTGCCTAAGACCCTGGAGAGTGATCCCTTTCCCCTGCTCCAGGTAGCCAAACGGTCTCTTTCGGGAGGCTGTGGACTCTTCTTCCTGGGAGGTTTTTAAGCAGAGGTTGGATGGTCATTTGTCATGGATGCTTTAGTTAAGATTCCTGAATTGCAGGGGGTTGGACTAGATGACCTTTGGGGTCCCTTCCAGCTCCACAATTCAATGATTCTGAATCTGACAGTATCATACGACCCTATGTGTTTTGGCTATCTGGAGCAGGGGAAAGGGATCATGGTAATATCTGTCTATGGCAGGGTACTGTAGCTAACCTATAGTCTTCCACATGTTGCTGGAATCCAACTCCCATCAGCTTCATGAAGCATAACCAATAGGCAGGGGTGATGGGATCTGTGGTCCAACAGGATCCTGTTACTTTGGGATTAAAGGTGTAGCAGTGGCATGCAGCACACTGGCAGTCGTGCTGCTGCAACAGCATGTTGGGATTCCAGGCATAGGCAATAGGGTAACTAGCAGAGAATTGTGTAACAGCCGCAGCTTTGCAAAGTTTGGAACAAGAATCCTTTTATTTAGGATCACAGAATTGGAAGGGACCACAAGAGTCATCTAGCCCAACCCCGTGCAATGCAGGGAACGTTTGCCCAAGGTGGGACTTGAACCCATGACCCTGATATTAAGAGTCTCCTGCTCTACCGACTGAAGTATGTATGGGCGGAGAACTCAGCCAAGGGAAAGCGGTGAGAAAAAATGGTACAGAACAAGCCCATATTTTCAAGTTAGCTCTTTTATATTGCTTTTTTAAGTGTTCTATTTTAAGTTTTTTTTTTTCTTTTAAGGTGTTTGAAAAGAACAGGAGCATTTGGTCTCATACCAAATCAGAACCCTTTCCCAACTAGGTCTGCCACTGACTCTCCAGGGTCTTAGGCAGGGATAATTCTCAGCCCTGCCCAAAGATGTCAGGATTCGAACCCAGGACGTTCTGCAATGCAGAGCACGTGCTCTGCTGCCACCAAACTATGAGCCCCTCCCTTGAAGACGGCCATCACCAGACTGGGATCCTTTGATGTCGAAACAGATGTGTGTATATGTGTGCGTGCTCTGCAAAAATCACGACGTGGGGAAAAACTGTGAAGCCAGCCGATGCCTCTACAATAGATTCATCCTTACTAGAGACATCGCGATATATCGGCGCATCGTGATGTTTAGCTGCCGGTGAAACTGATCTCACGATACGGACTTCAAACTGTATCGCCCAGCCCAACACCATGTACCATTGCACTGGGAACTGCAGGGAGCATATGAACTGCCTTCCCCACCCCAAGCACATCTTTAGCTAAGAAAACAGACACCTTGATGGAATCTCAGTATTGAAAGCAATGCAGGACAACTGCTGCAAAGGGAACACATTGAACGGGCAAATGGAACCTGCAACGTAAAGTTGCGGCGCCGACTGCTGCAACTGTGCTTTAGCGCTTAACTGGAACCACAAGCGGGCTTTCCATGGATTGTCGTTTGTTCCAATTTAGCGCTAAAGAGATTCACCGCTGCTCACTCCCGTCACCCAGCCGCCACCTCCCCAAGGTGCTTTGGGAAATTTAAAACAACATAGGCCAATTCCTCTCGGCCCGCGATTCCTTAAAACCCTGTTGCTCTGCAGTGCTGGATAAGCTCGCCAACATCTACTGAGAGAGGAAGACCCCCCCAGAGCAGGGCAGTTTGGCCAGGGCTGGTGCTCACTTGCAGGGAGAGATCCTGCAGCTGCCTTCGGTCTCTCGGCAAGCCCAGCTTTCTGCTCTCAATCAATCTGGCAGCTCCGGGAAGCCCAACTGGCATGACAAGGAAGTCATTGGGACAAAACACAATGGCTTTGAGCGAGTGCCAGCAATAGTACCAACCCACCCTGTTAAGGAAGAGGAAGAAGGGGGAGGGAGATGAAAATCCCAAGGCCAGAATTAGGGAGCGGGACTTTTTCTCCTCCTCCTCCTGCCTCCGTTTATATACCAGCGGCCCTCAGGCTTCTGGGGCTGCAGGGTCAAAAATGTGGCTTTTTGTGCGTCGCAGAGAGACTCGCAAAGGAAGGAGGGGGCTGAGGAAGTGCAACGGAGGCCTCAAATGTCAGCTTAACCCAGAACGGAGCCCCAAGCTTCCAGGCACGAAACAGGGAAGCCCTGCGGCATCCTCCAGAGCTGCCTTCACCAACCTGGTGCCCTCCAGACTTGGGGGCTTTTGGTTGCATTTATATCTTGTCCTCTTCTCCAAGGAGCTCAAGGGTGTGCGCGCACGATTCTCCTCCTCCTTTAATCCCCCACAACAACTTTGTGAGGTAGGTTGGTCTGAGAGGCTGCGACTGGCCCACACTCACCCAGTGAGCTTTATGGCCAAGTGAGGAATTTGAACCCGGGTCACTCAAGTCCTAGTTCAACCTTATAACCACCGTACTATATGACTCCCACCAACCCTAGTTTCTGCTTTGTACACTAGGGTGCTGTGGTTTGCATCAAGACCAGCTGTGAGCAATTTAAAAAAAAAAAAAGCTTGGACATTTGAAAAAGGGTGAAAGGAGCAGGGGAATCTAGGCCCAGTGCAAAAGACAAGCCCTATTCTAAGTTGCAGGCGCCTGGGATACCTCCTAACAAAGTCCTTAGTGTCTGGAAATTTGCCAGCAGCCAGCTAAACCGATCCTCTCCCCTTCCACTTTCACTACTGAGGGTTGCTACAGCTAAAAGACAAAGACTGGATAAAATGGATTTCCCATCAATAAAATTCCCTGCTGCTAAATCAGGAGACAGGCTTCAGGGGTGGCTAATTCAGAACAGACACAGTGCCGCTCGCTTGCAGCACTGTAAGAAAATAGCCCCCAGGGTCCACGCTGCTAGCGCCACATTTAGAATTTCTCAATCTGCATCCCAATTTATTTAGATACTTAGAGCATTTGTAACCCACCAGTCAGCCAAAAAGGCACTTATATGTAGAGTGACTTACAATGTGAAGAAGACAGTCCCTGCCCACAGACTTAAAACAAATAAACAAACAAAATAAAAAATAAAAATAAAAATTCCTTCCAGTAGCACCTTAGAGACCAACTGAGTTTGTTCTTGGTATGAGCTTTCGTGTGCATGCACACTTCTTCAGATACACTGAAATAGAAGTCACCAGACCCTTATATATAGTGAGAGAGTGAGGAGGGGTATTACTCAGAAGGGTGGTGGGAATGGGTGATTGGCTGATGGGTGTGGAAAACCTGTTGATGACTGTTAACGACTGCAATTAAGTCTGAAACAAAAAGACAGACAAGGGGAAAGGGACACGGAGAGAGGAGGAAAACCTCAAACTCAGGCACCGATTCCTAAACAGTTATTCTTCTACTGACCAAATGGCTCATTTCAAGGGTAGGAGGTGCTCAACACGGCTTTCAGCAAAGCTGATGGAAGGAGCCCTGCTTACCACTGAGGCAGGGGCGTCGCTGGGGAGGGGCGGTGGGTGCGGTACGCCCCCAGTGACAGGGTGAGCAGCGGCGGGTGGGGGTGACAAGCGGCGGCCCCTCCCGCCACTCCCACGCGCCGCTGCGCCCTCCGTCACCCCGGGAGCAGCAGCACACGGATGGGGTGCTGCCGCCGCTTTTTTTCGGCGGGGGGGGCCGACCAGCGAGGGGGGGTCACGCTTGTCACCCCCTCCTTGCTGGTCACCACCCCCCGCCGAAAAAAACCGCGGGGGGGGGGCGGGGAAAGCCTGGAAAGGAAGCAGAGCAGGCGCGTTTAAGCGCCGCTCTGCTTCTTTTCCAGGCTTTCCGCCCGCTTTTTTTCGGCGGGGGGGGCCCGACCAGCGAGGGGGGGTCACGCTTGTCACCCCCTCCTCGCTGGTCACCCCCCCGCCGAAAAAAACCGCGGGGGGGGGGCGGGGAAAGCCTGGAAAGGAAGCAGAGCAGGCGCGTTTAAGCGCCGCTCTGCTTCTTTTCCAGGCTTTCCGCCCGCTTTTTTCGGCGGGGGGGCCGACCAGCGAGGGGGGGTCACGCTTGTCACCCCCTCCTTGCTGGTCACCACCCCCCGCCGAAAAAAAGCCTCGGAAAGGGGGAAATCCCCCCTTTCTGCATACACGTGTGTCGTGACGTCATGATGACGTCACGACGCACGCGCCGTGCCCCTCCCCCAGGGGGGGTGCCTCTGCGCTGCTGCCGCCCCCAGCAGCGCAGAGGCTAGCGACGCCACTGCACTGAGGCAGCCTGGTGGAATGGCTGCCCCCCAGGTGGCAGCAGAGGGGAGGGAGGGATGGTGGGGCCGGCCTGTTGCTGCAGAGCTGATGGGGCAAACTCTGCTTCCCATATGTCCCACCGAGGCAGCCTGATGCCCCTGCAGAACTATGGTTCCCTGGGAAGAGGGGTTGGTTGTTAAACCACTCTGGAAACTGTAGCTCCAGGAGTGGGGATAGGGGTCTCCTAACAACTCTCAGCACCCTCAACAAACCGCAGTTCCCAGACCTCTTTGGGGGAGCCACGACTGTATGAAGTGGCCTCATAGTGCTTTAAAAATACAGTGCAGATGGGGTGTGTGTGTGTGTGTGTGTGTGT
Source organism: Lacerta viridis (assembly GCA_900245905.1). Taxonomy (NCBI): domain Eukaryota; kingdom Metazoa; phylum Chordata; class Lepidosauria; order Squamata; family Lacertidae; genus Lacerta; species Lacerta viridis. The sequence goes on along the minus strand of OFHU01000864.1, from coordinate 261,719 downwards.
GTGTAATTCTGCTTCATAACAGGGAGTGGACTGAGATGGCCTTTCGGTCCCATTGCACTGACTCTGATGCTATGGAATTTAAAATCCAGCACACAAGATCATAATCTTGCAGAATGCTTGGCAAAGATGTCAGATTTCTTCCTTTTCTTTGAATGTGCTGCCCCGTGGAGAGAGTCCCCCTCCACACACACGAAAGGAAAGCTATAAGTGGATGTAACAGTATAAGCCGGGAGCAGTGGAAATGATGGAGAATTGTGAAGGTGCACAAGGCAGCTGAATTTCCCCTGCAGCCTCTCGGACGCACTGTGGTCTGCGGGGCTAGGGACAGAGATGTCCTACTCTTCCAAAATTCACTTCTCTCTGCTTGTCCTTTTTTGAACGAGGGTGTGAATTTGCACTACTTTCAGGGAGTGGTTACTTAAAAGGTAAAGGTACCCCTGACCGTTAGGTCCAGTCGCGGACGACTCTGGGGTTGTGGTGCTCATCTCGCTTTATAGGCCAAGGGAGCTGGCGTTTGTCTGCAGACAGCTTCCAGGTCATGTGGCCAGCATGACTAAGCCGCTTCTGGTGAACCAGAGCAGTGCACGGAAACTTACACGCTCCCATTTCCCCCACCATCACATTCAAATATATACAGTTTATATGTTGCTACTCTCCTGACTTTAGGCAAAGTTTTGCTCAGCACTCACAAAAATGCACCAGGAGGACAGACTGGAGGAAAGAGAGGAGGGGTGTCCTCTGTGCCCCGGGCACCTCTTCCCCTGGCGCCAGCAGTGGCAGAGATTGTAAAGCTAGTCCAAAAGGGATCCGCACTGGTGCCAGAGAAGCCAAGTGTAAACACAGCCAGGGAGTTCATCGAGAGAGAGAGAAAGAAAGGGAGGGAGGGAGAGATGGCGGGCATTCAGGGAGCCAAACTCTGGGCAAATGTCATTTCCCATTAACCCATCTGCTTAAAGAGCCAGCTTGGCTCTGGCTGACTAAGGAGGAACGGAGGAAAGATAGAAACGGAGATTACAGGCAGGAGACTGGAAAGGGAAAGCAGGGCAGGCGTGCCCCTCTCTCAATGCTGCCACTTTAATCGGATAGAAGAGAACCTTCCTTAGTCCACCCACAGGGGCAGGAAAAGCCCCTTCTTTGCCTGCAGTCCAGAAGGATGAGAGTTCAGTCCCATAGCTGTCAACCTTTTCCTTTTTTGTGGGAAATTCCCTTATTATAACATTGGGAAACAGCAGGGAGGGTTGACAGCTATGCTCAGTCCCCTTCCAGGACTTGGAGGTGGAGGGAAGAACTCTTAGGGTAGCAGTTCAGCACTGCTTCTTCCCCTCAACTTTCCCGGCACCCGCTTTTCAGGACAAGACAGGCTGGACAGAGGAGAAGCTGGTGCCCAAGTCCTAGCGGAGTCCTTCTTGCACTCTCAACTCTCATTGATCCATACACCAAGTCCTGCCCTGGGATGTGGGCATGGCATGAACGAGGGTAGGGAGGTTGAAAAACAGGAGCCCTGCTAGATTTCATGGGGCACCAGCTGCATCCATCGGCTGTTTAAAACTTCAGACCTCTGTTGAACGAGACCCAAAAGCCTGCCTAGGATAATCGCTTTTGAGGCTGGGCAGTCCAGTTAAACAGTGCTCAGCTTGTGGAGACACAGGAGTCTTCACGCTCTCCTGAAAGCAGCAGCTTCTGCCTGGACCCCAAGCCCAGGTGCTCTGAGGTAGGGAGATGGGGAAAGGCCTTACATCAGGCCAGGCACCTCTACAAGGTCTCTTGCCTAGCTCTGTTTCGGGCAGAGGTGGGGAACCTCCAGCCTGCGGCCTGTGTGGCGTAATGGCTAGAGTGCTGAGCTAGCACCTGGGAGACCGGGGTTTGAATCCCCGCACAGCCATGAAGCTCACTGGGCCAATCATTGTCTCTTGGCCTAACCTACCTCACAAGGTTGTTGTGAGGAGGAAATGGGGAGGAGGAGAACGATGCACACCGCCTTGAACTCCTTGGAAGAAAAGGTGAGTTAAAAAGGCAATAAATGAACTTTTAAAAAATAAATTTGACCAGGCACATGGCCCAACATGGTCCACAAGGCCATATTCCCCAAACCATGCCAACCTGTCCCTCGACTGATGTCAGGAGAGAGGCAGGTAGAGATCTGGCTGTGAGGTTGAGTTCCCCATGGGGAAGCTGCTCGCAGAGCCTAGCCATGCAGAAAGCTGGGTTGAAGTCAGCAGCTTCAGTAGCTTTCAAACATGGCAGATCAAAACAAAGCACTTTTTATGCAAGGCTGTTTTCAGCTCATCTGTACTTTGCTAAACCTCAGCTGCTAGGAAGTGAACTTGTTATGTATGCGACGACAACCACACGGAAGCTACCAGCCCAGAGATGGAAAGACGACGAAGTCCCGACCAGAGAGGAATGGCAAACCAAGCTGTTGGCCTATGCCGCAATGGCAAAACTGACCGGAAAGCTCAGGAACCAAGAAGATTAAAACTTCAATAAAGAATGGCGAGGAGTATAATTTATCTAGGAGACCACTGTAAGCAGATGAAAACATTAGCAGGATTCTAATAACGCTTGTAATGTAGCAAATATTATGGACAATATGGATAGATATAAAATATGGATTGTGGAATAATATGCAGCTGAGAAGGTGTACAATAGGACCCATGGAGGGGAAGGTGGGAAGTCCGGAGATTCGCAGGAATCTCTAAATATGGATATGTAGTTTGGATTGTTATAATTTTATATTTGTAAAATCAAACAAAAATTACTTTTAAAAAAAGAAGAAAAGGAAGTGAACCTTCACGGGGAGGGAGGCAATGCTCAACCAGTTACACAGAAGAGACAACGTAGGCTCCTCTTGCTTGCGAAGGTCTAAAGCGGGGGAGAGCTGAGTTTCTCCCTCCTTTCTCCCCAGATTAACAGCTCTGGGCTGCTGGCACCAGCAGGCTGGCTTCATTCCACGTTAGCTCCTTCCCAGAGAACTCCGTGCCTTCATGGCTTTGCACTCCTTGTCCAGCTGGACCACCCACGGTTCAGACCGAAGGGGCAAGACCAAAGAACAAAGGGAATGTGATGTAAGGGAGATCTTAAGCTGTGCAGGTACAAAGTGGACTCGGTCCACCCAGCAGCCTTTCTGAATCACAACCCCTGCCCCTATTCGTTTGTGGGTTGAGAGAGGGGGTCCAAATGTCCCCACCACAATGGCAGAAAGATTCATGTTTTTCCCCATCTGCAGTCTGCGAAATCTATTGCTAGGAGAAGGCAGTGTGTCCCACCAGCATGAGCGTACACGATGTCTGGTAGTACGGGAAGGACCTGTTTTCAAATGCTATCTCTGTCAAGGACTGGTAAGGTGGCCTTGGGCAAACTGTTACTTTGCAGCCTCGTTTTCCATCAGTCAAAATGGGAATGACCTTCCTCTGTGTGTCCGACACTCACATGGGATGGGGGAGAAATCCAATCCATTTCCTATTGAAAGGTGAATCTGTCAGATCCATACTTTCTGAAACAATACATCAACTCTGAAATTCACGCTCTTCTGAATTTTGCAATGCAGTTCTCCAGCTGGACTATATGTACAAAAATGCATATATATCATTGCAAAGTGTGCATTAAAATGCATATGTTTATGAAAATAGCATACAAAAATGCATTATTTTAGGGGAAATGGCTTTGCAAAAAAGAGAGAGTGTGTGTGCATATTAGGCAGAATTGCATACAAAGATGGGACTCAGCTAGATTGGTCAAGAAAAAGCGTTTTATATGCGTTGTATATGCATTATAATACTGTGACACCAGATGGCGCTGTGGAGTTCCGCTTTTGCCAACGCGATTTCTCATACAAAGTTTACAATGTGTTTTCCTGAAACACTTCTTTGATGTGTCCAGATCCAGCCTTGAATTCTAGGAGAAATTCACCCTAAAATGCTGGTGAATTTTCAGGACGATTTGTTGATTTGTTTTTTTATTGTGAATTGCTACAGGACTGTGGAGAACTGAATTTAAGATTGGGGGGAAATGAGAAATGGAGAGAAACAGAAATTGACAGTTCTCTCCCTCCGTAACACAAACATGAACTCTCACAACCAACCATCAAAGTCTCTGCTCATCTGTGAATGCTGTTACTCACTTGCTTTGTATGGGGCACCCAAGAGGTCAGAAGTTGCGCAACTTACCTCACCCTCATTTTTTTCCCTTAGAAATATTAAGAAGTAGAATCAATTTTAAGCATTGAGAAAACTGCTTTAGTAAAGAAGGGGGGTAGATTAATGATATCTCCATTCTTGGCCACTCTCTGCTGTACATGGAAACTTCAAGATTTTCTTCATGATTGATCCAGAGGAGAAGACATCAATGCATTCAGAAAATTGTCTTAATATATCAAAATATGAATGAGCCTTTTACTTGGGCACACCAACCCCTTCCTCCTTTCTCAGTGTACTATGGTTAACCACAAAAGCCTTCAATTGACCATGGTTTAGAGGGCTGTTGCCGGGGTGGGCAAAATGCACAAATATTTTTTGAAGCTTATCAAGTAGTTCTGCATTGCTAATGCATTTGGGGATAATTGAATGAGGTGTATATGAAAGAGAGGGAGAGAGATCTGGGTTGCTGGTGAGATATTAATTTGGAGGAAAATAAATTAATTTCATATGGCTTTAATTTAATTTCATATGGTGGTGACAGCAGGTAGCTGAAGGGGAACTGATCTGAAGCAGGACCTATTAGGAAATTAATTAGAAGAGAGTTAATTGAAAAAGAATTGATCTAGGGTGTGGTGAAAAATTAACGGAAGACTTTCTCTGGGGTGACCTGAATGGGAATTTTGTGGGCTTGGCTTATGCGAAGTTTAAATTCTACTCTTTTAAATTTACATAAGCTATGCATATGCTAATTTATATGAATAGATGTAAACTTCTGTCTATAGGCCCATAGCCCAAATATTTTAAATAACTAATATTAAATATTTTAACTACTAGCAGTGCCTCTGGTTATATCCAGGCTGGAAAATAATGGTTACTGGCAAACTGAGAAATCTCTGAGGCTGCACCTGATCTTCCCGTATTCCCTATGCAATTTAAAAAGGACTGTTAGGACAATGGAGTTTCTACTGGTCTTAGGGCCTGGGCAAATGTCCACCTTCTGGAGTCTGCCCTGGTTACTACTATTGTTATAAATTATTATTGTTAATCTGAAGGCAGCCCTGTTTAGGGAAGTTTTTAAGGACTTGTGTTTTATTATGTTTTTAGATATATTGTAAGCCTCCCAGAGTGGCTGGGGAAACCCAGCCAGATGAGCGAGGTATAAATAATGTTGTTGTTGTTGTTGTTGTTGTTGTTGTTGTTGTTGTTGTTGCTGCTGCTGCTGCTGTTGTTACAGTGGTACCTTCTAAGTCAAACAGAATCCGCTCCGGAAGTCCACTCGACTTCCAAAACCTTTGGAAACCAAGGCGCGGCTTCCAATTGACTGCAGGAAGCTCCTGAAGCCAATCAGAAGCTGCGTCAGACGTTCAGGTTCCATGGAATGTTTGCAAACACTCACTTCCAGGTTTGCGGCGTTTGGGAGCCAAAACGTTCAACTCGCAAGGCGTTCGGGATCCAAGGTAAGACTGTATTATTAGCCTTAGAATGAGACAGACCCTTTAAAAAGGTTTTTAGACAGTGGTTTAAGATGCTATGTTCTGACATGGCAACCACAGCATGTGCGCCCCTCGCTAAATTTGCTCATAATGAGAAACTACACTCAACTGCAGAGTTCTGTGGCTTGCTGCAGCACATCAAGAAAGGAAGTGGGAAGGTGCAGTGAGGGAACAGAGGACTCAGGCAAAAGGTTTGTGCATCTCTCTCTAACCCACATGCATGTGTCTGGCCAAATTACAGAAAGTGCAAGGCTCAATGCTGAAATGATGTACAGCTGTATACACCTTTAGACTGCTCATGTGTCCTACACAGGTGGTGGTCCTACTCTAATATGGAGATATGATAGTTATCTTCAAATATCTTAAGGGCTGTCACGTGGAAGCGAGAACAGGCTTGTTTTCTCCTGCTCTGGAGGGTAGGACTCGAACCAATGGCTTCAAGTTACAAGAAAGGAGATTCCAGGATGAACTTTCTGGCAGTAAGAGCTGTTTGACAGTGGAACGGTCTCCCTTGGGAGGTTGTGGACTCTCCTTCCTTGGAGGTTTTTAAGCAGAGGTTGGATGGCCATCTGCCAGGGATGCTTTAGCTGAGATTCCTGCATTGCAGGGGGTTGGACTAGATGACCCTCGGGGTCCCTTCCAACCCTACGATTCTATGATGCTAATGCTTAGGGCACTCTGGAGAGCTTTAAATTTGCGGCAGGTTTGGCTGTGGTTTCCTCAGGAAGCAAAAGCCAAGCTATGTGAAACTTGAGATAGCCGGATGCAGAGATAGATAGATAGATTGCTAGGTGATAGGTAGATAAAGTAATTGTCACATGACCGGACGCAAATGAAGTGGAAGCCAGAAGAAGAAGAAGAAGAAGAAGAAGAGAAGAAGAAGAAGAAGAAGAAGAAGAAGAAGAAGAAGAAGAAGAAGAAGAAGAAGAAGAGTTTGGATTTGATATCCCACTTTATCACTACCCGAAGGAGTCTCAAAGCGGCTAACATTCTCCTTTCCCTTCCTCCCCCACAACAAACACTCTGTGAGGTGAGTGGGGCTGAGAGACTTCAGAGAAGTGTGACTAGCCCAAGGTCACCCAGCAGCTGCATGTGGAGGAGTGGGGAAGCGAACCCGGTTCCCCAGATTATGAGTCTACCGCTCTTAACCACTACACACACAGTGGCTCTCACACTGGCTTACCACACTGGTAAGATGGCTAAGAGCACCAAAAATCACTAAAATAACCCGAAACCATATTTGGGACACAGGTAGGCCGGGACATTGGGGGAGCTCCCACTCAGCAGAATGAGCAGGAAAGCCCTTTCAAAATTCAACAGGACTGCCTCACCACATTTTGAAGAGAATGAATACACAGTCCCTCACAAAGTCATTATAGCACTGTATTTAGGGCAGTGCGGGCAGGCTGCTGAGCTGAGGGAGCACTAATAATAATAATAATAATAATAATAATAATAATAATAATTCCAATATTTATACAGTTACCTACTGAGAAGATTCATTTAAACAGCAACTGTACCAAAAGGATTTTTTTTTTTGTGAAAATAAGAAATATTTAGTGTGGTTGTGGGTGGGAGTGCCAAATGTTGTCCTCACTCAGGACGCCATATTAGCAACTCCCCTTTATAATAATTAATTATAATTAATTATTTATTCCCTGCCCACCTGGCAGGGTTTCCCCAGCCACTCTTGGGAGCTTCCAACAGATAAAACTCAATAAAACATCAAACATTAAAAACTTCCCTAAGCAAGGCTGCCTTCAGCTGTCTTCTAAAAGTCAGGTAGTTGTTTATTTCCTTGACATCTGGTGGGAGGGTGTTCCACAGGGCAGGCGCCCCCACCGAGAAGGCCCTCTGCCTGGTTCCCTGTCACTTCACTTCTCGCAGTGAGGGAACCGCCAGAAGGCACTCGGAGCTGGACCTCAGTGTCCTTTGCGCCAACACATAAAGGTGGAAGACTTATTGCAAGTGTTGCTGAGTGGCAATTTGTCTCTAAGGTTGGAGCATCTTTGTGTTGGGGTGTTCCACCCACCCAAAAAGTCCAGGCAGGTGGAAGTAGCACGGGTGGGATTCCCACTGGGGGCAGCCTGCAGGAAAAATCCCCGAATGGGCTCCAGGTGGGTACAGCAATTTGCCTGCCCCCCTGCCACCTTCGACACCCGGCTGGCGTGCCCTCGGCAAAGCCTGGCTTTCGGCTGTGACGTAAAATGGGTAATCTCCGGCCAATTCAACAGGTACCTATGCCAGCGGCTCGCGTTGCTAACCTGCAATGATAAGTAGCAGCTGACGCTGCAGTTCTGAGCCAAGAGCCTCACGGCGGTTGCCAAGGAACATGAGGCTGGAAGCGTTCTTGCCTGGCGCCTGTGCTGTGCTGTGTGTCATGATGATGAATAAGGAGCCTAAGAGTAATGAAGTGGAAGGATACCTGTTTCCCCGGGCATGTGCAAGCAAGGTGAGCTCACAGGTCAGAAAGAAACCATTCCGTTACCTAGAACTTCCAAGCAGGGAGGAAACATGTAGGATGGTAAAGGTAAAGGTAAAGGGACCCCTGACCATTAGGTACAGTTGTGTCCGACTCTGGGTTTGCGGTGCTCATCTCGCTTTATTGGCCGAGGGAGCCGGCGTACAGCTTCCGGGTCATGTGGCCAGCATGACTAAGCTGCTTCTGGCAAACCAGAGCAGCACACGGAAACGCCGTTTACCTTCCCACCAGAGCGGTACCTATTTATCTACTTGCACTTTGACGTGCTTTCGAACTGCTAGGTTGGCAGGAGCAGGGACCGAGCAATGGGAGCTCACCCCGTTGCGGGGATTCGAACCGCCGACCTTCTGATCGGCAAGCCCTAGGCTCTGTGGTTTAACCCACAGCGCCACCCGCATCCCTATGTAGCATGGTAAAGAGACATAAAACGAAGAAGACAGATTCCCAGAAAGCCGGTGTCAGGGACTGGACTGAGGGGGATGAGACTGAGGAGGAATGGTGGAGACCACCCACCCTCCTCCTGAACCTTCCAGAGAAGAGGAAGGCAGTATTGAATTACAGCAGTGGTTTGAGGAAGGTCATAGCTCAGAGACAGGTGAACAGAAGAGTTGAGCAGTGTTGGGAGAAGAGAAGGGGGAGACAGAGACAGAGCAGCCAGCTGACACGTTATCACTGGGGAGAGCATTTCTGACCCTCCCCCCTTCTCCCAGAACCTGGCGTGCGTTGAAAGTGGGAGAGCAAAGGACTCAGAGACAATTAGCCCCTGGCAGACACCGTAAGGGGAAGTGCTGTTGCTAGGAAGGGAGCGGGAAGGAGCTCAGTTGGAGCAACGCCATTTTTAGGAAGGCTGCTTTCCTTCATCATTCTCTGTGAATTATTGAATAAATTGCTTGGTAAGAACTCTTATTGTTTCCCTGATTCTGGGCTGCCGAATGGGAGGCAGCCGATTCCCCGGAAGACTGACAACCGGCAAAAGACCTGCAAGGCAGTGGAGGCCAGTCCATTAGGGCAAATGGGGTGCTGTCCCATCAACTTCCATCTTGATTCCTCTAAGACCACCTGTTTTCTTACTTACAACAGGTTCAGTGAGTGGCTGCTGCTGTCTGCTTCCTCACCCTCAGCCTCAGTGTTCTCCTTGTACCATGGGAGAATGGGGGCAAAAATAGAATTAGCGCCACCTGCTGTTGGGATCCGTGCTTCCCACCCCACCAGTCCCAATGGGCACCAGCTGCCACTGGTGCTCCAAGCCCAACAAGCTTTGTGACTTAAAACAACCGGGTTGGGTCATAGTTGAGTAGTAGAGCATGCACTTTGATGCTTTGCAGAAATTTGATCCCTGGCATCTCCAGGTACGGCTTGGAAAGGTCCCTGGCTGAAACTTTGGGATGATACCACCAGCCGTACCATACGCAGACCAGAGATGGAGAATAGTGTTTCTCAAATTTGGGTCTCCAGGTGGACTACAACTGCCTTCATCCATGACCACTGGTCCTGCGAGCAAGGGATGATGGGAGTTCCAGTCCAACAACATCCGAGGACCACAAGTTCCTCACTCCGGTTTCAGATAATGCTGAGCTCGGTGGACCAGTTATCTGCTTGTTGCAAGGCCTTTCCTATTTCTACCCAAGATCCATGCTATCCCGCTGACCTGCAGTTGTCTTAGCCCCATCACCAACAGCAACATTCAGATGGCTGGGAAAACCAAGGATTTTCCGAATGAGACAGAAAGATTCCTCATCACTGGTGGAATTGTTGTGTCCCTGCATGAACTCCCACAAGAATCAGGGTCTCTGCTTGATACTGCCTGACAACGTGCCAGCTGGCCGTTGAGTCCTGCAACTGGATCATGGCGGATTAATGGGAATGCTACCAGGATAATTGGCAGACCACCTGCACTGGGCTGGAACACCAACAGGATCTGATGAAATGCCTCCTTGGAAGAGTGTTAAAGGAGCCAGCTGAGAACCAACAAGCTGACTGGTGGGAGTTGTGGTCCAAAACGTTTGGAGGGGCACCAGGATTTGAGAGGCCTGATTTAGCCCAGTGTGACCACCACCTTGCAAGATCCCAAACTGTATTTAAATCCAGGCTGCTGAAGGATCCCAAAACCAGCAACAGCAGTAAGGGTTGGATTTGCTATTCTATTTTATTGCTGCTAATTTGGATCTCAGTTTTGTATCTGATTGCTAAATATTAACGAAGTGCAAATTAGAGCTTCAAAGCCTACTGGGTGAGCTTGTGCCACTCATTATCTCTCAGTCTATTCTACTCGCAGGGTTGCTGTGAGAATAAAATGAAGGGGCACATACGTCTCTTTGAACCCCATGGAGGGAAAGCGAGGTAAACATGAACTAAAATAAAATAAAATGAGGCAGTGGACTGTAGGTCATCCTTGTAAATATTACATTTATGGTATGTTTATTGAATTGATGACTTCATTTCCATTTGTTTGACATGCTATTATGAATTGTTAATTGAATTGTTTTCCAAACATTGGGTGGATGTTTATTTGAGGTCAACAGCGAACGCCTTTGAGCACATTCCAAAGGAGAAAACTGACATATAAATAAACTCAAGTAAACTAAACAGCAACAAGCCGAATATATGTATACTTACTAAGGAAGATGAGCGAGGATTTGGGGATGTGAAGATTTGTTGAGGAGAGGGAGTGGGTCAAACAGATTTTGGAGGGACGTTAAGAAAAGTTATTATTGTGCATACGTTCTTAGAATCCCACACACATTTGGACTGTGGGCAGTGTTAGCTTCTACCTCAAGACAGTTGCATATATCATTAAGCACGCCAAGCATTAGGGTTGGTTCCATAGGTGTAGCGGTTCGGGGTTGCATGGGGTCAATACCCATTACTATTTCTCCAGCAGGGTCCCAGTCTCTAGCCAGGGGGCATAGCATTAGTGTGTGTTTGGGTGTGTGTGCGCATGTGCGCACGTGCATTGGGGTGTGTGTGGCCCACAGTGCACATTTTTTGAGGGGGCACGAACCAGGCACCGCCAGCATGTCCCGGACCAGTGCTCCTCTCTGTCCGCCGAGCTCCCCCCTGCACAGGCAAGGAGGTGGCTCAGCGCTGTCCCACTTTGCTGTGGTGTGGGTGGGGGTGCTCCAGTGGCATAAGCAGAGAGGGCTGGGCTGGCGCCCCTTATCTGGTGTGCACCCGCCTGCCCCGGGCGCCGACAACCACCGATACGCCACTGTCTCCAGCATCTAAGTGCCGCCCAAGGAGCATGGAAGGGGATCTTTTCCGCCACTGAGAATAAGCCTTCTCGCCATTTGTGCTGATTAGAGCCCGTCAGAGTGAAAAGAGAGTCAGCCACCGAGGATTGGCTCCTGGGTCACTCTGAAAAAAGCACACAAGAAGAACACCAAGGAGGAGCGTTTCTGTATGCTCCAAAGCTACACATTTAGGAACATTGAAAGCAGAAGAGCTGCTTCAGTTTCAAGAAAACGGCGTGCAACTTCTGCCACATACTTCAAGGAAAACACAATGCAGCAGCTAGACTGGTGATTGGGAGTGGCCACCGAGTCCATATAACACCGGTCCTGAAAGACGTACATTGGCCCCCAGTATGTTTCCGAACACAATTCAAAGTGTTGGTGCTGACTTTTATAGTCCTAAATGGCCTCGGCCCAGTATACCTGAAGGAGCGTCTCCACCCCCATTGTTCGGCCCGGACACTGAAGTCCAGTTCTGAGGGCCTTCTGGCAGTTCCCTCCCTGCGAGAAGTGAGGTTACAGGGAACCAGGCAGAGGGCCTTCTCGGTGGTGGCGCCCGCCCTGTGGAACACCCTCCCATCAGATGTCAAAGGAAATAAATAACTATCTGACTTTTAGAAGACATCTGAAGGCAGCCCTGTTTAGGGAAGTTTTTAATGTTTGATGTTTTATCGTGTTTTTATCTGGAAGCTGCTAAGAGTGGCTGGGGAAATTATTATTATTATTATTATTATTATTATTATTATTATTATTATTATATTTAAATCCTGGGGGGTGACAGGAATAGTAGTAAGACTTGGCATTGGTATTTTAATATTTTGTTGGAAGCAGCCCAGAGTGGCTGGGGAAACCCTGCCAGGTGGAGTATAAATAAAAAATTGTTGTTGCTGTTGTTGTTGTTGTTGTCACTCCGAAAGAAGATATTGGAGCACTCCAAGACATTTGCCCATGTACATGTGCAGAAAATGGTAGATCCAGCTGATAAGCTGACTTGGTATGTTTTGTAAGAGCTGCTCTGCAAGCGCGTGAACTGTCCAAAGCTAAGCACTTTTTAATCCTCTTAACGTGCAGGTTTAAATCTCTCCTTGAAATTTGGGGGAAGAAGAGCTCTTTACCTTGGCTAGATTGCACCATAAATGAATTAAGATAAGCAAAGGTACAAAAGTGCGAAAAGCACAACAGTATGGTCTGATGCTCAACATCAAAAAAAAACTAAGGTCATGGCCACTGGTCCCATCACCTCCTGGCAAATAGAAGGGGAAGAAATGGAGGCAGTGAGAGATTTTACTTTCTTGGGCTCCATGATCACTGCAGATGGTGACAGCAGTCACGAAATTAAAAGACGCCTGCTTCTTGGGAGGAAAGCAATGACAAACCTAGACAGCATCTTAAAAAGCAGAGACATCACCTTGCCGACAAAGGTCCGTATAGTTAAAGCTATGGTTTTCCCAGTAGTAATGTATGGAAGTGAGAGCTGGACCATAAAGAAGGCTGATCGCCGAAGAATTGATGCTTTTGAATTATGGTGCTGGAGGAGACTCTTGAGAGTCCCATGGACTGCAAAAAGATCAAACTTATCCATCCTTAAAGAAATCAGCCCTGAGTGCTCACTGGAAGGACAGATCCTGAAGTTGAGGCTCCAGTACTTTGGCCACCTCATGAGAAGAGAAGACTCCCTGGAAAAGACCCTGATGTTGGGAAAGATGGAGGGCACAAGGAGAAGGGGACGACAGAGGATGAGATGGTTGGACAGTGTTCTCGAAGCTACTAACATGAGTTTGGCCAGGATAGGGGTGCCTGGCGTGCTCTGGTCCATGGGGTCACGAAGAGTCGGACACGACTGAACAACTAAACAACAACAACAACATGGGCTGTTGAATGTAGCCAAGGTGAGCTCTGGCAGGGCTCAGCTGCTGAAGTTGGTCGAAGCTCCCCTCCACTGGTTTAATTAAGACAAACCAGGTGCATGTTGCAAAAGGACTACTGAAGCCCTGGCTCATATTCGAAGCTACAAATGGAACAAACCTTAATCTAATATTGTGCGTCAAAAGAAGCCAGCGGGATTTACGACAAGGTCAACGCCACTTTCAAACAGCCAGATGTGCTGTCTGTTTTGCCGCAGCACGGATGTGAAATTGACATGAAACAGTGGCCCAACTGAGCAGTCAAGAAACTGGGCCATATCAAGGCTGGTGGGGGGTCCTGGTTAATAATGGAGGGGAGAGATACTATAGCAGCCTTCGCCTCCAGATTGGTGAGGTCTGTACTATGTTTAGCACTATGCACTAAATGTATGCACCATGTTAGTGATTTAGCATACATTATTTGTCGTTTGAGTACTTTGGTGCATTCTTTTTATTACTGTGTATATTATATTGGCTGAACACCAAAATGGTTATTGTGTATCTTACTATTACGAACATTCCAATTTGGGTGTTTTGCAGCTCCTGTTTTGGAATTGTGACATTTGTTGCTCTTGTTGTTAAAAAAATGAATAAAAAATATTTAAAAGAAGAAGAAGGGATGCAAAGGGCAAGCAGTGATTCATAGTCATGAGAAATAGGCCAGGAGATGTGCAGGGTAGATGTTTCAGTTGGGAGGATTAAGAAACTTGATATTTGCAAATTCCTGCGCACACACACCCTGATCTGCATGTCACAGACTAATGCGCGACTGGAAAACCTAGCTGTCTCATCTGATTTCACACCTCTGTGAATGTTGCTCAGGTGTTGATGGCTTAAATGCAGCATTTGAATATGCATCTGAACAGGGTTTTTAAGCAAAAGAAATAAATCACAGATTAATGCAGAAACAGAATGGAATTAAGGGTTAAAAAGAAACCAGTCCCAAAGTGTAACCAAAAGCCATGCCTAGATTCAGATATTCCAACCTGGGGGAAGCCTTCAAGGCCAGCTAAGCCTGTTGAATTTCGAAATTTTAGCCAGCACACCTGAACTTTGATCAAGGCTTCCCTCCCCCTCCCCCGCCATCCTAAAACCCTAATCTAGTCTCCTTCTTAAGGAGGAAAGCGTTGGGGTGGTGATTTGGAGCGAGGGAGTCTCTCTTTAAAGCTCTCTTTCCAGGAATCACAGCAACCAAAGAAAGTCACCCATCTATTGGCTTTTATCATTAATCCAAAACTGCATTGCAGAAGCCTTCCTCCCCCCTCCCCATCCCCCCAAGCACCTGTTCCCTTTGTTTTGTTCTCTGACCTGGGACCCCTTCCAAGAAGCATAAAAAGGAAGGATGCAACTTTAAAAAAAAAAAAAACCAGCAGAAAGTTTCTGTCAATTTTGCACAGGTCAGTGCAAACATCTTCTCAAAGGAGCCCAAGAGGTGCTTCCTAAAGTTATCCAACAATTGCTGCTGCTACAGGAGCTATAAATGTTTTTGGAAGGAGAACAAGCTCTGCAATCATGCAGGCCGCCATGCAGTCCCATCCTTGCTCGTAAAAGTTTCCCCTTACAATAATGTCTAGCCTTTAAAGCTGGCATGGTTTTGCACAGACATGCTGCAAAAGCCACAGCCCCTGCAAATTTGTGCTGCCCCCCGTTTTCAAACTGTACCCCCTTGTTTAATCAGCATCTCCAATGTGCTCAGTGCTGTATGGAACAGGAAATCAAGACACTCATCATACCAGAGGAACCAGTTGTCCTTCAGATGTTCCTGCATTAGAACTCCATTCATCACTAGTTACAGGTAGGTAGCCATGTTGGTCTGCCGTAGTCGAAACAAACAAACAAAAAAATTCCTTTCATGTGCATGCACACTTCTTCAGAAGGCGTAAATGGCGGGGAAATGCTTCCAAGTCCCCGCAGAACTGAATCATGTGTGGGGATTTGGCAGGGCAGAATGATTGTCCATATAAAGGACTGATTCCTCAGCTGGGCTGTTTGCTGTGAGAGATTGACAATATGGTTAATCTTGTTGTTTTGATTAGTAGCCTGTAGGTTGGAAAGGTTAGAGAGGGTTTTTTCTGTTTTTTCAGTAACTCCAGTTGAGAGTGGTAAATGGTTTGTTTTTCCTTGTGGAACTCTTGCCAAGCTGGGTGATTCCTAATAAGAGTTGTCCAATACAGAGAGTTCCTCCTTTATTAGCTTTATTAGCTTCTGTTTAGAGTACAGAACGCCGATCGGATGTTTGAGCAGCTTCTTCGAGGAAGTGTGGCATAGTTTCCTTGAATATTCAGTAGGATAAATGGATTGTAGAGGGTTCTTAATTCTAAGACCCTAGGTGAAGAAGAAGAAGAAGAAGAAGAAGAAGAAGAAGAAGAAGAAGAAGAAGAAGAAGAAGAGTTTGGATTTGATATCCCGCTTTATCACTACCCGAAGGAGTCTCAAAGCGGCTAACATTCTCCTTTCCCTTCCTCCCCCACAACAAACACTCTGTGAGGTGAGTGGGGCTGAGAGACTTCAAAGAAGTGTGACTAGCCCAAGGTCACCCAGCAGCTGCATGTGGAGGAGCGGAGACGCGAACCCGGTTCCCCAGATTACGAGTCTACCGCTCTTAACCACTACACCACACTGGCTCAGGTTCTTGCATTTAGTCAGAAAGGTTCTTGCATTTAGTCAGAAAGAAGATGTCTGTCTGTACCTGTGCAAGTTTCTTGGTGAGGTTGATGGACTTCCATTTCATGAGGCTCAATGTGGTGCCTTCCAGAGTTCTAGTTACAGGTGGGTAGCTGTGTTGGTCTGCCATAGTCGAAACAAAATAAAAAAAAATTCCTTCCAGTAGCACCTTAGAGACCAACTAAGTTTGTTATTTGGTATGAGCTTTCGTGTGCATGCACACTTCTTCCATTCATCACTGTCCAACAACATCTGAAGCACCATAGATTTCGAATCCCTGCCTTATATAGCGAAAGAGATGTTGTGGGTGTTGCTGCTGACCTGCTGTATGCAAAAGCTGAAATTTTCAGGAATCTGTTCAAAAAGTGGAGGATTTCCAAGTTCTGCTTTAGGAGCTGGGCAATATCTAGTTTTCAACATCACGATATATCACCAGCTGAATATTGCGATATACTGATATATCATGATGTCTGAAATAAGGATGGAGCTATGTAGAGGCACTGGCTGGCTTCACGGTTTCCCCCACATTGTGATTTTTGCATAGCGCATGTACACACACATGTCATGATTTGCGATATATTGTCAGGTCAAAAATTATGAAACCAATATCACTATATGGACTTCAAACCGGTTTTGGATGATATATCGATATATCGCCCAACCCTAATCTGCTTCGAGGTTCAGAATTCAGGATAGCTATCTTTAAAAATGCACACACTGGATCTCCATTCACTTGGTCCAGTTGAAGACACTTGCGCCAGCCATGTACCTGGGCACACAGGTGTAGGCAGGGCCAGCCCAAGACATTTTAGCATCTGGGGCGAACCCCACCCACCAGGGGGAAAGGGTTGAGGGAAGATCTACATCAAGGGGGAATACATATCTACATCGGGAACAATGGAGTGGGGTGAGTGTGTCAGATCATCCTTACCAAATGGCTGAAGAGAGAATCAAAGGCTATCGCTGGGAGGGGGTGTGCTGCTCTAAATCACACCAGGTGGCTGCACATCCCAGGAGACTCCCAAGAGAAGCACCCGGCATTTTCTCCCTTGGGGTGGGAAGAGACTGGCAGCACCTTCTGTTCAGCAAGCAGCCTTTGTAGATGCAAAACTGGGGAGGTGGCATATCATGGGGGGCACATGGATGGTTGCCCCAGGCGCAAAATTGTTAGGGGGCACAAAATTTCAGCACCCGGTGCTGCCTCAATATAGCTGCATGCTTCTGTCGCTGGGCTCCATTGAAAACGGCTTCTCCATGCGGACCAGGAAGTGACCTCTCCAGACAACGGAACGACTCTTCTTTTCTTATCTCTGTGGCTGCGATCTCCTGGGTGATGCAAGCTCCATTAGGCAGTTGAATGCCCATGGGTACTCCGTCCGCTTCCCTACCACCCTCTCTGTGTGGCCCTGCGTGCTGGCAACCCATGCTATGCCACTGGGGGGAGCTGCCCAAGAGACAGTAGATCTGTCCTCCAAGGAGAGCACTGTAGACATTGCCGCCACCACGGCAGCGACAGCAGCCGGCAATGCATTATTTGAAGGTCAAATCTGCTACCCCTGCGGATCCTGCCACCTGAGGCACTTGCCTCACTTTGCCTCATGGGCCCTGGCTTTAGGGAAGATCTGCCTGTAGGAAGCATCCTTACCCCTTTCTCAAAGCTGAAAAGGCATTATTTGTGGAGTGGGCAGGGGGGAGGGAGCAAAGGACAGATGCAGAGCTCTCCAAACAAACCTACTTACCCTTTGGACTTTACATTTCTCAAGGGTGGAGCGAGTCCTTTAAGAATACCCAGAAGGAACTTCATCTCTCAGTAATCATATGGTTGGCAGAGCATGCTCAGTAGGGAAGGGCAGAAATGTCCGCTTCCCTTCCTCTCAGTTTCTCATTTCTCCAGTCTTACATTCAGTTCTGCACATCTCCATATCTGTTTGATATTCTGTTTTGTTTTGTGAAGTCCTCATCATTATTCGTCAGTGAATTGCTCTTGATATGTACTTCTTTTTTGCAAAGCAATTTCCCCTAATAAAATGCGCTTTTGTGTGTTATTTCACTAGTTACATGCATTTAGAGGCACACATTGCATTAACTTATACACACATGGTACTTTTGGCTGGAGAAGGGCATTACAAAATTCAGAGAAGTGCAAAATTCAAAGGATTACATTGTTTTGGGAAGCATGAATGGGCTAAGTTTGCATTGCTGGGGGGTTTCACTAGACAACTCTTGGGGTCCCTTCCAACTCTACAATTTTATGATACTATGATTCTATGAAATGGGAATGAAATCACATTTCTCCCCTATCCTTAGCTATAGGTTAAGTCCGTCATTTTTAAGCGCCGTTAAAATACCCCTTGTCACTAGTCCTTTAGTAAAGGATGGATTCCAATAAATGTGTAAGCTTTTAGAGATGCCACTGGATGACCCTCAGAGTCCCTTCCAACTCTACAAGTCTATGATTCAAGGGTTCTAAGCCAGTGGTCAGCAACCTTTTTCAGGTGTGGGCCAGTTCACTGTCCCTCAGACCATGTGGTGGGCCGGACTATATTTCGGGGGAAAATATGAACGAATTCGTATGTCCCACAAATAACCCAGAGATGCATTTTAAGTAAAAGCACACAGTCTACTCATGTAAAAACACCAGGCAGGCCCCATAAATAACTCAGAGATGCATTTTAAATAAAAGCACACAGTCTACTCATGTAAAAACACCAGGCAGGCCCCACAAATAACCCAGAGATGCATTTTAAATAAAAGGACACATTCTACTCATGTAAAAACACCAGTGTGGTGTGGTGGTTAAGAGCGGTAGACTCGTAATCTGGTGAACCGGGTTTGCGTCTCCACTCCTCCACATGCAGCTGCTGGGTGACCTTGGGCTAGTCACACTTCTCTGAAGTCTCTCAGCCCCACTCACCTCACAGAGTGTTTGTTGTGGGGGAGGAAGGAAAAAGGAGAATGTTAGCTGCTTTGAGACTCCTTCGGGTAGTGAAAAACGGACTATCAAATCCAAAACTCTTCTCTTCTTCTAATTCCTGGACCGTCCATGGGCCAAACTGAGAAGGCAATTGGGCCACATCTGGCCCCCGGGCCTTAGGTTGCCTACTTCTGTTCTAAGCCCCTTTGCTGTGCATTTTTAGGAGAAAGCAAAACCCCCATGCATTCAAAATTGACTTCAGAGGTGAGCTTTGGATGAAATTGAACTCTGGGGCTGTCCCTTTCCTAAAACACCGCTCGCAGATCAAATCCCCAAACTTTCTCACAGTGTTTGCACATGCAGACACATGTTCCACAGCGCACAGCTGCCTCTTTCCCCCTTTTTCACCTAAGGGCTGCGGGGTGGGGGGTGAGGGTCTGCTGTTCTTGGAGGAAAAACAGGGGAGGGGGGGACCAGAATTGCCCATTGCCTTCGACAGAGAAGCCCTCAACTTCATCAAGAGCTTTGCAAATGAATCTTTGGAATGTCTCCACAGATGCTTTCCGAGCCGTGCAGCTGCTGCCGTCAGAAATCCTCTCCAGGGCACAAGACATCCTTGTCAAATGGCTAGGAGAGTGAGGGAGACCCTCCAGCTGTCTCAGAAATGCAAAAGCCAAGAAGTCTGGCTCTCCTCTCATTCCCCCCCCCCCCAGCTCTCCCACTGTTTTTACTCTGGTGGTGTTAATATGTTTGCTTGTTTTTTTAAAGTAGGTACCGCAGCATGAGCAAACAAGGCCTATTGCAAAACTCGCCTCTGAGAGGTGACCGGAGCTCACAGCTCCTTAGAAGTCGTGCAATGTGCCTTGGAAGGCTTCGCTGCTCATTCAAGATGCACAGAGCCCGGCTGCCCTTGCTTCAGCGGCCTCGGAAAGGCGCTTCGCGTATGCTCAGAAGCGCTCTTAGGGTTTTGTGTGTTCTGAACCGGGGATGGGGAACCCGAGGCTCTCTGGAGAGAGCCAGTGTGGTGTCGTGGTTAAGAGCGGTAGACTCGTTAATCTGGGGAACCGGGTTCGCGTCTCCACTCCTCCACATGCAGCTGCTGGGTGACCTTGGGCTAGTCACACTTCTCTGAAGTCTCTCAGCCCCACTCACCTCACAGAGTGTTTGTTGTGGGGGAGGAAGGGAAAGGAGAATGTTAGCCGCTTTGAGACTCCTTCGGGTAGTGATAAAGCGGGATATCAAATCCAAACTCTTCTTCTTCTTCTATTCTCCCGTCAGCATTAGCTAACATGGCCAATGTTTAGCCAGCAAAATCTGGGAGGCTGCAAGCTCCTCATTGACTATTTCATGGCTTAATCCTGGAACTAAACAGCAGCAGCAAACAGATTCAATAACAATCCATGTATTTTGAGCGAGCCACGAATGTCCAGCCGCACTGCTCCATCCCTTTCAAGAAAGTTCGCAGATCAGTGGTATAACACATGCCTTTGAACCAGTGGTGTGCGGTGAGTGGACTAGGGGGACTAAGCTAGCTCCCTAAATGTTCCCCTGGCGCCATGTTCCCAAAGCCTGAAAAGCTTCTGTCCATCTTAGGGAGGGAGGTGCAATGCCCCCATGGGTCCATGAGCCCTCCCACCACCTTCCCAGTGCCCGCCTGGCTTTGGGAAGGAGGCAGGGGGCTCCAGTATCCTGTCAGAGCCCTGGCGTCTCCTTCCCAAAGCCCAGGAAGCTTTTGCCCAGCTTAGGGAGCCCTAAATGGCCTCGGCCCAGTATACCTGAAGGAGCGTCTCCACCCCTGTCATTCAGCCCGGACACTGAGGTCCAGCTCTGAGGGCCTTCTGGCGGTTCCCTCCCTGTAAGTAGTGAGGTTGCAGGGAACCAGGCAGAGGGTCTTCTTGGTAGTGGCACCCGCCCTGTGGAATGCCCTCTCATTAGATGTCAAGGAAATAAAACTACCTGACTTTTAGAAGACATCTGAAGGCAGCCCTGTTTGGGGAAGTTACAGGTGGGTAGCCGTGTTGGTCTGCCATAGCCAAAACAAAATAAAATAAAAAAATATTTCCAGTAGCACCTTAGAGACCAACTAAGTTTGTTCTTGGTATGAGCTTTTGTGTGCATGCACACTTCTTCAGATACACTATTTGGGAAGTTTTTAATGTTTGATGTTTTATCGTGTTTTTAATATTCTGTTGGGAGTTGCCCAGAGTGGCTGGGGAAACCCACCCAGATGGACAGGATATAAATAAATAAATTATTATTATTATTATTATTATTAGGAAGGTGTGATGCTCATGCTTCTGATGCCAGGACATCGAGACATCACACACATGATGTCAACTTCTCCCCCATCACCCTTGCAAGCTGGTGCTTCTGGCCCTAACTGCTCCCCTACAAAAAATTTCACCGCACGACGCTGCTTTGAATACAGAAGGTCCCAGATTCAGTCTCCAGGGTGGAGTTGGGAAAACCTGGAGAGTACAGCAGTCAATCTTGAGTTGGGCTGACTAACAGTCTGGCTTGATATAAGGCCTCTTCCCACGCAAAATTGGAACAGAGTCGCTTAGTAAGGCCGAAAGAAATTACGGCCGTGGAGCACTTTGCACAATTAAACTGCTACCAAACTGATTCAGAATAAGTGCACGGAGGAAATGCCCCCCCCAACTAAATGCCATTTGTCTAATAAACAGGGTTGCCAATTTTTCTGTCTTTTTCAGATCTTTTTAGCACCTGGTGCACAGAAATCAGTGCAGGCTTTCTCCATCACTTCCCCCTCCCAGTGTTGATGCTGACCTCTAAAGCCTTAAACGGCCTCGACCCAGTATACCCGAAGGAGCGTCTCCACCCCCATCGTCCAGCCCGGACACTGAGGTCCAGCTCCGAGGGCCTTCTGGCAGTTCCCTCCCTGCGAGAAGTGAAGTTACAGGGAACCAAGCAAAGGGCTTCTCACCCCATGGAAAGCCCTTCCATCAGATGTCAAAGAGATAAATAATTATACGACTGCCTGTAGACATCTGAAGGCTGCCCTGTATCAAGGCGCTTGTAATGTTCTGTTGTGTTGTTGAAGTTTGTTTATGTTGGAAGCTGCCCAGTGTGGCTGGGGCAATCCAGGCATATGGGCGAGGTACTACTACTACTACTACTAATAATAATAATAATAATCAGGAAAAGCTTTATTAAATGCTCGCCTGGAAGACCACTACTAAAGGCAGAGGAACAGGACTCCCCACCAAACATGGCAGAGATTTAGATTGCCTTTAAAAACGAACTTACCTAATTTTCCACTTTCTGAAACCATATGCAATCCAAAATGCAGCCATTTTTTTTTTATCAGCACTTCTCTGAATTTTAAATTGCAGTTCTCCAGCCAAAGAAAGTGCACTGCACTTACTAGTGTGCTGGTCTCCAACTACTGGATTGCGGCCTGAACCACGGTGGGTCACAACAGGGGTGCTGCCACCATGCAAATATGTGGTAAAAGGTTAGAAATAGGTCCCCAAATGTATGTTCAGGTTAGAAGTGGATCCTGGAACTAGCTGTGCTAGAATAAAGGGCAGGGCTAGCCCAAGACATTTTGGCACCTGAGGTAAACCACAAAATGGCGTCCCCACTCCCTGCCAGGGAAGAAGGGGTGAGTGAAGATCTACATCAGGAATGGAGGTGGTGGTGGAATAAAGATCTACATTGGGATCTGCTGCTCCTGTGGATCCTGCCACCTGAGGCAGTTGCTTCATGTTACTGCATGTGTGGGCCGGCCCTGGCAAAGGGCATATATTAGTACTATAAATGAAAATAAAATACATTGTCATGCATTCTAGTAAAGGGAATCTCTTTCCCGAAAGGTTTATTTCAGGCAAAATTGCCTACAAGAATGTGCCTATGAAGAGAAATCCTTTTGGGGGTGAAATCGCCAAGCCATGTGCAAATGTGGAGAGCTGAATTTAAGATTGGGAAAATGGAAAAAAACTGAAAGGGACAGATTCACCCATCCTTGCGCAGCCCCAGTAAGAACAGAAGAACACAAACAGATCTCCGGCTGAAACGCAATCTAGAAGATCAGTACATTTAGAATTAGTGCAAGTAGCCGTGATTTATACCAAGGCTAAGTAAGGAAGGGGGTGTGTGGAAAAAAACCCTGCCTCTTAAACAACATAATACACATCTCCATGGGAACGGAGGCCTGAGCTAAGAGAGAGAGTTAGTTAATCAAGAGGAAAAATCCGGTGGTTTGAAAAGGTCTTTTGTAAAGCACCGTAGAATTTATCCAATCCAACGAAGAACTACAAGAATGTTAACAGGTCCATGGGAACCTCACACCTTGACCCTCAAGGATGAGCCTGGCCTAGGATAGGCCTCTGTTTGTAAATGAACAATTCACAGTCGGGTCAGGATGAAGAGAACCCCCCCCTAAGACAGGGATCCCCAACCTGCGGCCCTCCAGATGTTTTGGGACTACAACTTCCATGATCCCTAGCTAACAGGACCAGTGGTCAGGGATGATAGGAATTGTAGTCCAAAACATCTGCAGGGCCGAAGGTTGGGGATGCCTGCCCTAAGAGATACTCTTGGGCCATTGTTTTGGATCAAAACATTCAAACTGGCTGGGGGGGGGGTGAGGAGGGCATGTCAAATCAAAATCAGAAAAGACTGAAGGTTGTTCCACTAGGGAGTGGGGAGTAATTCATTTTGGTCCACATTTAAAGGCAAAACTACAGAATTCACTCTTTCTGAAACATGATGAGGGCCAAAACAGTGCCCTCTTTCAAAATTCACACCTCTCTGAATTTTGCAACGCAGTTTTCCAGCAAACTAATAAGTACAGAGATGTGTTTGCCATGTGGAAGTGTGAAAAAAATAGAGTTGCCATATTTTGAAGAGCAAAAAAGAGGACACCTGGGCCAACTTCAACTTTTAACTATGGGTCGCTATGACGAGTCTACTCATGAAAAGGAGGATGTGTCCTGGAAAAAGAGGGCATATGGCAACCCTAGATGTGTATACTAGTGACGAAGACATGCAAAAAAAATAAAATTAAAATGCATCACATTCGGGGAAATTGCCTTACAGAAATGCTTGTCTTAGGCAAAACTGCATACAATTGTGTGTCAGTTAGTAGAAATGTCCACTAAACTGCTACTGAACTTCCATGAAGTTACCGTATTGGCCTGAATATAAGCCTCAATTTCCCCCTCAAATTCCGACCGTGGAAAGTTAAAGTGCAGCTTAAATTCGTGACCTTACAAAAATGGGCTTTTATGAGATCACTGCTGAAACAGATATACAGTAAAACGGAACAAACAAACAAAAAATGATTTATTGCCAATTTGCAAGCTTAAGACACTTGCCATTTATGGGTGTGAGTGCCTGCGGAACCGTAGCAATTGAATAGCGATTTGCGATTTTGGCGATTGTACGGTAACTTTTGCGGGCTTGGGAGATCAAAGGCTTAAATTGGCTCCGAGTTACAATTCTACCGACTGCAGCGATTTTCAGCCTGTAACCCAATTTTAAGGGAGCGGCTTATATTTGGGTATTGTCTCTCCACCCCCCCCCCTTTGAAATTTAAAGGTGCGGCTTATTTGCGGGTGCGGCTTATATTCAGGGCAATACGGTAAGTGGGTGGTGGTAGGAGCAATTGTTGCTTATTTGCCTGCTTCTTCCCTCTTGCAGACAGTGAGGTCTGCACCCAGAGTTAGAAGGAAAGGGAGTCGGGCTATGGGGAGAGGGAGGGAGCTGTGCTCAAGGGCTCCTGGAAACTACAACCGCTTGGGGTTTTCCAGGAATGAATGACTTGGAAGCAGCACCCCAGACAGCAAGCGGATCAGTTAAGGACTGCAAAGCCTCAGATCCGAATCTTTCTGAGCCATGAAGCTCTCTGGCTGATCCTGAGCCGCGTGAGACAAAAGCATAATTGATGCATATGAAAATAGACTTCTGTGGGGGAAGGATTTCCATGGATTTCGCTTTCCACCATCACCTTTGCATAGGTACTTTGCGCATTGGGGCAACACCTCTCCATTTAACCTTTTGCACATGGCTGGAATTCGTCTCAGTGCTTTGTAAGTGTATTTACACGCATGCACACAAGATATGTGGGCGACAGGTAACAAAAGCCAGAGAGACAGACTGCTTAGGAAGGCTGGAGGAAAAATTCAGGTTTTTTTCGATGCCAGCCTCAGATAGTAAGGTTTGCCAGCCATGTACAGAATTATTACAATACTTTACTCTGCAGTGTTTCATATCGTAAGGGCATAGAAAACTGCTTTAGATCACTGGTCCGTCCAGCTCAGCGTTGTTTCAAGAAAAAGCCACTACTCAGAAGTAAGTCCCATTCAGTTTAACAAGCCTTACTCCCAGGTAGAACTGGAAGGATCTATCCGTTTCAGTTCTCTCAGTTTCTCATTTTTCAAATCTTCATTTCGGGTTCTCCACATATTTGCAGAAATTTTCCATGGGGAAAATTCCTTAGCGTTTCAGCGCAGAATTCCTTAGCGTTTCAGCGCAGAAGTCCTTAGCGTTCCAGCGCAGAATTCTGCTAATGAACATACGCAGTTTAGACTGATGTACACATTTTCAGAAGCAATTTTTCCTGAATAGAATGTGTTGCTGTATCTAATATCCTCTTTCTAATGCACACTATCATATGCGTTTTTGTAAACGTTTGGCTGGAAAACTGCACCGCAAAATTCAGACAAATGTACATTTCAAAGATGAGCTGCGTTCCGGTTCTTGTATTGTTTCAGAAAGCGTAGATCTGCAAGATCTGGCTTTAAATGTGTAGTGACTCAAATTGCTCCTCCATCCCCTGCCCCCCCCAGCAAGTAAACATAGGATCAGAACCTTAGAACGGCTGCTCCTCAAACAGCCCTAAACTACCAATGCACTGGGCACCTGCATCCCACCCAGATGACTCTCTCTGCATGGCAGACAGGCAGCGGGAGTGAAGGAGGAGGCACAAACCACAGGGAAGCATCTGCAAGACTAGGCATGTGCTTTGAAGAGCAAACTCAAAGGGATAAAGCAGGCCAGTGTGTGCCACGTGCAAGATAGGAGAAGAGAACCGAGCCAAGAGCTTCCAATTCACATGCCCCAAGGGGCTGGGTGTTGGAAATTCAGCACATGCCCCTTCATATAGAACCATAGAGTTGGAACCCTAATCATAGAGTGGGGACCCTGAGGATCATTTTTGTCCAACCCCCCGGAATGCAGGAATATGCAGCTGTCCCATACGGGGATCGAACCTGCAACCTTGGCCTTAATGGCACCACGCTCTAACCAACTGAGCTATCCTCCTTGCATTATTCCATGGCAGCCTGCTTTTGACCCGCTAGGCTGATATCTCTCTTGTATTTATTTTTTTATTGGCTCTTAACGGTGGCTGTTTTTAAGTTTTCTTCGTGATTTTAATGGGATGATTGATTGATTGATGTATGGTGGTGGGGAAGAATGAGTCGGTTTTCTTTTGCATCATTGCAAATCAAGGTTGGGGGGGCGTTAATTTAAAAAAAGTGAAATTTATACTTTTTAGCTCATTTTCATTTTTAATTATTTTGCTGCCTGATCTTTAGAGAATGCTTGGATCTAGTCCTTTTTACTATGGATTTTCCCTGCGTTTTTTGCAGCTGATTTTTTTAAGTGGCAATGTTTCTTTTTTGATGCCGGCGAGGATGCTCTATTGAGTTACGTTTCACTGAACGTAGAAATTCCCTCCTTTTCGTTTTGGTGTTTGCTGTTCACTTAAGATGCTTTAACCTGTGTTGTAAACCGCTTAAGATTTTTGTGTAGCTACGAGCGGCAAATAAATAAATAAATAAATAAATAAATAAATAAATTATTATTTTAAATATTTTTTTTATAACTACCCATTTCAGGTGTCTCCCCACAACTCCTCACATTGAGAAGTGTGGCCCCAGACATAGGAAGCAATCCCATGCACACAAGAAGCTTGGCATAAAACAAGACGGTGTAAATTAAACTGCCCTAAAGGTACACCAGAGCCAAATCCCATTCAGCCATGGAACCGCTGCAGCTGCTCTGCCTAAGCCTGGCAGAGGGGGAAAGGTAAAGGTACCCCTGACCATTAGGTCCAGTCGCGGACGACTCTGGGATTGTGGCGCTCATCTCGCTCTATAGGCCGAGGGAGCCGGCGTTTGTCCAGACAGCTTCCGGGTCATGTGGCCAGCATGACTAAGCCGCTTCTGGCGAACCAGAGCAGCGGTTTACCTTCCGCCAGAGCGGTACCTATTTATCTACTTGCACTCTGACGTGCTTTCGAACTGCTAGGTGGGCAGGAGCAGGGACTGAGCAACGGGAGCTCACCCCAACGCAGGGATTCGAACTGCCGACCTTATGATCGGCAAGCCCTAGGCTCTGTGGTTTACACCACAGCGCCACCCGTGTCCCGGCAGAGGGGAAACCTGCCTTTAAAATAGGTTGCCAATCATGTGAATGAGCAGAACAAGCTGAGGATTCTGCCTAAGGGTCTCCCCACCCCATCCCGGTGCTGGCCCAACTATGCCCCCAGAATGTCCATTTTGGGTGTCTTGCACTGGCCTCAGCTCAGCCAGACGGGTGGGGTATAAATAGAAACATTATTATTATTATTATTATTATTATTATTATTATTATTATTATTTTATGCTGGTGTATATTTGGCTAAGCACTTAACACCAGCAGAGCCAGAGATCATCTATGCATCCTAAACTGCCCATGTTGACAGATCTTGCCCCCATCAACAATGCCACCAGATTCCTGGTGGAGCACATACATTTTTAACCAGCTGGTATCGACTGGGGTGTTTCAATGATGATTTCTGCCTGTCTGGGTAGGCTTGCCTAGGAAAAAAAAAACATTTTAAGCAGGTGCTGAAAAGAGCAGCGATGGTGGCTGGCTGATGTCAAGAGGCAGGGAGTTCCAATGTGTAAGTAGTGCCACACTAAAATATGGATTTATTTAGATGGGTACCACCACCAACAACAAGTTCAGAATCAGTATTATGTGGTACCTGTAACACTGCCAATTCTGCAGACTGAAGCGGTCATATGGGCCTATATGGGGTAAAGCGATCTCACAAGGAAACTGGTCCCAAGCTGTTATAGGCTTTAAGGAGTGTCTCCACCCCCATCGTTCAGCCTGAGGTCCAGTGCCGAGGGCCTTCTGGCAGTTCCCTCACTGCAAGAGGGAAGTGAGGTTACAGGGAACCAGGCAGAGGGCCTTCTCGGTAGTGGCGCCCGCCCTGTGGAACGCCCTCCCATCAGATGTCAAGGAAATAAACAACTATCTGACTTTTAGAAGACATCTGAAGGCAGCCCTGTTTAGGGAAGTTTTTAATGTTTGATGTTTTATTGTGTTTTTAATATTCTGTTGGGAGCCGCCCAGAGTGGCTGGGGAAACCCAGCCAGATGGGTGGGGTATTAATAATAATAATAATAATAATAATAATAATTTGCTGTTGTAACACCTTTAATTGGGTCCAATTGCAAATGGGCAACCAGGGCAGTTCTCTGAGCAGAGGTACTGTTGCGTTTGCGCAAATTTATGTAGGGGGAAAAATGGCATATAAATGGAAATAATAGCATAAAATATTATAGAGATTTTTAAAATTTTAAAAATCAAGTTTGGGTTTTTTTTTGTTTTTTACTTAAAGAAATACTGAGTGGGATATAAATTTCTTAGAAGAAGTAAAATCATTCCAGCAACCATTTGATGCCATTTTTTTAATAGTATGACATACATACTAAATATTCAGTACTGCATCCTTTCTGGGTAAGGTTTCGAAAGGCTTCTCGTGAACCAACAGAGTGGCCTTCATGTTGCATTGGTTGGGTTGGCACCTGTTATCTGCTGCCACTGCCATAAGAATTAAGCCTCATCCAGGGAGATGCACAGTGAGTGCTAAGGGAGCCTCGCTATCACATGCATATCCCACACAAGACTCCACTGCTCTGAATTAAGCAGGTTTGGGACAGTAAGGATTTGTCCCTAAGTAAGTTCTGATTTGCCCTTTTTATTCTGCTCAGAGGTATGTTGCAGTTGTTGTTCAGTCGTGTCCGACTCTTCGTGACCCCATGGACCAGAGCACGCCAGGCACGCCTATCTTTCACTGCCTCCCGCAGTTTGGCCAAACTCATGCTAGTCGCTTCGAGAACACTGTCCAACCATCTCATCCTCTGTCGTCCCCTTCTCCTTGTGCCCTCCATCTTTCCCAACATCAGGGTCTTTTCTAGGGAGTCTTCTCTTCTCATGAGGTGGCCAAATTACTGGAGCCTCAACTTCAGGATCTGTCCTTCCAGTGAGCACTCACTATTCCCCAGTAAGGTATCTCGACGTGCTGTCGGTGTTCGAAATTAGCCAGGCGCCAGGCGCATTTCGCACCTGGGTTTTGACCACTTGCGACCAAGCGAAGATGCCTGGGTGCCAGGATGGCGCCTGACATTTTTTTTTATAAAAAAAATCATTTATTTATTTAATTTCTATACACCGCCCTATGCCCGAAGGTCTCAGGGCGATCCACATAAAATATCATCTTCACCATCTGAAGGGGCATGCCTGGGGATCACTGAATCTGGACCGTTTTCGCACACTCATGCCCCCATCCTGTAGAATTCTGTCAGTTATATATTATCTGCAGAATCAGAATGAATTTTTGGAATCAAAATGCTTTTTTTTCCTGTGCAGCCCAAGCAGCAGCAGTCATCGTTAGGATAAAGAGTTTGGAACAGGTATCCATGTGCACTGTCGCTAGATAAGGTGACTTTTCTTCCCTAAGTTCTCAGAGCTCTTAACCTAGCTCAAGGTGGCCATCTGAACTAGCCAGATGTTTAACTGAGAATCCATCACAGTCATCCATCATTTGCAAAAAAAAAAAAAAAAAAAAGACTTTAGAGACGTCTTACCCCCAAACTAGACATTTCTGTTCTGGCAACTGTAACCTTGATTTAAGAAGCTATTTGGAGCCTTGCTCATATATCTGAGTTTCTAATGCTGCAGTTTCTGATTAGGTTGCAAATGTGCCGCTGGATAGACTTGAATATACCTCGAATGTGGGAGTTGCCAATCTTTCTGGGTCTGTGGACATATCTGCAAACCACAACCAAGCACACTCTGCAACCCCATTATATTGGCTACAATGGAATGCTTCTTACAAGCCTAAATTGTGTGGAAGAAACCCTTCGGACAACCAGGTAAAACCTTCACGGGCACCCACAGGCAGCACGTTGGCAACCGCCGGTCTTGTGTTACCGGTGGCCACCAATATTCAGTGACCCTGAATATATTTTCCATCAGCAAACAGCATTAACCATCACATTTGCAGCCGCTTCCCTGGTTTCAATCAACATCTCACTTTGGAAGGAAAGGGCCAATTGATGTTGGACACACCAGGCCATATGTGGTACAATCCCAACACAATAGGGCATAAATTGCTCTCAAACACACACACACAAACAGGCATCAAGTTCAGGAACAGATGAATTCCAGCTAAATCCAAAAAGCTGACAAGCTGAATGGCACAAACAGATGTGAATTGCAGCACGCTTTGGGCGGCGGGGAATGCAAGTAACTTCTCCATTAGTTCCCAGACTCTTATTATAAGAGTCCCTTTTGCTAACCAGAGACCACAAAAATATGCTAGATCTCCATCCCCAAAGAGAAGGAACCAAGAATATGACATTTAATTAAAAGCAGATTGGGCAACTGCCAAACTTCATTGGCGGCAAGGAGGGGGAATGAACGCAGAACTGGGGGCTTTGCCAACCTGTTGTTCTAGGCAAAAATGGGCAGAAAGAAAAGAGTGTGCCTCTCAGTATAACACCCTAGATAGGTCTACTCAGAAGTAAGTCCCACAGAGTTCAGATGGGGCTTCCTGAGGGGGCAAGAGCTGTGAACAAAATGGGATGTCAGCTTAAATATCGGACAGCTCTCTAAATCTCAGATCCCTGCTGGCAGGACAGTTCTGTGTGATTCGAATGCCTGCTACCCTCTTAACTACTGCAGCAGATTTTATGCCTCCAGACTGAACCTCAAGTTCAGAAAAAGAGGGGGGGGGGCTCCAGAGGAAAGGGCGCCTCTCACAATACAAAACACTGCACACTCCCCGACCCAAGGCTTTTTTTCACTTACAGGTATCGTTGCTGGTCCATTTGATGGTGCAGAGCCACGGAGAGTCCGAAGTAGCTGTCCGGGGTCTTGCCTTTCTTGAGGACCAAAAATTTCGTGTCCAGGTTGAAAGCCGCGCATCTCGGGGCGCAGAGGGAAATCCACAGGGCGCATCCCAGCAGGAGCGATTTCTGCCTCCCAAGCTGGCTCTTGCGTCCTGCGGGTCTGCAAAGGTGGAACTGGCTAGCGCCCATGTCGTGTTTCGCCAATTTCTTTCCTCTTCTTTTTGCTTCCCAGGAGTCTGCTGCGCCCTTCTGCAAAGGAGTTTGCGGGTGGCTTGCTCGTTTTGCTGGGGTGGGGTGGGAAACCCGGCTTGCTGTTGTTGTTGCTTTCAGTTCCTGGAGTTTTGCCCTCCTCCCCTCTCCAACCTCCTTTGTGAATGTTGCAGATTGTAGCAGCAGCCTCCCTGCTTAGAGATCGGGGATTCCTTCCTCTCCACCCGGTTCTTCTCTACGCGCAAAAGGCTCGGATGGAGCCGGTTATGTGCCTGGTATCGCGCAAGCGAGGCGCGCGCGTGCTTGCTTGGTTACCTCCCTCCCCACCTTGCACAGAGTCTGAGCAGCCGCTCTGGCTACACTTTTCTTCCGGGGGAAAAAGAAACAGTCAGAGCGAGCAGGAGTGACAAGCACTTGGTTCTTAAAGGGGCCCCGGACAGGTTGGACACCTGCCCAGCGCGCAAACAAAGACGAGGCAGATAAAAGGCCGGCGGACTGATTTCATTCTTTTCTTTTTCTTTTTTTTATATAAAAAACTACCTTAAAGGTACAAAGACCCAGATTTGCCTGGAAGCCTCCAGGCGCACGCTTTCCCCTCGAAGCGCATCTCTTCGAGATCACAGGTGTGTTGGGGCGCGCTGCGTTTAGTCAGCGGGCAAGGGGATGCACTCTGCACGCGCTCAGGGGCCCTTGTGTTTATTATGACGCCGCGCAAGAAATAACGAGAGCCTGTTCTGGCGCACTTTCCGGGTTTCCTGGGTAAACCGCTGGGCTTATCTACAGGAAGCAGAAGTTTGCCTGACTCAGAACCATCACTGGATCAAAATATTTTACCAGATGCCCCTTTCATTTCCCTCAGTTAGCGCTGGGAAAGCCCTACAATTGGTGCTGTGGGGTTTGTCCGTTCTGTTATTGCATTGCTATCCTGTTCTTTGGCCAAGATGCTCATCTCACTCTCTGCCTGTCCCAAGTCCACTGTCACAACAACCCTATAGGGTAGGAGGCAATAAAGTGGTCCCAAATCACCCCAGTGAGCTTTGTTGCAAAGCAGAGCTTGGTAGCTGTCTCTCCCTGGTCTAAGTTCAACATCCTAGCCACTCCACCTCACTTGCTCTCTAGTTTTAAGGTTCCGGGACTGATCCCTGCCGAGTGAGCCCTCCCTGAGTCAAGTAAAAGGCACTGAAATTACATACAACTTAAAGGGAGAAAGGCCGGTTCCTCTCTCAGGTTCACAGCTTTCAAATGTGGCAAGCAGACATCTACAACATAGCTCAGCTGGTTTGAGCATGGTGCTGATAATGCAGCCAAGATTACAGGTTCGATCCCTGTATGGGACAGCTGCATATTCCTGCATTGAGATGATTCTCAGAGTGCCTTCCAATTCTACAAATCTGTGATTCTAACCTGTGGATTTAAAAATCTCTCTCTCTCTCTCTCTCTCTCTCTCTGTGTGTGTGTGTGTGTGTGTGTGTGTATATATCTATATATATATCTAGCTATGCTGTTTGGTCCTCCCTAAGATGGCTTTCCACTTCAGATGTTTGCATTTCAAAGTGCTCTCTGTGTGCGCACATGTATCCTTCCAAATTCATAGATTTCATAGTTTCAAAACCACACCCCTTAGCCGATTTATCATTATGACATATAAGTTACTTCCAGGTGACCTTCTAATTGAGCATTTGTTCTGGTTTATTTGCATAAAATCAGCAAGTAGGTTCAAAGATGTTTTGTGTTAACTAAGCATTCATACTGGTTTGTTTGCACCAAGTTTGTGGGAAGGTTAGACAACATTGGCTGTCATTTTTTTAATTGAGCTTTCATTCTGATTTGTGAAGTTACATTTATAATCTGCTGCTTTTATTGTGTATTCATTCAATTGTTTTGTTTTTTTTAAAAAAATTATGTGTAAATCTTGTACAAATAAACAATTCAACATTTCAAATTTAGCAATCAATCATTCCACCTACGACTTCCCCTCCATCCCTCCATGTTTCCCTCAAAATTTCAATTTATGCTGCATATTATTGTTACTCTGTACCTTCACCTTATCTCACATAAAAAACAAAAAGTTCACCCCCCCACTGCTGTTCTTACTCAAATCCTATTTGCATCCTAACATTTTTACACTGAGCTTTTAAGCATTCTCCAAACACATTCCCATCTTCTTTAAGACCAATCTCTTTCTGATCTCTAATTTTGCACGTCAAACTTGCCTGTTCTACATATTCTATCAATTTCAGCTGCCATTCTTCTTCAGTAGGGAGCACCGCATCATGCCATTTTTGTGCGTATAATATTCGTGCTGCCGTGGTTGCGTAAAGAAATAGATTTATCTGGGTTCGGGGGAATATATGCTCCAGTTATCTTCTAGTTTTAGGGGGATAGTTGCCTTAAATATCTTTTTTTAAAAAAATATTTTTATTAAAGATTTTCTTGATTTACAGAGGTAATGCACTTTTTCAACTCATTATAAATCATCTCCCAAAAGTCCATAGCTCCTTTCACGTCCACCACATATGGTAAAATGTGCTTTCTGCTTCTTTACATTTCCAACACTCAGCTGTTGGGGTTTTAACATCTCCACTGTAAGCAGCCTTGCGAGGGCTTGCGCTGAAAAGCAAGACAGAAATATGTTAAATAAATAGGTGCATGTGCTTTCCATCTAAGCTCTGGTGACCCATGAACTGGTTACATTCGGAACAGACAATTGTAGTGCTCTCTGTGTTTCGAACTGTGGTCAGCGCTGATGCCAATAGGAGCAAGGCAGTCAGCGACACGTATCACATGTCCACATATTGGCAAATACAGACAGCAAATATTTGAGCAACCGGGGAATATCTGGAGAACAATCAACTTTGAAATTCACACCAGAGAACTTTGGGGGAGGGGAGAGAATTTGCTTCAGCTTCCGGTTGTGCCTGTGTGCCAGGCCACACTTCTTTGGGTGGCCAGAAAATGGACTTTCAGCTCTTAACCACAAGTTGTTCCCAGGAAATTTGCTTGCGTATCATTGCAAGCGCTTCTGTTTGAGGAATGGAATGCATTAATTGCTGTTGGATGTTTTCGGCCTGATAATCTTGGGATTCCAAGTAGAGAAAAGAGGAAATGGAGGCAGGGGGAAATGTGGAGTCTTCCAGAGGTTTGGTGCAGAATCCTTGATTTTCCTCATTTAGCAATGGAGGAATCGCGAACAGGGCATCAATCAAGATGAGCTTGATTTCTCACCCAAACTCAGATTCGACCAGGCAGCTTTGCTCTCCCCTCCCGGTGAGTTCAGATGTTTCAGATCGCATCTTTCTCCCCTTCTGATGCATAGCCTTTTCGTAGATACCCTCTCACTTCTTGGTCCCTAAAAGGAGAAGTCCTCCCTTCAAAACAGGGGTGGCTAACTTGTGCCCATTCAGGTATTTTTAGACTCCCAACTCCCCTCAGTCCCAGGCATCATGGCCATTGGCCAGGGGTCATGGGAAATGAAACTCTGTGCCTTCATCACCATGTATGGGAACATACCTCAAGCAAGGCGATCTTCACGTTCTAAGTCAGGGGTCAGCAAGGTTTATCTTGCCTGGGCCGGATCGGTCCCACGGAGATCCCTCTGTGGGCTGGATGGTGCGCAAGCATGAGCCTGTGATTTTCAGCATCTGCACACGCGCAGACGCAATTTCCGGCGCCACGGAAGCGAGTTCCCGCGCTGCGCTGGTTTAGTGCAGCGCACAATTGGACATCTCGGTTTGGGGGCAGCTCGTGGGCTGGTCAAACGGCCTCCGTGGGCCGCTTCCAGCCCATGGGCCTTAGGTTGCTGACCCCTGTTCTAAGTTCTAATAAGAGACCAAAGGCCTTTCTTAGGGGTAGCCAACATCATGAGTTACAGATGTTTTGGACCACAGCTCCCATTATCCTTGCCCATTGACTGTTCTGCCTAGGGCTGGTGGGAGTTGTAGTCCCCAACATCTGGAAGGCTCCACCCTGGCCACCCGTTTTCAGGCTCTCACAAACCACCTTGGGTTTTACTAGAATGCCAAGATCTACCCACCAGAACCACGTGCAAAAGATATGCACTTAGTATTAAAGAATCTTCTTCTTCTTCTTCTTCTTCTTCTTCCTCTTCTTCTTCTTCTTCTTCTTCCTCAATCACTCATAGCTGAGTAAGATTGTCTTCCATAGGCACTGTTTTTAAAAAACGAGTCCATAAGTGACTGGCCAATTCTGTGTCCACACCTCCTTCCACAGTGGGGACATTGGTTTCTGGGTGGGAGTTGATCACGGTGAGGGTTTGCCAAGTACGCCTTCCTCTTAACACATTTCTCCATCTCGTCCTGAGTTCAAGCATCTTCAAAGCCCATGACCCCTTTGGTAAAGGCTGTTCTCCAACTGGAGCGCTCGCAGGCCAGTGTTTCCCAGCTGTCAGTGTTATTAAAGAATATGGGGAGGGGGTGGCTAGCATTGCCACAGTATCAGCTTCTGCCTCTGATTCTGGACTTCTCTGTGCCACAGACTCCCCCTGCTCACTAGACCCTGTTACCTTCTCAGCTTCCAACTCCTCCTCTTCTCAATTTTCTCCTTTGGTCCACTCGTCGTCATCCTACCACGTCTCCCCGGGCTCTGAGCCTTCTTTCCTTGGTGGATCCCCTAGATGGAACCTCCCGTCATTCCTCTGTGTCCAACCAGGTGAGGAGTGTCTTCTGCCCATTCCATTTGTTCAGCTTTTAAAATATATATATATATTTCCCCCTATACCTTGGGGTAACCCATTGCGTGACTTTGATGTGCGATCTGCATGCACGATCTACCCCTGTCACGCTATGATCTGTAACTCAATATTCATTCATGCCATAGAAACTGTACGTGAAACTCATTTCAGCTGTTGAGAAGATCGTTGAGTGGATTAGTTCATGACAGGTGCACCCCACATGCCAAAGTGCCCTGGGGGGTTTGCCTGCCCATAAATCTGTTACAGTGTATACAACCTTTCAATGGAAAGAAAGCACTACGGTTCCCAAATTTTGCAATGCTTAGCTCATCTAACACTGAGCTGGCTTGTCATGGGAAATGAAGCAGCAGAGAGTCATTGCTGGTCCAACTAGGGATGTAAGAACATAGGAAAAGGCTGCTGGATCAGGCTCGTGGCCCATCTAATCCAGCACCCCTGATCTCACAATGGCTGACCAGATGCCTGTTTTAAACTTTTTTGGGGGTATTAATATTTATTTGAAAAGGTTTCCATTTTAAAGAAATAAAGCGATGCAAAGAAAAGGACAAAAAGGAAAGAAGACACAAAAATGTGTAGAAGGAAACAATGTGTGCTAAAAGTACCCTATCCCATACATACTTATATGCATTTGATATTATTAGCCTAATACTTATGTAAGGTAAAGGACCCCCTGGATGGTTAAGTCCAGTCAAACTTGGCTATGGAGTGCAGCGCTCATTTCACTTCAGGTCGAGGGAGCCGGCGTTTGTCCAGAGACAGCTTTCTGGGTCATGTGTTCAGCATGACTAAACAGCCTCTGGCGCAACAGGACACCGTTATGGAAGCCAGGGCACACAGAAATGCCGTTTACCTTCCCGCCACAGCGGTACCTATTTATCTACTTGGACTGGTATGCTTTCAAACTGCTAGGTTGGCAGAAGCTGGGACAGAGCAACGGGAGCTCACTCCACCAAGGGGATTTGAACCGCCAACCTTCCAATCAGCAAGCCCAAGTCAAGAGGCTCAGTGGTTTAGACCACAGCACCACCCACTCCCTTCAATACATATGTAAATAATATAATTAATAATATTGATATGTAAATATTAACAGCCTACTACATTTTGTATAAACTCATTCCAAATATTGTCATATTTAACCAAACAAAGTCTACGCCTATTAGCAGCCCGTTCATAACTTGCAAGTGTTATCGTATTGTCAATGCATTTATTAAAGGGTATCATATCTTCATTCTTCCAGTTCATCAATAGCAGTCTATTGGCAGTACCACAGCAAATCCATTTTCTTTGTCCCATTGTTAGCTTCCATATAATAGGTAGGGACATGGGTGGCTCTGTGGTCTAAACCACTGAGCCTCTTGGGCTTGCTGATTGGAAGGTCAGTGGTTCCAATCCCTGTGACAGAGTGAGCTCCCATTGCTCTGTCCCAGCTCCTGCCAACCTAGCAGTTCGAAAGCATGCCAGTAAATAGGTACCACTGTGGCGGGAAGGTAAACAGCATTTCCGTGTGCTCTGGTTTCTGTTATGGTGTCCTGTTGCACCAGAAGCGGTTTATTCATGCTGGCCACACGAGCCAGAAAGCTGTCTGTGGACAAACGCCTGCTCCCTTGGCCTGAAAGCAAGATGAGCACCGCAACCCCATAGTTGCCTTTGACTGGACTTCACCATCCAGGGGTCCTTTACCTTATATAATAGGTATATAGTTCAGAAGAATGTTTTCTGCTGAAAACTCCAGCTTTTTCTAAAGGTAAAGGGACCCCTAACCATTAGGTCCAGTCGTGAACGACTCTAGGGTTGCGGCGCTCATCTCGCTTTACTGGCCGAGGGAGCCGGCATACAGCTTCTGGGTCATGTGGCCAGCATGACTA
The DNA here is from genome assembly GCA_900245905.1 of Lacerta viridis. Lineage (NCBI taxonomy): Eukaryota > Metazoa > Chordata > Lepidosauria > Squamata > Lacertidae > Lacerta > Lacerta viridis. Next base: position 223,952 of record OFHU01000864.1, on the reverse strand, counting down.
AGCCGCTTCTGGTGAACCAGAGCAGCGCACGGAAACGCTGTTTACCTTCCCACCGGAGCAGTACCTATTTATCTACTTGCACTTTGACATGCTTTCGAACTGCTAGGTTGGCAGGAGCAGGGACCGAGCAACGGGAGCTCACCCCGTTGCGGGGATTCGAACCGCCGACCTTCTGATCGGCAAGCCCTAGGCTCCGTGGTTTAACCCACAGTGCCACCTGCGTCCCCCAGCTTTTTCTGGGCTGTCATAATTATACAAAAGAAGCCACAAGCAGGATTTGAAGACAAGAGCCCTCTCCCCTCCTGGGGTTTCTAGCAACTGGTGTTCAGAAGCATTGCTGCTTCCAACTGTGGAGGCAAAGCACAGCCCTCATGGTGAGTGGCCATTGAAAGCCCTCTCCTCCAAGAGCCAGTGTGGTGTAGCGGTAAAGAGTGGTAGACTCGAAATCTGGTGAACTGGGTTCGCGTCCCCGCTCCTCCACATGCAGCTGCTGGGTGACCTTGGGCTAGTCACACTTCTCTGAAGTCTCTCAGCCCCACTCACCTCACAGAGTGTTTGTTGTGGGGGAGGAAGGGAAAGGAGAATGTTAGCCGCTTTGAGACTCCTTAGGGTAGTGATAAAGCGGGATATCAAATCCAAACTTCTTCTTCTTCTTCTTCTTCTCCTCCTTCTTCTTCTTCTTCTTCTTCTTCTTCTTCTTCTTCTTCTTCTTCTTCTTCTTCTTCTTCTTCTTCTTCTTCTTCTCTCCTTCCAGAGCTTCCTGAAGCTAGGCCGCTTCTCCAATATTGCTTCTGGTTCAAGACTTACTGTGGACTTGACACCTCCCGGCACCTCCTGGTTGTGTGGAATGTGGGTGCTCTTCAAGGCAAACATTATGAATTCCTGCCTCGGGCATCAAAACGTCTGCAACGTTTAGCACTTCTAACACCCTCGTAAACATTTCCTCATGAATAATAAAATAAAGGCAAGCGAGCGCTGTTGTGCAGCGAAAGCTACATCAAGATAACATTAAGGCCACAGCATTAATTGCTTTTAGCGTCAAGGAAGACCCAAGCAGCGCTCCGCCAGGTAACTGTAAATGGATTCCCATAGATCTTCCCGGCATCAGAAAGCAGGGCGTGGTACTCGTTGCCAAAGATACTTTGGACCACACTTCTCTTTGAACTTTTTCGACCATTTTTTTTTTTTTTGCACTTGGATATAATCCCCAAGGATAAATTGCATGCACCAGGCATCACTATTGAAGGGCGCCTGGTGTCGGGAGCCTTAGTCAGCTGTAGGTCAGCAAGAATAAAATAGCGGTGCCAGCGAAGTTGACTCTTTATTCAAAGAAACCCAAACGGTGCAGGCCTGGGGGTCGCTCTTCCCAGTAGGTCTTGCCCCAATGCGGGTGTTGCAAGGACTGAGAGTCCTTGCCTTCCTACCGCTCTCTAAGGCTCCCCCCCCCAACCCCTGATCTAGCATGGTACTTGCATAATGGGCATGTCAGCTGCTCTCCAAGGTCTGAAGCAGAACCCCCACCCACAATCACCTGCTACCAGATACTTTCGAAACTGAACATGCCAGGATTTGAACCCGGGACTATCTGCATTCAGGGCCTGTGCTCTCCCACTCAGCCTTGACTTCTCGCAGAGTTCAAATAAGATGCATGGCATGTTCATTGTGTCATTGAGTTTCCTGTTCGGGTTGTTGTTGTTGTTGTTGTTGCTGCTGCTGCTGCAGGATTTAGGGCAGGAGTTGGCAAGGTTTACCCTGTCTGGGCTGGATTGGTCCCACAGAGATCCCTCCATGGGCTGGATTGCACTGGGTCGCGCGCACACGTGCGTGCGATTTCCGGCGTCTGTGAAGACGCGATTTCCAGCGCCGCGGAAGCGAGTCTCAGTGCCACGCTGTGCCGGTTTAGCACAGCGTGCCCAGACTAGCCGAAAGGGGGCCCCGGTTCTGGGGCAGCTCATGAGCTGGTTAAACAGCCTCCGTGAGCCGCTTCTGGCCCATGGGCTGCATGTTGCTGACCCCTGATTTAGGGGCTTCGAAAAGCAGCAAGAAATGTAAACCTATTCAGTTTGGCCCTACCTGGAGATGCTGGGGACTGAATACATACCCTCCAACATTTCTTCGATGAAAATAGGGACATCCTCTTCCATACCCTCCAACATTTCTCTGACGGAAACAGAGACGTCCCCCCACCCAGCATTTCTCTGATGAAAGCAGGGGCATCCTAAGGAAAAGCGGAACATTCCGGGATCAAATCAGAAACTGGGTTGGTTTCTGTAAATCCAGGACTGTCCCTGAAAAATGGGGACACTTGGAGGGCCTGTAGGGCCTGTATGCAACACAGATGCGCTACCACTGAGTTACTGGCAGTCCTTAAAAAAAAGAAAAGAAAAGAAAAGAGGACTGTTCTCTGAGAGCCCTTCAAACAGAGGACTATAAAGGAGGACACCCTATCTATTGTGCAGATCGGCATAGCCAATATGGTGCCCTCCATTATTGGACTACAACTCCCATCATCCTCTACCATTGACCATGCTGGCTAGGGCTGATGGGAGTTGTAGTCCAAAACATTCCCTGTCAGAGACTACCACTGAGACACAACTGCTTCTCTTCCTCCTGGCTCTGTGTACACAGAATGCCTTGCCCACTGTGAGCAGCCTGGGTGCACCCAGCTATATTTGGGGTGTGGCTGCAGCCTTGCCGCCTCTCTCTTTGCAGACTCACCCCTTGCCAAGCCTCAGTCTGAGGTCCGGGATGTTAGAGATTTCAGTCACCTACATACAGAAAGGAAATGCAGCTGTTATCTTCAAGCAATTAGTAGTTGGCAGAAAGCCCAGATTGCTCTCTCTCTGACCATTAGCAAGCACCTGTGATTGGTCAGTGGAGTACTTAAAGAACTCAGCTTTATCTGAGTGGGTGTGGTAGGTGTTAGCGTGTGGTGTTAGGTTGAAGAGAGAGAGAGTGAGAGACAGAGAAAGGAAAAGATTTTATGTTTTGTTTCTTTTATTTTGTAAAGTCTGTAAATAGTAACTTATGGATGCTAGTTGCTTCAATCAATAAATACTGTATATAGTTATCCAGTGAGTTGCTGAGTTCCTGCGTTGAGCTGTCTAGTCAATTTCACAACAGCCAGAAGCTTCCAGAAAGTCTGCGTCTAACTCTGCGGTGTCCAGGAATACGTTATACTCCTGACACTAAATCCCAAAGGTTATGACTGTCTTAAGAGGTTATGGGAGTTCCAGACTGTGGCTGGTGATTGGCTAAAGCTGGTGAAGCTGTGGACGCGTGGAACTGCACAAGACAGACAACAGCTGCAGCGTGTCATTGCTGGATGCTGTGGATTCCTGTGTTCTCTCTCGGAAGCTGTGAGTAGCTGGTTCCTGGGTTGTTAGGAAACATTGCTCTCAGATGGCTTCTCAACCGTTTCAGATGGCGTTTGAGCGTCTGAATGACCACAACTACTTGCTATGGTCTGAGCGTATGCAGGCTGTGTTACAGAGGGAGAAACTCTGGCAGGCAGTAAATAAGCCACCTGCAAAGCCTGATGAGGAAGAGCAGGACAGAGACCAAAGAGCAAGGGCCACCATAGTCTTGGGGCTGGAAGACTCTCAGTTACCGCATGTGAGAGGGATTAAATCGGCAAAAGGCGTGTGGAAGGCGTTGAAAGACCTTCATGTGCGTGAGACAGCAGGTTCCAAACTGTTTCTTCGCAAGGCGTTGTATAAAGCAATGTTGCAGCCTGGAGTTACAATGCAAGATCATTTGCACAGTTTGCAGATGAAATTTGCAGCGCTTCAAGAAAGAGACTGTGTATTAGACCAGCAGGAGAAAGTGTCTATAATTTTGAGCTCTCTTCCTGAAAGCTGGGACAATCTAGTCATGACATTTGAAGCGATGAAAGAAGAAGATTTGACTGTTAATTACGTAACTGGGCGTTTGCTGGAAGAATGGCAGAAGCGGGAGGACAGGTCGTTAATTTCAGAGGCTTCGGCAAGCGGTCGGCTTGTAAAGAATGCAAGCAGCGTTCCAGAAGGGAAGCAACAACAACGTCCGTGTCCGGCGTCTGGTGAAGAGTCCGCTTATGCTGTGCGTCGGTGCTATCGCTGTGGGTCAACGCGGCATCTGAGAAAATGGTGTCCAGAGGCGGCCAAGCAGCAGCAGCGTCAGGAGCAGCAGCAAAGGCAGAAGAAATTCTTCAAACACAAGAAGTCAGCGCAACTTGTGACTGCCGTGGTTAAGTGTGCTGATGAGAAACAGACTGTCTGGGTGGTAGATTCAGGAGCTTCTCGGCACATCGTAAATTCAGAGAAAGTTTTTGTTTCTAAGGGCCAAACACAAAGCAGTCAGGTAGCTTTAGCTGATGGGAGAACTTCTGAGGTACATTCAGGGGGTTCTGTATATGTCCCTTGTCTGCGTGAGTGCCTGGAGAATGTGCTGTATGTACCATCACTAAGAAGCAATTTAATGTCAGTTGATTGTTTGCTTAAAGCTGGGTTTAAAGTTCATTTTGAAAACAACAGCTGTATTATTAAAAGGAATGGTGAGATTCTTGGCATTGCTAAGCCAGAAGATGGTTTGTTTAAACTTAAAGCTGGTTCTTCAGTTGCAGCAGTGGTCAGTAATTCTCAACCTGTGTTAAGCAACAAAGCTATGCATAACAACTGTTTACATTTACTGCATAGAAAGTTAGGCCATGCTGGATGGAAAAGTGTTTTAAAAATGCCTGAGTTAGCTGATGGATGTAAGCTAGAGAGTTGCAATAAGTATTTGGACTGCAATGTATGCAAGAAAGTCAAAATTTGCAGAGTTCCATTTCCCAGAAGTGATAGAGTAAGTGACTCACCACTACAGCTTGTTCATTTGGATGTAATTGGTCCGTTTGCTGTAAGCAGGGGTGGAGCACGTTTTTCTCTAACAATTGTGGACGATGCAACGCGTTTTTCTTGGGCCTATCCCATGAAACACAAGGGAGATGTTTTTACCAAATTCAAAAGCTGGGTAGCATCAGTGGAGAGGTTTTTTTCTGTTAAAGTGAAAAGAATTCAGAGCGATCGTGGAGGTGAATTCATGTCTAATGCTTTCAGAGATTGGTTGCAGAAACGTGGTATTGGGCATCGGAAAAGCAATGTTTTTAGTCCACCGGAAAATGGTGTGGCGGAACGCAAGAATAGATCGTTGCAAGACATGATGCATTCAATGTTAGAGGATGCTGGGTTACCTATGTCTTATTGGGCTGAAAGTATGTTAACTTCGTGTTATATTCAGAATAGGCTGTTCCATCAAACAATTGGTACTACTCCTTATTTCAAATTGTTTGGAAAGAAACCTAAGATAGATCATCTACATGTTTTTGGTTCTAAAGCGTGGGTACAGATTCCAAAGCAAATGAGAAAGAAAGGGGAGCCTAAATCTAAGCAATTAATTTTTGTAGGCTACCAAGAGTTTTCAAAGGGTTACAGATTTGCTGAAGGTACTAATGGAATTGTGATATCTAGAAATGCCAAGTTTTGTGAACACGCTGGCTGGGAGAAATTGCATGCAAACACAGAGGTTTGGTTTGATTCCCAGAGGTTTAACAGTGAAAAAGAGTCTCAGAGTTCAGAAACTGTGGGGGAGAAAAGTGCTGAGTCGTTATCTCCAAAGCAAGAGGCAGATCAGTCGTCGCCTGTTCCTAAGCAACAGCAAGGGGGGCGAACGTCTGAGGGGGAAAATGAAACAGAGGAAACTTTTACTCCTAGGAGGTCAAAGCGACAAAACAAAGGAGTACCTCCGGATCGTTATTGTTCTAGCACAGGCAGTGTATGTAATGTAACGATAGAGCCTCAAAGTTTCCAGGAAGTTTTAGCATTGCCACAACAACAGGCAGATTTGTGGAGACAAGCCATGAATGAAGAAATGGCATCTCTTAATGAGCATGAGGTGTTTACACCTGTGGCAACACCTAAGGGAGTGAAGGTAATTGGGTGCAAGTGGGTGTACAAACTTAAACCTTTGGTTACAGGAGGACACAAATACAAGGCTCGCTTAGTAGCGCAAGGTTTTTCTCAAAAGCCTGGTTTAGACTTTGATGAAACCTTTGCACCTACAGCTAAAAGTGAGAGTGTCAGGTTACTGCTAGCCATAGCAGCGAAGCGAAAGCTTAAAGTCAACCATTTTGACATACAAACCGCATATTTACATGCACCTTTGAATGAAGACATTTATCTTGCTGAGCCACCCGGGTATGAGACGGGTAACGGAGTGTTAAAACTCAACAAAGCTCTTTATGGTCTTCGGCAGGCCGCGAGATCTTGGAGTAAATGTTTACATGCAGCTTTAATTTCATTCCAATTTCGACAAAGTGTAGCTGATAACTGTGTCTACGTGCGTGGGACTGGTGACAAACAAGAGTATTGCCTTGTGTATGTTGATGACTTGTTACACATGAGTAAGTCAGACAAACAAACTAAAGCATTTGCTGCACAACTATCCAAAAAGTTTAAAGTGAAAGATCTTGGTCCAATTAAGTCTTATCTAGGTCTGGAAGTGTGCTGGGCAAAGGATGGGAGTTGTTTAATCAGTCAGCAGAGCAAAATTAAACAGCTTCTGGCAACATATAACATGCAAGACTGTAAAGGATCTGCTATTCCTATGGAACTAGGATTCATTAAATCACTTCACACAGATGAAAGTCCTATGTTTGAACATCCTGAGTTATATCAGTCAGCAATTGGGAGTTTAATGTTTCTGAGTCAATGGTCAAGACCTGATATAAGTTACGCAGTGGGAATACTTAGCAGGCAGGTATCAAAGCCATCGCTTAATGCCTGGAAAGCAGTGAAATTTTTGTTAAGATATTTGAAACAAACAATTGGCCATGTGTTAAAACTTAGTTCTGCAGGAGATGAACTGTTACATTGTTATTCAGATAGTGACTGGGGAAATTTACCGGATAGAAAATCTGTTACAGGTTTGGTCATTATGTTTGGAGGAGCTTTAATTGCCTGGAAGTCAAGGAAACAGAGTATAGTGAGTGTTTCTTCGACAGAATCCGAATTTGCGTCGTTAAGTGCGTTATGTTCTGAATTGACGTATTTCAAGCAATTGTTAACAGATCTGAATGTAAACTGTGAAAAGCCAATACAAGTTTGCATTGATAATCAAGCGTGCATTGCCTTGAGTAATACTGAAAGTTTTAAGTCACGTTCAAAACATGTGTCAGTGAAATATCAAAATGTAAGATGCAGTGTACAGAACAATTTAATTTCATGTATCTATGTACCAAGTGATCAGAATGTTGCAGATGTGTTAACAAAGCCATTGAACAAAGTGAAGAACAAACAAATGTGTAAAAGTTTGGGTTTGCTTGATGAAGTGAGTTAAAAGAACTCTGTATATGCACAGGAGTTAATTGCTACGATAAACAGCTGTGAGGGGGTGTTAGAGATTTCAGTCACCTACATGCAGAAAGGAAATGCAGCTGTTATCTTCAAGCAATTAGTAGTTGGCAGAAAGCCCAGATTGCTCTCTCTCTGACCATTAGCAAGCACCTGTGATTGGTCAGTGGAGTACTTAAAGAACTCAGCTTTATCTGAGTGGGTGTGGTAGGTGTTAGCGTGTGGTGTTAGGTTGAAGAGAGAGAGAGTGAGAGACAGAGAAAGGAAAAGATTTTATGTTTTGTTTCTTTTATTTTGTAAAGTCTGTAAATAGTAACTTATGGATGCTAGTTGCTTCAATCAATAAATACTGTATATAGTTATCCAGTGAGTTGCTGAGTTCCTGCGTTGAGCTGTCTAGTCAATTTCACAACAGCCAGAAGCTTCCAGAAAGTCTGCGTCTAACTCTGCGGTGTCCAGGAATACGTTATACTCCTGACACTAAATCCCAAAGGTTATGACTGTCTTAAGACGGGATGTCAGGGTCAATCTTTGAGCCTGGCAGGCCCGAGCGAGAGGGGCGAGTCGCCAAATTCTTTCGACATTCAGGCAGGTGCAATAACAGCCCGTGTGGTTTCTGTGATGCTTCATCTCTGCCTCCCCTTCATCGGCGGGGCTCTGCAGTGCAGGTCTTGTTTGCATTAGGGCAACCAGAACAGCTTTTTAAATCCCTGCAATAAGTGTGCCTCCTTCCAAACACCAACAGAAAGCCGCACTGATCTTTGGGTGTTTCCTTCCTACTCCCCCTTCCCCATTGCAAGATCCCCTTCCTGCAGCAAGTCTTGCAGCTGTTTCTTTCTTCCCCCAGAGTTGCTGAAAAGTTTTATGTATGAGCATCAGAGCAAATATAAGTCTCCCTTGCCCAGTATTTGAAAATGATCCACACATGTTATTCTCAAAGTCTGGCTCGTTCCTTTACAGAGGATAAGCAAATCTGCCCGTTTCGGATTCTCATTTTCCCAGCGTTTTCAGTTTTTATCTGATCTCTGCATTAGTTCGCAATTTTCCTTTCAGAAAAGAAGCTTGCATGAAAATTCGCACGTGTTTCTCCTAACGTGTGTAGTTTTGTACAGCGTTTTGCCAAATACAGATGCCTTTGCAAGCAATTCTCCCTATGACTCCCTATACTTTTGTACATTTCTCCCACCGATAGACTCATTTTTGAGGGCACTTTTTCCTCTATGTACACTTTTTTTTGTACACATTTTGGGGTCGGAGTGTGGCTTCGCAAAACTTGGAAGGATGCACAAACATTGTGGGATAGCTGTGTTTGCTTATTGATTCTTTGGAAAGCTAATACAACACATAGAAAATATAACTCTTGCAACATACAAACAGATTGCTTTTAGATTGTGTATGGATAAATATATGGTTTATATGGTGCAGATATTCTCTGTCAATCAAAACAGCAGCAACAAAGGACTGTATTCAATGCTAGTCTTACTCAAGGAGCAGACCCACTGAGATTGATGGGCCTGATTAAGTTAGGTTTCTGGTGAATTCTGTTTCAGTGTATCTGAAGAAGTGTGCATGCACACGAAAGCTCATACCAAGAACAAACTTAGTTGGTCTCTAAGGTGCTACTGGAAGGAATTTTTTAATTTTGTTTAAAAACAAAATAAAAAAAAAAAATTCCTTCCAGTAGCACCTTAGAGACCAACTAAGTTTGTTCTTGGTATGAGCTTTCGTGTGCATGCACACTTCTTATTTTATTTTGCTTTGACTATGGGAGACCAACACAGCTACCTACCTGTAATTTCTGTCAGTGGCGGAGGAAGGCTCCGCGGTACCCGGGGCGTTTCCGGGAGTGCCGCTGCCGCTTCTGCAGCCCCCTTTTAAGCCAAAGAGCCCCCACCGCCCCCCTAGCAACGCCCCTGATTTCTGTGAGTCCGCTCCGAAGAGGACTTGGTCAGTTACAGCCCTAAACCTTGTACAAATCTTCCCTTCCATCCTTGTACAGAGCCTCTTGTGACCTTTCCCTTTCACCTGAATAGCAACGCCCATTGTGAAGAGAGAGGGGATTAAAATCTCTGTTAAGTGGTTTCTTTACAGAGAATGGCTAAAGGAAAAAAAGAAAGAAAGGAGTGCCTCAGAAAATCTCATCCCTCACGGAAAAAGCTTACAGCATCCTTTTGCCTTAACCCGTCAGTCACTCCTCATTCCCAACCAAGGTGTCCATGAATCCTACTTTGCATAAGAAAGGCAGTCTTCTATTTGAAGTGCTGTCCAGTTCACGCCTGGCTTAAAGTCTAGTTTGCAAGGTTCTTGAAATTGCCAGTCACCCAGCCCACAACGTACCAGTGGAGCAGGGACTTAGGTCACCTGATCACAGTTTCCCCCCCATGAGAATGAGATTGATCACATTCCTGTTAGGGTTAGCGCAGGACTGCATTTCTGTTTAAATTATAGTAACAGTTTTCTTTTCTTTTTTGGTGATATTTTTATTTTATTTTATTACATTCAATAACAATTTTTGACATTCTTAGCAATACATTCCAAATTGTTATTGTTTCCGATACTATATGTGTAAATCTCTATGTTTTCCTTATTTTCCTTATTCCTACGCCTGTGACTTCCCTCCACCACTTTACAGCTTCTTTCGTTTTTTATTTCTTATTGTATTGTGTTGCGTATATTGTTTGTATTTTCCCCCATAAAACGTCTGTTGATATCTTAGTTTAACAAAATTTAGTCAATGCATATCAATAAATTTGTTTTAGAACGATGTTTCGTCATATATTCTTCCACGCATTCCCATTCTTTCCTTAGTTTCTCATTTGACTGATGTCTGATAGCGGCTGTCATTCTAGTCAATTCTATAAATTCACCTACAGAAATTTATTTTGCCAATCCATTATTGATGGGACAATGTCCCCTTTTCAATTTTTGGCTATTAGTATTCTGGTAGCAGCTGTAGCATATAAAAACACTTTTTTCCTTGTTGTTGGGGATGTCTGTTGATACAATGACTAACAGGAACGCTTCTGGTTTTTTCCTCAAATGCTGCTTTAAACATCTTTTTCAGTTCCTCATGAACACTACTGCAGAATTTTTTCCCCCCACATCCCCACCATACGTGATGAGAATGAGATAGATCACATCCCTATTAGGGTTAGAGTAGGATTGCATTTCTGTTTAAATTATAGTAAAGGTAAAGGTAAAGGGAACCCTGACTATTAGGTCCAGTCGCGGACGACTCTGGGGTTGTGGCGCTCATCTCGTGTTACTGGCCGAGGGAGCCGGCGTACAGCTTCCGGGTCATGTGGCCAGCATGACTAAGCTGCTTCTGGTGAACCAGAGCAGCGCACAGAAACGCCATTTACCTTCCCGCTGGAGCGGTACCTATTTATCTACTTGCACTTTGATGTGCTTTCGAACTGCTAGGTGGGCAGGAGCTGGGACTGAACAATGGGAGCTCACCCCGTTGTGGGGATTCGAACCACCGACCTTCCGATTGCCAAGCCCTAATCTCAGTGGTTTAGACTACAGCGCCACCCGCGTCCCTAGAGTCCTTTTAGTTGGGGATAAAAGAGCCCTAGGCTCTGTGATTTAACCCACAACCCTTCTTAAATTATAGTAGCGATTTTCAAACGCGCACCTCTAAATAATAAATTCGCATGTGCCAATTTTATGCAGAATCTGTCTCTCCTGTCCTCTTTCTTTGCTGATGCATCATTCTATTTCATCTACTCTGCAAGAAACTTTGAGGGATGAACCATCAGCTCACCTGGACTAGGGTGGAGTGAGGTGGGGCAGGGTATCGGTGGCAAGTTGGGACTTCATGGGCACACTGGCAGGGCCAGTCCAGCATCCCTCCCAATGCACCTGGTGAACCTTGACTGTCCTACCTGCCCAGGTACGCTGCTGTGACACCAGTGCTGGGAGGGCATTGAATGCACGGGTTTCTGCTTTCCTTGCTTTGCATCTCTGCTTCAATTATTTCAGGTGGGGGGGGGACTCCAGTGGTGGAGGGTCTGGTGCTTTGCATGCAGAAGAATGAAGGTTCAATGTACCCAACATCTCCAGGCAGGGCTGGGAGAGAATTCCTGTCCGAAACCCCCGGAAAGCTGATGCTAGTCAATGTAGACGAGATGGATCAAAATGGAGCAATGAGGTTTGTAGGAAGTTGGGGCCAAATTTCATGCTAATTAGTACTGCTAATAGGTATTTCCACTCTAAGCAATCAAAAGCTTTGAGGATGTCTAGAGACGCTCACCATGGTCCCCTTCACCTCTTTCCCCCCTTTTCTTCCTAATGTAAGACTAATGTCTCAACAGATGAAACTGATCTGTAGAAAATGTAACTTGGAAAAAAGAGACATTGCCCATACTTTTGTAAACCAAGAAATCTTTAATAAATAATACGCTTTTTTTAAAAAATGGAGCAATGGGTCTGAATCATAGAATCGTAGAGTTGGAAGGGACCCCAACGGTCATCTAGTCCAACCCCCTGCAATGTAGGAATCTCATCATTCACTATAAGGCAATTTCTTATGTTCCTCCTGTATGCTGCTTAGGGATTCTGAAAAGCCAAGTGATTTATTTATTTATTATTACATATAATGTGCAACAATTATGCAGTTGCCCCCCAATGAAAACGAAAAATAAAACAACAACAAACACTGTCCAAAATCGGCTTGCCAAGAGACAGTAGGGCTGCCGTACATCCAGATTTTCCAGGACATTACTGGGACTTCAAAAGCAGAATTGATATCCAGGGGGGAATTTCTGAAAGGCAATGCTTTACCTCTCGAAAAAATCATGATTTTTGGGGGGTGTCCTGGCAGTGGCGGAGTAAGGCTCCGCGGTACCCGGGGCGGCAAAGGAAACGCCCCGGGGGCGGGGCGTCGTGACATCACATTGTGACGTCATGACGCTCCGCCCCCAGGGCGGTTCCGGGGGTGCCGGCGCCGCTTCTGCAGCCTTCTTTTAAGCCGAAGAGCTCGCTTTTAAGCTCTCCGGCTCAAAAGGAGGCTGTAGAAGCGGCGATCCGATGCGCTGCCGCTCCCAGGGTGACGGAGGGAGCGGCAGCGCGTGGGAATGGTGGGAGGGGCTGCCTCTTGCCCCCACCCGCCGCTTCTCGCCCCTGTCGCCCGGGGGCGTACCGCCCCCACCGCACCCCCCTAGCGACGCCCCTGTGTCCTGGTTTTTACTTTTTGAAATTTGGCAGCCCTAAGGCTTTAATGCAGCACTGTCTCAGACCCCCAGAAACGGAGCCCAGAGAAGTGTGCCTTGACCTCCCCCCTCCCCCCCCCAGTTGCTGGAGGGATACGGGAAGCAAAGGGACGGCATCTCAGGAATTTCGTAGGTGCAAATACAGCCCAGCCCAAACTGGAGGAGGCCCAATACTGCCCTGAGGGCCCTTGAAGGCTGCCAGGAGCTTCCTTATCTACAATTAGCTCTCTAAATATTTGCCTGGCTCAATGGGTGTGTTAAGGGTAAAACGGCTGGGCCAGACCTTCGCAGGCGTTCCGCAAGCTTTCAAAAGGAACTGGAAGGTAAGAAGAGAAGAAACAAATAGGATGAAAAGAAAAAGAAAAATCAAATTAAGAAATCCCTTCATCTGGGACTAGGATGGCCACTATTCAGAGCACTTGTAGGGGCGGTGGAGGGAGCTGGCATGGCAGAGAAGATCCCACCGCAAAGCACATGTCTCCTGCATAGAACAGGGGTGGGGAATCTGAAGGCCGCATTCCTTTCTCAGCAACCTCCCAGGGGCCACATGCTAGAAGTTGGCAGGGCCAGAAGTCAAAGCAAGGTGAGAAATGAATGTTAACTTTACCTTCATATCTGTACACACAACCTCACATGCCTCTCCATCTTCCTCCATCCAAGCGAGCAAGAAGCATCATCAGAATTGAGGGGCCTACAGATCACAAAAATTAAGGTGAGTCCTAAATATATGTGCCATGACTTTGTGTGTTCCTCTGTGGGTCACCCTAACCAAGATGGACTGAAGGAAGAAAGAGCTGGGCTGTAAGGACTCTGAAAACAACTTTGGGGTATGTTGGCTGTTCTCTGTGAAGATCCAACAGTAGATTTGGGGTGCCTGCTGGGGTATTAAATGCTGTTCTCCCACCTACGCTCAACCTATAAATTTGGAAATAAACATAAATACATTGGTATCTTGGTTCTCAAACTTAATCCGTTCCAGGAGTCCCTTCCAAAACCAAAGCGTTCCAAAACCAAGACCCGCTTTCCCATAGAAAGTAATGCAAAACGGATTAATCCGTTCCAGACTTTTAAAAACAACCCCTAAAACAGCAATTTAACATGAATTTTACTATCTAACGAGACCATTGATCCATAAAATGAAAGCAATAAACAATGTACTGCAGTCACACAATCAATCAATCAGTAGCTGAACTGGGTTCCACACAGTCACAAAAAACAAACAAAAAAGAGCTGCAAAAACAAAACGCAAAATAAATAGCGAAAACAGACAGACCTCAGCGTAACACTCAAATCGGAAGCATAACACTCAAATCGGAGCACGTTTCGGCTTCCAAAAAAAGTTCGTAAACCAGAACACTTACTTCCGGGTTTGCGTTCCAGGTTTTTTGAGTACCAAGGCATTTGAAAACCAAGATACCACTGTATTACATACTGGCATAAGTCTCCATGCAACCTCCAGAGTGGAACATCTAACATTATTTATACAGTGGTACCTTGGTTTTTGAGCATCTCGGAAGCTGAGCGTTTTGGTTTCTGAACGCCGAAAAACCGGAAGTAATTGCTTCCATTTTTGAATGCTTTTCAGAAGTCGTACGGCTTCCGCTGAGTTTTTTTTTTCTTCTTTCAATTTTCGCCATTGAAATTGCAGGCTCAGTTTTCAAATGTTTCGGAAGTCGAACGGTCTTCCGGAATGGATTACGTTTGAAAACCAAGGTACCACTGTACCAGTTTAATTTATCATGGCTTCATCCAAAGACCCCTGGGAACTGCATCTTGAGGTCAGTCACTGAAAATTCTCCACTGGAGAACTTTGTTGTTGCTGCTGCAAAATTCACTCCCTATTATAGCACACACTCTCCCCGAATAATATTGGGAGCTGTCATTTGTTAAGGGTGCTGAGAGTTGTTAGAAGGCAACCCCAGTGTGGTGTAGTGGTTAAGAGTGGTAGACTCGTAATCTGGGGAACCGGGTTCGCGTCTCCGCTCCTCCACATGCAGCTGCTGGGTGACCTTGGGCTAGTCACACTTCTCTGAAGTCTCTCAGCCCCACTCACCTCACAGAGTGTTTGTTGTGGGGGAGGAAGGGAAAGGAGAATGTTAGCCGCTTTGAGACTCCTTCGGGTAGTGAAAAGCGGGATATCAAATCCAAACTCTTCTTCTTCTTCCCTCACAAAATTCACCAGGAAGAGGGACTTATGCTTAAATCACTATGGCCGTCACACTTATAAGTGTTATAACAGTGTTTTAAACTTATGGTGCAGAGGTGCCCTCTGGTCTATACCTTAAAAAAAAAAAATCCCTCTTACGTATAAAACTGCATTACGGGCCGAAGGGCAGTAACCTGGCCGCCCCACTGACATGCTAATTTAATTAGTGCAGGGTTGTATCTGTGTGCATTCTGGTACTGCTGAGCAACAAGTTTTCATAACCCCTCCTCTGCAGCCTGAAAATGGCCCAGTCTGGCTGCTTGTGAAAAAGCTAGGCCTCTGGTTTGCAGCGCAGACAATACAAAGGTGTAATTATATCACTGCACTTTGGCTCGCTGTGCCCTGGCCATAATCACAGGTGGGTCGCACCCTCCCTCCCTCCCTCCCTCCCTCCCTCTCTCGCTTCAAAAGTCAACGGCCTGGGGAGGCGGGGATGGGTTGCAACCGCACCTGAGCGGCAGAGGAGACGTCGAAGAGCTGAACCTTCCAGCCCTTGGACTCTCGCCAAGGCTTGCTCAGCCCCACAGAGCACAGTGCACTTGTTCCGGCAGGCAGGACAAAGATGAGCCAATGCAAACAGACTCTTTTCAATATCCGTTCTGATCCACCCTGACACCCCCCCCCTGCCCACGGCAACTTGGACGGCGGTGCCCCGCCCCAGCTTGCTTTTCATGTTGGGCGATGAATAAATTTCCTCCTGAAAAGGAAAGTCGACGCTGTGTCCAGAACGCACAGCCCTGGAACCGGCGTGAGTCACTTCCCTTCTCTGGCTGAATGTGGCCCAGACCTTGCCCAGGACAGGACGTGCCTGGGCTTATCATCAGCCGGGGCTCGTCACCTTCCTTTCCACTCCCCAAACCACCCTGCAGAGAGTGCTAATCCTATAGACCTGGGGTTGGCATTTGTCTTTGGAGTCGCTGGTTCAGCCAGTAAGGAGCAAAAGGCTTCATTGGGGCTGGTTTCGCAACACCGGGCAAGAGTGCCTCTGAGCATGTGCAGGGTGCACTCCCCTCCCCTGCCCAGCCAGTCTTATCCAATAATAATAATGGCTTCCAACAGAATATTAAAACACAACAATCTATTAAACATTAAAAGCTTCCCTAAACAGGACTGATTTCAGATGTCTTCTAAAAGTCTGGTAGTTGTTTTTCTCTTTGACATCTGGTGGGAGGGCGTTCCACAGGGCAGGTGCCACTACTGAGAAGGCCCTCTGCCTGGTTCCCTGTAACTTGGCTTCTCGCAGCGAGGGAACCGCCAGAAAGCCCTCGGCACTGGACCTCAGTGTCCGGGTAGAACGATCGGGGTGGAGACGCTCCTTCAGGTATACTGGACCGAGGCCGAAGCCTGTCTCCCTCCTTGCAAAGAGACTTGTCAGATTCTCTTAAAGGACTCTTTCCGAGAATGACTGTGAGAACAGTCGTTTTAATCTATGCTGTGTTACTTCTTGTGCTACATCAGGGCCCGGCAACCTAAGGCCCAGCACACGCAGGATTCGCTTTTGCGGAGCCAGAAATTGTGTCTGCGCAGGCGCAGGAAATCACGGACACGCACACTCACACGCGCCCGTGATCCAGCCCATGGAGCCTTGCCGACCCCTGTGCTACATGATGCTTAAAAACTACTCCCCTCTTTCCTCTGTAGATTCCTTTGTTTTATGCATTTCCTTCCCTCATTTCTCAGCAGGGTGACTTTATTATACTTTATTGTTGTGTTTACTGAATGGAACATGCTAAACAAAACTAAAAACCAATAAATGAGTGCCTTTCTAAATAAATATTAGACTCTTAAATGACGGTCCAGGAAACAACCAAATCTGACTCTTTAATATCCTGAAATAGCTTTCCAGTTACCATTGCACCCCAGCCTAGTCTGCTCCCACCTTTGCACAAAGCGATCAAGTCTCTTATTTTGAATAAGAGCTCGCCCTAGGGTTTGCTGATCAGAAGGTTGGCGGTTCGAATCCCCGCGACGGGGTGAGCTCCCATTGTTCAGTCCCTGCTCCTGCCCACCTAGCAGTTCGAAAGCACGTCAAAGTGCAAGTAGATAAATAGGTACTCCGGCGGGAAGGTAAACGGTGTTTCCGTGCGCTGCTCTGGTTCACCAGAAGCGGCTTAGTCATGCTGGCCACATGACCCAGAAGCTGTACGCCAGCTCCCTCGGCCAGTAACGCGAGATGAGTGCTGCAACCCCAGAGATGGACACGACTGGACCTAATGGTCAGGGGTCCCTTTACCTTTAGCTTTAAACCGTGCAGAACTGAGATTTTGCAAGCTGCTCAGCTAATATGCTCCTTTGCCAGCCAACTAGATTTGTGTTTCCAGTGCTAAACAACCATTCAAGTGTTGGCGCTGACCTGAATGGCCTCGGCCCAGTATACCTGAAGGAGCGTCTCCACCCCCATCATTCAGCCGGGACACTGAGGTCCATCTCCGAGGGCCTTCTGGCAGTTCCCTCCCTGCAAGAGGGAAGTGAGGTTAAAGGGAACCAGGAAGAGGGCCTTCTCGGTAGTGGCTCCCATCAGATGTCAAGGAAATAAACAACTATCTGACTTGTAGAAGACATCTGAAGGCAGCCCTGTTTAGGGAAGTTTTTAATGTTTGAAGTTTTATTCTGTTCTTAATCTACTGGAAGCCGTGGGTGGGGTATTATTATTATTATTATTATTATTATTATTATTATTATTATTATTATTTCCTGGGGGGGTGACAGGAATAGTATTAAGACTTGGCATTTCCATCATGCATTTAAATATTGAAGTATTCACATGCATTATGTTATTTCAATCTTTGCAACAACCCTGTCAGGTAGGTGAAGTGTTATTTCTTCCATCCTGCTGTGGGAAAGCTTGGTGGTAGTTTGTCAAAACCATTGAGCAAGATTCAAAGCAGGGAACAGGCATGGGAGAAAAATTCGATTCAGGTCTCATTGGGAGCCAAGCCTATCAGATTCACTCTTTCTGAAACAATACAAAACAAAAGCACAGGTATCCTTCAAGATTTGCACTTATTTGATTTTTTTTCTGATACAGCACATCGACCAACAAATGTTTACAAAAATGCACACATATTGGGGAAGCGTGTATTAATATATTGGTGGAAATAACAGGCAAATATGCATTACTTTAGGAAAAAATCACTTGCAAGAATGCGTACATTAGTTAAGACTGCATATAAAAATGTGTTTATTAGGAGAAATCGGCGCTGAAACACTGGCGGATTTTTGCAAGGATCAAATATACATATATGTCATGAATTGCTGTAAATATGTCAAGAACTGGATTGGAATTTAATATTGGGGGGAAATGAGAAACCGAGAAAACCGAAAACGATGGACCTTTCCATTCCTACCAGGGACTTCCTAATTCCTAGTTTAAGCTCTTAAAACACAAATGCCTTATGGAGACGAGTATTTCTCAGTAAAAGAGGATTTCAGCCACTATGTTACACCAGTTATTTGTAAATGTGCTTGACACACATGCAGGAAAACAACAAATATTAAAACAACTGCCTTGATTTTCTTGCCTTGCGCTCTAGACATAGTGGAATGGTAAAACAGCAGAAAGGTAAAACAGCAGAAAGAGGAAAGAGATTATGGCAGAGAACACCAAATCCCCCCTCCTTTTGGATTTCCGCAAATCGACTTTTGCATGTAAGCAGCTGTGCCAGATTTATATATAGGCTAATGTAACGTTCTCAGTTAGTTGCTCATGAGTAAGCAGCCAGGACTCCGCTGTTTCCTTTTATGCTTTTATTGTGCAAACTATGTACAGTGCAGAGCTAAAAAGTTCATGTCTGTATCAAGCGGTGTCAGAATCCGGGAATGGCCCCTTCCGGTTCTGACCCCAACAAAAGAGTTTCGGTATACGAAAACCCTGCCTTCCATCCTTTCTTTTCACCCCACGACGTCTTTGGGGCGACGGAAATTGCGTTCCCCCTGTATCGCCCTCGGGACTGTGGGAGTGCTGGGTCTCTCTTGCATCCCTGGAACTTCTACTCCCTTTCCCCCTCCTCGCTGGACATCTCGCCGCTCCTTTCGCTACCAGAGGAGGAGCTGCTGGCAAGGTGGGACTGGGGCTCTCTGTAGCATCCGGAGAGCCCTTCCACCACCCTGCGCTGCATCGGGGACAATTCCCTGACAGCTAAGTAGGCTGAAGCCTAGTGCCTCTAAATCTAGGGGGCCTCACCAGCCCTCCCGCTCCCCAGCGCGCAGTCTCCCCTCTCCCAAAATTGCAAACCCAAGACTTCATGCAAGTTGGTTAATTGGTTAATTGATTCAGCAACTATGAGATTCAGGTGAGGGTCAAGAACTAGGTCAATCCCAGGAGGTATATAAGAGAAGAATCATAGAATCATAGAGTTGGAAGAGACCACCAGGGCCATCCAGTCCAACCCCCTGCCAAGCAGGAAACAGAGAAGAAGGAAGAAGAGGAGAAGAAGAAGAAGAAGAAGAAGAAGAAGAAGAAGAAGAAGAAGGAGGAGGAGGAGTTTGGATTTGATATCCCGCTTTATCACTACCCGAAGGAGTCTCAAAGCGGCTAACATTCTCCTTTCCCTTCCTCCCCCACAACAAACACTCTGTGAGGTGAGTGGGGCTGAGAGACTTCAAAGAAGTGTGACTAGCCCAAGGTCACCCAGCAGCTGCATGTGGAGGAGCGGAGACGCAAACCCAGTTCACCAGATTACGATTCTGTGTCTCTTAAGCACTACACCACACTGGCAACCTGGTCTGCCCAGTCCCCCGCCATCATCCTCGGCTTCACTCAGTTTTGTTTGTAACACTTTTTCATTGTCTTCTAGTTGTGAGGGTGGCGGGATTGGGGCCCTCTTCATCTAAATCTGGCCCTGCTTAAAGCATTCCAATGGATGCTCAATGGGAAACGAAATTGTCGCCTGTTGTAGTCTTATGGTCTATTAGTTCCAAGATCTGGGGGAAACAATTATGTTAGAAAGATGGGAAAGATTGCGGGAAAGGGGATATAAATTTCACACCAAATTATGATTTGAAAGAAAACGTATACAAAATGCAATATAGGTGGTATTTAACCCCGGCGAAACTGGAGAAAATATACAAAGGCAGTAGTAATATATGTTGGAGGTGTCCTAAAGAAACTGGAACATTCTTACATATATGGTGGCAATGTAAAGAAATTTTAAAAAAATTATGGGAAATATATAAAGAAATGAAAAAGATGCTTAAATACTCCTTCAGAAAGACCCTGAAATATTCTTATTAGGAATGCTAAATGAGGAAATTAAAGAAAAAGGCAGATGCATAATGATGCATGCAACTGCAGCTGCCAGGCTCCTAATTGCAAGAAATCGGAAAAGCGATACAGTTCCAAGAAAGTAAGATTGGCAGACTAAATGGATAAAATACCAAAATTTGGCAAAAAAAAACCAAAAAAGAAAAAGAAAAACCAGGAATATCTGAACAAAAAACGGATAAAGACTGGAAAATGTTTAAAGAATATTTAGCAAATTTGGTAGAAAAAGCCGATCTCCTAGCAGACGGGTGAAGGGCTCAAAAAATAATCAAAAGAGAAAAGAAAATGCATAGATACAGGTATACATAAGAACCAAGATATATAAACCATAATTCATAAAAAGGCTGGAAGTTTTAACACAGGGTGGGGTGGGGTGGGGTGGAGTGGGAGTGGGAAAGAATTGTACTCATGTTTGCTGTATTTATTTTGTGTGTGTGTGTGTGTGTTTTTTCTCCCCCCCCCTTTTTGTATTTTCCTGCAATGATAAATAAAAATCTATTTTTTATTTTTTTTTAAAAAAAAGTTCCTTCCCTCTTTGGTTTTTTTCAGACCCTAGTACAGAGGTTGCCTTCTGGATGTTTTCCGGACTCTAGCTCCCATCAGTCACAGCCAGCATAGGCAAAGGTCAGAGATGATGGGAGTTGTAGTTCAGCAAATCTCTGGAGGTGATACTGTGTTGGCTACCCCTGCCTTTTAAGGTGCTGGGGGAAAGAAGGAATGGGGGAAAGGAGAAGAGGAAGGGAAATGGGGGAAAGAGTGAAAAGACCAAACAAAAAGTGAAGAGCAGACCTGAGCCAAGTCATTTTTCCGCCTGAGGCAGAGCAGTAAATGGTGCCCAGTCAAGGTATACATTAGCCAAGGCCTGTCAAAAAAAAAAAAAAAATCCTGGCACCTGAGAAAATCTCACAAGTGCCTCTCCTTTTCTCTGGCAGGGAAAATTCATTCATAATAAATTAAATAAGTAGTTGTTTGTTGCCCTTTCAACAAACTCAAGATCAGCTGAATGAGGCATCTGCCTCACTCTGCTTAATGGCAGGGCTTGGGCCTTTACCTCACGGACGGCGCCCTCCTTAACAGGAACAAGCCCTGGGCTTCTTTGGGAGGAAGAGCAGGGTAGAAATTGAACAGCTAGCTAGGTTCAAAACTACCTTTGGCTCGGGGATGGGCTGCGGGGATGGATTGGAGCCAGGAACGGAAAGGGGTACCAAAGTGGGCCACTAAGTCTCGCCGCTGTGAACCTGAATCTTCTCTGAAGCTCTGCCACCTTCCCCACACAGAGACCTAATTTAGAATGAAAAAGAAATCATATTGTAAGGGGAACTGGAGCATTAGCAGAACTCACCTTTTTAACTGGAGCAGGGCAGAACTTCAGGGTGCACAAAAGAGTAAGGCCCATTACCATAAAAAGAGGGGTCTTCCATGCCTTCTGTAAGGAAAAGAATCTGGAAAAGAGGAGACTGGGGGCTCGGCTACACAGCTGCAAATAAAACGTTTTCAATGTGTTGCAATGTGCAATATGCAAATGTGACACTAGATGGCGAGAGCGAGCGATGCAAAATTCAATGTATTTTTCAAAACTTTTTAAAAAGCATTTTCACGTAAGTAGCTTCTACCAATGCAAGAGAGACACAAGCAGAGGAAACAAAAAAACAATAGTTAATTCTAATTCTACTTACGTGACTATACACTTAGTCTTACCCTTTTTTTCCCTTCTCTTTTTTCTTTATTATTTTTTTTCCTTTCTCCTTTTCAACTTTTTGTGGTTTCTATTTTTGTTGTTTTTGTTTTTGTTTGTTTGTTTGTTTGTTTTTTATCTTTTGTGGTTGTTGTTATTCCTTTGTATTTGTACCTACGAAAGGTTTTTAAATTTGTTGTGAAATTGTTAAATCTAAATAAAGTTCATAATAAAAAAAAGCATTTTCACAGCGTTTTTTTATACGTTTGTAGATTCCACCTGAAAGAAGATATGATAGCCATCTTCAAATATCTGAAGGGCTGTCACGTGGAAGATGGAGCAAGCTTGTTTTCTCCCGCTCTAGAGAGTGGGACTCAAACCAATGGCTTCAAGTTACAAGAAAGGAAACATCAGGAAGAATTTTCTGTTTGACGGTCAAACCATCTCCCTCAAAAAGTTGTGGACTCTCTTTCCTTGGAGGTTTCTAAGCAGAGGTTGGACGGCCACCTGTCATGGATGCTTTTTAGCTGAGATTCCTGCATTGCAGCGGGTTGGACTAGATGACCTTTGGGGTCCCTTCCA
This sequence comes from Lacerta viridis, assembly GCA_900245905.1. Taxonomy (NCBI): domain Eukaryota; kingdom Metazoa; phylum Chordata; class Lepidosauria; order Squamata; family Lacertidae; genus Lacerta; species Lacerta viridis. Next base: position 201,643 of record OFHU01000864.1, on the reverse strand, counting down.
ACTCTACGATTCTATGAGTCTAAGGCTATGTACACATTAGAAGCTTTTCCAGACACATCCTTACATTGCTGTGCACTCCCAATTCACCGTAGCTATCATCTGATGGCAGAAAGTGAGGAGGAATTGAAGAACCTTTTAATGAGGGTGAAAGAGGAGAGCGCAAAATATGGTCTGAAGCTCAACATCAAAAAAACTAAGATCATGGCCACTGGTCCCATCACCTCCTGGCAAATAGAAGGGGAAGAAATGGAGGCAGTGAGAGATTTTACTTTCTTGGGCTCCATGATCACTGCAGATGGTGACAGCAGTCACGAAATTAAGAAGACGCCTGCTTCTTGGGAGAAAAGCAATGACAAACCTAGACAGCATCTTAAAAAGCAGAGACATCACCTTGCCGACAAAGGTCCGTATAGTTAAAGCTATGGTTTTCCCAGTAGTAATGTATGGAAGTGAGAGCTGGACCATAAAGAAGGCTGATCGCCGAAGAATTGATGCTTTTGAATTATGGTGCTGGAGGAGACTCTTGAGAGTCCCATGGACTGCAAAAAGATCAAACTTATCCATCCTTAAAGAAATCAGCCCTGAGTGCTCACTGGAAGGGCAGATCCTGAAGTTGAGGCTCCAGTACTTTGGCCACCTCATGAGAAGAGAAGACTCCCTGGAAAAGACCCTGATGTTGGGAAAGATGGAGGGCACAAGGAGAAGGGGACGACAGAGGATGAGATGGTTGGACAGTGTTCTCGAAGTGACTGGCATGAGTTTGGCCAAACTGCGGGAGGCAGTGAAAGATAGGCGTGCCTGGCGTGCTCTGGTCCATGGGGTCACGAAGAGTCGGACATGACTGAACGACTGAACAACAACAACAAATCATCTGGGCATGTGCAACAACCACCCAAAGTGTACACACCTCAACTTAACTGCAGCTCACGTTTTCAAATGGCATGGAAGCGAGTTCGAGGGAAGGCACATCAAACAGGAGTATTCCCCAAGGAGCTACAGGATACCTATGCAGTGCGGATAACACCAGGTGTACTCAGCTTCAAACACCAGTGGAGTAAACGGAAATACGTCTGCAGCCTAAAAAAAATACCTAACTGCGCCGCAGAATAGTTGCCTCTTAAGACTGCCCTCCGGGGACATTTTGCGTGAAACAATTGTGGCTCCCTGTTCTTCGTCATCAGGGTCAGAGCTGCATAAGCTGTTAAACTCAAGCTACACCTTAAAAGTTTGGTGACTCACTCTTCTGTGGTTTTGTTCTGTTCTTTCACTTTAACTCAAAAGCAGCCTCGGGGCAGGCTATGTCTGAGAGGGGAAAAGGTGAGTAGGAAGGACGACTTAACCTTTTCCTCTCCTGACACATCTTCCAGCCAGAGGTGCTGCTGCCAACTTGATTAAAATATTGGGGGGGGGGGTGTAGGTAAGCCCCACGCACATAATCGATCACATGACATGGAACACTCCATACCATTTGAATGACAATGTCTTTAATTTAAAAAAATCATTTTCAAGTTTACGAGTTTACACTATAATGTTTCACCGAATACAAACCATATCATCATTGACTTCCCTTCCCTTCCATTCTCGGTTCATTTTATGAAGTCTTTACTGTTGCATATTCTATCTCTCCCCCCCCCATATTTTCTCATTTTCAGTTTTATTTCTGCTTCATACTGCTGAATTTATTCCAACCCTGTTCACATTTTAATATGTTTACAATGAATATATATATATATATATATATATATATATATATATATATATATATATATCTCAAATATTCTACAAAACTTTCCCAATCTTCCTTAACAGTTCTTTCATCATGGTTTCTTAATCTACTCGTCAAATTAGCCATTTCTGTATAGTCTATCCCAGGGGTGTCCAACTTCCGAAAGACTGCGATCTACTCCCACTAAAAAAAACAACACTGCCGGTGATTTACCCATTGTATTGACCAGAGTTGTTGAGCGCTTTTTTAGGGAGCCTAAGTTGTTGAGCTTTCTTTGGGAGGGGGGGAGCATCAACAAAAGTTGCTGAACTTTTTCTTTTTGGGGGGTCAGGGTCCCGCGATCAGCCAGTAGATCATGATCAACTTGTTGGACACCCCTGGTATATCCGTTTCGTCTGCCATTCCTCAGCCCCTAGCAGTTGGCTCCTATGCTTCCATCTCAAATTTGCCCTCTCCGTGCTTAGAATGGGAGTGGGGAAGATGAAGGGGAGGCTGCATGGAAAACCCAGAAGCAAGCCAAACTCTTTTGCTGTTGAGCTCCTAGTTGTCCTGGAAGGGGATGCCAAGCACATGTGGTGCCTCCTGGCTTATGTTGAAAGCAAATGTGTCCCAAAAGGACCAGGTTCAATCCTCAGCATCTGCCGGTAGGGCTGGGAAAGAAGCAGGAGACCCTGCAGAGCTAATCAGGGTAAGACCAAAACAAAATATTTTTTTTAAAAAAAATCCTTCCAGTAACACCTTAGAGACCAACTAAGTTTGTTCTTGGTATGAGCTTTCATGTGCATGCACACTTCTTCAGATACTGGTAAAACCAGTGTTTCCCAAACTTGGACCTCCAGCTGTTTTTGGACTACAACTCCCACCATCTCTAGCTAGCAGGACCAGCGGCCAGGGATGATGGGAGTTGTAGTCCCCAAACAGCTGGAGACCCAAGTTTGGGAAACCCCGGTATCGACAATATTGAGCTAGTTGGGCCAAAGAACTGTCCCGATGGGCACCAAGACTAAACTTGAAGCTAAGCTCCAATAGACTGAGGCTCAGAAATAAAGCCTGGATCACAGAGTGTCGGTTTTCTCAGGAACTGGAAAACCCTGAATGTTTTAGGATATCCTGGCTGGTGATGAGTCTTCCTACCCTGCTGTGCTGGTGATAAGTTGCAAGTTGTTTTGTTGGGGGGGGGGAGGGTTTTCACTAAAGAAAAAAACAAGGACTGTAAACAGAAGGAGAGAAACTGCAGGTCTGCTGGTTTTGTTCGCTTCAGCGCAAGTCTCCGTATTGTTAGCTGTGGCTTCCCTTTGAGGTTCCTCACACAGAATATCTGCACCAGGTGTGAGGAACCTTGGGTCCTCTGGACGCTGCTGAACTACAAATCCCACCAGCCACTTTCAGCATGGCCAATAGGGATGGTGGGAGTTGTGGTCCTGCAATGTCTGGAGAGCACCATAGCCACCTGCACTATAGATGTGAAGTGGGTTGAGATCAGTTGAACTGTGATGGTCCCCATGACCACCACCACTAGGAATCTGGGTTCAAAGCAAGGCTCAAGCCTAGTATATGTGAGGTCATGGGCTGATGGCTTCCACACTGGTGCTAGCAATTCCCCATGGTGGCATAGGGACCCATTGGAGCCTGATCTGAAAAAGACAACCAGTGTTCTTTCTCAATATGATTGCCAACTGCCAGAGGCATTCTTGAGAGGGGGCCTCTGCGTGTTGGGGTCCGAGACAGGATGCCAGAAGACATCCATTTCCTTTCGGACCCATGTTTCTTGCGTGGCAGGCAGACTGGCTGGAACCATTGTGCAACATTTTGACGCATTTCCCCATTTATGTTTTCTTTTTCTTTTCTTGTATTATTATTATTATTATTATTTCTGTTTTACATTTTAGAATATTCATTTAAACAACCTTAAAATGCCACTGACTTCCCTTCTTCCCTTTCCCTGGTTCATTTTGCATAACATAAATCCCTGCATATTTTACATCAACTAAACCATTCAGTATTGCATTATTACATCCATCAAAACTTATTTACACTGTTGAAATGCTGCCCATGTTTTCAAATGTACACAACTTCCCCCCATATATTTAATAAACGTTTTCCAATCTTCTTTAAACGTATGTTCTTCTTGTTCTCTTATTCTGTATGTTAGGTCTGCGAGCTGCACATATTCCATCAGCTTCAGTTGCCATTCTTCTTTAGTTGGGACTTCGCTCGTTTTCCATTTTTGGGCTAGCAAAACATGGGCCGCAGTAGCGGCATACATAAATAACCGTTTTTGACACCTGGGAATTTCTGTCTGAATTATCCCCAACTAAAAGGACTCTAGGGACGCGGGTGGTGCTGTGGTCTAAACCACTGAGCCTAGGGCTTGCCGATCGGAAGCTCGACAGTTCGAATCTCCGCAACGCAGTGAGCTCCCGTTGTTCATCCCAGCTCCTGCCAACCTAGCAGTTCGAAAGCATGCCAGTGCAAGTAGATAAATAGGTACCACTCTGGTGGGAAGGTAAACAGCTTTTCCGTGCTCTGCTCTGGTTTTGCCAGAAGTGGCTTATTCATGCTGGCCATATGACCCGGAAAAACTGTCTGCGGACAAACGTCTGCTCCCTTGGCCAGTAAAGCAAGATGAGCTTTACAACCCCAGAGTCGTTCGCGACTGGACTTAACTGTCAGGGGCCCTTTACCTTTACCTTTTAAAAAGGACTCTGTTTTTTTTGGAAAGTACTTTTAATTCATTATGAATTATTTCCCAATACCCTTTTACCCTTTTACAGGTCCACCATATATGATAGAATGTACTGAGGGTACATTTGGGTCTTCTCCAATGTTGCCTCTCTACTAGGGGATGCAGCTACGTCAGGGGAAAAACTGCGCCTAGGCTACCGCAGAAGAGCTTACACCAGGCATAGGCAAACTCAGCCCTCCAGATGTTTTGGGACTACAACTCCCATGATCCCTAGCTAACAGGACCAGTGGTCAGGGATGATGGGAATTGTAGTCCCAAAACATCTGGAGGGCCAAGTTTGCCTATGCCTGGCTTACACACATTCTGCAGTTACTAAACAGCCTTTAAGTTGTGATTCCTGCATTGTAGGGGGTTGGACCAGATGACTCTTTGGGTCCCTTCTGTGATTCTATGATCTTTTTCCTGCAAGACTTTCAAGGGCTGGTTCCGCCCATTGCAAACTACCTTCTTTGAAAGAGAGCTGATCAAGCCATGTGGCGGTCTTGTTTTGCCTCTGCTGGCGCGTCTGTGTGAATCCAGCCTCCGGGTCTCGGGATCCCAAAAGCAGCTGCCGTCTGCCTGACATTCATCAATTGTCTTTCCAAGTCCTTTAGGGTGGGGTGGAGAAACCCCGCCCTTCCGTCCCGCTATTCCTTTGCTGTAGAAACATAGCTGCTCCAGCGACTGTGTTTCTTATCTTCCCCTCCATCTGTATATTTACAGGATATTTATGGTTCCTCTTATATCTGGGTTTTGTTTATGCAGCTTCCACAGATGAAAGGAAAGCATGGGACAAACTGGCGATGGGGAAAAGACCGACCAAAGTTTTGAAATGTTAAGGGGAAGAAATTGCAGCCGTCTTAATAGCCAGTGGCAACAAAGCAAATGCAAATACTGGTATGTCCATCTAGAGAACCCAAACAAGCTGCAAATGGCCACAAGGCATAGTTTAAGCTGCTGTGTGTGCAGATTGATAGTGCCTAGCAGATGTGCAAGCTTACCGTAGGATGTGAGAACAGGACGCTAGACTAAATGGGCCATTGGTCTGATCCAGAAGGCATTTCTCATGTCATCTCTGAGATGTTTGGAGGTAAGTCACAGCCGTGAAAAGCTCTGTGCTATTCAGAAATTCACATCCTTTTTTTTTGTTTTTTTTACAGCCAAGAGACGGGCACCCATTGCTCTGAATGTAAAAGCAGGGGTTAATTTCTACAACGAAAGCCACCAAGAGCTCACGACCAGGGCCGGATTTAGGTTTGATGAGGCCCTAAGCTACTGAAGGTAATGGGGCCCTTTATATGTCCAGCTGTCCTTTGTCAACAACAAATTGTCGCTGTTTTTTGTGTTGAATATATGCTATATGGTAATTTATGGACCTAATAGGTATCTAAAGCCATTTGCACATGCAGAATGTAGGCACCCTATATATAGAAATGAGCAAACCAGTGATATTTTAGGGAGCAGGCTAGCAGGCGGGGCCCATTACTTACATCATAGGAGCCTACACAACACAAAACACTGTTGCTGTTGTTGTTCAGTTGTTCAGTCGTGTCCGACTCTTCGTGACCCCATGGACCAGAGCACGCCAGGCACCCCTATCCTTCCACTGCCTCCCGCAGTTTGGCCAAACTCATGCCAGTCGCTTCGAGAACACTGTCCAACCATCTCATCCTCTGTCGTCCCCTTCTCCTTGTGCCCTCCATCTTTCCCAACATCAGGGTCTTTTCCAGGGAGTCTTCTCTTCTCATGAGGTGGCCAAAGTACTGGAGCCTCAACTTCAGGATCTGCCCTTCCAGTGAGCACTCAGGGCTGATTTCTTTAAGAATGGATAGGTTTGATCTTTTTGCAGTCCATGGGACTCTCAAGAGTCTCCTCCAGCACCATAATTCAATACATACTGTTGCTGTATGGAGGTTTTATTTAATTTGTTTTTTATCTTATATTTTGGAAATGTACATCCAGGTTTTTTTTGCTTTGATTTTTTGGGGGGGGCCCAAGAGAGTGGGGCCCTAAGCTATATCTTGTTTAGCTTGTACATAAATCTGGCACTGCTCAAGACATTCTGGAAGATCCCCACACAGAGTCCCAGATATATATATATATACAAACTGTCCATGGTTGAACAGCGGTAAAGAAAGGCACTTTGCACATTCTGAGAAAAGCCATTTCATCACTCAGCTCGACACATTCCAGATCCTTGACTCAACAGGTTCTGGGGCTCGGTTCTAGCTCGTGAGACATCCGGAGATTTATCTGCTTTTGCGAGAAGAAAGTCTTCCGCACACCTTGATTTAGGCCAAAGGAACCTGAGCAAGCCATGTTTGTCAGCAGTGATAAACTCTCTCCCACCCGCCGCCACACCACAAAACGCACACAGCTCCCCACACAAGGCGTGCGGCGTCATCTCTCATCCCTGCTGAGCCCCCACCCAAAGAAAGCAGTCCCCTCCCTTCTCCTCCCTCCGTAGACATAACTAGGGCATGGGAGGTAGATGGGCAAGCCTCATCCTGAACAATGCATGCCCAGAGGGGAGAGCTGTTATTGGGAAGGAGGAAGAAAGGAATGCAATAAAATTCGGAGAATTCTAGCTCGTGTTTGGAGTTGGGAGGGGGGGGAGGAACGGACAAGTCGGAACTTCTACGAACAAGTAAGGCTGGCTGGGGATTGTGTGTGCTCCCCCCCCCCAAAAAAATGTGTGTGAGTGTACCCACCCACGTCTCAGCTACAAACAATAAGGCTGTGTGCACATTAGCCGTTTAAAACGCAGCTAGATCATTCCTCTTCTTAACGAGGACTGAAGCTTCCTGGGTGAAAAACACAACAAAATCCAGCATTTGACGAGAAGCGACAACAGTATTGGTGTGGGTTGTGTGCGCGCACAGCTTCTCGGTCCCAAACCAAACATCTCTGTATGTGGTTTACGAAAATTCGTTAACAGTAACGTACAAAAATTCAAAGAGCAAGATGCCATTCTATAGTCGGAGGCAGCTGACCTATTTGGTTGAGCATGGAATTGAAAATCGAGACTTTTTGCCAAAGTTGTTGAGCTTTCTCCAAAAGGGGAGGGGGGATGTTTTAAAACTATTTTTCCAGAAATTCACCCCAAAACTTCCGATATGGGCTGCCATATGCCTGGGTTTCCCCCAAACATTTTAACCACTTTTAGAAAATTCCACCCGGATGCCATTTTCAACGGATGAATCCCGGCTATGCCTGGGAAATTCCAGACGTATGGCAGCCCTTATTGAATTGCCATTGCATAGTTCCTATTCGGTCCCACCAGAAGAAGAGTCACAAAACAGAGGCTGAAATCCAGTTATCTTGTTGACGGAGTTCCATCGGAATTGCACCAGCAACAGGTGTACGCGTAAAGAGTGATTCTTTTGGACTTATTGCAGGAATATTTGGACTGTGGAACGCCTTCCCATCAGATGTCAAGGAAATAAACAACTCCCTGACTTTTAGAAGGCATCTGAAGGCATCCCTGCTTCGGGAAGTTTTTAATGTTTTATGTTTTATCGTGTTTTTGATATTCTGTTGGGAGCCACCCAGAATGGCTTGGGTATAAGTAATAAATTATTATTATTCTTATTATTGTTGTTGTTGTTGTTGCTGTTGTTATTCGGGGCCGTCTCGTCCATAGGGGCTGGTGGCGCAGCGCCCCAGGGCGCTGGGCCCCCAAGGGACGCCCCCGCGAGCCCGCTGGCATACTGGGCGCCCACTCCCCAATCCGCCCCCACGGGCGGGCGGGCTGAAAGCTGGCCGCCCTTGCCTCCCGGAGCCCCAGCTGGAGTGCTGGAAGGGCGTGCAAAGCCCCGCACCGCTCCAGCGCCACACCCCCTCATCCCCCGCTCACCCACCCCCCCTCCCGAGGGGCGGCCAGTGTGGGAGGGAGGCGGGCGGATAGGCGGCACGCGGGGGCGCCAAGGGATCGCCGCGCCACGGTGGCCGATCCCTCTAAGATGGCCCTGTTATTATTATTATTAGTAGTAGTATTAAACCATATATCACGAAGACACCACAATCTGCACTGTGCCTCATTTTTCCAAAAGGAAACAGCTCCAGGAACCCCATCCCCCGGAATCTCACACTGCTCAGAAATTGGGGGTGGCATGCAACCATATACAGTCATACCTTGGGTTGCGCTCACTGCGGGATGTGCATTTTTGGGTTACGGACGTGCCGAACCCGGAAGTACAGGAATGTGTTAGTTCTGGGTTTCAGCGCGTGCGCTTTGCGCGTGCGCAGAAGCACCAAATTGCGTCATGAGCATGCGCAGACACAGCAATGTGGGTTACGGATGCTGCAGGTTGCAAACGCTCCTCCCGCATGGATCACATTCGCAACCCGAGCATCCACTGTACAGCCTGGGGATCACTCCTCCTGAGTCATCTCACAGTGAAGTATTCATGGATCGTTGCCCTTTTTATCACCCGAGGCAGCAACAACCTTGAGGCAGGAGCCAGCAGGAGAAATGATGAGAAGTGATGATGCACGATGAGTTAAGCTGCCAGGATGCACTTGCCCCCCCCCCAAAAGCATCCACACCCCTGCTGGTGCTTTCCTTGCAGGAGGAACCAGGCAGTCCAGGGCACAAATTCATGCCGAAATGGTCTGGATTGCTTTTTCCTGGTACCTTTATTGGCTTGGGGGTGGCGGTGCTACAGGAGTGGGGGAAGAGATGAGGTTCGAGATCAAGCTAGTGAAGGAATAGGAAGGGGAGTCCTAGGGCCTATTCCCACTCCACAAGGAATACCGGCAGCTGTTTGCCAAGCCAAATGCAGAAAAGGTGTGCAAAGGGAGCGATAGCTACTGCAAGACGACTTGCTGGAAGTCCGCTTTGGGGACAAAGAGAGAAGCCCTGATCTGTCTCTCTTCATCTTTTCTTCCTTTAGGTTCCCCTGTCTCTAATTATCAGGGAGAGTTTTTATTTCACATAGCCCTGATGCAAAGAGTTGCTTTAAATATACAGTCGTACCTTGGAAGTCGAACAGCTTATTTCCCGAACGTTTTCGCTCCCGAATGTTGCGAGCCCATACGTGACTGTTCCGGTTCACGAACTATTTTTGGAAGCCGGACATCTGACGGTGCTTCTGCGGCTTCTGATTGGCTGCAGGAGCTTCCAATCAGAAGCCGTGCTTTGGTTTTCAAACGTTTTGGAAGTCGGACGGACTTCCGGAATGGATTCCATTCGACTTCTAAGGTACGACTGTATATGTATTTTAAAAACTGTTTCACAACACATAGTTTATTTCCTTATTATTATTTATTAAAATTGTATACTGGTCCTATACCCGCAGGTCTCAGGGTAGTTAATCACAATATAAAAACACAGACACAGGATAATAATAAAAAAACCAAGGAAAATCCAATAACCCCCCCCCAACAGTTTAAAAGGGCATCAGATGCACAAGCGGACTAAGGTGGGGGCAGGGGGCGATTCGCCCTGTGTGCCATCCAGGGGGTGACATCACGGCCACCCCCACCCCCTGGGATGCTCAGTGCTCGCGACGCATGCCCCGGGATGCGCGCCACTTGGTGCGCACCCCCCAGGTGCATATCATGCCCCCCGTGGGTGGCACGCTATGCCCCCTGGGACACAACCCATGCCCCCTGGGATGCGCGCCATGCCACCTGGGACACATACCAGCCATGTCCCCAGATGTACGCCGTTCCCAATGCCGGAGCAGGTAGCTTCGCCACTGATCAGGTGTCAATCAGCCCAAGGCCTGGTTAAAGAGGAACAACTAAAGGTGTATAAAGAAGGCACCAGCTAAATTTCCCTAAGACAGAAATGAGGCACAAGAAATGAAATGAGGTATAACGGCGCCGATTACAAAGAAAACAAATAAAGCCAGGCTTCTGTCCAACGTAATGCGACCACTACATGTATTCCAGTAAAATATAAAGTTCATCCATTTATCTCCTACATTAATTGACTGTTGCAAGCCTCTGTTCATGAATTGTTTCTGCTAATTGGTCCATTTCTGCCAAACCTAGGCTATTAGCGGCCTGAAACGCAGCGAGGTCATTCTCTCCGCGCTGTGCTTCAAGGCGCATTTGCACGTTGCTGCACACACCAGTGAGGGGTTGGTATTATCTTTGCCCAGCGTGCAATACTCATTCGCTTACTCTGTCCCTGCAACCCTCCTGAACACTTATTCGTTAAGCTATCATCTGAGCATGTGCAATGCCCGTCTCAACCGTACACACCTCAGTTTCCCTGCAAAGTGAATGTGGCTTACGTTTTCCTTTCGGACGGAAGCTGCTCTGCAGGGAATGAATCAGACAGCGGCGTTTCTCAATAACCTGCAGGATAGCTCTGCATCAGGGGTAACGTTGAATGTGCATGGATTCAAAAGTCAGTGGCGGGGCTGCGCTGGACCCAGATGAAATGGCAATATGTACACACAGCCCTAGACATTTCAATAACCATTCCTGAGCAGGGCTGTCTTTAGCATATGTTCCGCCAGGGTGCAAAGATCCACCCAGCACCCCCAAATTTAGTTTAGCCACCCCCAAATTAACTTTTATTGAGCTTTTTGGGGGAGAGGGAAGCCAAAGTTATTGACCGTTTTTAGGAGAGGGGGCGAACTCAAGGTTGTTGAACTTTTTTGGGGGCGGCGGAATCGCTCACCTGTAACGACGACGTATCAGGAATTTTTGACGCTACGGAGTAACAGAGCAATGGAGGGGGGGTGTGGCAGGGACTTTTGCTCCATTGCTTTTCACTGCCGCCGATCGAGAGAGACCAGTATACAGTAGGTATACATTTGGGGGGGGCCCCCAAGAATTTGGTGCTTGGGTGCCCTGCACCCCTTGCACCCCTGGGTAAAGACGGCCCTGTTCCTGAGCCAGGGAAAGCTGAGAGCTGTCCCAGCACTTCTTGATTCCAATCATTTCGCCCCATCTCTTGTACCTATTACACTTTTGGGAGCACAGTGTGCCAGAAGCTTTTGGAATCTGTGCATGGTGCCTCATGTGGTGAACAACTGAGCTACAAGCAGCAGCCTTCTTAGTGAAGAATGTTCCGGATTGACTCCGCCCACCCGGGCCGACCATTCTTATTATTATTTTAATGAAGTACTGCGTTTTGACGCACTTCCCACCAAACCAGTTCAATCCGTATTGAGAAAAAGAACGGCCCAGTTGCATTTTAAGCCAGTAACGTGTATATAGCCTCATGGTTGACTGAGGATTTGAACCCGCGTTTTCCCGGTCCCTAGTCCTGTGCTCTAACCGCTACACCACCTTGACCCTAGGCCAGAGCACTCCAGGTGTCCCCACACCTGGTGGAGTTCAGGATCTAAGCGGGGAGTTGGGGACGGGGCGTGTATCCAGTACACAAGCAAGTGAATATACAGACACGGACTCAAAACACCAGTCCGCTCTGTCCTCTCTCTCCCTCCTCTGCTACCGCTGCCCTGTGCTGATAATAAATGCCTGAGAATGCAATTTTTGTCTTGCGAGTATTCTCTAAACACAACCCCGATCCACTGCGAGATTAAACATTCCATTTAGCATTCTTAGGGAAATCTTACAACAGGCTTATTAACACTACACAGCGCAGTCTGGAAGCCACTGCAGAAAGTACACAAGTCAGAGAGAACAACCAATAATAATAACAATAAATTGAAACACAGTAAGACATCACAGATCAAAAACTTCCCTAAACAGGGCTGCTTTCAGATGTCTTCTAAAAGTCAGGTAGCTGTTTATTTCCTTGACATCTGATGGGAGGGCATTCCACAAGGGAGCTCAACAACTGAGAACAGATGAAACCTCTGTCTTTCACAGCAACCCCTGGAACCTGTGGAGTGCTCCCCTTTAGGGTAACAGGTGGCCAGCCATGCCCTTTCACAGAAGACTCTATTCCATTTCCATTTAACCCTGGTTTCCAGTTCCATCCCCAAGAATGAGTCAACGTTCTGTGCATACTGAGCATGTTTAGTTCTCAATGGGCTCTTTTAAATATTTTAATCTTCTCCAACTTCTGGTTCTCTGAGCTTCTCATTTTAAAAAATTCATTCCTCTGCATTTCCACAGCAATTTTGAAAGAGCGGAACGCTCATGGAAATTTGCCAGCATTCTAGTTTGAATTCCTCCTCCTGTTCCTCCTGTTCTGGTTTGTTTATATATTAATTTTATCTGTAGTGGCCCTCCAGTAATATTGGGGTAACATCGCAGGACAGCCAAGAAAGTGGAATAGTGTTTGGGTGGTCTAGTGTAAAATCTACCAATAATACACTGTTATTGTATCAATGGTGTGTTGCAGGGTGCATGTATAAAATAACCACAACAGTCTGAAGAGATTCAATGAGAGAGAGAGAGAGAGAGAGAGAGAGAGAGAGAGAGAGAGAGAGAGAGAGAGAGAGAGAGAGACCCACGAGCCTACTTCACTTCACCTCTAGTTAAACATTATGTGTGAACACTGGCTATCAGGAGGCATGACTTGAGAAACGCAGACTTTGTTTGCAAAGCTAACATTGCTCATACTTCCTCCGCAGGGCAGCTGGAATTCCAGGAATGTGACAACTAGGGGGGAAAGCTAGGACTCCCCATTACACCTGGCACCGGGAGCCATCCCTCCTACATGATACCACCTGGTGCAGGAATGGGGCTGATGGGAGAGGAAATTAATCCCCCCTCCAAAAATGTAGCACTGTTTGGAAAAAGATGGTGGGGTCATGCCTTTTGGTAGGAAATGCTAAAGGCATCTGCTTGTTCCCTGCAGGGCCTCTTTTCAATGCTAGCTCTCCACTCGGGATCATGCAAAGAAGGCATCTTCATTGAGCACGTACAGAGTGCCTTTCTCTGTAGGTGCCTTTCTCAGAGTGTATTGCAGGGGATTGGACTAGATGATCCTCGTGGTCCCTTCCTCCCCTAAAATTCAACGATCCTATGATCCTATGTGTATCACCTCCTAGTAAAACTACTAGCACATTTGCAAAGCTAAGCAGGGTCCGGGATGGTTTCAAATTGGATGGGTGACTGCCTTGTAAGGGGTTGGACTAGATGACCCTGGGGACCCTTTCCAATTCTACAATTCTATACACACACTGATTTCTATTCTATATGTGCTGTACAGTGGTACCTTGGTTCTCAAACTTAATCCATTCCGGAAGTCCATTCCAAAACCAAAGCGTTCCAAAACCAAGGTGCGCTTTCCCATAGAAAGTAATGCAAAATGGATTAATCCGTTCCAGACTTTTAAAAACAACCCCTAAAACAGCAATTTAACATGAATTTTACTATCTAACGAGACCATTGATCCATAAAATGAAAGCAATAAACAATGTACTGCAGTCACACAATCAATCAATCAGTAGCTGAACTGGGTTCCACACAGTCACAAAAACAAAACAAAGTAAGAGCCGCAAAAACACAAACGCAAAATAAACAGCAAAACCAGACAGACCTCAGCATAACACTCAAAACGGAAGTGTGGCACTCAAAACAGAGCACGTTCGGCTTCCCAGAAAAATTCGCAAACCAGAACACTTACTTCCAGCTTTGCAGTGTTTGGGTTCTAAGTTGTTTGAGTACCAAGGCGTTTGAGAACCAAGGTACCACTGTATGTCTGTTCTGAATCTCCTGCCAGTCAGTATCATTGAGCCAGCCAACTGGAAGTCAAGAGGGAGCCCACTCCTCATGTGCTCTCTGCAACCTACCCCATGTTTCGAAGCAGCCGAAACGCCGGTAACCGTCTCCAAGGGCAGCCCATGATGTGTGCAGTGTGCTAGTCCAGCTTTGAAAAGCTGAAGGCAGCAAATGATGGTTTGCAATGATGTATCACAGAGAAGAGCACTTTGGAAAACTTTTGATCTACTTTGGGTTTGTCCCAAACATTTTGCTTATGTTTCCAGTGGTGGAGCAAACCGATCAGGCGCCTGGGGTGGCGTGCATGGCCCTGCGCCATGGGGTGGGGCCAGATGCCCACAGGGGCAGGACATTCCGTGGGGCCTCCGTCTGCCTCCTCCCGCTCAGCCACCCTACAGCTGAGGGAGAGGCGGTGGGCAGACCATTGGGGGTAGGGCGGAGCCTGCAGGTGCCCAAGCCACCGCATCACTCCCAGGAGAGACACGTGGCTCGGGCGTGCTTCAGGCCCCACAGTGAGTGCCGCCTGGCATTTTGTCACCCCACACTCAGTGGGGACACCTGGGGCAGCCCACCCCCACCCCTTCCTCCGCCCCTGCATGTTTCCCCCCTTTTCTCCTTTTTTGGCAGATTGTCTGCTTGTAGACGGCGTGGGTGGGTGTGGCAGGCGAGCCACAAATGTCTTCGAGAAGACACTGCGGCTTCCTGACCTTCTGGTGGCAACCCATCCATCTCATTGCCATCTCTGATCAGTTTCACTTCCTACTCTGGGACAGGAAAATAAGCTTTAGAATTCTTAGTTCTCCAAGGTGAATGGAGCAAGGGTGAATGTAGGGCTGGGCCGCTCCAGACCCTTCTGAGCTAAGACATTAGCTCTCAGCATGCAAAAAAGTATTTCCAACAATGAAAAATGCTCCCCAGTTGTAATTCTCACTGCCCAAAGTGCAGGCAGCTCTCCAGACAGGGACTGCAGTCTTTTACAGCATCCAGAGTCATTCTGGAGTTAGATAAGATTCCCTGGGGTGCACCAATGTCTCCAGCTGCTACTGTTTAGAATAAAACAGCCATTGAGCAGTCAGCACAGAACAGAAGGGCTACCTGTTCTCTCTCTCTCTCTCTCTCTCTCTCTCTCTCTCTCTCTCTCTCTCTCTCTCTCTCTCTTTTACAAAAATGCAGTATTCCTTCCAAATTAAGCTTTCACCAGTCAGGGAGATAACTCTGACCAGGTAGTCTGGGGGGCAGGATGAGACTTCGTAATCCCCTCCTTTATTTATTTATGTTTTGTTTTGTTTTGTTTTGTTTTGTTTGTTTTTGCCCATGAATCCAACACATCCAACATCTTTCTAGGTGGAAGGGGAAGCTGAGAGAAGTAAAGTTGGGGTGGTGGAGCCTTTAAAGCTGTGATTTGCAAAGTGGGTGGACCATTTGGGGGGCTGCCCAACTTGTCATATCGAGTGGGGCCACAAGAGCACTTCGTCACAGAACCTGAAGTGAAGGGGAGCTCACCACCTTCTGAGATTCTGCAGGTTCTGCTGTGTTGGTCGTGTCCGTAGGAGACCAAAGAGGTGTGGCAGAATCTCAGGAGAACTTAGATCACAACCCACAACAGCAACGAATGAAGGTGTGTGCCCTTTGGGCAGGCAAATGTATATGGAAGCGGTTCCTTGAAAGTAGACAAACCACTGCTGAGCCACAAAAGAAAATGGGTTACTTCTGCCACCAAGTGGCCACTGGAATGAATTTACTTGCTCAGGTTGTGTATGCAGTTTATTCAGCATTCGTCCTAATCTGTTTCCCCAAAGTTTGCAGGAAGGTGAAAGGACGCCGGCTATTGACTAAGATGTTGCATCAAGAAGCTGCTATCCTTTCCACTGCATTTTCCTGATCAGACTTTCTTTTCTAATGTAGATGGGCTACTTTCCCATGTAGGCGAGCCCCAACTGGCCCTCACTTCCCTCTAAAACAGCAGGGTTTCCCAAACGTGGGTTTCCAGCTGTTGTTGGACTACAACTCCCATCATCCCTGACCACTGGCCCTGCTAGCTAGGGGTGGTGGGAGTTGTAGTCCAACAACAGCTGGAGACACAACTCTGGAAAACCCTGCTCCTACAGCATGTGCAGAAACCGCCTTCTTGACTCATTGCATCCACCAGAGCCTGTCTTCGCATGCAAGGGAAATCCCTAACTCGTGAGGGTTTGAGACCCACGGACCACCCTCACCTGGTTTAGCCAGCCATTCAAACCCATGTTCCCAGGGTGTGGCCACTGTCAAATGCTGACAGCTTCTAGAGATACAGGTGAGAGCAGAGTGCAAAGTGGGGACCAAAGGCAGACAAGGTAAAAGGTAAAGGACCCCTGGTTGAGTCCAGTCAAAGGCAACAATGGGGTTGCAATGCTCATCTCGCTTTCAGGCCAAGGGAGCCGGCATTTGTCCACAGACAGCTTTCCAGGTCATGGGGCCAGCATGACTAAACCGCTTCTGGTGCAACGGGACACCATGACGGAAACCAGAGTGCATGGAAATGCCGTTTACCTTCCTGCGCAGCAGTACCTATTTATCTACTTGCACCGGCGTGCTTTTCGAACTGCTAGGTTGGCAGGAGCTGGGACAGAGCAACGGGAGCTCACTCCGTCGCGGGGATTCAAACCGCCGGCCTTCTGATCGGCAAGCCCAAGGGCCTCAGTGGTTTAGACCACAGCACCACCCGCGTCCCCAACCCCAGAAACTATCCCAGAAGGAGCATGACATGTCCCCCCACCAGAGGGACTACTTCTTCCCTAACACCCCATGCACCCCGGTTAAATTATACTGATTTCTAAATCTGCACCTATCCATGATGTCGAGCGGATGTGAAGGTTATGCAGACGTGTGCTTCCTTTTTCAGTGTTGAAAATCTACTCTTTGGGCAGTGCATCACCGGAAACCCTAACAGTAGAGCCGGCCCCGTATGGAGCAGCTCATGTTCCTGCTGAATTTCCAATCCGTTTCTGGGAGTGGCTCCCCAGTCTTCGCTGACAGACATTTGGCCTCCTGCCTGCCTGGCTTGTCAGCTTGAAACCCACCTGCCTTTGAAGTACCTACCTGCCCTAAGGCAGGGTGCCTGGCGACAACAGCCCCACACTGACAAACACACAATGGCCGCACCCTTTCGGAGATTTATTTATAACTGAATTTAATTCAGAAGGCTGTAGGGGCTACGTGCTCTCTCGCTGTACCGCTCCAGCACAGAGAAAAGCTGATCTAGCTTTCGGAGGAAAAGGAGGAGGAGAAAGGGCACTCCCTGCCACATGGAATGGCTCTAAACCCCGCTGTGCTTCAATGAGAGAGTTTTATTTTACCATTTTCATCAAGCAAGAGGCATGGTCAGAGGTCAAGGACACATCCCACCCAGGCCAGAACTACTCAAGGAAGGTGCAAAAGGAGGACCGGGGAGGATCACAAATACAACAACCCAAGTGGCTTGCTGGTAGGATGCTGTTGCTGACCGGAAGGGAGAGGGGTGAAGCGGTGGAGGAGCCGAATGCCAGAGGCGTAGTGTGAGGGCAGCAGCAGGGGCCATGGCCTCGGGTGCAAAATCTGAAGGGTGCGACTGGGCCCTAGTGGCTCTCTAGGTGCTATTAGAACACATCTCCTGTCGTCCCTGACCATTTGCCAAGCTGGCTGAGACCAATGGGAGTTGGAAGGAGCCTCCAGGTGTTCTTTTCATTGAGCGTTCATGATGCTCTGCGCTCACAATAGTATCAGGGGGGGTTATACATGACCCTGCTTTTAATACTGTTGTTGCATTGGCTGAGAAATTGACATGTCAGTTCAGAGCAGAAAAGGGCATGCACAGTCCCTGTGGCATCGATCCACCCAACGCTCATAGGAAAATGTTGTGTAATGATGATGATGATGATAATCCACCCAGCTGACAGGGTTGCCAAAGCCACTCTGAGCAACGTCCAACTTATGTAAAAACAACAAAACATTACACTTCCCTAAAGAGTCATACCTCGGAAGTCGAACGGAACCTGCTCCGCAAGTCCGTTTGACTTCCAAAACGTTCAGAAACCAAGGCGCGGCTTCTGATTGGCTGCAGGAAGTTCCTGCAGCCAATTGGAAGCTGCGTCGGACATTCAGGTTCCAAAGAATGTTCACAAACCGGAACACTCACTTCCAGGTTTGTGGCGTCCAAGAGCCAAAACATTCTACGCACAATGCATCCTGGATCGAAGGTGGTGGGCTGCCTTTGAAGGTTTTCTAAAGGTTATGTAGATCCTCATCACCTTGACTTCTGATGGAAGGGCGTTCCACAGGGTGGGTGCCGCTACCAAGAAGGCCCTCTGCAGGGTCCCCTGTAGTTTTAGAGTGATCAAATGGAACTTTATTGCCTGGCATGACAAAAGCTTGTAATTGTATCGGGACACGTTATTTGTGGTTTACTGTTGCAACAACTGTTTTGCCATCATTTATCTTCTGTACCATGAACAATAAATAAAAACAATGTTAAAAAAAGGAATACTGTTAGTGCCTGCCAAAGTTTCAGGGCGGCCATAGGTCTTTGATTCTAAGGTATTATTGGTGACTGTCCTGCTTTGGTGAGCCTCTCCAGATGGGGACAACGCAATAGTGTTGGGGAAGTGTTACAAAACAACTGATCAAGCAGGCTGATATGTGGACAGCCCAGAATAAACTCACCATTAAAGCGGCACTCTTGCGTCAATGTTACGTTGGCTAATTCACCCACGCAAACCCACAAAAACAACAACCGCAGCCCGGTCTGGAAGGGGCTGGAGTCTGACAACATCTGGAGGGCAACTGGTTTGCAGTTGCTGACTCAGCAGATGGTTACAAATGCCCCCGTGCTGCTATTTACGTACCCCCAATGTAACCGCTTGGCGATCTGAACAATTGTGTTGCAGAGTTTCACCAGGTAGGAGCACAAGTGGGTGTATGGGAGGGGAGAAAAGCGAGCCACTTTAGAGAAGGGAACAATCATGGATGAATGGGAAAGGATTTCAGAATAAAAGGGATGGAGGGGCGCAAAGAAGAAGAGAAATGGGAATGGATGAATGCAGGTGTTTTGCAAGCAGGGGGAACAACATAGCAGGAAGCACCAGAAAAGGACTGGGGAGAAATGCGGCTGGGAGGGCTTAAGCCATGGGTAGGCAAACTAAGGCCCGTGGGTTGGATCCGGCCCAATTGCCTTCTCAATCCGGTCCATGGACGGTTCAGGAATCAGTGTGTTTTTACATGAGTAGAATGTGTCCTTTTATTTAAAATGCATCTCTGGGTTGTTTGTGGGGCATAGGAATTTGTGTTCATTTCCCCCCCCCAAAAAATATAGTCTGCCCCCCCCAAGGTCTGAAGGACAGTGGACCGGCCCCCTGCTGAAAAAGTTTGCTGACCCCTGGCTTAAGCGTTTGTAAGACTGAAGGGCACAGGATCACGGCACACGTTTGCGTAACATTTGCACATGTGAATGCAGACCGTGTATAATGAGATAAGAATCCAATGTTTTTGTTCAGACCAGGTCTCTCCATGGTTTTATGTTTGGGAATTAGTTGCAATCCAGCAACTTCTCTTTCCAGTCTATTTCTGAAATTCCTTTGTAGTACATGACAAAGCTATCTTTAGCCATCTCACCCCTTGCTTTTTCCTGTAAGACCAATTGCAGTCGTTAACAGGTTTTCCACACCTATCAGCCAATCACCCATTCCCACCACCCTTCTGAGTAATACCCCTCTCTCTCACTATATATAAGGGTCTGGTGACTTCTGTTTCAGTGTATCTGAAGAAGTGTGCATGCACACAAAAGCTCATACCAAGAACAAACTCAGTTGGTCTCTAAGGTGCTACTGGAAGGAATTTTTTAAATTTTGTTTTGACCCTTTTACAGGTCCACCACATACGAAATAACGTTGCAAAAGTAGATCCAGTCATTCCAGTGGGCCTCCCCTTGAGTAAAAGTTCATTGCGATTGGACTGGAGAGGAACATTGGGTTCAGGGGAAAGCTATCAAGCAATCGCTTGCAGCAGGGAAGAGGAGCAGAGAGCTCGGCTCAGCCTAGTCTTTAGCAGCAGGTGAAGCTGAAACGTTGAACAGGAAGGTAAGGAAAGATGCAACACCAACAGCAAAAATGACCCCACCTACATGGCCTTGCAGCACAAATTGCTATTCAACATTTATCTTTAAACTGCATCCTTCCAGGAACTGCCAAACTACAACCTCCATTAGCCCTGACCATTGGCTATGCTGGCTGCGTCGAATGGTAGTTGAAGAACAAAAAAAGTAAAATATGAAGGAATGCAGATTCCCGGCTTTACAGGATATAGGCAGTGTGGTAGTACAGAATGACTCCCAGTAGAGGGCAATGTTGTACTGCACATCCCTACATGGGCGCTCTCTCTCTCTCTCTCTCCCTCTCTTTCTCTGTATGTATATAAACAGGACAGGAGGATATCATATATGAGTCAATGGGCACGTCACATGAGTGTCACATTTATTCAGGAAGTTTTCTTGTCACACAAACACATTAGGAGCCGAATATAAGCATGGAGGCACTGAATAAATAGATTACTCAATGGTTCAAGGATCACTTCTTTCGGATTGGGAATTTTGGTGCCAGTTATATAACTACCCCCTCACACACACACACACAACCCATTTTTAATTATCATCTGGGGTGGAAGAAGGGAAATTGGCAACAACAACAAAAACCACCACTGAACACCCTATTGTTGGGTTTTAGACTGTAAGCTCCTTGGGGCAAGGACTTGTTCTTTTGCACGCTGCAAAAGTGCCATGCGCACTGCATTGATGGGGTTTACTTTGCCACATGCAAAAAGGGCTTGTAAATTAACGGGTTTCAAGGGGGGGGGAGTACTAAAGATTAAACTTTGTGAAAACAAAGGAAAGAGACAGGAAGGGTGAAAGGTTTGTCCCTCATTTTCCCATTCCATATAATGTGCAATGGCACATGTAGAAAAACAAAGGGGGGGGGGAGAATTCCAGGAACTGTAGTTTGTAAGGGTGCTGGAAAATGTAGCTCTGTGAGGGACAAACTGCAGTTACAAGGATTATTTGTGTGCGGGGGGGGGGGGGGTATGTTTTAAATGTATGACGTGTCCTAATTTAGCAGAAAAGGAAAGGTTGGGCAATTAATTCCTATTAAAGAGCTATCGAATTGGCATCTGTGCCACACAAGACACATTGGCAATCTCCATTTTAAAGCCACCAGAAACACAGGAATTCTCCCTGCCATAATTGTCCATGTTGCAAAAACAGAAGACCCTCCAGGGTAATTCATGTATACGAGAAAGATGCTGGGAAACAGGAGGGTAGCACATTGGCCTGTTAACCTCCTCTTTTGACCTGGAAACTGAAAAGGAAGAAAAAAGTCAAAGCTGTGCAAAGGGGCATTTGCTTTGATGGGGTTTCTTTTCCCTTCACCATTTGTGCGCTCGAGTCCAGCGCTGATGATGAAAAACGAAATGTTGCGGCCAGACGTAACTCCCATCATTCTTGATATCCCACCCGAAACAAAAAACGAAAACCTCAGCTCCCTACCCCCAAACTTCAAGCATGATTTTGAACTAAGTCCCATTTGCATTTCAGAGTTTGTTCTTCTTCTTCTCCGAGATCCATGTTTAACACTCACTTAAGGAAATGCAGAAGATTTACCTATCACCGCTCTGTGAAGGGATGAAGGAACTGGTCTGCAACATCCATCACCTCTGGCCTTTTCGGCCTTTCCTTTGGCTGCGGTTGATGAGAGCAGGAATCCAACAAGATTTGAAGCGCACCCCATTGCTTGCCCCTGATCTGTGGTAGGATTCCCTCCCGCATTCTCCCTTGCCCCACGGCCAATTTGTGGACGGATTCCACGACCGCACACAGGAGAGCCCATTCGATCAAAACTCTCTCCGCGCACTGCTTCCAAGGAAGAATCTGGGGATGTGCCTGTTTGCGACTCGTTTGATGTGCAACAAGTTCTGACATAATGATCCCGTGTGCTCACGAGATCCACTTCAAAGTGTCCCCAGGAACATCAAATGTTTTGCTGGGGAGCCTATTCAAAGCACGGATGCAGAAGAAATATGCCAGAGGTTAAGTTAAATCTTCTGACTGGGGGGGTGGGGGTGGTGGCTATTCTAATGAAGTGAGAATCAAACAAACTATTATGCTCTCCAATAAATTTTTACCACTGATTTGTCTCTTTCTTCTACTGTATATCATTCACGTTTTCTCCTTCTTCTGATTGAGTATGCAATTGAGTGTGGGGCAGCAACCTCAGCTAAGTCCTCATTTGGTGCTCACAATAACAGACCCTTCGAGTGTCCCTATTTTCCAGCGACGGTCCCGGATTTATCCTGGTTTCTGATTTGATCCCGGAATGTCCCGCTTTGCCTCAGGATGCCCCTATTTACATCGGATAAATGTTGGAGGCTGTGGAGTTATGCGACTCCCTGAGCCAATGAGATAAGTAACTAGACAACCTTTAGAAGACATCTGAAGACAGCCCTGTATAGGGAAGTTTTTTTCTAAAAATGTTCAATGTTTTATTATGTTTTTCTATATTGGAAGCTGCCCAGAGTGGCTGGGGCAACCCAGTCAGATGGGTGGGGTAGAATTATTATTATTATTATTATTATTATTATTATTATTATTATTATTATTGAATAGGACATCCTTATTTTTATCAGAGAAATGTCGTAGGGTATGCAATAATATGCTTGTGCTCCAGCGTTTGGCTCAGCGTTCCAAACATGTTTAGGGACTGAGCCCTGATTTAAATTAAGCATACTACTTACTTAAATGTTAACACGTATATCCTGCTTCCCCCCCGCCACCGCCCCCGCCCCCTAGGAGCTCAAGAGAGAGACCGTGACAGGACACAGTGAGCTGAATGGCTAAGTGGGGTTTCGAACTCTGATTTCCCCAGCACTTTAACCATTAGGCTGCATTGTTAGCTCACAAAGCCACAGGCTGTCATGCAAGCAAGGGACTAAGGAAGAGTCCGCTGTCCTTCGTAACCCTGGTGGCTATTTTCTGCCTCAGCTGTCAGAGGCAGTATATTTCTGAAGAGCAGTGGCTGGAAACCATAGGAGGAGAGTACACTGTTCTGCTGGCTGCTATGAGAGCAGGACCACTGGCCTAATCCGGCAGAGGTCTTCTTCTTCTTCTAGAAAGCATGGAAGGAAAACAATACAATCTCGTCGGCTCAGAGATTTATCTCAACCTGGACAAGGAAGGAAGCTTAAGGGCTAAATTCAAAGTCATTCTGATCCACTGGTTCCTTTAGCAGCGAGATGGTATAATTTGTGTTCGCGAGTGTGCTGTAAAAAGCCTCAGAGGCTGTGGAGGCAGAAGGACAGGGTGGCGTAGTGGTTAGAGCACCAGACTAGCGTGTTGGGAGACCAAAGTTTCAAATCCCCGCTCAGCCATGAAGTTCAGCTGTTGACCTTGGCCCAGTCATGGCCTCTCAGACTAACCTACCTCATAGGACTGATGGGAGAAGAACCGTACACCATGTTTTGCTCTGTGGGGCATCTAAATGCAAACGGCAAGTCAGCACTAATAATTTTTGAAACCAAAAGTTTATGTATCTTTTTCACACTGCAACCATGAATGTCCCATATTGGAGGTGTCAAATGGCTGCGTGCAGCAAGCATCCTTGCTGGAACTAGAACAAGCTGAAACTCTGAGGCGCTTGAGATTCACTAGGTAAAGGTAAAGGGACCCCTGACCATTAGGTCCAGTTGTGTCCGACTCTGGGGTTGCGGCGCTCATCTCGCGTTACTGGCCGAGGGAGCCTGGCATACAGCTTCCGGGTCATGTGGCCAGCATGACAAAGCTGCTTCTGGCGAACCAGAGCAGCGCACGGAAACGCCGTTTACCTTCCGCTGGAGCGGTACCTATTTATCTACTTGCACTTTGACATGCTTTCGAACTGCTAGGTGGGCAGGAGCTGGGACTGAGCAATGGGAGCTCACCCCATCGCAGGGATTTGAACCACCGACCTTCTGATCAGCAAGCCCTAGGTTCTGTGGTTTAACCCACAGCGCCACTAGATCCCTCTAAAACAAGCAGCTTCTGGTTACCTCCTTCACACCTGACCCCTGTTGTGAGCAAAGGTGTCTCATCTTACATCCCCCTGTCCTGCCGCTTGGATCCTCTATTCCTATGCTCTTGAGGTTTGCTTTATATCCACCGAGAGCAGGAGTTTTAGTGTGGTGTCACCTGCCGCTTTGGAATGTACTTCAAATTAACCTACTGTACCTGCATTTAGGCACCTGCTTAAAATTAAAATCATCAACCAAGCTTTCCTTGAGGGGTGATGGATTAAGTCCTTGAAGCGACTGGCATGAGTTTGGCCAAACTGCGGGAGGCAGTGGAGGATAGGGGTGCCTGGCGTGCTCTGGTCCATGGGGTCATGAAGAGTTGGACACGACTGAACAACAACAACAACAACTGCTTTGTGATGTATTTTGTACTTTTTAAAAATTGCTGGTTTTTTGTTGTTGTTGACCACCACGGTGTCGTTCCCCTCCCCTTAACATTGGCGGAACAGGAGTTTTTGCAAATGAGAGATAATGAATACACATGGACATAAACGCAGAGGAAAAATTCTTAGAAAAGTGTTGGAATAGATTGGAGGGGAGTCTATCGAGTCTCAACATTTGTTCTCATTTGATTATTCCTCATTGTGAATCCTGCTTTTCAGTTTGGGCTTTTGCAGTGCCATCCCGGACACATCTGCTCAGAAGCAAGATTGCAGCCTCAGAAATACAGGGCCGTGTGTTGCTGAATCTGGGGCCAAGTTGCTTTCAGATCCATCAACAAGGCTTAGCATTCGGGGAAGCAGAAGTGTCCACGAAAACATGCACAAATGTGTCCAGTTTCATAGAAGAAAACGACTGACGTTTTGAAATGCCCAGTTCTCGAAGAAGGCTGCGCCTTCTGTTCCACGTGGTGTTTTTGCAAACTCTTTTGGCTCCAAATGGCGCATCCTGTACATTTCTGTTTTCCCAGTTCTCACCATCCCTAAACATACACACCCCACGGATTATCTTTCCCCTATGTACTCAGTCTCCTACCCAGTGCTTTCCCCCCCAGGGGGTACTCAAGAGCACACAGTACCGGCACCGGGGGGGGGTTAAAAATTGTGGCACTTACTGTCACAACTTCATGGTGAGTTTTCTATTAAACCCCCCCCCCCACTGCTCAGCCATGTGCTCAGAGATTAACCTTGTGGCCTCGCGCATATCTAAATCCATCTACGCCCTAACCTTTGCCACCTACACAAATGTTCTCCAGCATTCTTTGCCATCACACAACTCCACCTGTCCTTTATCCCTAGCCAACACACAAACCCATCCGCCAGTAGCTCAGTGGTAGCACAATGGTCCCAGGTTCAATCCCCAATGGGACCTCCAGGCAGGGCTGTGACTGCCCCCTGCCCAAAACCCTGGAAAAGAGTAGCTGTCTAGTTCAGAGAACGGCAAACCAGGTGGACCATTGGTTTGGCTCAGCCCAAGGCAGCTTCCTTTGTTCCTTGGCACCAGAAATATCTCTACACCTACAATCCCCAGCTCTCAACCTCGATCCTTTAGCAAGCGCATGACGAGTTGGCCACATTTTTGCATATATGCAAAGCGAGACAACAACATATCTCAAGAGTCTCGGAAATACAGGTCTGTGGGCTCGAAGAGATGGGAGCAATGAATCACACACAGGATTGCGAGAGGTTGTGCAAAGGCACCCCATTTGTGGGAGCATTCCCACGCACGGTGCAAGCACAGTGGCAAAGGACAATGCAAAAAAGCAAGAGGAGCTCTTGGCTCGTGAGGACAGGCAGGCGGCAAAAATAATAATAATGGAATTAACAAGTAAATAATTGTTGATTTGTTTTGCTTTTAAAGAAAGGGGACACACACAGCCAGTGGGTTCCTATTCAGATTAGACCCACTGGACACGACAAAGTTAGATTCATGAATGTCCACAGGTCTCCTCTGAGTAGGACTAGCATTGAGTCCGTATATATTTCCTTTTTTAAAAAAGGAATGAGTATTTCACGCCTCTCTTGTGCATAGCTGTCAACTTTTCCCTTTTCTTGCGAGGAATCCTATTCGGAATAAGGGAATTTCCCTTAAAAAAGGGAAAAGTTGACAGCTATGCTCTTGCGGCCAATGCAGCTGGCATTACTTTAAGCAGTGCAGTTGTTTTCTCAGCAGCACATGGGCATGGCGGATCGGGTCCATGTAGCATGGGAAAGGTGAGTTTAACTCCCCCCCCACAATAGTCCCAATTAAAATCTGCCCGCCCACCCAAAGCTACTATTTGCATAGGGAGAGAATCTCCCACAAGCACCAGGGACCTTGCAAAGTGGGCCTCAGGCCTCTTGGAGACCTGAGCTGGAATCCCTGTTCAGCCACTGGGTTCATTAGCAGCGATGGGCCAGTTATTATCATAAGCTTAATTTATCGCCTTCTCTAAAAGGCTTGCCCAAGGGTTAAGTCTGCGGAGAAATTGGGATTTGAACTCAGGTTGGGGCCAACACCCTTGAGCCACTGAACTATCATGTCCCCCACATGATTCTGTACTGGAAGTTAGGAATGAAATCCAAGAAGTACACTGAGACAAAGACAGGCCTGGGCATGTTTACTTGCTTCCTGGCGCTGTTGGGAGTTGTAGTTCAGCCACATCTGGAAGGCCAAAGGTTCCCCGCACCTGCTTTATACAGCCAGAAGGATGATACCGACATGGCAGCCAGTGGGAAATTCTCCCGCAACTTTCCCTAACTTGAATACGCTTTGCAGAAATTCATTCATGCGAAGGTTCTTCCGACTGCCTAATTTTGGAAACAGCTGGCTTGGGTGGATTTCGGAACAAACAAACAAAAGTCCCGACTTTGCCGGATAGGTGCTAAACCCTTAAAACGCTTAGTTAAAACTTTCTTTAAAGGAAAAAGAAAGAAAGATTTCACCTATCCAAATGTGAACATTTTTCAAAACTCAGACCCCAAACTTTTTGCTAAACGTAAAAACGTGTATGTGATTTATTTGGGTCCTTTATCCACCCAGCTAGAAATGCAAATTCCCAGACACAATGCACAAATGCTTGCCCGCTTAGAGCCCACACATCGCATGTGCGCCAACCCCCCCCCCCAAAGACATATTGGAACACTGATACTTTTGCTTACATGTGGTGCAATGGATCTGGAAGGGAGTTCAAATCCTGTCTCTGGGTGTGTTGCTTTCTGGGCTTCACTTCCTTATCAATAAAATGGGAAGAAGAGGATCTGCCTCGCAAGGTGGTTATTATGAGAAGTGCATTGGCTCGGGTCCAGCCAACAATTACCCCTCCAATAAAAAGGCAACAAAGAAATCAGTCACAACTTATTTAAACCCCACCTTCTCCTTTCAGCTGGATTTAATCGAGATCCACTGTACACGTGCCGGAGAAGTGGGAGGTGGAATAAAGATTTGCAAAGAAATCATCATAATAAAGATTTGCAAAGCGATTTGTAAATGAACAAGTGCTGGATCTGGGGTGTGTTTGTGTGTGTGTGTTTGTGTGTGTAATGAAGACCTGAAGGCAATTTGCGAATGAATGATAGAATCATAAAGTTGGAAGGGACACCACGGGTCATCTAGTCTAACCCCCTGCAAAGCAGGAATACAGGGATCGAACCCATGACCTTGGCATTATCAGCACCATCCTCTAACCAAGCGAACTAAGTGCTACATCCGTCATCAAGGTATCCAGGTGTTATAAGAGAATCCATCACCAGATTCGCAGGGGACTCTGAAGGACAGGTAGAAACTTTTAATTTAACACCGCGGGGGGGAGGGGATCCAACAACAACAGACTATAATGGCGGCAACGGTTTGTGAAGTGCTTTAAAAGCAGATAAAGAATGCTCTGTGCAGCATTTAAACAAAAACCCGTAGAATTTGAGTGCGCCTCTGCCATTCCAGCTGGAATGGGACAGATGCAGGCCGTATGCATGCCCCCCCAAAATCAGGCCCAGCGCCACCCAGAACACACTTTTCCATAGGTGAACAGAACAGAACAAACGCAGAACAGATCTGCCTCTCTCCCCATCCCAACGGATGCACCTCTTTATAAGACAGTTAATCCCTCCCACAGTCAAGGGGGGAGATATAGGGAGAGCCACCCTGGAGTTTATTGGGGGGGGGCATCCATCTCCTCTCCGAGGTGTTTTATAGATATATATATGGGGGGTGGGTGCGTGCTCCCAAGAGGCATGTATATGTAAATATGTGTGTGTATGTGTGCCTCTAAGGGGTTGTATTTGTTTTCTCCTCCGCTCCCTTAAAATATATATATATATATTTATTTATTTTTGAAAAAAAGTATGGAGAGATGGAAAGAAAAGGCAAAGAGAGAAGGGAGTGGGGGGGAAGAGTCTGTTTTGCCTGCAAGGCAATATTTCTGGAGCCAATCGGAATGCAGTATCCACCCTTCCCTGCTCCCTAATTAAAGGGTTTAAGCAAGCTGGCTGGGTTGGATTTCTTACACATTTTCCCTGGAGGAGGGCTGGAACAGCAGCAGCAGCAGCAGCAGCAACAGCTATTACTGCAGCAATGACTGAGTAAGCCTACTCAGGAGGAGGAGAAAGAAGAGGAGGAGATCTGCCCCAAACCCTACAAGCAAGCCTTGCACACTTTTTTTTTTTTTTTTAGGGGGTGGGTGGGTTTGGTTTCTTTTTGCCTAACTTGGTGGACCTTGCAACGGCGTGGACCTTCTCACCATGAGTGGATCTTTTGATAAGAAGATCACCAGTATTTTGACGGACATCTCCAGCTCCCTGAGTTGCCATGTGGCCACCAAGGACTCCCCTACGCTCCCCGAGTCGTCCATCACGGATCTGGGTTACTACAGTGCCCCACATAACCAGCATGAGTATTATCCCAGCCAAACGTACACCCAGCCGATGAACCATTATGCGTACCACCCCCAATTTAACCTCAATGGGATTGGGGGTGCTGGGACGTACTCCCCGAAATCTGATTACCCCTACAGCACTTCCTACAGGCCATATGGATCTTTCCGGGATCAGCCATTGCCCAGTCAAGAAACAGGTAAGGAGAATATTTATGTTCCCGGCGAGCAAAGTCAAGGGTATGAGAAACTCTGTGTGTGTGTGTGTTAGTGACACTATTGGGAATGGGGAGTTTTAGGGTTCAGGGAGGTTAAAACCTTCCTAGAAAGTGGAATCACTTTCCCCCCCATTCTCTTGGAATATATTCTTTCTTGTGGAAGAGGAGGAGGTTATACTTTGGTAATATCTTCTGAGAAAGGTATCACTACTGAACAGGAAAATTGGACACGGGGAACGTCTCCTTTGCTCTATCACACTAGACAACAAGTGCGCTTTCTGGAGGGGTCCAGCAGCCCCACCGAATCAGAAACATGAACTTCTAGGATGAGGCTAAATCAGTGCCCTCAATCCACAAACATCCACTTCAGGGCTTGCTGCTGTTAGACGTTTCTGCATCTCTCGAACCAGATTGCTTGTCCCGTCCGTAAAGTTATCCTGCAATATTGAAAGACTGAAATGGAGGTTCCAGTTCTTTGATCCCTTTCGGAGGCACAACCCCGGCCACTGGCAAGTTAGAGGCGGCAACAGCGTCGCCAAGGGGGGCTACTGCCCTGTCCTTATTCCCTTGCCATTTGCCACATTCAGACTCTGCCATAAAAGATGTAATATGAAGAATTCATAGCAGGCTTTATTCTGGCTTGAAATAGCAAAGCCAGTGATGGAGATCTCCGGGTTATACAACTTTTTTTTTTTCCCTGGTGAAAAGGGGATTAAGAGCGGCGGTGGACTATTTTCTCTCGGTTCGAGAAAGAGGGGAGAAAAATATCTGAAGGCGACATTTCCCTCCTAGATCTATTTCTTCAGTGTACTTAAAGTTTAGGAACACCCAACAGTATAACCCGTAACACAGTCTACATTAAAAATATATATATATTATGAACTGGATTGTGATTTTTGATTGCTGTCTGTTCTTATGTAAACTACAAGTGACTTTTACATCAATATCACAATAGCTTCTTTTGTTCAAGTGAGGGTTTGATATTTTGTACACACACACCCCGGCTGATTCTGTGACTTTTCGAAGGCAAAATGAATATTCACCCCCTGCAACACTCACAGTTAAAAAATAAACACCACTGTTTTGTCCTGTGACCGCCTCTCCCAAGTTTCTACATATTTATTTTCTGTGAGTGTACGAACAGGTGTGCAGAATTTGCTGGGCTTCTGTCCTCTCCTCTCCAAAACTTTTTTTTATTTGAGATACTTTGCAACTTACGATTGGAAGAGGAGAGACATTTGATTTGGTATCACCGATTAAAGTGGAAAGATTAAAAAGCAAAAGATGCCAACAAGAAGGCAATAGGTTTCTTTTATTTAAAAAGAAAAATATAAATAAATAAAAGCTCCATGGAAAACAGTAGTTCTTGCTTCCAAGTACATGGGTTTAGGACGGAGGTGTGTAAAGGTGAGAAAAGTCTTTCTCTGTCAACAAAACTGAGCATGCCGATTTTCTAAGTGAAGCAGGCTAGAGATGCTGGCCGGCCCTTTGAGGCCTAATTCACGCCCTCACTCCCCACAAATATTTCAGGAAGGGAACATGGGGGCTGTGTGGTTCCGACTGTCCCCACGTAACCGGACAATGCTTCCTGCCAGGGAGGAAAAAAAATATCCCTGGATCCAGTGAGACTGAGAAATGGAGACAGTTTTAGAAAGGCAAACTAGGAAGGACACAGAGGAGGAGGAGGCAGGTTTGTGAGCCAGGAGGTTCGAAACAGAGCAGAGCTGGCTAGGCCAAAGTCCAGCCATGAAATGCTAAAATCATCAGGTGAAAAAGTGAAGGAATTGAGACTAGAACAGAGGGAGAAAGGGAAATCTGAATACAGAAACCCAGGCAGTGATCAAATAACCAGAGTCGAACCGAGCGAAGGAAAATTTGAAAACGAGAAAAATATTGGGCAAGTGAAGAGAAAGAAAAGTGGTAAAACTACGGGAAGTTCGGTTATTTTCTGAAATCTTATCAGTGGAATCTCCTCCGCTTCCACTGAATAGGATAGTACAGACTCCCAGATGACTGGGCAGGAGAAGGCTCTTTTTCAATATTTGTGGGTAAAGTTGATTCTGTCTCATGACAATAAAGCAACAGTTGGCTCGAAGCAACCTCTGCAGCCCAGACTCCAGAGAGGTGAATTGACTGGTTCAACCCAAGTGTACAATATGCCGTACCCAATGCCAGACCTGCTCAGAGTAAACCCATTGAAATGAATTGACAGGGCAAAATTGGAATGCATGATTCCTATGGGTCGGCTTTGAGTAAAACTCAGGTTGGATGCAACCCTATGTCTTTGCTTCCCATTGCATGTTCCCAATTAAACCAGACATCGTTCCCCTGATCTAGCCCTAAAAGATGGAGATTATGAAGCATTGTTGACTGAGAAATGGGTCGGGTTGGAGGGAATGGATGATGGAAGTACTACGCCTATGGTGGCGTTATATGTATTAGGCAACGTAGGGTTGTGTGATGGGTCTTTGACACCTGAGGTTGGTTTTCTAATTTTCATGTTTTCTGCACCCCTGGGAACCAGTGGAGGGGAGTTAGATGTTTTCTTGGCGAGCAGAAGTCGGGCGGGTTCTTGGGGGCAAATTAAGAGTTTTGGGGAGCAGCCCAGCAAAATAAAATAGTCTCCAGAGGAGATCACAGTTATCCTGCCATTCTCAAAGGGCTGGTCTTTGCCGTTCTAGAGAAATGCACATTGAGAACTGCAGCCAGACTTTCATTCATTCTCTTTTCCAGCAGAGACCGAGAACTTGGACCCTTCTGCGGAAAGGCAGCTTGCCGCTCCAAGCGTATAAAAAGCAACTCCTTTCCCGCAACTCCTTTTCCAGTTCCGATCCATCCAGCAACTCGCTGTGGTTTTATTTATTTCTGTGCTCTAATGTAGTTCTTCCTCTGCCTCCCCTCCCCACCCCACCCTCTGCCCCTTTCTGCAGTCTCAGTGAAGGAAGAACCCGAGCCAGAAGTGCGGATGGTCAACGGGAA
The DNA here is from genome assembly GCA_900245905.1 of Lacerta viridis. Taxonomy (NCBI): domain Eukaryota; kingdom Metazoa; phylum Chordata; class Lepidosauria; order Squamata; family Lacertidae; genus Lacerta; species Lacerta viridis. The sequence goes on along the minus strand of OFHU01000864.1, from coordinate 169,505 downwards.
GCCCAAAAAGATCCGAAAGCCGCGCACGATTTACTCGAGTTACCAGCTGGCTGCCTTGCAGAGGAGATTCCAAAAGGCGCAGTACCTGGCGCTGCCAGAGAGGGCAGAGTTGGCCGCGCAGCTTGGACTGACCCAGACTCAGGTAGAAACATGCACACATTGGGAAAAAAGAGAACATCCTGGTCTGTTTAGCTTTCCGACTCTTGTTTAGGGAAACGTGAGCGTGAGAGGGACATGTGCGTGGAACTCCAGCAAAAAAAAAATCTCAGGAAGTTGCTGGATTTAGTGGCCTTAGATGGTTGGGAGATCCCCAGCAGGAGTTTCACAGCTCTTGAATAAAATAGCTTAGGACAGTAAGAGAAAAATAGTTTCAGGAGTTCGGATGTTTGATCTTCCTTCTCGATTTCACAATTACTTTGAGAATCCATTACTACAAAAGTGGAGTCCTGCAGCTGAAAATCTGAGGATACCTGTCAAATCCTTATGTGAAATTAAAGGCCCCCCCCGCCACTGTATTTTCCTTCACACACACCCCTCCCCACTTCTCTAGGCACTGCATGCAGGTTTCCCCCCTATCTGCCACTTTGACCTCATTTTCTTCAGCCCCTCTAGTTCCTAGCCATTTGTGAGATTGTGGTTTTTTTTGGGGGGGGGGTGTTTTTTTAAAAACCCACACAGCCAATATTTCACTTCTCTCTCTTGGCACTGCTGTGCGGAATGCCAGCATTCCACACGATGATCAGCCTTTTCAACCTCTGCAGTTAGAATGCTTTTGCGCATTCCGTGGCATCGCAGCAAAAAGTTTTGGGGTGGAGGGGATCGCAGAGAAGAGGGGTCTGGGTTTTTATGCCACTGTGCAAGGTGACATATGTCGGTGTCTCTGATAACATAGGAATCATGTGTTGGCATCGAATTTAGATGGTATTGACAGGTTTGGAGCAGTGGGGCGCAGCACGGAAGGGAAGGAGTCAAGTCTCCATCGCTCCTCTGCTGTCGCAGGCCTACTCATTCGTCTCTGGCTGGGACTCGGTGATCCAGAGCGGAATGCTGACTACCCTGAGAGGCAGCGACAGGAAACATGTAGGTGTGGCGATGCAACTCCTGTGTTTTGGCAGAGTCCCTTTCTTCCTCCTGAGGCCAAGGGAGGCTCAGCTGAGAGGTGCTGATTGGTAACTCCGAGGAGGAAGTTGGCCAAGTTGGGAAAACAACTCCTTGGTAGCCTCTGGAGGAGGTGTGGGGAACTTGTGGCACTTCGGGTGTTGCTGGACTCACAATTCCCAGCAGCCCTAGCCAACACAACCAATGGGCAGGGATGATGAGGCTTGTAGTTCCAAAACATCCGGAAAACCACAGGTCCCCCACACCGGCTGAACACAAGCAGCTGGTGGACCAACTAGCGACTGCATAGCCGAGTTGACAGTTGCTGGGTGACAGAAGGCGCCGTGTCCCAACTAGGATGGCTTGCATGTGTCTTTTGCGTACTGTTGTTTAAGACACGGAATATTTGGCTCTCTTGCTTCTCCACACAAACAGCACACCCTCCAATATTTCTCTGGTGGAAATAGGGACATCTTATTCCAAACCCTCCAATATTTCTCTGGTGGAAATAGGGACATCTTATTCCAAACCCTCCAATATTTCTCTGGTGGAAACAGGGACATCTTATTCCAAACCCTCCAACATTTCTCTGATGAAAATAGGGATATCTTATTCCAAACCCTCCAACATTTCTCTGATGAAAATAGGGACGTTCTAAGGGGAAAGCGGAATATTCTGGGATCAAATCAGAAACCGGGATGGCTTTTGTAAATCCGGGACTGTCACTGGAAAATGGGGACATTTGGAGGGTCTGATCAGACACGTGAGGTGCCTCATTGTTATAACCCATTTTACAGGATTGTGGGAGGAGGGAGCTAAGGTTAAGAAGGAGCGAGTCCCACGAGGCTGATCCGAGTGTGACTGAGCTGAGGATGGATCCACCAGAATCTCAGCCCACCAAGCTACCTAGTAGTAGGCCATGTGAACAAATGGGCAAACTCTCCTTGGGTAACAAAAAAAAAATGGAAAGGAAGGAAGAGAGAAATGGTGGCGACATTATACTGCATCATCTGATTTCCTCCGTTTGAACTATGGCTCGTTCTTTCTTTCTTTCTTTCTTTCTTTCTTTCTTTCTTTCTTTCTTTCTTTCTTTCTTTCTTTCTTTTTACTGCCCCTCTGCATAATTCCTTGGTCCCTAGCAAAACATGCATTGTGGATCAGGCTTCACGGCTGCAGCCTTAGGCACCTCGCTTACTCCTGAGTAGACACAGTTAGGATTGCACGCTTAAGCATTGGGAATCAGTCCCATCAAATCCAGCGGGACTTAACTTACACAAATAGGATCAGGCTGTGAATATTTCTCCTTTTCTTGGATTTTAGCCCATACAGTTTAAAGCACTGAGAAGGTTTGTGTGCCTGTATGTCATTTTTAGACTGCCGATAGTCATCTGTTTCCTTGGGCAAATGGTGGTTGCAGCTTCCAAAGGGAGGGGGGGAGGGAGGACAAAAAAAAAAGACTTTTGAAAGATCTAAACCAGATGAAAAAAAGCCCAACGCTAACTGGTTTCAATCCTACACATGCTTACCTGGGAGGAAAGGGCATTTGAACTCGGCCCGGACTTCTTTCTTAGAATCATAGAATCATAGAGTTGGAAGAGACCACAAGGGCCATCCAGTCCAACCCCTGCCAAGCAGGAAACACCATCAAAGCATTCCTGACAGATGGCTGTCAAGCCTCCGCTTAAAGACCTCCAAAGAAGGAGACTCCACCACACTCTTAGAAGACCTGTGTAGGTTTGCTCTGTATGCCCCACTGAACAGAGGGAGACTTCCTTCAAAAGGATTTGTACTGTCAGTTGAAATCTCAGCTAATCGTCATCTGTGGAGGACCAAAGCAGCAGGGATCACATTTCCTGCAGTGTTAACAGCAGCAGTGTGTGTGTGTGTGTGTGTGTTTGTGCACACAGCTTTTTCCCAAATCAAATAGGCCTACAGAAACTTTATGATACCTCTGTCTTTAGTTTTTGGCAGTGGAACAGGGATAGCATTTTGATCAGGACAATAGTGCACTCAAAAGGCTTAACCTCCCGCGCTGTGCCATAATTTCAGTTCTAATCGGCATTGCTTATAGCATTGCTTGCTATAAGCATTTCCTTTTAAATGTAGACAATCCTATTTCTGGTTCCCCAACTGACATCTGAGTTGCCCGTGCAGGGCTGTTCCCCGTCCTCCTCCGATGCTTCTGGATGAGTTTGGCAAGTTTCCCGAGCAACGGAAGCTTCTCCGCCTGCCTTTGCTTAAATGGGAAGTTTGGAGGCCAAAAAAGTCTCTGGGTGCTTCCAGAAGCTTGCTATTTTTGGGTGGGATTCAATCACAAGTTACAAGCTGGTTCAGGTTGCACAATTATAATTGGCTGGGGAAGTCTTGCGCAACAAGCCTGCCCCCCCTCCCTAAATTGGACTCTTTGCGATAAGCGATGGGAAATTGTGCTGCAAAGTGTGGGGTAACATTTGATTTGATTTGATGCATCTGACCTCCCAGCAAGCAAATCAGCATGAATCAGCAATAAAATAAATCTGCCTTTAAGACAGCTATGGCAAGTAGCGGGGTTAGGCCACCTGTCTCATAGGCATGACAGGAGGCCAGGTTGTAGCATCTAAAGGACTTTTGACGCCCCTTCTTAGCCTTTACTGTGGCTTTTAAGGAGCTTGGATGGGTACAGTAACGGAGAGCTGGTAAGGATACTATGGGGTTAGACTTAAATAGCATTTTGGTTCCTTCTGATACAATGATGCAGTTTATAGCAGAGGCAGGAATACTGAATAAAGCAAGATCGGCAAGTACTGTTTCACGACATTTGGGAGATGAAATCAGTGCAGGGACACGTTTGCCTAGGTGTCAGGGTTTAACTGTACAAGTCTGGCTTATTGTTCAATTTTCCCAGTATAAAACTCAACAGAAAGGTTTTAAGTTGAGCCAAGGCTCACTGGAACCTATTGTCATTAGGACCAGACTGCCTTTAAGCATGTGCAGAGTGCCTTCCTTTCACCACTTACTTTCCCACTAGCGTCTGTTCATATACCTGGCAGGGGGTTTCGTGTCAGAGTTCCGGATTTAAACTCTGCCCGTGAAATTAAATTGCTGTCTGAAAATCAGAAATGCTGGTGGCATTTGGCCGCATTGAAACCTAAGTTAAAACCCCAAAGCTGGAAGATTGCCTAAACTTAGCTCTCTGGCCTTATCTGGCAGACATTCTATTGCAAGTAAAACTCAGTTGGTTATTCCAGTGAAACTTACCGGTACCCATGCACATCTGCATGAGAAGGGTGTTTTGCTGTGTTCAGTGGGCCAACCAGTAAAGGCCCATCCATTCCTCAGCTTAGTGTGGATTGTGAAGCCCGCCTGCCTCCTTTAATTCCCCCTCTTCCAGTCGGTGTTCTCCTCCAACTACAGCCATCTCACTCTTCCCCCCTCCCCCGCTAAACCCATTGAGCTCAGTGGGTCTTACTCCTGAGTAGGCAATATAGCTGGGTGCCCAGATGTAAAAAAAGGGGGGGACAGGGCTTCCACACCTTTAATTGTTGTGCAGAAGAGGGGATTTCAGCAGGTGTAGCTTGGTATGCAAAATCCAGCTGCTGAAATTCCTCCTTCATTTAAAAGGAGTCGCATCATGATGTATAGGGTTGTACTTTAAGTGTGTAGATAACCACAGACCTGCTTTCAGGTAAATGCTTAGGAGTGATCCTTCGTATTGTTTAGAAGATGGACAGATTGCCTGCCCTTTAAAGCACATTGGGATAAAAATTTTTACTTATTGCAAAGTTGCAGAACTATCCACAGAAGGCTCATATCATTGTTCGGCTCTTGCTCTCATATATATATATATATATATATATATATATATATATATATATATATACACACACACACACACACACACACACACACATATATAGTGAACTGCCTGGAAACTTTGCTAGGCCCTCTCCAGTAGGACGTCCGACGCCAGAAGCGATTTGACCCAATTACTGCAGCTGCAATTTGGGGAGGCAGAAGCATGAGGACATAATAGCAGTCATGCAACTTCCGCTGTTTACGCCGAGCTCTGGCTGGAAGGCGGCGGCTATCTAGGCAGGAGGAGCAGGGTGACTTGAAGAGTAGCTGACCTCTTATCTGGTGCAACCACAGAGATGGGTTTGGAACAGTCCTTCTCATCTCCCGCGCCAATCAAGGCACGGGGCCGGAATCTTTCCAACCCCAGGGTTCCGTTTTAGAACTTGTACAGTAAAGATCAGGCATAGGCAAACTCCGGCCCTCCAGATGTTTTGGAACTACAATCCCCATTATCCCTAGCTAACAGGACCAGTGGTAAGGGGTGATGGGAATTGTAGTCTCAAAACGTCTGGAGGGCCGGAGTTTGCCTATGCCTGGTAAAAGATAAAGGCATGGCAATCATAGAATTGTGCAGAAGCCTCATGGCCTATCTGATCCAGCTCTCTGCTTGCTAATGTATATCGCCTGTTCAGATCTAGAGCATCTCCACTGATGGTGTTATGTCTTTCTAAAAAGCCTCTGCGAAAAGTTCTCCAGCAGTAGACCTGCACCAAACATTTGAAGAACCTCAACGAGGGGTACACTACAGTCCCCAGGATTCTTTTTTTGGGGTGTGTGTGTGTGTGCTTTGTTGAAGAGATTTGGTTGCTCAGAGTCTCACAGATGCTCTCACATGCAACTGGAGATTGTGCTCAGCTCACCTTCTTCCCAGCACAACCTGCTTCTCAAAGTTTTTCCTTGGGTGGTGATGGAAAGAACATGATGCAGCTACCCTTGAAAAGCATCCGCAAGACCAGTTTACCCATGCTTACAATTAGCTGTGCTAAAATATCTCGGCAAAGAGCAAAGATTCAAAGGATTCTTCACCACATAAAACCTTATGTGGGCAGGATTCACCCCCACTTCCCTGTCACACGTGCAGATGGCTCCCTAGGACTGAAAGCAAGCTTTTATTTTGTAGGAGAGATGAGCTTGGCTGAGCTGAAATTGAATTTACTCGTGAATTTAAGCAGGTGAAGGTTGTTGTGTATTTTTTTTTAACGGGATCTAAAATCTTGAGGCCGAAAAATATTAGGGACATGGTGTTAATTCGCCCCCTTCAATAGGATAAACTTCCTTGAGGAAGAAGAATTGTGATTGGAACATCATTTATAATTAGAAATGCAGTATTAAAAAAATATAAAAATTGTGAGAATAGCATAAACCAGAGGTGGTTCACCAGATGTTGTTGAGCTGCAACTCACACCATGCCAAAGCCCTGGTCAAGCCAGCTGGGGCTGATGGTGCTGGAGTCCAACAACATCTTCAGGGTAATAATTTCCCCCCACCCTTGATTGATATACATCATATAAATTGGATGTGTGTTTGGCTTTATGGTGATTTTAAAAATTCTCTGTATGGTTTCTGACAGTAAGAGCTGTTTGACAGTGGAGCGGACTCCTTCAGTAGGTGGTGAACTCTCCTTTATTGGAAGCCTTCAAGCAGATATCGGCTAGCCATCTGTCATGGATGCTTTCGTGGAGATTCCTGCATTGCAGGAGGTTGGACAAGATGACTTGATTGTTTTTTTTTAATCTACACTGCTTAGAATTGCTAATGATTAAGCGGTACATAAAGGCCTTAAAATAAGTAAATAAAAATATTCCCCCAACTCCACCCCCCCTTTGAGTGCATTGCCAAGTTAACAGCTGTTGTTCCCTGGCATTTTCATAGAATCCTAGAGTTGGAAGAGACCACAAGGGCCATCCAGTCCAACCCCCTGCCAAGCAGGAAACACCATCAAAGCATTCCTGACAGATGGCTGTCAAGCCTCTGCTTAAAGACCTCCAAAGAAGGAGACTCCACCACACTCCTTGGCAGCAAATTCCACTGCCGAACAGCTCTCACTGTCAGGAAGTTCTTCCTAATGTTTAGGTGGAATCTTCTTTCTTGTAGTTTGAATCCATTGCCCGTGTCCGCTTCTCTGGAGCAGCAGAAAACAACCTTTCACCCTCCTCTATATGACATCCTTTTATATATTTGAACATGGCTATCATATCACCCCTTAACCTTCTCTTCTCCAGGCTAAACATAGATCTCAAGATCTTAGTTCCTTCAAGATCTTTTTTTTTTTTTTCAAAGAAAACCTTCGTTTTTAAATTCACGAGCATCAATGCCGAGTTCCTGCAAGTCTCCTCCGGCCGGCCATCTTGTTTCCCTCCCCTTCATCCCTCCCACCTTCGGACACGAAGCCTGGATGTTTGTTTCCTCCTCATTTAGACTATCCCTGTTAAGCAGGTCAGTCAGGGAGAAGAAGCGAAGATGGAACGCAAGGCTGGCCAAGCACTTTGATGACAGCAAGGCTTCTCCCTCGCTCTGCTCCCTCTCTTTTAAAAAGGTCTGCCTTCTTAATTGCCTCGTTCTAAATAAGGCAGCAAGCTGGCGTGCTTCTGGGCTGCCTGATACCGCCAAGAACGATGCGGTGATGTGGCCACCTGAGAACGCTCACCCTTGCCCCCAGTAAAATGTTTTCAGGGCGCATGTTGTGGGTGGGTTGAGTCCATAGCTGTCAACTTTTCCCTTTTCTTGCGAGGAATCCTATTCGGAATAAGGGAATTTCCCTTAAAAGGGGGGGGGGAGTTGACAGCTATGCCCCTGGGGTGACACTGACACAGCCTCACGGTGGTCAGGAATGAATTTCCTCCCCGGGGTCACACATTGACTAGTGACCCCCTTCCCTCCCCCCCCTAATTTGGTGCAACGTAGCACTTGGCTCACTCTCCTGAGTCGCCTGGAGCTTTTTGCCGTTTAGCTCACTGGTGTCCATGTGATCATCGAGACAGGAATTTCCCCCAAGGTCCTATTGGCTAGGCTGGTGTTTATTTGTCTCCTGCAGTAGAGCGCTTGGCTTGGCTCGCTTGCCTGAGTCATCTGAAACTCCTTGCTTAGAGTGTGCCTGTTGTTTGCCCAAGAGACACACTGGGTGGCCAGGTTGGGATGAGCTTGCAGGCTTGTACAAGGTCCCTTGCCATTCCGTGGTCGTAAAATATTCCACGTCATTACTAAGACTGCATATGCACTATAAATTTAAGGCACACACACACACACCGCAAGAATCCTTGGAACTGTAGTTAAAGGGGCTGATAAACTACAGTTCCCATTATTCTTTAGGGCAGGGGTGCCCAAACTTTTTTTTAAAAAAGAGGGCCAGATTTGATGAAGTGAACATGTGTGGGGGCCGACCGAAGTTGCTGAGCTATTTAGGATTGAAGTTGTTGAGGTTTTTTTAGGATATGACCCCAATAAATAAGGCCCCCCAAGGCGGACTTTGGACATGCCTGCTTTAGGGGGTTGGAAATGTGCTTTAGATATGTGGTGTATATTCAACCTAAGGCTGTGGCCCTCCAGTTGTTGTTGGACTAGCTCAGTTGGCTAGAGTGTGGTGCTGATAACGCCAAGGTTGCAGGTTCGATCCCTGTATGGGGCAGCTTTGTATACCTGCGCCACAAGGGGTTGGACCAGATCGACCAATCAATTTTATGGTTTGTAGCCAGTACAGTCAAACCTCGGTTTTCGATGGTCTCCGTTGCCGAACGTTTTGGCTCCCGGATGTCAAAAACCCGGGAGTAAGTGTTATGTTTTTCGGAAGCCAAATGTCCGACGCGGCAGGCAAGCGGGCTTCCGATTGGCTGTTCCGATTGCAAGAGCCAATCAGAAGCCGCGCCTCAGAAATCGAACGTTTTGGGTGTCGAACGTCCTTCGGGAACGGATTACGTTAGACTTCCGAGGTACCACTGTACAATAGGATCACAAATCGCGCAGCTGCAAAACAGAAAAACCTTGGACCAGATGAGCCTCAGGGTCCCTCATGCTCTATGATTCTATAATCCTATAACTCCTATCATTCATTCATTCATTCATTCATTCATTCATTCATTCATTTAATTTCATGAAATTTATACACTGCTTCCTGGTAAAAAGCATCAAAGTGGTTTACGAAAAGGTAAAACAATAAAATTGAGGGGTGGAGACACAACCCTACTTTAAAGCATTCAAAAGTTAAAATACTAAAACAGGTTAAAATTACCCCAGCTTTCTAAGCATCTGGGTAGACACGTCTAAACAAGAATGTCTTTAGCAGGCCCTGAAAAGATTACAGTGAAGGCACCTGCTTAGTGTCAACAGGCAGGGAGTTCCAAAGTCCACCTTGCACATTCCAACTGGGATAGGAATTGGAGTCTAATGGCATCCAGGGGGCTGGAGGTTCACCCTGTAAAAGATATCTCACCAAATGAGCTCTGTAGCGGAAAGTCTAGGATCTGGCTCTTTTTCTTCCCCAAAATGAATGCATCCGTTCTTCTTGTTTTGCTCTAGATGTCACTAGGATTTATAGGTTGGGTGTTTCTGACTTCCTTACAAGGCTGAACAGTGTTTGTTGTCCAAAAGTGTGCAGAGGCTGGTGGGTGGGTGTGCTTGATCATTTTAGGAAATTTTTCAGAGCTAAGATGCTCTGAAATGAAGAAGGTGCCATCGTTGATAGATTAACAGTGCTTCCAGACAGGAGGCTTGATTTTTCAAATGGGACACTGAGATGACAGGTTGTTGACAACATTCTTCTTCTTCTTCTTCTTCTTCTTCTTCTTCTTCTTCTTCTTCTTCTTCTTCTTCTTCTTTTTCTAACCTGAATGGATTTCCCCTAAAGAGCAAATTTGGCCAAGTTGGCGGGGGGTGGGGAGGGGATACAGGCTGGCATTTTGATGATAATGGTGTTGAGTGGACCTTGCAAAAATAAAAATTAAAACTTTCACACACGAGGAGCACCCGTCCTAAACACAACTGTTCTGAACTGTTTTTAGTGGGACCACATACCCACACACACCAGCCACAATTGATTTTTCTTTGGACATGAGGGGGAGCTGTTTCTTTAATCTTGGTGGATTTTGGAAATGCCGCTTTGGATTTGGAAACCGAGCTGATCCTGTCAGACAGCCACGCCATAAAGGATATGGCTCCCCCCACCCCCGCAAGAATTCTGGGGACTGTAGTTTACTTCGCACGGAGCTGTAGCACCCTTGGCAAACTACAGTTCCCAGGATTCCTTTAGGGGGAACGGTGTATGTTGTGGACATGACCCTGGCGCTTTTCTTACTGCTTCTGCCTTGGCATCTCCTTTTCTGTCCTTCCTCCGAAAAGAGCTTAGCGATTTCTTTCTCACTTTGCTCCTTCCTTGTCAGTCCTGGACCACTAACAGTTCAGTCCTAGACATCTGCAGTCAGATGGAAGTCGCAAAGTTACTTCCCACTGTATATAGGACTGCAGCCTACTTTGGAATACTGTTAAGGGGTCACGGCCCGCAGTCGTGCCCTTGCTTCTCATTCATTTCAGTGGAGCTTGCAGGGAGAACGTGCTGGTGGATGGGGCCCTTTGGCCTTCAGAAAGGGCCTTTTCCCATTGTGTGCGCTCCTTGATTACAGCCGGCTTGCACAGGCTCTAATACGTAATTTTCCCTTGCCCTCTAATGCAAGCACACGCTGTGAGAACTTTGGCTGACTTCAGGTGACCTTGCAATCTATCCGTTCACGAATTAATTAATTGACAGGCAACAAATACCAAAGGCTGCAATTTGGAAGACTGGAAGATGACTTTGCTCATAGGAACCCGTTGCCAGGTTTGCCGTGTCAGTCACCACCTTGGGGGAGAAATCTCCCTCCCTCCTCCCGCCCACAAATATGGCTATTTCCCAACCAGGCACAAAGGATTCCTAATCTTTCCTCCTTCCTTGTTTTGACTCCCAGGAGTTTCTCTCCCTCTCTAGTCTTTCCTCCCTTGCTCTTCCTCCCCCACCTACCACCCACTTTCTTTCGCTGATGCTCGGCTCTTTCTCCAGAGTGGGGCGTGTGTGAAGTCATCACCGTAGCCCTCAGAGCGCTATCGGAAAGGCTCCCAGCCAGCTAGGCCGGCCTCCCAGCCCTGCCCTGCCCTAAGTTTCGCCACCTCAGTCCTCCCAGCCCAAGAGGACTTGTAAAAAAAACGTTCCAAAAGAGCTCGTCACCAAGACTTTTCGAAAGATCGGTGGGGGGGGGGAATGGGCGATAGTTTGGAAAAGACGGATAGACGTGGCACCTCTTCTAGGGAGTGTGACGTGGGGGGTGGGGTGGGGAAGCTTCGGGAAAATATATTTATTATTTCATTTTTCTCTTACCTTTGGTCCAAGGAGTCTTGACTACAGTTAAAGCAGGAATGGGAAGCCCGTGGCCTTGCAAAATGTTTTTAGATGCCAACTCCCATTGTCCTTGAACATTGACCATTCTGGATGGGACCGAGTTGAGAATCCAACCAACAATGGGATAGCCACAGATCCCCCACCCCTACTTTGAAGAGGGGCATCTCCCCCCCCCCCGCTTCATCTGAACTCTTTGATAATGTGTGGAATTTATGCATTCTACCTGCGTCTCAACCAGGCACTTCTGCCTGAGGACGGCTTCCTCTTGGAAACAATTTATTTCTTTGAAAACAGAAGGAGGGGTGTACAATTCTCAGATCTGGGAGTCCCATCACGATTCCAGAGACGTGTTTTGCTGTGGTAACTCAAAGCATGAACTGTACACAAGTTCAGAGGTGCAAATGTTGTTTCTCCACATCTTCCCAGGCTGAGATTAGGCTGGAAAAGAAATGCGATGACTGAAAGCTGACAAGCTTTGGCTCGGGTTAAATCCTGGTTCATAATGATGTAGCAACTCTGCAAAGTCCCAATTCTTCTGAGTTCTAGGCAGCAGTGGTCTCTGGGTGTGGGGGTCTCTACCTGGTACAGTGTGGAGCTCCTTGAAGCGTTAGCAGTTTGTAGAGCTACAACCCAATTCCAAAATTCTATATTAAGTACACCAAGTGGGTCTTTCCAGTCCTTCTTTCCCCTCTGACATCTATTCTACACACCACTCGAAAAACTTCCCCTCAATTGATGGGAGCTTCCATGATCATCTCTAGAACTGCAGTTGGGAAAATAAGAGGCATGTGCCACCTCTTGCATCCTGTGCATGAAATTGGGGCCATGGATTGGGGCCATGCCATTGAATGTGTATTTTAGATGCTGGCACATTGTCTTGGTTGAGAGCCACCTTCTCTTTGGCGTTCTAAGGTTGACATGATCTAGACAGGCACGTCCAACAGGTAGATCACGATCTACTGGTAGATCACTGGACGCCTGCGGTAGATCACTGGTAGATCACTGACTCCCCCAAAGAAGCTCAACAAGTTTGTCTCCCCTAAGAAAATCTCAACATTTTTGCCCTGAACCCCTAAAAAACTGGGCTTTCCTTCTCCCCAAAAAATACCTCAACAAATTTAACCTGAACCCCCAAAACAGGGTTTTCCTCCCTAAGAAAAAAAGCTCAACAACTTTGACCTGAACCCCCCAAAACAGGGGGTAGATCACTGCCAGTTTTTAACTCTGGGAGTAGATCGCAGTCTCTTGGGAGTTGGCCACCCGTAATCTAGGATAAGTGAGCACTCAACATAGGAAGATGCATTATAACAAAAGCAGACCACTGATCCATCTGCCGCAGTATTGCCCACACTGAACAGCGGCGTCTCTCCAGGGTTTCGGGAAAAGGTGTTTCCCAACCCAAACTTGAGAAATCAGGGATTGAACCTGAAACATGCAAAGCACCACATGGACCAAGAAGGAGTGGTAACAACTCTCTCCATTCAGGAGTCCATGGTAGGGATGTCTTCCTTGGTGAGGAAAGACATGGGTATTTCAGCTTTATTTCAACCCCATACCCTGATTTCAAAACACAGAGTGCCGCAGATGAAGCTCAGTCCTTCCACACAGCTGTGAAACCTTTTCTCTTTTTTTCATTTTCCATTCTCTCTTTATTCTCAGGTGAAAATCTGGTTCCAGAACCGAAGGTCTAAGTTCAAGAAGCTGTACAAGAACGGAGAGGTCCCCTTGGAACACAGCCCCAATAACAGTGACTCCATGGCTTGCAATTCTCCACCGTCTCCCACCCTCTGGGACAGTAACACCCACAACAACAACAACAACAACAGCAACAGCAACAACCCAGCCAGTCGGAGCCAGCTCCCGCAGCCACTCTCCTATAACTCCCCACCAAGCTACCTGGAGGAGCACAGCCCCTGGTACCATCACCAGAACCTGAGCGGGCCTCACTTACCACAGCAAGGACCTCCGCCCACTCCTGGCTCTATGCATCACCCATCTCCGGGGCCTCCTCCCAATCCTGGAGCGGTATATTAACCTCCTTTGCCTCCTTGATGAAACCAGTGGAGCAGGAAAAAAGGAATGAAGGAGAGAGAGAGAGAGAGAGAGAGAGAGAGAGAGAGAGAGAGAGAGAGAAACAGACAGACAGCAACAAGTCAAAACTCTTTGATGTGTTTTGTAGGACATGTACACATCCCATCCCATCTCAGGAACAACTGAGCTGCAGTAAAGGCTAAGACTTTTGAGAGACCATCTAAAAATAAGGGAAAGGGAAAGGTGGGTGGGCAGGCAGGCGGGAGGGAGGGAGGGAGAAAAGCTCATTGTCCATGTTGTATCTCAGCCAAATTGGTTTCACCCATCCTACGTGACCAACCTCCTCAACTTCCTGCGTGGTTTATCTGTAGGCAGTTCTCCATCATCATCATCATCACCGCCAGCTTCAGTCAGAAGACATGTGCATGGAAGGCTCTCCGCTTGGTTGGAGAGAAGCCCAGCGTCACACACAGCACCGCCCCAGGTGCCCGAGAAGAAAGTATACAACTGGTTTTCTTTACCTTCCTCTTGTTTTGTTGATTTGGTGTTGTTTGCTCACTTTCCCAAGCAAAGTGATTCAGAGAAGGATCTCCTTGGAGAGCTCTGAAAGATCTGGCGAGGTTTCAAAGTCTGATCAGTGTCACTTATGACAGGAACAGGATTTGTGTCGCTACTCATCCATTCATTTAGGGAATGGGGGCAGTCTAACAAATCCGCCTCTCTCTATTCCTGCATGACCTCCCAGAAATAATATCCAGCTAGAATTTTATTTTTATTTTTAATTTAAGGAACATTTAAGAGATGGTGGGGGCAAGTAAACATTGCCACAGCTTTAAAAAAAACAACACACACACACACACATTTAATAAATTTAGGATTAAAGCCAATTCCTTAGAAATACGCACGACTGTTTTACAAAACTGGGCAGCATATAGCAGGTGTGGGGAACCTTTGGCCCTCCAGATGTTGCTGAACTACAACTCCCATCATTCCTGGTCACTGGTCATGCTTGCTGGGACTGATGGGACCTGAAGTTCAGCAACACCCAAAAGGCCAAGTGTTTCCCCTCCTGGTGTGCAGTGTTAACATAGTCAAAGAGAACAGGGGGAAAGTTCAGAGAGCTGTGATGGAAAAGACCAATTCTGATCTCACTAGTGGCTATTTCAGCTTTACTCCAGGAGCCCTCTGGATTAGGAAAGCCAAACAGGTGGGCTTAGACCCAGTTCTTCAACTGGGAAGAAACCGAGGATAAAAATCCCAACGTAGGAAGAAAAGTTCTGATCCCAGGAACATTAGTCCAGGTTTAATATGGACCAAGATTTGTCTTGGTGGTGGGGACTAAAATATCCAGCATAAACTGGAGTGGGGTGGTCATAGAATCATAGGGACCGCAAGAGTCATCTAGTCCAACCCCCCGCAATGCAGAAATCTTTTGCCCAATGTGGGGCTCAAACTCACGACCCAGAAGACTAAGAGTCTCATGCTCTAACCAACTGAGCTATCCCCTGACAGAACTATTTGCCATGGGGTGTACGTGAAATATTCTGGTCTCCTTTATGACACTGCCCATCTGCACTAGCTCTTTTTTTGAACTAAAGTTACTCAAGAGGGCGTTCAGCTTACACGGGACTGGAAGGACAAATGTTTGGATCCTTGCTTTACACCAGTCAGTGTTGTGGAGTGGCATGGTGTGGGGAGGAAGGCATGGGGAGGGGGAGGGGACCTGGCCCAAATTATCATGGGTTATTCCATGTTTACATCAGGTTAGGAGATGGGCTGCAAGTCGGTGACAGAGCACATGTCTTGTATGGGGAAAGTCCCAAGGTTGAATCCTGGCACCTCCAGCTAGTGCTGGGAATCTCCCCAGCCTGAAACTGTGTTTCGTGGATATGGAGAGCTAATGGTCCTCTTGATGCTGGCTGTGCTAGCTGGGGTTGATGGGAGTTGGAGGCAACAGCATCTTGGTGGACCATAAGTTCCCCATCTCTGTTAAGGACAAAACTGAGTCAGACAGATCAATGGTATAAAACTCAGTGCAAAACAGCTTCTGAGCTCCTTTTATAAAATGTCCGGGTTTTATGAAACCTTCCCCCAAAAAAGCTCAATAACTTTCTTTGGGCAATATCCCCCCAAAATCTCAACTTTCCCAAAACTTTTTATTTCTTGAAATATGGCAACCCATATAGTTCTGTGCCCACTTTCATAGGAGTCAAACTCTATTGAACTCAAGGTGTTACTGTTTTTTGTTTTTTGTTTGTTTTCAGTAGACCTGTTTATTGTTGTGTTCCAAGGGACCAGATTCTTGTTTCCCTTTCAGCCAAATAAAGCAAACATAAACCCCAGTTCAGAAAAGAAAGAGAAATCTTAACCCATTTAGAAATGCTTCAGAATTACCCCAAGAATTAAAATATTTGGCTTGGGGATTTATAACCCTTGACCTTCACATTAGGGTTTGTAAGGGGTTGGATGGCGGATAAATGTTTGTTTTAAAAATTTAGGGAGATATTTAAAATACTTTGGGAATAATTTAAGTTATTGTTATTTTTGAAAAAGAAAGTGAAAATTTGTCTTAAGTGTTGCGCTACTTCATCATGTTAAGCTATTGTCAGAGAGGAAAGCTTATTTTTTAAAGAAGAAGAAAAAAAAAACAAATCCACCTTGGATTTTTTAAAAAATAATAAAGCTGGGGGGTTGTTATTTTTTAAACAAAGAGCTGCAATTTTAATAAGCATTCTCTAATGTTGTACAGTGTCAAGGTTGCTATTTATGTCGCCTTGTATAATAGATAAGGAGAGAAAGGTGGGGGGAATGTATATAGGGCTGATTTGTATAAAGCTTATTTTAAATTTTAAAAGAAGTTTCTTTTTTATCTTGGCTTGGGGGGGAAGAGCAAGGTGAGAACTTTGCTCGAGCTTCTTTGTGCTTCGGTAGCGAACAGAAACTTTCTCGTAGAATGTTAATAAAACATTTTGAACTTCGCAGAGTGGCCCTTTTGTTGTCTTTCAGCACGCTGTGTGTGCTTTGTCAATCTGGGGCTGCATGCAAATTAATGCCCTTGTTGGTGTTTGGCAGTGCCAACAGTTCCCCCAGAATCGCCCGTTCCTCATTCTGTGAGCATACCTTAAATCTAACAACGTGAGCTTTGCAAGAACCGAGCTGCAATAACAGCTTTCAGAGGCAGAATTCCAAACCTTGACTAAGTCAGAATATGTGTCGTCTTGGGGGTGATTCTGCAACTGGTCCTGGTTGTTTGACATGCGCAGAGGTGGACAAGCGACTAAAATGCAGGACCCACAGTTCTGCCTGTCTATATTCTAGTTGAAATGTGGATGTGTGTTGTGCCAAGCTCAACTCAGCTTCCGTACAGGGCATGTTCTTGGAGCGAGCTGAAATAGCAAAGCAGACTAGGGCGGTCTTCCTAGCAAGATGTGGGGAAGAGAAGTCTTTGTGCACACCCCTTGTGGGAGGGGACTTGCAATTCTTGCCTAGAGGACCTCATGCAGCTGGGCAAACTATCATGGGGGTAAACTCTCATCATCTGCACCATCCTGCCACCGACAGATTTGGCTAGGAGGAATTGACTGCACATCAGATGCAAATGCAGATGGAACGGGCGACGGAACATGTGGTTGCATTGCGATATGTATATCTGCAATCATATGGATCCCTTGTATAATCTATTCGGGGATCACGGGAAATGTCAGCCTGTGTGTGTGTGTGTGTACCACACTCACACACTTCAGTGAAACAAGGGGAAGGGAATGGGCCGTATTTCTGATGCTACATGCAGAAGGTCAGGTGTTTAATTCAGCCAACAAACAAACAAAACTTAACTCGTATTTCAAAGTTCAGCCCATGTTGCGAAGCCTACCATTTGCAAGAGGGGTCATATATATATATATTGGTCCTCAGTCTAGCTCGTGACATACTGTACATTTGCACAGAGACAGAGAACGTGCGGCTCTCCAGATCATGTTACGGGTAGGTAGCTGTGTTGGTCTGCTGTAGTCGAAACAAAATTTAAAAAAAATTCTTCCAGTAGCACCTTAGAGACCAACTAAGTTTGTTCTTGGTATGAGCTTTCGTGTGCACGCTTAGTTGGTCTCTAAGGTACTACTGGAAGGAATTGTTTTATTTTGTTTCTCCAGATCATGCGAGACTACTACTCCCATCATTCCTAACCATTGGCCACGGTGGCTGGGGGGGGGCTGATAGGAGTAGGAGTGTGGCAGCGTCTGGAGGGACCACGGATTCCCCATCTCTGCATTCACCAACGTGGCTCAGCTTCAGCTGGTCTTTGTTTTCAAGGAAATAAGTTTTTATTTTTCCTGAGCTGGAGAAGGAAAAAAAAAGGAACTATCAAACACATTTGGATTCTCTCCCTGACCCACGAAGGGGCAAATATACCACAGAGATGTAATTGGTATGGTTTCTGACACGGCACCAAAGGTTGTCGTCCTCCGGCAGGCCAAGGCCAATACTGTCATTTGCAAACAAACAAGGTGGGAGGGAGTGTTGCATGCTAAGAGCCTCACCCCATAACAGGGATGGTTTATGGGATGGGTGTGTGAGACTTTGGGGCAAGGAGAGGCCTCTGTTCACCCTGTGCAGCTCAGCAGCTAAGAGTCCTCAAACCAGGAGAGAGTCAGATACTAGACAATGAGCTTAGAAATTGGGCTTTTCGTGAGCAGCAGAAGAAAGCAATACAGCGGCACCTCGGTTTACGAACTTAATCTGTTCCTGAAGTCCATTCTTAAACCAAATCCGTTCTTAAACTGAGGTGTGCTTTCCCTAATGAGGCCTCCTGCCACCGGTGCCCTTCCACTAAAACTAATCAGAGGACAGAAAAGTTAAGCTTGCTGGATCAGACCAAAGGTGTGTCTGTTCTAGGGATGGGAAACCAATAGCCCTTCAGATGTTGGCTGGACTCAAGCTCTCATCAGCCCCAGTTGGCAAGGCCAATGGGAGTGAGGAGTCCCAACATCTGGAGGGCTACAGGTTCCCCATCCCATCACTACAGGCAAGTTTGCATTTAGGCGGTAGGTTATGTTCGGAGGCACTGCACGTTTAAGTGAAATCGCACACAGTGGAACCTTGGTACTCAGACTTAATCCGTTCTGGAAGTCCGTTCCAGAACCAAAACATTCCAAAACCAAGGCACGTGCTTTCCCGTACAAAGTAATGCAAAATGGATCGATCCATTCCAGACTTTTAAAAACAACCCCTAAAACAGCAATTTAACATGAATTTTACTATCTAACGAGACCACTGATCCATAAAATGAAAGCAATAAACAATGTACTGCAGTCACACAATCAATCAATCAGTAGCTGAACTGGGTTCCACACAGTAACAAAAAAAGAGCCGCAAAAACAAAAACGCAAAATAAATAGCAAAAACAGACAGACCTCAGCGTAACACTCAAAACGGAAGCGTGGCACTCAAAATGGAAGCGTAACACTCAAAACAGAGCATGTTTGGCTTCCGAAAAAAGTTTGCAAACCCGAACACTTACTTCCAGGTTTGCAGTGTTTGGGTACCAAGTTGTTTGAGTACCAAGGCGTTTGAGAACCAAGGTACCACTGTATATTGAAAACACCACTGAAAAAGCCTGCAAACACGCTCTAAACCTCTTGAAACCCTTGGAAACCCTTTTTTTAAAAAAACCAAAAATCCATCAAACTCCACCACAATAGCTCCCTCCAAACCTCCTTGCTCAAACTCCAACTCTCCACAGGCCTCGAAGGTTGGTGCAAGGGCTCCTGGGATCGCAGTCGCAAAGGCTTATGGATTTGCTAGATGCTGTTTTTGTGCCATTTTTTAAGCTCTTCTAGGGCCATTTTTTGCTCCACATCAATGGGGAGTTGCCTGAATTTCTCCAGCAGAGGCCAGCCAATTGTTTTGGAAGCTCACAAACCGAGTATTTGACACCCTAGTCATAGGCTAGTCAAATCTGAGGCCAGGCCTAGCCTCACCACCAGGCATCCTCAGGCAGCTGGCATGGTCCCAGCACTTTGACTAGGCCCCTCATTAAACAAAAATAAAGATTAAACAACTCATGGCAATGGACATTCTCCATCACCACAAGGCCCCAGAAGTTGGCTCAACTTGTGGGACGTTGCAAAGGAAAAACAGCAGCCACTGGGAGTAGGTCAGAGGTCTTCTGTTATGTTTTAACAAAGGTCCAGGGCAGGGATGGATAGTGAATGATGCTGTGGAGTACACCTACTAGAGATCCCCAGGAACCCCGGTTGCACAGCACATCGTTGTATGGGGAGGGGGTTTCTTTGTTGCGCTCCTGAGTCCTGGAGCTGGCTCTGAAGGATACAAACATTAATAACCCTGAAGCATCCTTGTGCAATGTAGGGCCATGGGAAGAATTCAAGATTTTCAGTTTGAAGGGCTGCTTTAAAGGAACTGGGGGTGTCTGAAAGAAGGCATCTCCAGAACCATCCCTAGAAAAAGGGATAGGTAGATAAGAGTTTTCAGAGACTCTTCGACTGCTAGCTTAGCAGACGCCAAAGTGGTCGCCAGCAGCTACTAGATGCAACAGCAGGTAAATCCAGAAGAACAGGTAGGTCTGGTGAGAGAATAAGAGACATTTGCAAGAGTTTTTTTAAAAAAATATTATGTTGAAATAGTGGAAAAACCTCACTAACGCTCAAGGACCCTTGATGGATTTGCAATAATAAGAAGCTGATGTGAGAGATCACTCTGAAGATCTTTACATTGCAGAGCTAAATGAGCTACCATGTCAAGGGGAATGGTATAGGCCAATCCTTGATTTGACTTCCTACATGCATGGTTTGCTTCTCTGTGTACATATTTGTTTTATTTATGGGGAGTGTTCAGACATACAAATAGGTGGGTTGAGTACCAGGCTAATAGGCAGCAGGATATCTGAATAATCAGGTCATAGGTTTGGGGCAACAGAGAATTGCCACATTCTCCAGCACCTCGGACAGCTCCAAAGTGGCAGAGACGTTGCTTTTGTTGGAAGCACACCTCCACACTGCAAAGCAAAACGCTGCACACGCCAACTCTTCTGGGCTGCCAGCTGCCCACCATTTTAATTTAAATTGTTTCCAACCCCAGGGTGGAAACTGGTGGTGAGCTCAACCAATCAGATGCCACCTGTGGTGTTGCAGGGACAATGAGAAAGCCAGAATGGTGAGAGGGGCTGCTGGAACCTTAGCTGCCAATCCAGGGGTTCAGTTCCTAGCGTGCACATCACCATTTGCACTTGGCAGCCTTGTTTGCAGGAGCGGCCCTCAGCTGGGCAGGTCCCAGACTTGTACCCTATGGTCTGGCCCCAATGGCGCCGCTGAGAACAAGACCAGTGTGCAGTCGATAGGTTTGTGCAGAAGGAAACTCAGGTCCTCCCCTCCCTCCCCTTGATAGGTGTCAGGGTTGAGTCAGATGAGGAGGAGTGGTGGCCAGCCCCCTTGGCGAGGCTGCACCCACAGAAGAACCTGGGGAAATGGAGGAGTTCATACCTGGAGAAGACTGGTGGCGGCACTCCTCGGAAGAGGAAGAGTCAGATGGAGAGGGGGAAAGACCAGAACAGGAGGAGGAAGAAGTCGAGCCAGAATCAGGCCCTTGTGAGGAGAGAAACCGGCAGGGCCCCTCCCCTCCTCCCTTCTCAGCTGTAGAGCGTAGAGCTGAGAGACGCAGGGAACAATTAGAGGCAGCTGCAACTCGTAAGAGACGTGGTTACAGGCCGGCTACTTAAGAAAGGCCGGCTGCTCCCTTGCTAGCACCTGCAACTGCTGTGCTGAGTGCATGGTTGCTCTTGCTTGTTCTGTTCCTGTGTTCCTGACTCCTGGCTTGTTCTTGACCCCTGGCTTGTTCCTGACTGACTTGGCTGGTTCCTGACTTGGACTGTTCCTGACTTCAGCTTCTCCTGACCCCATGCTGATACCTGACTTCAGCTGGCTTCTGACCCAGACTGTTCGACCTCGGCTTATCTGACTCTGACTGCTGCACTTCAGCACGCCAACTTGCTGGCGCCCTAACAATAGGTCTCGATAGGTGGTCTCAGAATGAGAATCCAGCCCTGAGTGGATCCCCACCCCGACACATTAAATTATACGGTGTGAGGGTCAGTAGCAGTATAGGATCACCGCCTGAGGCTGAGGTCATAGGAAGAAGAAGAAGAGAAGGTGAGTTTGGATTTGATACCCTGCTTTATCACTACCCTAAGGAGTCTCAAAGCGGTTAACGTTCTCCTTTCCCTTCCTCCCCTACAACAAACACTTTGTGAGGTGAGTGAGGCTGAGAAGTGTGACTAGCCCAAGGTCACCCAGCAGCTGCATGTGGAGGAGCGGAGACACGAACCCAGTTCACCAGATTACAAGTCTACCACTCTTAACCACTACACCACACTAGGAGCACAGGAAGATGCCTTACCCTTAATCGCACCATGAGCTCCTCTAGCTCAATATTGTCCACTCTGAGTGGCATAAAAGGGAAAGGTAAAGGGACCCCTGACCATTAGGTCTAGTCGTGAATGACTCTGGGGTTGCAGCACTCATCTCGCTTTACTGGCTGAGGGAGCCAGCGTACAGCTTCCGGGTCGTGTGGCCAGCATGACTAAGATTGTCCGTCAACTCCTTTCCAGTGGTGAATGCAACCAGTGGGTGCCTACAGAAGCGGGGCCCAAACCGGGATAATAAGACACCAGAGGGAGCCAACAGCATGCTAAGGAAGTACTTAAGGGGGTATCCTCCCCCCACCAAGCAGAGGATTGAGCATACTCACTATTTCGTCACCACCGTCCCTCCTTCAGTCTGAAGGTTCCCAGGGCAGTACATAACAATCCATTAAAATACACAAGTCAACACAAGAGCAATATAAAGCTGATATTATTTATTGCATTTGCACCCCACCTTTTCTCCAAGGAGCTCAAGGTGGTGTATGGGGTTCTCCCCCCACCACAATCCCTACACAGAGGTGTACTTAGACTCCCTTGGCAATGAGTTGTATCAGCGTCCCCTTCCCCCCACCATCCTTTGCACCCTTGGCAATCGACAGGTCTCTGCCACAATTTTTGCACTCTCCTGGGCCTGGGCTCTTGGCAGGGGCCTGCCTGGCCAACCCCTCGGTACACCCCTGTCCCCACCAACAAGAGCTAGTGAATAGCCTGGCTGCTACATTGGATGTGTGTGTTTTTGGGTGGGTATATTCTGCCACGCTTCACTGATGCTGTAGTAGCGCATTTGTTGCGGGTTGAAACTGAACCATCTGGGCACCTTTCTGCATTTGGTCTCTGGGCATGAGGTTCCCCATCCCTGTGATAAGAAAGTTGAATCCCCAGACCAGGAGACTTTTCCTTCCACTCTCCAGCCTCTGAAATGAAAGTCATTTGATTTCACTGCATGCTTTCCCTCAGCATCATTTGCCTTCCCTTGCAGTCTTGCACCTGGCCTACTTTTTTTTATTGAGTTAAGTAGCGCTGGGAAGCTTTGCTGGATCCTAGTTTGGGGTGGTAAATGTAGCAGAGCGATGGCTTGCTCCTTTGGACCTCCCTGAACCGGATTGGAACTCTTTGCCGTTCACCCCAAACTGACACCTCAGGAAGAGCTGGAAATCCAGATCGGAAAGCAGACAACAGTGTGCGTGTGCATGCGTGCGTTGTTTTTGAAAAGTACTCCAGGCAGAGCAGCAGTGTGGCGCAGTGATTAGAGCATTGGGCTGGGCTGTAATAAACCCTGCTTCCAATTGCTCCTCGCCTTTGAAGCTTCCTGTGGAGCAGGTTGGCCGACTCTTTTCCTCTGGCAATGCTGCCGTGCCTTTGCATCAGCCTCCCCCAACTGGTGCCCTCCTCTTTGTTGTTGTCCTAACGTCCTCTGATCATTGGGCCATGCAAGCTGGCACTAATGGGAGCTGGAGATCACAGGGATTGAACCTGGGACCTTCTGCATGCAAGGCAAATGTTCTACCACTGAGCTACGTCGCTTCCCCAAAGCTCACTGGGCGACCTTGGGCCAATCACTTGCTCTTGTTCTACCTCCCAGGTTGTTGTAAGGATAAAAGGACTGGCAAGGGAAGAACACAGAGATATAGGAAGTGGCCTCCTACCAAGCCATTGGGTCCCTCTAGCTTAGTATCGTTGACATTGAATGGAGGTAGCCCTCCAGGCATTCAGGCAGGGGAAATTCCTGGAGACACCAGAAACTGTTTTTGTTTTTTGTTTTTAACCCCAAGCCCTTCCCCCAATTGGACGAAAGGATGGGATTAAAAGAAACAAAGAACAAGGGGTCCTGGTGCATATGCACAGCGCAAGAAGACAAGAACCTATCCCCTCCCCAACAGCATGCAAACCAATATGGCTAACTTGACCCAACAAACCACCCATCCCACATACAAACAAGCCAGACTGCAGCCAATTAAATGTACTCAACCAAATTCTGGATCTTCTAATCCCTCACAGTGTCAGTAAATATATTTTTTTAAACATTTTTATTTGATTTTTACAACACAAGGTTATAACAATTTGAATACACATCCATATACAGCGATTCCTCCAAATCTCAGGACTTCCCCCAGCCCCCTCCTTGGAGCCCCATTTTAAACATTTTATAACTGCATCTTCTTCCAAACTCTATTATATCAATCCATATTTTCCACGGTAATTGTTACACTACAAGTGAAATCAAAATCCTGCCAATGTTCCCATCTGCTTACAGCGGCCTCTTAAATAACTTATTTTAAAAAAATTCTGATTCTTTGGGATGTCAGTACCTGTAATTCCTTAATAAAAATGCTTCTGGTTTTTTAACAAATGTTATTTTAAACTTTTTTTTATTTCATTATATATCATCTCCCAGAAAGCTTTAACCACTCTACAGGTCCACCACATATGATAAAAGGTACATTCTTTTTCTTTGCATTTCCATCAGGTATTTGTACTTGTCCTATACATTTTTTGCCAGCTTTTTGTTGTTGTTGTTGTTGTTGTTGTTGTTGTTGTTGTTTAGTTGTTTAGTCGTGTCCGACTCTTCGTGACCCCATGGACCAGAGCATGCCAGGCACCCCTATCCTCCACTGCCTCCCGCAGTTTGGCCAAACTCATGCTAGTCGCTTCGAGAACACTGTCCAACCATCTCATCCTCTGTCATCCCCTTCTCCTTGTGCCCTCCATCTTTCCCAACATCAGGGTCTTTTCCAGGGAGTCTTCTCTTCTCATGAGGTGGCCAAAGTACTGGAGCCTCAACTTCAGGATCTGTCCTTCCTAGTGAGCACTCAGGGCTGATTTCTTTGAGAATGGATAGGTTTGATCTTCTTGCAGTCCATGGGACTCTCAAGAGTCTCCTCCAGCACCATAATTCAAAAGCATCAATTCTTCGGCGATCAGCCTTCTTTATGGTCCAGCTCTCACTTCCGTACATTACTACTGGGAAAACCATAGCTTTAACTATACGGACCTTTGTCGGCATCTTAGGTGATGTCTTGGGACTGCTTTTTAAGATGCTGTCTAGGTTTGTCATTGCTTTTCTCCCAAGAAGCAGGCGTCTTCTAATTTCGTGACTGCTGTCACCATCTGCAGTGATCATGGAACCCAAGAAAGTAAAATCTCTCACTGCCTCCATTTCTTCCCCTTCTATTTGCCAGTCATTGCTTTTCTCCAAGGTGATGGGACCAGTGGCCATGATCTTATCTTTAGTTTTTTTTATGTTGAGCTTCAGACCATATTTTGCACTCTCCTCTTTCACCCTCATTAAAAGGTTCTTTAATTCAAATACCACTGGTACATCATTTTCATGTAATTCTCTTTCAAAGTACAACATGCCGAGTAAAGATAAATAAAGGACCTACCCAAGTGATGCTGACCCAAATCCCCACACTAGCACTAAGCAACAGAACGACTGAACAATATCTCCATCTCTTTCCCCCTTTTCTTTCCCCTTTCTCTTCCCCCAACCATAAGGTGTCCATGACATTGGTGTCTCATACCAAACGTTAGCGAACTGTGAAAAAGACTCTTTGAATCGAAAGTGGAGACACTCTGTGTACTTTCCCATATCTATTTGTTTATTTTCTAACACAAGAAAATCTTAAAAATTGAATTTTTAAAATTGTATCGATTTGGAAATAATAGTTTGTATAAGTGGGTTAAAATTTGGAAAAATAAATAAAGATAATTGGCAAAACGCACACACGCACACACACACACACAGAGAGAGAGAGAGAGAGAGAGAGAGAGAGAGGGGGAGAGAGAGGTCCTGGGGCTCAAACCAACAAGAAGCCATACTCTCCCTGGCCAGGAAATATGCACTCCCGAGCCCAGTCCTGTCCCCAGTTGCTCTGGATGCAGGATGAGGCGATGAGTCTATGGAGGGGGGGAAAGCCCTTGAGGTCTTGCCAGAAGAAAGGGTGTTTTGACATCAGGAAGGCTGACACCACATAAACAAAGAGCCAAACATCTGGGGGCGGCGAGCGCCTCGTGTTTGTCCTCCTGCATCCTCCCCCTGCGGGGGAGGCCTTTGGGCGGTGACTCACTGCAGAGGCACTCTGTGTCCTTGCCCCATGGAAGCATGGCTGTCACCTGCTGCGAAAGCTCTCTGCTGCAGCCCAAGGGCTGTTTATGCACTTTGGAGCTGACTTGGGCAAGGGACAAGGGAATGGGAATGGATGGGGGGGAATGGCAGGACAGTGGTGACTGGGCAGGACACCCTTGCAGAGGTGTGGACCTCAGCAGGTGCCCAGCTGTGCCACCCCTGGGAACAGCTGGGAACAACCTCCTGGGAACAGAACTATTCAACTTGAGAAAAACAGCTGAAGACCACTCCGAGCCCTAGAGATACACCAGAAGAATGAATGAATGAATGAATTGGAAGTGACCTCAAAGATCCTCTTGTCCAATGAAGAAAATCTACAGTGGTGCCTTGGTTCTCAAACTTAATCTGTTCTGGATGTCCGTTCCAAAACCAAAGCATTCCAAACCAAGGCGCGCTTTCCCATAGAACAGCCTTTCTCAACCTTGGGTCCCCAAGATGTTGTTGGACTACAACTCCTATCATCCCTAGGTAGCAGGACCAGTGGTCAGGGATGATGGGAGTTGTAGTCCAACAACATCTTGGGGACCCAAGGTTGAGAAAGCCTGCCATGGAAAGTAATGCAGAATGGATTAATCTGTCCCAGACTTTTAAAAACAACCCCTAAAACAGCAATTTGACCTGGATTTTACTATCTAACGAGACCATTGCTCCATAAAATGAAAGCAATAAACAACGTACTGCAAAATAAAATAAAAAATTCCTTCCAGTAGCACCTTAGAGACCAACTAAGTTTGTTCTTGGTATGAGCTTTCGTGTGCATGCACACTTCTTCAGATACACACGTACTGCAGTCACACAATCAATCAATCAGTAGCTGGACTGGGTTCCACACAGTCACAAAAAAATGAAACAAAAAAGAGCCACAAAAACGCAAAATAAATAGTAATAATAATAATAATAATAATAATTTATTTGTACCCCATCCGTCTGGCTGAGTTTCCCCAGCCACAGACAGACCTCGGACAGATATTAGGATACACAGACAGACCTCAGTGCAACACTCAAATCGGAAGTGTGGCACTCAAATCGGAAGCACAACACTCAAAACGGAGCATGTTCAGCTTCTGAAAAAAGTTTGCAAACCGGAACACTTACTTCTGGGTTTGCAGAGTTTGGGTTCCAAGTTGTTTGAGTACCAAGGCGTTTGAGAACCAAGGCACCACTATACTGGCATAGCATCCCTGCTCATCCATCCTCTGCTTAATGACGAAATCAATATTATCAAGAGCTTGATCATATGTCCTACATTTCAGAGCACATCATTCTTTTTCAGTGTGGGAGGCTTTTGGCCTTCCAGATGTTGCTGAGCTACAACTCCCATCATCCCTGGACATTAGCCATGCTTGGTGGGGCTGATGGGAGTTGCAGTTCGGCAGCGTCTGGAAGACAAAAATGTCCCCACACTCCTGTTCTGTTTGAAGACTTCCTCTGTCTCAAGTGTTGTCTGGGTCAAGTTTGGCTTAAAGCAGTGGTTCTCAAGCTTTTCCCCCCCTCCAGGCCACAAAATTTGTTTGCCGCACACCAGATTTAAAAACTGATAAGAAATACATTGGAAAACACAACCAGGATTGTCTTCTGTATCAATCGATGCTCTTGCTGCCATTTTCAAAAGAAATCTATCCATATTCTGCAAATAAATAAATAAAAATATTTTGAACCAGGCCTTCTCGGCAGTGGCGCCCGCCCTGTGGAATACCCTCCTATCAGATGTCAAGGAAATAAACAATTATATGACTTTTAGAAGACACCAGAAAGCAGCCCTATTTAGGGAAGTTTTTAATGTTTGATGCTTTATCGCTTCTTCTTCATCATCATCATCATCATCATTATCTGTTGGGAGCCATTATCTGTTGGGAGCCACCCAGAACAGCTGAGGAAACCCAGCCAGATGAGCAGGATATAAATTATTATTATTATTATTATTATTATTATTATTATTATTATTATTTGTTGTTGTTGTTGTTGTTATTCGGGGTGCTAACTTGAATTGGGGGCCCCAGAAAAGCTCCGCCCTGCATAATCGATCACATGATGCAGTGCGCGCACACAATTTTAATGGCAATGACCATCAACTTTTGGGGGGAGCCCCCCTCAAATATTTTACTGGGGGGCCCTAGGAGCTGGCACCTATGATATGCTACACTAAAACGTTCACACATTTCCTTTGATTGCCCTTGAATCTTCCCTGCCCCACTTGCCACCTTTTCCTGCCACACCAGTGTGACATGCCACACCCTTTGAGAACCACTGGGTTAAAAGAAGGGCAGAGGCCTTGAAGCTGCCTATCTACAGTTGGCAACTGGAGAGCAGACTGAGCAAGTGTTCAGGTCAGCTCCCCTCTGCTCTCCCCGCTGTGCCCAGATGTGCCGCATTTCGAGGTCAGTGGTTAATTTCTAAATTTGCACTGATGCTTAAAAATTAGTATGTGCGCATTCATTGCAAAGCTGCTCCCGTCTGTGTGTGTTGCATTCTCTCTCTGGGACAATGCCTTAAGCGACCACCCTAGGAAGAGTATTGATGGAACCCAGCAATGTAAGAAAAAGTGTCGATTCCTGCAAAATAATACTGGTCCCCTTTCACCCCTAACTCGAAGGAAGTGTCCACACAAGGCTTTCACCATAGCCCTCGTCTCCCTCCTGCGTAGATGCATTTCTAATGTCGCCCAAAGTTGCACCTCCTGCTCTGGCTAACTTACCAGTTTTACCAAGCCAGCTGGCATGATGCTGCCTGTCAGTGTTGCAGTGTTGCAATTCTCCCGCTCTGTGTACTGAATTGCAAAAACTGCAGTGGTGCACACATGCTGGGTGCGCCTATTTTCCTCTCTCTGGTATTGCAGGGCATACGGTACCTGTATGCTTTTAGGGGTGAAGCTGAACGAACGTATTTATCTACTTGCACCGGTGTGCTTTCGAACTGCTAGGTTTGCAGGAGCTGGGACAGAGCAACAGGAGCTCACCCCGTCGTGGGGATTCAAACCGCCAACCTCCTGATCAGCAAGCCCAAGAGGCCCGGTGGTTTAGACCACAGCGCCACCCGCTCCCCTAGAAGTGCCAGCTAAGGAGGAATGGCTTCAAACGTTAACAGTCTATGCAAAAAAATAAGAGACTAAAGAGATGAACAATTCATGGAAGAGTGGAGACCCTTTTCAGCATACTTGAAGAACTGTCATAGTAAAATGAAAACGCAGGCAGGGTTTGAATGATGAGCAGTGGAATGAAAACAATGATAAGTGACATGAAGGATAACCGTATTGGGTTAAAGTATGTCATATAAAGCCGTACAGTGGTACGTCGGGTTAACAACTTAATTCGTTCCAGAGGTCCGTTCTTAACCTGAAACTGTTCTTAACCTGAGGTACCACTTTAGCTAATGGCGCCTCCTGCTGCCACTGCGATTTCTGTTCTCATCCTGAGGTAAAGTTCTTAACCCAAGGTACTATTTCCGGGTTAGCGGAGTCTGTAATCTGAAGCATCTGTAACCTGAGGTACTACTGTAGAAGGAATAAACACATCATGGAAGTGAGGGTGGGACATCAACATTTAAGGGGGGGAAACCATATTGAAATATAAGTAAATTTGTAATATAAGTAAATTTGAAATAAAAGTAAATCCTCCTGGAGAAATTGACAGAAGGAGTTAGAGGAGAAATGACGCAGAAAACTTTTGGTGAATGGAAAATATTTAAAGAGTACATAAGAATATATTGTAATAATAAGGCCATATTAGCAGAACTAGAGTGATACTTGTAATTAAATAAATAGGAATACTATTGAAGATATAGGAATGAGAAATAAAGATCAAAACTGTGCAGACAAAAAATGATATAAGGAAAGTACATTAAGAAAGATCGGAAGACTTGTATGTGTGGTTATGTAAACCAATTTTAACCTTTTTTTCTTATTTTTCTTTTTTCTTTGTCTTTTTTGTTTGTATTGTTGAGACTGTAATTTTTTTTTTAATATGTGTAAATAAAATCCATAAAGATTACTTAAAAAGAAATATAAGTAAATTTGTAAAACCTGTGAAAATCAATTCAAGAATTATGTCTAAAAATGAGAGGATTAGACAAATTCATGGAGGAAAGGGTTATTGATGGCTACTACTAGCCACAATGGCCAAGCTCCGCCTCCACAGTCAAATACCCATTACTGGAAACCATAGGGAGAGAGAGCACTCTTGCGTTTGAATCCTGCTTGTGAGCTTTCCATAGGCATCTGGGTTGCTACTGTGAGAACGGGATGCCGGACTACATGGGGCATTGGCTTGGCCCAGCAAGCTCTTGTTATGCTCAGGGTTGATGTGCATGCTGTGACGGACCAACCCTGAGCCTGGGTATGGTCAGTGGCCCAGAGCATAAAGAGTCAACACCCACTCTAGATGACTGGCAGCTCAATCGCAGAGGCGGGGCTTTTCGACCTTTTAAAAGGGGGAGAATGGCAGTTGGGCGGTTGTTGTTGGTCAGGGAATGAGGGTGAGAGGGTGAGCGGGTTGGAGGTTAGGCTTAGGCTAGGGAAGGAAAGGTTTATTATCCTTGTTATTGTTGTAACCAAGCTTATGTACCTGAACAGAAGAGTTGTAACCGCATTATACCTGAACATCCATGTTATTTAAGTTACCTCAATAAACTTATTTTGTGTTTCAACGTTCGTGGACTCTGGCAGTGCGTCAGTGCCTCAAAAGGTGTGGCTGAGGGGAAAAGCACAAAGGGTTTCCTGTGGAAGAGGGAACGGGTGGCTTATTTCCTGGCACACAGAGGACTGGGCAGTGAAGCCAAAGGTGCCACGCAGTTGCCAGAAGGAAAGGCAAGCTGCAGTAGTTTGGGAACCCAGGGCGGGAGATCCCAAGGTGGCAAGAGGTTTTTCGAACGTGGAGCACTGAGGTACCCCGAGGACATCTCTCATAATATCACTTTAGGATTCATTTTAGTCGTCGGTGAAACCTAGGGAGAGACACAGTCAGGGGAAACGTTTTAAAGTGTGAGGGCTTTTAGTGTGAAACGAAGGGTCCCTCACACATGCCTGCTAGGGAATGGGAAGAAATCCAACTCCGTTCACGTTTAAAAGCAAACCTACTTAATTCGCACTTTCAGAAACGATTTGCAAACAGAAAGACAGCCAACCTTCAAAATTCATGCCTCTCCAGATTTTTGCAATGCAGCTCTCCAGATAATAATAATAATAATAATAATAATAATAATAATAATTATTATTATTATTATTATTATTATTATTATTATTATTATTTATACCCCATCTGGCTGGGTTTTCCCAGCCCCTCTGGGCGGCTCCCAGCAGAATATTAAAATACCAAAACAACACCAAACTTTATTTGCGTATCCTACAGGCCATTGCATCAAAAAGACACATATTACAGATACTGGTAAAAAGTCCTATATAAACCAATAAAATGAGCTGAATCAGGATTCAGCACACTAAAATACAATAGTCTATTAAACATTAAAAGCTTCCCTAAACAGGGCTGCCTTCAGATGTCTTCTAAAAGTCTGGTAGTTGTTTTTCTCTTTGACATCTGATGGGAGGGCGTTCCACAGGGTGCCACTACCGAGAAGGCCCTCTGCCTGGTTCCCTGTAACTTGGCTTCTCACAGCAAGGGAACCGCCAGAAGGCCCTCGGCACTGGACCTCAGTGTCCGGGCAGAACGATGGGGGTGGAGACGCTCCTTCAGGTATACTGGACCGAGGCCATTTGAAATTGCCTTGGCAAACCACACCATTTCTTATCCTGTCAGTCGTAAGCAGTTGTAATGCAGTTTGCTAACTGCTGTATGATTTTTACAATCTCCTGCATTTTGGGCTGCCCGTGCGAGTGAGCAGCCAGCTCCCTCCTGGCCAGCCACAGTTCCGCTCCTGGGTCAGGTCTGACCTGGGAAGGGGAGAGGAGAAGGGTAGTCGTGGCAGCATTGCCACCCCTCTCCTCATCCTATGTGCTCTGGCCAGACGGCAGGAGCATATGGCCCCAGTGCAAAAAAATGTGGGTGCCCTGCCCCTTCATGGAGAATGTTGTGGGGGCTGGAGCACTCCGCCCCTCCCCCCCTCCCCTGGCGCCTATGCTTCTTATGTACAATTGTTGGAATAGAATGTCTTGAACTACTAAAGAGTTAATCCAAGGAGTAACTACACACACACACACACACACACACACACACGGTTCCACACAGCTTTCTCCTCTCAGGGCTGCGTGCAAACAGGATCCTTGTGCCGGCGGGTGGGCAGACAATGTGGAGACAGCAGCATATTTTACTACAACGAGGCTGCCAACTAAAGAATATATGAGAGAGAGAGAACAAGAATCAGGGAGTTGACTGACATGTTTAAGTCCATGCTGGGAGTTCGTTTAAAAGCACACACTCGCACACACACACACACACACACACACTGCACACCTCTGGTTGTTGCTAAAGATGCTTTGAAGAAGAAGCGCCACAGCCAGGCCAGGCCCTACGATGAGGCAAAGTGAGAAAGCTGCCTCAAGCGGCCAGTGAAGATGTGCAGGGAGGGCACAGATCTGTGAGTGCCGTGTGGCCTGCTGTGTACCCCCTGGGCTAGCCTGCTGCCCTCAACTGCAGTGGAAGACGCTGTCTGTCCTTTCGCCAGTATTGGAGTAAGATTGAACCACCTGTCCAATTGGCTTCTGTAAGTGCCTTGGGGGAGGTCGCCATCTTGTCCTTCGCCTCAGGCAGCAAAATGTCTTGAGCCGGCTTTGGTCACGGCTCAGTGTTAGAGCACCCGCAGAGCTACTGCCAGCCAGCCAGTGTAGACAGTACTGAGCTCAATGGATCAACTGCTTGACTCAGCATCAAGCAAACTGAATGCTCAATCGCCCAGTCTAAAAGTAAGCAGAATCTCTCTGTATGGGTTTTTGGGAGGTGGTAGTGGTGGCGACTTGTATCTATTTTTTATTTTTATTTTTATTTTTATTTATTTATTTAGCAATTGAGAGGACAGATTCTGTACAAGCTCAGAAGCTATGTCATTATCATTACTTCACACCTGACCTTTCATGGTGTGCAGAAAACAGGTTGCAGGCCGTCTAACTCTTCAGCAGCAGCAGCAGCAGCACCCCCCCCCCGAAATGACCCTGCCTCTCTGCTTTGCATTTCTTGGCTGGCTCCCAATATTTTGCAGGATTCAGTTTGAGTTATTCCTCTGTAGAAATCTCCAGATCTCACGTTCCTCCTGCTCGTCTGCTTTCCTCCACCCATTCCTGTCTCCTTCCTTGTCAGACGCTTCCTCCATTTCTCACTTTCGTTTGTTTCATTTGCACTTTTTTTAAAACAACAACAACAACAACACATAACTGAACAAACTCGGAATGGCTTTCCTCCACCTAGTTCAGTCTTTGCCAACCTGGTGCCCTCCAGATGTTTCGGAACACAACTCATCGTCAGCCCAGCCAGAGGTAGGTGAGGCCAAGTAATTCTAGAACCATCTTCCCCAACTTGTAGACCAGATGTTATTGGGTGATAGTTCCCATTATTCCATCCTACACCATCCAGCACAGTCTGGCAATCTCTGAAGGGCACCAGGCTGGCGAAGGCTGATGTGGTTGCTTGGCATTTATTTATTTATTTATTTATTTTCTAACACAGCTATCCTGCCCTTCATTGGCCAATACGCAGGTGCTGTATCTGTAATGATCTCAAAGAGGCATGCAAGCCCCAAAAAGAATTAATAACTCTCTGGCAGTTTTATGTTACGTTTATTTACAAAAACACTTCCAGAGCATGGCTTCTCACCTGCTCACATTGATGGGAGTTGGTCAGTCTGTATTTCGCCCCTTTCACAGCAGGAAGGATGCCAAATACCCCCCCCCTTCCCGTTTTGTCCTTCCATTGCCCTCTGACCTTATCCAGTCTCTGAGAACGGGGACTGAGAGGCTGGCCTTCCCCCTCCCCACTTCTACTCAACACATTCTCAGTCCACTGCTTTTCTGCTGATTGCCTAGCAATGCTCTGGCTGCCTCCTAACTCTCCCGCTTCTTGAGAGCTAACTGTCTTCTTCAGGAAGGGGGGGGGGTCAAACTACCCCTTCCCAGCTCCGTTAGCCAGATTTCATCTGCAAAGTTGGCCTCTCTCTCACTTGGCTCATTTTCTGAGTCTGCTTCTTCCCCCACGCTCAGGTGAGCCACGTTTCTGACAATATCTCTGTCGTGGCCTTTTAATGCTGCAGACCAGGAGTGTGGAGTAGTGGTTCAAAAGTTGGACTAGGACCTGAGAGACCAGGGTTCAAATCTCTTTTGGTCTCTCTTGCTCAATCCACTGGAGTCTGTCTTTGCATGCAGGGGAAATCCCTAACTCACCGAGGGTTTGAGACCCATTGGCTACCCTCAACCTGGTTTAGCTGGCCAGTCGAAGCCATTTCCTGGGATGTGGCCATTGTTTCATATTGGCAGCTTCTAGGAGCCACAGGTGAGAGCTGAGTGGGGACCAAAGGTGGACAAACTACCCCAGAAGGAGCACAATGTGTAATCAGAGTTACTTCCTCTCCCCTAACACCACATACAAATACTCCAACAAATATCTCCTCATCCCTGGCATAGATAGTGCTGAACTAGCTGTAGCAATGGTCTGATTTGGTACAAGGCAAGCTTTCTATCTTTCGCGCAGGAATTACAAACTGCCACATGTTTTGAGAGCTCAGAGAACACAGATCATATCAGCTGCATAAGCAGATCATTCAAAGCCATCGCGAAACAGAAGGCCCCAGAGCCTTGGGGCTGAGTGACTCGAAGGTGGGCCTGTCTGGTCCCTAATCCTCTGCCGTCCTCCCACTGGTGTCCCCAATGTCCTGCCATGACAGGAAGCTGTTATGACAAGGGAAGAGAGGCATTCTGCCCAGGGGTGACAGCCCAAGCTCACCTCACCCTTAGAAGAGCCACGTGCCAAACAGAAGTTGCCCAACTTGTTTCGCTGACGAGGCCGAACTGTGACTTGTTACCAAACCGGTGGGACAGAGTGGGTGGTGGCTACAGCCCGGAGAGGGAGAGAGAGAGAGACAGTGAGACAACCAGGGTGCGGTTAGCAAAATCCGGGACATCCCCTCCCAGTTGTCCTTGCTTTGTGGGTGTGTTGCTTGTCGGCATGGAAGAGCTTCCCCCCCTAACTCTCAAATATTTAATAGGCACAGTAAAGGAAAAGGCTGACTCTAGAGTCCTGGAGGAGCTTTGGAAATTAACACATTCTTTTTTTGTCATTGTTCCTGCTCACGACAGAACCCAAATAGTAAACTGAATTGGCAGGTGTCCAAATTACAGCTGACTTAGACGGCAGTCACTTACCTGAGAGTAGGGAATGGCGAATCTGTCAATTTTCGTTTTCTCTTCTTCTCATTTTTTTCATTATAAGTAAAGTTCTCCATATTTTCAAGCATGTATCTTTAAAAAACAAAGTCCCTGTGAGGATTAATCAGCCTTTCAATGTAGAATTTCTCCTAATGCATGCAATTCTGTATGCAATTTTGCCTAATATACACATTTTTTGCCGGACATTCCCCTAGAATATCACATGTTTTATTCATGCTATTTTAACTTATATGTGCATTTGCAATACAGCCCCAAAGGCCCAGCACCTGGTGCAAAATAGGGCCTCACAGGAGCAAACAGACATAGCAGGCTTATAAATAGTGCTAGGTGAATCTGTAAATTTCAGTTTCTCTCTCTTTCTTGTATTTCCCATCATAAATCCCATTCTCCCCATTTCCATATCAGTGTGTGATTTGCACTTTTTAAAAGGAAAGGAAAAGGAAAAGGAAAGTGGGGAAAGAAAAGAAAAGAAAAAAGGGCATTTTTGAAAATTCATCAGCATATTATTGCAAAATTCTCCTAATGTTCACATTTTTATAAACTTTTTTTGTGGAGCACGTACTACCAAAATAATGCATTTTGTATGATATATTCACTAATAGACACATTTGTAATGGGCACTTTACCCCAGTATTTGTATTTTAATACACGTTACTTGACTGGATAACAGCATTGCAAAATTCAGAGAAGAGTGAATTTTGAAGGAAGGCTGTTTTTCCAATAATAATAATTACCATGCCCATCTGGCTGGGTTTGGTTTCCCCAGACACTCTGGGCAGCTTCCAGCAAAATATAATTTTTTTAAAAAAGTCAAACATTAAGAACTTCCTGATACAGGGCTGCCTAGAGATGTCTTCTAAAAGTTGTGTAGTTCCTTATTTCCTTGACATCTGGTGGGAGGGTGTTCCCCAGGGTGGGTGCCACCACCGAGAAGGCCCTCTGCCTGGTTCCCTGTAACTTCACTCCCCGCAATGAGGGAACCGCCAGAAGGCCTACTGTTTTAGAAAGTGTGGACGATTGCTTTTAAATACGAACAGAATCAAATTACTCCTCCAGCCCTACTTTCAATGAACTGTGCTCCTAGCCTCCAGCCTGAATGAATATATGCTAATCAGTGACTGAGGAGGGGGGGGGACAGGTTAGAAGGACAGTTGCTGACTGTCATGTAGGGCGAGAGCCCTTAATAATGGAAGCCTACAGTCCCACTAGAGGCACGCGGGTGGCGCTGTGGTCTAAACCACAGAGCCTAGGGCTTGCCGATCGGAAGGTCGGCGGTTCAAATCCCCGCAACGGGGTGAGCTTCTGTTGCTCTGTCCCAGCTCCTGCCAACCTAGCAGTTCAAAAGCACAACAAAGTGCAAGTAGATAAATAGGTACCGCTCCGGCGGGAAGGTAAACGGCGTTTCCGTGCGCTGCTCTGGTTCGCCAGAAGCGGCTTAGTCATGCTGGCCACATGACCCAGAAGCTGTACGCCGGCTCCCTCGGCCAGTAAAGCAAGATGAGCGCCACAACCCCAGAGTCGTCCACGACTGGACCTAACGGTCAGGGGTCCCTTTACCTTTACAGTCCCACTGGGAGGGGGGAATGTCTGCATTACCCCAGGTGAGAGATGGGGTGGGTGCCTGGATGTGTGAAGCTTGAATCTCGGGTCCAAACGACAGGTGCATTGTCTGGAAGATGGTGTTGTTGTTTTTAAAAAACTACTTTTTAGTTTTTGTTTGATATTTCTCTCTTTCTCCTGTTGAGTTTAAAGCTGTTAAATTAGGCTGGTGCATTTGTACTGAATCCATACAATGTTGTATGGCTTGGTTTGGGGCTTTGTTTGGGGGTGTTTTTGCGTGGATATTATTTATTTCTGATTGTTTCCAATATGTTTTTGGAAGTGTTATACATTTTATTCATTGGATATGTCGTGAGCCACTTCAAGCACTTATTTGCCCATGCGCCTCCCCACCCCCACCCCCCAGGCTCAGGCAGTCCTCTGTTTTTGCTCTTCAAGATATGGCAGCCCTACCTGGACTAAAAATGAAATGGTGATTCCTTAAGAAATGCACACTTTGATTAACTGTGTCTCTGTGTATACACTCTTGAAAAATAAATAGGTATAATGCTAGTGTAAATTGTGTAGAGAGGGGTATTTTTGGCAGAGGCGGAGCTAGCTGCTCTGGCACTCGGAGCGGTGCACCCGGGGGCAGGGTGATCCACCCACGGGGGCAGGGCAATCTGCCCACGGGGGCACTGCCACCCGCGGTGAGTATCCCAGGGGCGGCACGATGAGTGGCAAGCGTCCCAGGGGACACCTCCTGCGGCAATGTCACCCCCATCAGGTATGACACCCGGGGTGGGCCGCGCCCCCCGCACCTGCCTTTCTCCGTCACTGATTTTAGGACCCACACTAGTTGTGATGGTCATTTGTTTCAAACTGTTTTTAATGTTGTGTTTTAGATTGCTCAGACCCGCCCTGGAACATCATGATGGGGAACGGGCAAATAATGAATGAATGAATGAATGAATCTTTATTTGTGTCAGCCATCGGCCATAGCAATAAAACAACAATACAAAGGATAGAAATAAAAAGTCAATTATATAAAATACATTTTAGGGTTTTGAGTCAGTAGTCAAATATCGGATCTTATTCTGACTGCCCCGGCTAAAAACCTTGCCGCCTCTGCTGTCACCTACTCATCTTGATCTACCAAGAGAAAGGACACTGTGGCAATGGTTGGGCGACCGGGAATGGACAATAAAAGAGGGGTGATAACCTCTCGCCTCAAATTTTTGTAAAGAGTGCAAGCCAGAAGGGCATGCGCCACCAATTCGCTACTGCCATCTCCACCATGGAAATAATAATAATAATAATAATAATAATAATAATAATAATAATATATTTTAAAATGAACAGCACATTTCTACCTGTATTCCATAGGCTGGAGGTTGCAGAGCAGGCCATTTCCATAATTCAATGCAAATGCTCTGTTTCGCCCTACTTATTCCATTGCTGGCTAATTATTTACCAGTTTGCCTCCTTAGATACTGATTAAAATTTGCATTCCGTTCTATATTCAGTTGCTCAATCAGATAATTTTTTTGCTTAACAATCCTGTGTCAGAGATCGGATACATCGAGGATACACAGCTAAACACTGATCTTTATCTCTGGCTAATGCTCCCTCTAACAACAAGAAAAGACAAATTGATACTATTCCAAATTGCAGTCGGTTCAAATGTTGCAAGCATATATACTCTGCCGTACAAAGGAGCTAAACAAAGACGTCTTCTTCTTTAGTCATACGGAGGAGAGCTGTTTAAATTGTGCTAAATTGCATTGCGCACAAAGACAGCGTGCTTTCTGTTTCAGTTAGCCTCGTGTGACCTCCACAACGGCACAGGGAGGGGAAAGCAAGTTACCGGTATTATATTTGGTCTGGTTTAAGATGAACCCACACCTCCAGAACGTTGGATGTGGTCCAGCCAGACTGAAGCACACTGTGGTCCCATTAGTTTTAGAGCAGAATTAAGCACACACTTGCCATGCTTGTATGTAACACGCTACAACACGAAGCATGGTTTATTAAACTGCCCAGTGCACGCTCCCTGCTGTCCTTCTCCTTTCGTGCAGGTGCATAAGCAAACCATGACTAGGGATGATGTCCAAACCTGAGACCATGGTTTGTTTGGCCCTAGCAAACCATGGCTGCCAAGCCAGCAACAAACCTATTATACAAGGTCGGATGGCGATTGTGGTTTCTCGGAGCAAAACAAAGTATGAGCTCAGGCCCAGGTGTCTCGCTAAGCCACCCTGGTGGTGGTTCGTTTGCCTCGTCTGTCACCAATGTGATGTTTTGGATCACAACTCCCACCAGCCCCTGCCAGCACACCCTGGGGCTGATGGGAGCTGTAGTCCAAAGTTTTTTGGGGGGCACCAGTTTACATGTTTGCATGAAGGGAGGAGTTCAGTGAGGGACAATCTATGGGCCTTCAGATTTGGGGCAAACACTTAGGCTGGGGTGGGGTGGGGGTAGCTTTTTAATTCCTTGCATGTTTTCTTCAGGTACCTCAGAAGAATTGTGGGGGGGGGGATGAGAAGGAGTCTCTTCCATTGATTGTATCCCTTTCCAGTCCTGCCCAAATCCTTACTCTCCCATTCCTAGCTCCTGCCTACCTAGCAGTTTGAAAGCACGCCAGTGAAGTAGATAAATAGGTAAGGCTGCGGTGGGAAGGTAAACAGTGATGGAGTGAGCTCCCGTTGCTTTGTCCCAGCAGTTTGAAAGCACACCAGTGCAAATAGATAAATGGGTACCATTGTGGCGGGAAGGTAAACGGTGTTTCCATGCACTCTGGTTTCCGTCACGGTGTTCCGTTGAGCCAGAAGCGGTTTAGTCACGCTGGCCACATGATATGGAAAGCTGCCTGTGGACGAACGCCGACTCCCTCAGCCTGAAAGCTAGATGAGCGCCACAACCCCACAGTCACCTTTGACTGGACTTAACTGTCCAGGGGTCCTTTATCCCCCTTTTTTTACACACATACGTTTACAGCCTTTCTCATTTGCAAGGCTTTTCTCTACTTGTGGGGCTGTTAAATGAATAGCATTTTACAAGCCGAAAGTTCAGGCGAAGTGGCGCAAAGAATTAATTCCTTGTTTCTTTGTTCTAGAAATGAAGGAGGTTCTGCATGAATCTTAATATTTTTCCAGTGCAATATTATACACAGAAGAAATATACAAAACAATGGGCAAGGTGACTTGTTGTTGTGCCTGAAAATGCTCCAGAATAAGGTTTAAGAGTTGTGTGACCCAACCCTCATCAGCTCCAGCCACCATAGTTGATAGTCAAGGATGATGGGAAATGCAGCCCCAAAACTGTTGGAGGTCCACAATCTCTGCTTTAAAAGATGCCTAGGATATAACTGTCTTAAGGCGTTTCTGGGTTTTTGCTATTTTCACATGGTATTTGCAATCACATACCAGAAAATTCAGCTTGTGCAATTGCAGTTGATGGGGGAGGGGTCTTGTGTAACAAACCCTGTTTCCTGAAAGACTGGACTTTTGGTGATAAGAAATGTGGGCTGGGATAATACTTTGACCTATCATGTAACCTCCCTGCAAAAAAAAATCAGATTCGCTGCTCAATAAACAGGTCATCTAGAAGCACTCTTAATGAGGCTATCTCTCTCTTCTTCTTTTTTAAGAAAAAAAACATTGGGATACTAAGGTGGCTTGTATGTGGGAGCAGAAAACAGTCCAGTGCTTCACTAAGAACTATTTATTGCTACAAACTGCCTGGAAATTCCAGAGGAAGATCAGACTAGTTCTGCGATGGGTCTCCTAACTCAGAGGAAAATCAGACTAGTTCTGCGATGGGTTCCCAGGACCCTTTAGTGGAAGCCATGGCTGTTAAAGTGGCATAATGGTGTGTTATGAGCCAGTGTGGTGTAGTGGTTAAGAGCGGTAGACTCATAATCTGGGGAACCGGGTTCGCATCTCCGCTCCTCCACATGCAGCTGCTGGGTGACCTTGGGCTAGTCACACTTCTCTGAAGTCTCTCAGCCCCACTCACCTCACAGAGTGTTTGTTGTGGGGGAGGAAGGGAAAGGAGAATGTTAGCTGCTTTGAGACTCCTTCGGGTAGTGATAAAGCGGGATATCAAATCCAAACCCTTCTTCTCTTTTTATGGTGCGGATAGGGCCAAAGAGAAGAGAAAAACTAAATTAAACAGAGATCAACCCACCTGTTCTTTAAAAGATGGAGGTTGCTTGGACTAGGTGGAATCTACACACATAGACAACGCTGTGGAAATGCTTTTTTAACAACAACAACAACAACAACAACAACAACAACAACATTTTGAAAAATATATTGAATTTGCCATAACTCACCATTGCCATCCAGCGTCACATTTGCATATTGCACTTTGCAACACACTTAAAACGTTTTATTTGCAGCTGCATAGCTGAGCCCTATGTGGTGGCAGGGGGAGCACATTCCATCCCTCGCCCTGATCTCATGCAGATTCAGCTGAATCTCATGTGAGTGGTATAAAGAGGAAAAAGAGGAGAGGGAAGGAAACCCATTTTGGCTCTGGCTAGGCCCACTTTTGGGGTTGGGCCCACCCCACTAGCAGCAAGTGGTGCTTGGTAGATGATCTCCCAGGAAATATGGCTCCCAAAGGAAAAAGTTCCCTAACCCTGCTATACACACTTGCGTGGGCCTCAATGGGGCTTCCTTCTGAGTAAAGTATGGGATTTCACTATTATATACCATATTTTTCTGTGTATAAGCCGTGTGTGTGTGTGTATCTCAAAAAATAGGTTTAAAATTGGGACTTGTCTTATACACTGGTAGTGCTGGGGTGTTTTCTAAATTTGGAGCCCCCCAAAATAGGGGGCATCTTATACATGGGGGCGTCTTATACACGGGGAAATGTGGTATATGTGTGCGCGTGCCCTTTTAAGAAAACAATTGCTAGTCCTCAAAGCTAGCAAGCTGGAACACAGGCTGGCAGAAAGCAATTAAAATAATTCAACCTCTCTTGTTTTAAACCCTGAGGCATCCTGAATACTAAATTTCTTTATTCACAAATAGAGTCGTAACGCTCCTTACCATAAGTTGGCATCTGTCTGTCTCAGGAGACAATGGAGGTGTCCGCTTTTGGGGGTGACGTCAAACTGTCGGAGAGTTACAGTACCTGCTGTGGCTGTAGAGACTGATGTGGGAGAGACATGTTTTGTTGCAGCTGGGGCAGATGAAGGCATCGCATTGTACCGATGCAGATATGCCGTTGCGCTTCTAACATTACTTGGGAAGAAAATTAGGATGCAGGTTTTGTAGAGTACAGGAAGGATAGGGGGAGGTCACAAATTCATTGATGTCTACTCACAAGTAAGATAAGATATATATATATATATATATATATATATATATATATATATATATTTACTGTTTCAAAAATTTACTGCAGCTGTAGAAAGCTCCCACCAAAGTCTGAAAACATTTTTTTAATGGAAAGGCAAAAAAGTCCCACCTTGATCAAACGATTAAGAAATGACAAGCACACCCAACCTTGTCATGACGTTTCAATAAATAGAAACATAAAGTGCAACTTTATATATTAAATTTTATAGCCTCTTCTGTTTTAATGCCCCCCACACTTGTCCCAATTAATTTTCACTCCAGGGAGACATTTATGTTAGATCTTATCTACCTGCGGCATGTCTTTTGCTTGCTAAGGGAAAAAAACCACACAGCGAAAAAAGAAATGTTATCTTGAAATTGCTTTGACAGCTGAGAGAAAGGAATAAACTTTAAACACACACCTTTCCTCTGTGATGGCTCAAATGAAACCTGACAACTGTGTGTGTGTGTGTTTCCCTTAGCTCTACCCGATTATTTATTTACTATTTACGGGAGAAAGGAGATTATTGAAATAAAATAAAAATGCCTTTACACACCCTTTGACATTTCCCCAATGAAAACAGGGACATCAAAAGGGAAAGCGTGACATTCAGAGATCAAATCAGAAACAGGGTCAGCTTCTGTAAATCTGGGACTGTCCCTGGAAATTAGGGAAACTTGGAAGGTCTGGCTTTATAGAAAACTTGCGCTCCAAGTGTGTTTCAGTTTCATGGCTATTTGCTACGGTGGGCATCTTCCAGCCAAATTTAAGTGCGCCCCGCACATCAAGACGTCCTTTTGAGTGTACTTTTACAATTACAGTCAAACCACGGTTGTCGAACATAATCCATTCCATTTGGCTTCCAAAACATTCAAAAACCGAGATGTGGCTTCCCATTGGTTGCAGGAGCTTCTTGCACTCAAGCAGAAGCCGCATCGGACGTTCAGCTTCCCAAAAGCGTTCAAAAACCGGAGCGTTTACTTCCGGGTTTTCGGCGTTCGGGAGCAGGAACGTTCCAAAAACGGAGCCGTTGGGGAAATTGAGGTTTGACTGTATTTATGCTCCTGATTGTATTGACCCAGTTATATATGATCCCACTTTCAATACTGCTACATGCCAGCCTGACCTCCAATCCAGGGCCAGATTTAGGTTTGATGAGGCCCTAAGCTACTGAAGGTAATGGGGCCCTTTATATGTCCAGCTGTCCTTTGTCAACAACAAATTGTCACTGTTTTTTGTGTTGAATATATGCTATATGGTAATTTATGGACCTAATAGGTATCTAAAGCCATTTGCACATAACAAATAGGAGCCTACACAACACAAAACACTGTTGCTGTATGTAGGTTTTATTTTATTTGTTTTTTATCTTATATTTTGGAAATGTACATCCTGGGTTTTTTTTCCTTTAATTTTTTGTGTGACCCCCAAGAGAGTAGGGCTCTAAACTATAGCTTGTTTAGCTTATATGTAAATCCGGCACTGCTCCAAGCGCTTACCCAGGGTTCAGTTTCGGGGACCATGGCATTTTTAGGACCTGTGACTTTATTTACGCTTATATACAACCTGAGCCTAGGCTGGAGGGGCTCACAGCATTGACGCCCCCAACATATCTTGCTTCTCCATTAATCGCAGCTTTGGATCTAGCCCACTGCAAGACATGTCTCTGTCTCCAGCTCCTCCTCCTCCAGCTTCCAGCTCATACACGCAGCGACTGTCTAGCCCAGCTGCCCTTTTCTGTTGTTCCTCCCTTAGTTGCAGCTATTGCAATCCAGCTCATCCCTTTGAAGTGCTCCTCAGGGCACTCAAGCCGGTCTTTGTCTTCAAAGAAGCTTGCCCGACCAGTTCCCGGGCCTTCCCTGGCCTCA
The DNA here is from genome assembly GCA_900245905.1 of Lacerta viridis. NCBI lineage: Eukaryota > Metazoa > Chordata > Lepidosauria > Squamata > Lacertidae > Lacerta > Lacerta viridis. The sequence continues at coordinate 125,543 of OFHU01000864.1, read as the reverse complement.
CAACAATGCCATTTGTGCTGGCAACAGTTTTGGGGCAGCCGCGCTGCTTCGTACCAAAACTTCCTGCTGAAATCCTGCAACTTCTACCGAGAAAAGCTCTTCGGGGAGGGAGAATCGCGCCACAAAATCGCTTGAGATCACAGCAGCCCAAATGGCCTCTGTTCTCTTACAATAGAAAACAGGATGATTCCCCCCCCCCCGGGACACTTGAAATACTCTAGGATTTGTATTCCTTTCTGTCAAAGGCAAGGCTAAGACTGGGATCTGATGTTCCCAGTGTTCTTTGAGGGAAGTTATATGCTTTAAAGGTGGATGCGGGTGGCGCTGTGGGTTAAACCACAGAGCCTAGGGCTTGCCGATCAGAAGGTCAGCAGTTCGAATCCCCGCGACGGGGTGAGCTCCCGTTGCTCGGTCCCAGCTCCTGCCAACCTAGCCGTTCGAAAGCATGTCAAAGTGCAAGTAGATATGTTGTGTATTAAATAAGATATTCTGGCAGCAGGGTAAAGTATTGCTATTGGTCAATTTGAAGTGTTCAATCACAATCCACAGCCTGATTGGGTCCCGCCGGAAAGTTTGAATATTATTGGTTCCCGCTAAAATGTATCTTTTCCCTCAGTCCCAATGTGTCTATAAATAGAGCTTTCCCTACCCCCTATCCCCAGTCTTGTCTTATCCCTTACAATAAAGAGCTGTTTTCACTAAGAAGTGTTGCTGGACTTCTTGCTATCAGAACCCACGACACAACATACTGGCGACGAGGATGGGATTGAATTAGGCCGGCTGAGGGCTGCTGACCCTAGCGACCTGATTCTGGCGACAAGACTCCCTGTGACTGACAGGACAGATCAGTCCACTAAGATGGCTGCGTCACGGTTCATGGAACCATTTCATCCCGGAGCAACTGAGGCCTGGGATGCTTACCTCGAGCGCTTTGAATTCAGCGTGGCAGCAAAAGGGGTCACTGACGAGGAAAGGAAAAAGGCGTTGTTCCTGAGTTGCTGCGGGGCAGAGACCTTTGAGTTGGCTCGGGCAATTCTGGCCCCCACGACACTGCGGGAGGCGTCGTTCGCGAGCATTACGGAACACCTCTCCAATCACCTTAATCCGACAGCGTCGAAGATGACATGGCGCATCGAATTCCACAAGAGGCAACAACGACCTGGAGAGACGGTAGCAGTTTTCCTCACCGAACTGAGGAAGCTGGCGAGACACTGCAAATTCGCCAACTTGGAGGAGGCCCTGCTGGATCGGTTTGTGTGCGGCCTTCGCAGCAGCAAGGGCCGCAGGCGGATTGCGGCAAAACAAGATATGGATCTGTCGACAGCGCTCCGTGAGGCCATTGCGACAGAAAGCGCTGAGAGAGAGGAGCAAGACCCGGACCAGCGAGCCGAAAAGAGAGCTGGAGCGTCAACCCACACCGTGGACGACCAGGATGTCAGCCCCAACCAAAGCCCTGTGCGGGGAATAGAGATGGTGCGACAGGAGAGCACAGCAAATAAAGGTCGGCAGGGAGTCTGCCCTGGCTGCGGCGGATCACATGAGAGAAGGAAGTGCCGGTTCCGAGAAGCTACGTGTCATGCTTGTGGGAAAACGGGGCACATAGCCAGGGTCTGCAAGTCGAGTGGCACGTCGGGGTCCGCGAAATCAAGAGGTCAGAGGACATCCACAGCGACGCACCAACTCGACGATTGCAACTACCTCACGCAAATCGAGGGCAGAACTGTGCCATTTCCAGCCCAAGGGAAACCAGCTGTGCGGGTCCTAATCGAAGGGAAGCCGTGTAACATGGAGGTGGACTCCGGATCCGGATTCTCCATCGTATCGGAGGACACGGCCAGATCGTTATTTCCTAGAGGTAAGCTTCCGAGATTGGAGCCCTTCCCGGCTACTCTGCAATCCTATTCCGCTGGCCGCATAGACATTTTGGGAATGTGCGCAGTGAACGTACAGTTCCGCGAGAGGGAGGCCGTATTAAAGCTTGTGATCGCAAAAGGGAAGCGCACTAGCCTGCTGGGCACGGACTGGTTCCCGGCCTTAGGGTTGGGAATCTCAGGGCTCAACACGGTCCAGATAGCTTCGGAGACATTTAACACCCTGTACACGGAATTTGGGGAGCTATTTAATGGAGAGTTAGGATGTTATAAGGGGCCTCCAATTGACTTAGAACTGGACCCGGGGGTTGCGCCAATGCGCCTCAAACCCAGGCGGGTTCCATTTGCGCTACAGCCTAAAATAGAGGCTGAATTGGAGAAGCTAATACAGCAAGGGGTGCTTTCACCAGTGGACTCTGCTAAATGGGAAACACCCATTGTCACACCCCTGAAGGCTAATGGGGAAATACGAATTTGTGCGGATTACAAATGTACGATTAATAAGGCCATCAGGGGCAACTCGTATCCAATTCCAGTAGTGTCCCAACTATTAGCGAAGCTGGCTGGGGGCAAGGTGTTTGCAAAGATTGACTTGGCACAGGCATACCAGCAGCTCCCAGTGACTCCAGCGTCCGCTGAAATCCAGACAATTGTGACGCACAAGGGCGCCTTTAAGGTGAATAGGCTGCAGTTTGGAGTCTGCGTGGCACCTGGCATATTTCAAAGTCTTATGGAGCGCCTGTTACGGGGCCTGCCAGGTGTCCTGCCGTATTTTGATGATGTGTTAATTGCGGGCAAGGATGCTCAAGAACTACTGGGACGCATCCAGACAGTCCTATGCAAATTCCGGGATGCGGGGTTGAAACTAAAGAAAGAGAAATGTAGTTTTGGGGTAGCAGCTGTGAACTTCTTAGGGTACAGAATTGATGCTGCTGGCATCCACCCCATGGAAGACAAGGTTAAGGCTATCGCCGCAGCACCGACACCTAGTAACAAGGCTGAGCTGCAGTCCTTCTTGGGCCTCGTCAATTTCTATCACGCCTTTGTGCCACACAAGGCATCGATAGCCGAACCACTGCATCGGCTACTCCAAAAGAAGTGTGCATGGCGTTGGGGGCAACCGCAACAGAGAGCTTTTGAAACGCTGCGGGGCGTGCTGTCAAAGGAAAGTACGCTTGCCCACTATGATGCTGCTAAACCACTGGTGCTGGCGTGTGATGCCTCACAATATGGCGTGGGGGCTGTCTTGAGTCACCGGGAGGCGGATGGGTCGGAGCGTCCAATCTCATTCTATTCCAGAACCTTGAGCCCCACAGAGCGGAACTATGCCCAGATTGATAAGGAGGCACTGGCTATAGTCACAGGAATCAAGAAGTTCCATGACTACGTGTACGGCCGCCCTTTCACAATTCAAACGGACCACAAGCCTTTGCTGGGTTTGTTCAGCCCACATAAACAAACGCCTCAAATCTTGTCCCCACGCATGCTCCGATGGTCCATCTTTTTGAATGGATTTCAATACGAACTGTGTCATGTGAAGGGTAAGCTGTTGTGCCATGCGGACGCGCTGAGTCGTCTACCACTACCTGGAGCAGCCGACGACGACCCAGCCCCGGCCGAGCACGTCATGATGATGGAGACACTTCCCGGACCACCCGTGACGGCCGTCGACATCGCCGCAAGAACTAAAAGGGACCCCGTCCTCGCCCGTGTCCTTGTGTGGGTGGGGAGGGGATGGCCAAGTGGGACTCAGGAAGAGAAATTTAGACCTTTCATGGCAAGACAAAATGAGCTGTCCCTCCATAAGGGTTGCATATTGTGGGGCGATAGGGTGGTTATTCCAAGGTCTCTACAGAATGAGGTGTTGGACACATTACACATGGGTCATCCGGGCATGGTTCGGATGAAATCTTTAGCCAGGTGCTATGTGTGGTGGCCTGGCATGGACAAGGACATTGAACAATGGGTGCGCACCTGTCGAGCGTGCCAGGAGGTGCACCCAGAAATGCCCAGGGCACCAGTGCATTGGTGGGAGCGGGCTAAGAACCCGTGGAGCCGGCTCCATGTAGATTTTGCAGGGCCGTTTCAGGGAAAGGTGTTCTTAATTGTAGTAGACGCCTACTCGAAATGGCTGGAGGTCTCAATTGTTCCAAACATGTCCTCAGCTGCTGTAATCAGGGCCCTTCGCATTTTGTTTGCAACGCATGGGTTACCCGAGACCATAGTATCAGACAACGGGGCGGCTTTTGTGTCCCAAGAGTTCAGGGCATTCCTGGCCGATAATTTCATTAGAGGGGTCACTTCTGCTCCCTTTCATCCATCCTCGAACGGACAAGCCGAACGGATGGTGCGCACAGCCAAGGGTGCAATAGCGCGCCTCTTGGAAGGGGATTGGTCTGCTCGCATTGCAAGGATGTTGTTCCTGCAGCACACAACGCCGTGTGCATCCACAGGCAAGTCCCCAGCTGAGTTATTAATGGGGAGGAGGTTAGCCACAATCCTAGACTATGTCCACCCTGACAAGGTGCCGGGCCGCGATGCAAGAGAACCACCGGCTGCCGAGGGTGACAGAACCCGATACCTGTCAACAGAGGATTTGGTTTGGGTCCGGAACTATGCAAGGGGACCCGCATGGGTGCCGGGGGTGGTCACCCGACCCAGTGGGCCAGTGTCATATTTTGTGACGTTAGAGGATGGCAGAGTAATGCGCCGCCACATTGACCAGCTAAGGCGCCGGTTCCCAAGCAGGGTAAGCCCGAGGGGGGAGGAGCCGCGCACAACTCTGCCGGCGTCCGGTGAATCGCAGCAGTCGAGTCAGGATGACTCCTGGGCCACAGGGGGTGGAGGGCTCCGAGAGTCAGGAAACCGAGATCACCACTGATGAACCTAACCCGGAAACAACTAGTCAGCCTAGAGAGTCAGCTAGTGACACAGCTCCAGCTGAGGTACCCGAGGTTATTGGAGAGAGAAGTCTGACCACGGATAGTCCAAGGAGTGACACACCGGGGGTTAGGCGATCCGGTAGGACTCGAAGACCTCCGCAATACTTGAAAGATTACGTGTATAGTCTCAACTAGGTGCGGGGGAGTGTTGTGTATTAAATAAGATATTCTGGCAGCAGGGTAAAGTATTGCTATTGGTCAATTTGAAGTGTTCAATCACAATCCACAGCCTGATTGGGTCCCGCCGGAAAGTTTGAATATTATTGGTTCCCGCTAAAATGTATCTTTTCCCTCAGTCCCAATGTGTCTATAAATAGAGCTTTCCCTACCCCCTATCCCCAGTCTTGTCTTATCCCTTACAATAAAGAGCTGTTTTCACTAAGAAGTGTTGCTGGACTTCTTGCTATCAGAACCCACGACACAACATACAAATAGGTACCGCTCCAGCGGGAAGGTAAACGGCGTTTCCGTGCGCTGCTCTGGTTCACCAGAAGCGGCTTAGTCATGCTGGCCACATGACCCGGAAGCTGTACGCCGGCTCCCTCGGCCAGTAATGCGAGATGAGCGCAGCAACCCCAGAGTCAGACACGATTGGACCTAATGGTCAGGGGTCCCTTTATATGCTTTAAAATGTTGGACTGCTGTCTGGCAGACCAGAGTTCGAATCCCCAAAGGAAAAGTGGAATATAAATGTAAGAAAATAATAATAATAATAATAATGTCTCTCCGTAGTTTGCCCGGGGGGGGGGGTGAATGACATCTCTCCTCTCCTCTCTATGTGTGCCCCTACGCCAAAGCAGTTCATCTGTTTCCACAAAATATGGATTACAATGGCTGCTTTGCTTTCCACTGTCTAGATATGACTTAGAATCATAGAGTTGGAAGAGACCACAAGGGCCATCCAGTCCAACCCCCTGCCAAGCAGGAAACACCATATAGAATCATAGAACTTGGCTTTGAAGCGTAGAGAGGGCCGGCAGATCGATTCTTTATGTGGTGCCCACTTATGGCTGTTATTGTCCTCCTCGACTTTCGAAAGCCAAATCTTGAAGTAATTAACTTTTCAATGGCTGCGTATCAGGAGGGGCGAGGGAGGCAAGAGGCAGCCCACCTCCCATAAAAAAGCTAAATTCAAAAGCCTGCCTGTCTTCTCTCCCTCCACCCCTCCACTCCCCACCCCCACCCCGCCACCACTTTAAACCCCAAATAGCTGCAACCTCAGTTTCGTTTGTCATATGCCCCCATTCGGGTAATTGCAGAGGCCGCAGTGGAGGTGAAAGAAACGAAACTGAGACTGTGTGTGAGGAACATAAAGGTCCTTCTTATTCCGGGAGGCCTATTGAGGGTGCGGGGGGCGAGTCCAGTGACCCTGGCGAAGTTCGTTGGGGGTTAATTACACGGCAGAAATAATTTGGAGGTGTCTGGTGTGGCCTGTGAATTATGAAAAGAGCCAATCCAGAGGCAGCGACAAGGGCAACTTCATCAACTTGTTGATAAGCCAGCCTGTCAGTCTGACTCGAACCCTAAACCCCGAATGGCTCTCTTTCTTTGGAGGGGTACGCGCAAACCCTCCAAGAATCTGTGGCGCTGTAGTTTGCTCCTCAGAGAGCTACAATGTCCAGCATTCTTAGCAAACTACAGTTCTCGGGATCCTTGGGGGAGAGTGTGTGGGGATAACCAATTTCCAGGGTAACCAGTAATTCCCGGAGTGCCTACTCCCACTGGTTATGATTAGGTCCGCTGGTTATGAAGCTGAAGGTCGTGAGGATTTGTTTGGAGTTCTGAAGGTCATTACGAAGGTCTCTGAAGGTTCCGGAGAGGAAAGGATAGGCAGAGCAAAAGGTGCGGCCAAAAAGTAAAGAAGCGGCCAAATAAAAATAAAGAAATAAAAGACTAAGAGACTGCAGTCAATGGTGGAGTTGCGCTCTCCCAACTACTGCTCTGTGCGGCTTAGTTTCTCTTTCGCTTTTTCTCTTGCTTGTCTTGCACACTTGTTCTCTCTTGCTTGTCTACACACCGCTACAGAGAGCAGGGGCCATTTATTGATAAACTGAACAACGTCATAGCATTAACATAAACCAATCACAACATTGCATTTGGCTGTGTTTCCGGGCGGGAAACTGCTTTCGGCCGTTACTAAAAGGCTTCCTGGCACGCTCTTTTGCAAGCGCGGCGTAATCCAGGCAGCAAAACTTCGCCGGATCTCTTTGCCTTCCGTGCATTGCGCAGAAGGTTTTTGTGCTGCAGCAAAGTGCGGGAAGTCCACAAAAACGTATTCCCACAAGAGTGCTGTAAATGTCCTGTGTGTCTTTATGTGTGAAGCAATTGCCAACCTGTGTGTGTGTGTGTGTGTGTGTGTGTGTGAGAGAGAGAGAGAGAGAGAGAGAGAGAGAGAGAGATGGATGGATGGATGGATGGAATGGCTATCGGCCAAAAGTCATACCTGCAGTATGACTAGAGATTCCAGGAGCGTGGAAAGAGGCTGCACAAGTGACTCATTCTTTACACACACACACACCTTTGGCACCATGAGTGTGTGAACAACACCCTCCATAATGAGGAAAACATGCTCTGCATATGATTTGAAACACTTGATGGTTAGGACAGCTCTTTCCCCCAGGGGGACCTTCCCCGGGGATTGTGGTGGGGCTAAGAAGAGGAGCAGGTTCTGTAAGGATGACAGGCCACTTCACAGTAGTGTCATAAGACTTCAAACAGTCGTGCTTCCCTCCCCCAAAGAATCCTGGGAAATGTAGTTTGTTAAAGGGTGCTGAGAGTTTTGCCACAAGACCCTTTTTTTCCCTGAAAGAAACTACTGTTCCCAGAGTGCTTTGACAATCAATCTCTCTTTCCAGGCAACTGGGAATTGTCATTCTGTGAGGGGAAAGTAGGGGTTGCCAAACAACTCTCAGCACCCTTAACAAGTTCCCAGAATTCCTTTTGGGGGGGCGGGGGGTGGAAACCAAAACTGTTTAATGTGGTATCACAGTGTTTTAGATGTTGAATGCAGATGCAGCCCAAGTTGAAGGTGTAGATCTCTACCCAAGATAATTTTTATTTTTGATGCATTTTTCACACACACACACACACACACACATATTGTGTATGTGGCATGCAGAACCCTGGTAGGGGCTACATTGTGTGGACTACAACATTTAAAACGGTCACCACATCCTGTGTGGCAACCAGACAAGGAAGAGTCACCCCAGCAGTGGAGGAGGAGCTCAATTCATATACCATGTTTTGCATATGCATGACTTTACCAGTAGAAGTCTGTGGCTTGGCTCATTTTCTTAAATTATTTTGTCTTCTTTATTATGTGTTTTGAGTTCTCTTCAGTTGAGTCACCAATTGCCCTAGTGGTTCCCATCTGTAAAATGCATAAACATTCTCTAGATGCTTAATTCCCTTGGAAATAAGTGCTGCATGTTTGTGACTTGAACTGCAGACATTTGTGGCTCGGAGCTTATTTCCTGCATCTTCTGTTTTGCATGTATATTCTATCCCATTTTCTGGATGTGGCAAGAGTTGTAACCTGGTTCAGATTATGATCTTGCATGGCCTGCTGTGGTACGGTCATGCTATGCCCGGTGACAGATTTGTAAACTCATACACTGGCCGTTTATGTTTGCCAGCAGAACATTTTCTGAGCTTGCCAAGCTCCGTCTCTGCCCCTCCCCCCCCCAAAATTTTTATTTCAAGAGCTGGGGATCCTACTTGGGCAAAAATTGATTTTGGTGGGTATGAGCAAAAACACCTTGCCTGTCTCTAAAGAAACACAGGGGGGGGGTCATCACACTGAAGGAAAATCCAAGTCTCATTCTTATTTAGTCCAGACCTTCAAGAGACAAACACCCCAAAGGGACCACATCTTGTGGTGATCCCTTACCAGTTTGTAGGAAGTACTACTCCGCAGTGACATAGCGTGGGTAGCCAGTGTCCGGGGCAAGGCAAGTATCCTCAGCACCACCCAGCAATAGGCTCGACCGAAGGGGCAATAGCTCGGCGACATGCCCAAGTGGCAGCAGTGGTGCCACAGGAGCATGGAGCATGGCAGAGAGTGGGACGGGGGATTGGTCAGGAGAGGGTATGTTTCTAAAGCCTATGCAGAGGATGTCCTAGCAACAGGCCATCACCCAAATCCACTTCTCAGTCCGCCCATGCAAACATGGGGAGATTTTCTGTGTGAGGGGGAGGGCACATGAGGAAGCTGGATAGCTCAGTTGGTTCAAGTGTGGAGCTGAAAACACCAAGGTTTCAGGTTCGATCCCCATATGGGACAGCTGCATATTCCTGCATTGCAGGGGGTTGGACTAGATGATTCTCAGGGTCCCTTCAACCCTATGATGACGACTTTCTCTCCCCCCCCCCCTTTTGAAATTTTGCGCCCCACAGAATTTTGCACCCAGGGCAACTGCCCTTATGGCTCACGCTACACCACGTGATTGTGTGTGTGTTATAAAGCCAACCATGGGTTTCTTCCTAGACCTTAAATCAACAAAGAACTATTAGTAACACTGGTAAATCTAAAACTTCAGCAGTGTTGTGGAATGCAGGTTTGGAGAGATACCCAACCACATACTCTAAAGTAAAGGTTGGGAGCCTGTGATCCTCTAACTGCTGTAGGACTCCAATTCCCACCAGTGCTTGGCAGTCAAGGATTATGGGACCTGGACTCCAACTACATCTGGAAGACCCCCGGTTCCCCATGCCTCATCGAAACTCATCGGCCTTCCAGAACCTGGTGCCATCCAGATCATTTGGACTTCGATTCCCATTAGCCCCACCCACCATGGCCAATGGTCAGGGGTGATGGGAGTTTAGTTCAAAACATCTGGTGGGCACCAGGCTGAGGACAGCTGAGAGAGATTTTAACGGCATGGATTTGACTAAGATGGATGCAGTTAGGACCCCTGTTATGTTCCATTCACAGGTCCCAATCTGGAGAATTGTGTGTCGAGTGTGGAAAAGAGGAGACCGAGAGGAGATATGACAGCCATCTTCAAAGATCTCAAGGGCTGTCACATGGCAGAGGGAACAAACTTGCTTTTTCCGAAGGGAAGGACTCTAACCAGTGGCTTCAAGTTACAAGAAAAGAACTTTCTGACAGCAAGAGCTGTTTGGCGGTGGAACGGTATCCCCCGGGAGGTTGTAACTTTCCTCCCTCGGAGGTTTCTAAGCAGAGGTTGGATGGCCGTCTGCCATGGATGCTTTAGCTGAGACACCTGCATTGCAGGGGGTTGGACTAGATGACTCTTGGGGTCCCTTCCAACTCTATGATTCGGTGATTCTAACCATGCAAACTCCGAATAAATGGGAAGCCCTATGGCAGGGGTAGTCAATGTGCCCTCCAGATGTTGCTGAACTACGACTCCCACCATTCCTGATAATTGGCCATACTGATGGGAGTTGTAGTCCATCAACATACAGAAGGCACTACACTAGCTTTCCCTGCCCTATGGGGTTCCTCATTATGCAGTTGTCGAATGCTGCCAAGGCAGAGCATGCCATTGTGTCTCTGGAGGTCCAGTTCCATACAAGAACTGAGTGTGCAGGAACAGCGGTGGTGAAGACTCGTAAAGGTCGCCTCCATTTATTTTCTAGATTCAAACTTTACAACAGGCATAGCCAAACTCGGCCCTCCAGCTGTTTTGGGACTACAACTCCCATCATCCCTAGCTAACAGGACCAGCGGTCAGGGATGATGGGAACTGTAGTCCCCAAACAGCTGGAGGGCCAAGTTTGGCCACGCCTGCTTTACAAGACCTATAAAGGAGGAGCTTGACAGCGTTCGTTTGTACAAAAAAAAAATCATTTATAGTTTTACATTCTGTTTATAAATTGGAAACAATACAATATACCAAAAGCTGTATTTCAATAAATAAAAATGTCATTATGCTTGGCAAAGTGTGGGATGGGGGGGGGAGAGAAAGAAAAGTTAAATTAGTTTTTTTTTTTCTTTTAATGGTTTAGTTAAATAGCTCCAGTTATTTGCTGGAGGTGAGGGGGGTGGGGTGGAGAGAGACTTCATGTTGTAGCTGAAACAAATATGAAAGATCCTTTTTTTCTTTAAAAAATAATAATATGGGAGTGGGGAGAAGATATGGAGATTACATTCCACAAACGTTCCATTGACTGTAAACATAATCCCGGCTTAAGCACAATTTTTAATGAAAAAATATTTTAGTACAGACAGACATGGAAGCAAATTTGGCTTTGAATAAAGCAGTTGGATATTTTTATAAAATATATATATTTCCTCCCTGGTTTTAGCAAATTGCAGCTTTGTGGGGTTTGGCTAGCCAAAACCATCACCAATTCCTTTTGCAGGTAGAAGGTGAATTGACCAATTTTGATGGGCAAGTTCTTGCCAGTTTTAACCCCATGAGAATACCCAGTCTAACTCGTATCCTTGCCCCCCCTCCCCATTATGAAATTATGTCAATATTAAGGCTCTCTTTCCTACAGTGCTTGGAGTTTTGATTTTATAATGTTCACTGAATCGGTTCCAAAATCTCTGAACCCGAAAGCCATTCCTATAACCGAGAGGTGAACTAACTAAAATCAAGTTTGTTTTGGGGTAGAGCTTTGAATGATTTCTAGTTCATTCTCTTTTTTATTTTTATTTTTATATTTTAGACTCTTTGGGCCTTTAAGTTTACAGAACATAATATTTGGGGGGAAATAAATGAAACAATTCTCATTCCGCTCTCTGTGGGCGCATATGCATTGACATTTCCTTAGTCTTAAGTATATTCAATACTCCAGCACAGCAGCTTGTAACATTCTGAATCGGTTTATTTTGGTGTGTTGACTAGTTTGTTTTTGTAAAGGGAAGAACCCGAATTGAAATTACTTCCTTTTTAGACATATAGAACTAGAATTAGTTCCTTAAATAAAAATAACTCTCCAAGCTCTGCTTTCTCCTCTGTTTGACCAGTTAATCATTCCTTCTCTCAGTTCATTGCCTGGAGTAGATCTCTGTGCAGCTCAAAACCTTGCTACACTAACTAGGATTGCCAAGAAAGAAAGAAAGAAAGAAAGAAAGAAAGAAAGAAAGAAAGAAAGAAAGAAAGAAATGTAAAGATGGGCAACGCTCCTGTGCCTTGAGCCTCTGCAGGACAAGGCAGAAATACAACAGATAAGGCCCTCCCCGTCACTGAACCTCCAAGCAGCAACACCACCACCTGTTTATTTCCTGTCTTCCATCAATACTGCTTAAGGCACAGAAGCCTTGCTGGATGAGAGGGGGAAGTATGGCAAAACCTCACACATCTTACTAACACAACTAGATCTGATGTAAGGTCCACGTCACCCGTGAGCCTATCTTTGGGACGAAAAACACACAAGCACCTCTCTTGTAAAATCCCTGATGAAGAGACGCCAATTAAAATGACCTTCCATTCATGTTTCGGAGCTGGGGGTTTCTTTCCCTAACTTTGCCTCACACAACCTGCCATCGTTGTTAGATCTGGTCCCTGGACATGTCCATCCGGAGTCCATCTCCTGCCAGGTATGTTCTCACCAAGAGAAAAGTGCTGCTGATTCCTTCAAAGAAGCCAACGTCTCCCTCCGAACTCCACGCGCCCTCCATTCGCCTGTCCCCTGGGACCCTGATCAGCACTTTGGAGGAAGAGACACATTGAGGATGGGCTGATGCTGCCAGTGTCCCCTTTGTCACATCACCGGGGGCCTCCCCATGGCGTCTTGGTGCTGCGGTTGGTGGTACCAAGGTCCAAAACTGTTGATGTAACTGCTGGGAGGCAGGGGAGGGCCTTTGCATGCCATGGGGATATCCCAGAGTGGGGGGATGTTGGGGGAGCAAGGGGACAAAGATGAAGAACTGTGGAGGTGATCATCTTGGATGCTGGAGCCCTGCTTCATAATCTTTTTGAACTTGGAACGCTTATTCTGGAACCAGATCTTCACCTGCAAAAACAGAGAGGGAAAGGTGTAAACAGAGCATGCAGAGAAGTAGCCTAAATTTATTTCGGTCAATAACCAGTTGAGAGAAGTGAAACAAGGCTAGGAGAAAGAAAGAAAGAAAAGTCATCAAACAAGTTTTTCCTTCTTGAACACCCTTGCTAAAATATATATATATATATATATTTCCTCATCTTAAAGGTCTTCCCCCACTCCGTGCGCTTTTGCACTTATGAATAGTGTTAGGTTCAAGAACTGAATATTGAATATTCAAGTCAACACCTGCCCCGGTTGTCTTAAAGTTCTCCAGCAACACTCAAGTTGAAACTTAAAATGTGAAATCATTGGGAAAATTCTGAAGAGTCAAAATTTGGATGCTGAACTTCTGCCAGGTATTGAATTGTCTTGACATTCCTTTTCCTTTCCCGTCTGTGTTGAAGGAGATAATATTTAACGAGTTGAAGAAGATACATATACATTCCCAAAAAAGACCTGAGGCGTTTTTGCTTGGTTTGGTAGGTGAGGAAATTAGAGGGAAAGATCAAAGATTTTTCTTATATGCCACCACAGCGGCTAGAATTTTATTGGCACAGAATTGGAAATTGAAAGATTTACCAACGGTAGATGATTGGAGAATGAAATTATTGGAGTATTCGGAACTAGCGAGATTGACTGCGAGGATAAGAAACCAGAGAGACCAACAGGTTCAAGCTGACTGGAGTAAATTTTTGAAATATTTAGAAGTCTGTAATTATGTAAATCACTAACAGGTGTGATGAAATACTTGCAACCTAGTAGAAAGAATGATTAAAGATGAAGGTATTGTAATATGGTAAATAGAATTTGGGATTTAAGGGAAAGCGGATGAATGATGGAACTTAAGAAAACTAAAGTAGAGAAGGAAGGAAGTCAGAAAACTCGGCGGAGTTTAGACATCATTGTAAAAATTATATCTGACAAATGTGTATTAAGTTTTGTTTATTATTTGAAAAATAAAAATATATTTGCAAAAAAAATAATAATGAAGTTGCCATATATGGACTCAGCCGTATACTCAGACTTGGAATAACATTCGTGCAGGAAGGAAGCCCTTTACTGGTCCTACCTGTGGCCTGACTCTGCTTAAGACATCTGATCGTATGCTCCTACGCAGTGTGGGGGTGTGTGTGTCAAACCACTTGTGTATAATGTTCCTGAACGGCACTGTCCTGGTACTATTTCCACCAAGGGCAAAATCGTGGTGGTATTGCTGGTAGGATTCAACTAGCCTATCACATCAGGGCAAAGACTTCTACTTGTGGGCTGGGACTATTCTCTCACAGGTGCCCTTATCCCTCCAAAAGAGTGATTCTATTTTAAAATGAAAAGCAGTCTCAAAGGCTGTATCTGAAAACACATGAACAAAGTAAGGAGCTGATTAGCTGTTTTATTGTCTGTCAGCTGACCACTCAGAATACATCCCCAGCTGGTTTTTTTCTCCCATGGAGGAAAAGATACAGGGTCCCCCAGGGCCGGATTTAGGTTTGATGAGGCCCTAAGCTACTCAAGGTAATGGGGCCCTTTATATGTCCAGCTGTCCTTTGTCAACAACAAATTGCCGCATTTTGTGTTGAATATGTGTTATATGGTAATTTATGGACCTAATAGTTCCATACAAAACACAACACACTGTTGCTATATGTAGGTTTTGATGCTTTTGAATTATGGTGCTGGAGGAGACTCTTGAGAGTCCCATGGACTGCAAGAAGATCAAACCTATCCATTCTGAAGGAAATCAGCCCTGAGTGCTCACTGGAAGGACAGATCCTGAAGCTGAGGCTCCAATACTTTGGCCACCTCATGAGAAGAGAAGACTCCCTGGAAAAGACCCTGATGTTGGGAAAGATGGAGGGCACAAGGAGAAGGGGATGACAGAGGATGAGATGGTTGGACAGTGTTCTCGAAGCTACCAACATGAGTCTGACCAAACTGCGGGAGGCAGTGAAAGACAGGCGTGCCTGGCGTGTTCTGGTCCATGGGGTCATGAAGAGTTGGACACGACTAAACGACAACCAATATGTACGTTTTATTTTATTTGTTTTCCATCTTATATTTTGGAAATGCACATCCAGTTTTCCCCCCTTTAATTTTTTTGGGGGCCCCCAAGAAAGTGGGGCCCTAAGCTATAGCTTATTTAGCTCATGCATAAATCCGGCACAGGGGTCCCCATATCTTCTTCTCTATTGGGATGAAAGCAGTTTTTGGACCTGCTCTTATCTCAGTTTCAGATTCCAAGCTTGCCCACCCCAGTAAAGGAACCCATGCCATCAGAGGGCACAGGAAGCAGACAATTGTGTGTAACATGTCGCTTAGCCCCAAGTTGGACATATTGGCGCAGAATTTTTTGCCATCTCTATTCCCGCTGTGGCCCCAAAACTCTTTGTTTTCTCCTGTACTGCCTTGAGATTCTCCTCTTCTTTAGGACTGCCCCAACTGGGGCCATAATAAGGGACTGCCACCATCAGAGAAAGAATTAGGGGTGGGGTGGACTTATGGTTTCACCAACCATCATTTTGGATGGTGACATTTGTGCATGGGTTTTGCTCATGCTGAACAGGATCTCAGGTCTTCCAAGTGTCCTGGTTTTCCAGGGACAGTCCTAGATTTACTGAAGCCACTTTGATCCCCAAATGTCCCACTTTTCCTTAGAGCGTCCCTATTTTCATCAGAGAAATGTCGGATGTCACGGAGTGATGAAGATAAGTAACTGTACAACCATTATAAGACACCTGAAAGCAGTCCTGTATAGGGAACTTATTTAAATGTTTAATGTTTTTATATATGTTGGAAGTTGCCCAGAGTGGCTGGGGCAACCCAGCCAGATGGGCAGGGTATAAATATTATTATTATTATTATTATTTATTATTATTATTAAATAAAGGTAAAGGGACCCCTGACCATTAGGTCCAGTCATGTCCGACTCTGGGGTTGCGGCACTCATCTCGCGTTACTGGCCGAGGGAGCGACGTACAGCTTCCAGGTCATGTGGCTATCATGACAAAACCACTTCTGGTGAACCAGAGCAGCGCACGGAAATGCCATTTACCTTCCCGCCGGAGCGGTACCTATTTATCTACTTGCACTTTGACGTGCTTTCGAACTGCTAGGTGGGCAGGAGCTGGGACCGAGCAACGGGAGCTCACCCCGTTGCGGGGATTCGAACCGCCGACCTTCTGATCAGCAAGCCCTAGACTCTGTGAATATGGAATAGGACACCTATTTTCATTGGAGAATTGGAGGGTATGCATGGTCACTCAGAGCAGCAGTACAATAATGTGTGGCGGGGACTGTGCCAATAAAGTAACTGCGTCTAGAGAAGGATACCCTAGAATTCATTGCAGCCTAGTACCTAGTGCATCATGTGGCATGGCCTCTGAGGTGAATGCATAATCCTGCCTCGAAGCAAGGGGCTGGGGTTGCCTCGCCTCTTGGTGCCTTCCAATGCCATAATCCTCTTTCCATCTGCCTTAATTTCCTAGTCTGTAAAATGGGAATAATAGCACCCTATCTCCTAGGGCTATTGCAAGGATTAGAGATCAGGGCTTGTGAAGCATGCTGCATATTTTGGCAACCTCTAGCAGCTACTTGCCCCTACTTGCCTTTTTAATACACACTCTGTTGCTGCCTGACCCCAGCTAACTTTTTCCAAGAAGTTCTCCTCCCCCACCTTTCCTTCCTTCTTCCCCCCCCCACTCCCCCCACCAAAAAAAGCTGGTTGCACAATGGCATTTGTGGAAAGATCAGAGAGGGCAAAGTGTAAACGTTGGTCTTGAGGGCATTTCGAGGAGGTGGAAAACTACTGGAGGGAGAAGCAGTAGAAAAATATGTGATTTATCCCTCCAGAGTCTTCCCTTCTTATGTGCTACATTATCCGCATCTCATCATGTTGAAAACTTAGGAGCGTAGTGTAGCAGGGGGAGCAGATGGAGTGTCATATATTACTGGGTAATAGTTTAAAATACAGAAGGACAAGGGGCGGGGCGGAGAATCTAGTGTCAAGCACCTGTAACTTTGGGGGGAATTTTTTTGCATGCAAACAGAGATTCACTGGAGGCTAATCTTCCTAGCAACCAGTTCCTCATGAGTAAGTGAAAAGTAGCCAGAAGGATTGGGACTGTGGTTCCACTATTATTAATAATATATATTTTTTAATTTATTGCCTGCCCTCAGTGCCAAGCTCCAAGGGCAGCTTACAACAATTTAAAATGCAGTGCTAATACCCTGCCGGCAACGTGCTCCTCCCTTTTGCCCCGGCTGGGGACACGAGGAGGTAGAAAATATGTAGACTTATTGTGTACCTTCCATTTGGTGAGACTTTGGAATAGGTGCCGGGGCTAAAGGCCAGGTTGAAGCTAATGGGTCATAGTTCAATGTTTGAGCATGTATGTTGCACGCAGGAGGTCTGAAACCCAGGTCACACTCACATCTTATATTTAAAGCACTTTTATACCACTTTAGCAGTCATGGCTTCCCTCAAAGAATCCTGGGAACTGTAGTTTTCTAAGAGCACTGGGAACTGTAGCTCCGTGACCAGCGGCGTGGGAAGGGGGGTGCGGTGGGTGTCATCACCGAGGGGGTGACAAAATGGCAAAAATGTGTCTTTTTGAAAAAATATCTCCCGCATGCCCCTTTCTACGCCACCACAGGAACACTCTCCCCTCGAGTGATTTCCAGAAACCAGAAGCATTGCTGCCTTCAACTTTGCAGGCAGAGCACAGCTTTTATGGCTAGTAGCCTCCTCCGACAGCCCTCTCCTCCATGAATCTGCCTAATCCAGTGGCGTAGCTAGGTGAGGAGGGGGGCACTGGGCGTCACACCACGGGGCCTGCAGCGTGCCTGAGCCATGCGTCTCTCCTGAGGGGGAGGCGGCGGGCAGACTGCCTGCAAGCTCCGCGCTGCTTTTTCGAGCGGCGCGGGGCTTGTGTCTGTCCACCGCCACAGTCACCCTACAGCTGAAGGGGAGGCTGCGGAGAGGCTCCACGCAGCGTGCCCCGCCTTGACTTGTCGCACCCCCATGGGCAGCTTGCCCCACCCCCATAGGCAGCTCACTCCGCCCCCGGCTGCAGGGCACGCGCACCGCCCCTGGCATCACACCCCAACGGCTAGGTATGCCAATGCCTGTGACAAGTCTCTTAACTACTCTCTGCAACCTTTGGAAATTATGGCCTCCCATAATTCTTTGGGAGAAACCAGTGTGGTATAAGATATGGTATGGATGCAACCTAGATCTCAGGGATCTCCAGATCAAAGAATCTCAGGTAGCAGGAGATGTGAAAAACCCTTTTTGCTTGAGACTTTGGAAGGCTTCTGCCAACAAGGGTAGACAATGCTGGCATAAGGAAGCTTTGTATGTGTATTATCGAACATACACACAGAGAGAGAGCCTGGGACAGATTATTTTCTCCTGAGAAAGGGTGACTCAGAAGAGGAATCCTTGCTCATGGTGTGAAGAACTCATCCCACTTTCATCCCCGGGAAAAAAAACAGGTCCTGCAGGTTGTTGCTTTGTCTCCAAAACCTGCCAAACCTGTTTGTCCGGAAGGGAGGTTGGGAGAAAATAAATGTGCGCCCCACAAGAAGCGAAGACTCCCTGAAACCACCTCAAGCTCTCTTGTAATACACACACACACACACACACATACACACACACACATACATATATATAGACCTTCCCCTGAGCAAGTGGATTTAGGCGACAAGGCTCAATTTTAAAAAAAAACATTATATTCATAGTAAGTTCTCTCTTTAAGGGGGGGAGGACTAAATTTGCCCCATTGCTATGAAAAATATTGGAAACCGTAGTTTCCAGAAGGTCACATACAGTGGTGTCTCGCAAGACGAAATTAATTCGTTCCGCGAGTGCTGTCGTACAGCGGAAATTTCGTCTTGCGAAGCACGGATCGGAAGAAGCGCAGTTTGATGGGGGAGGAAACCGCAAAAACGTTTTTGTTTTGCGAGTCACGGCCATAGGAAAATTCGTCTTGCGAGTCTCCCTTTCGTTAGCGAATGCCTTTCGTCTGGTGATTTTTCCGTCTAGCGAGGCATTCGTCTTGCGAGGTACCACTGTGTATGAAAACTGTAGCATGAATGCTTCACAGCTGCTGAACCCCACAGACTTGTTCAAGGCCTAAAAGTAAATCTCTCTGGTTCTGATGAAGTTTCAGAGAAGAGTATAGGCTCATATTTGGTGCACCTGGGAAGACAATTTATTTCTATAATAAGTTTATAACCCAACGTTTTTGAGAGGGGGAGGAACCCTTTCTAAAGAAGCTCACAGGAATGTAAAACAAAACCCAACTGATCATTTAAAACATTTTGTAAGTGGGTAAAACTGGTGAATAAATACATTAATAAATAATAATAATAATAATAATAATAATAATAATAATAATAATAATAATATTGGGAACCACACTTTATGACCAGCACACACAACACAAAAATACAGTCATACCTCAGGTTACGTCCGCTTCGGGTTACATTTTTTCGGGTTACGTACTCCAGTAACCCAGAAGTGTTTTTTGCCGCACGTGTGGTCTACACATGTGCAAAGCGCAATATCGTGCTTTCGCGCATGCGCAATATTGCTTTTCGGGTTACGAACAGCACCTCAGAACCAATTAAGTACATAACCCAAGGTACCACTATAAAACAAGACACTGAACAGAACAGAATGGGTTTTTGAAGCCTACTCAGATACAGGCCGATACAGACAATATCCTATTTACTCATTTTGGCTGAACTTCACGCTACGCGGTGTCTAAGTGTGCGAGCTGAGGGTGCTTGTGGTGTCCAAAGCATAGAGGAACTTTTTGCACATCCAGCGGAGCAGAACTCTCTAAGATCCTTGTTTCCACAAGTGCCTCACACTGAGACAAATGTCCTGACTTTTGCTATTACTCTTTCATTCCACTGCGGAACCAGAATTTGTTGCAGAATACCAACTCCTCCCCTGCCCGAAAGCCAAAAATTCCATGGGCTAATCTATTCTAATTTTAATCTGTTTTAGCATGTTAACTTTTGTATGTTTTAAAGCGCTGTTGTCGTTGTTGTTTTTTCTCCCCTTGGTGTCATCGCTTTATCTTTTCGTAAACTGCTTTGAGGTTTCTACAAGCGAGCGGTTTGTCAATTTTATGACATAATACGAGTCCTCTTAACCTCAGGATCATGGGTTCGAGCCCCATGTTGAGTGAAAAGATTTCTGCATTGCATTGGGTTGGACTAAATGACCCTTATGGTCCCTTCCAGCTCTTATGATTCTGTGAAATACACATGTAGCACCTCTGTCTACCAAGCAGCCAACTGGGGGAGCTATTCAGTTTGGAATATTCCATGTCCTCCAGCCCATAGCTCCTCAGAAAGAGACCAAAACAAGCCACTGCCTCTTTTTTTTCTATTCACGTTTGGTTTACCTGCTAATTCTGATATCGTACAGAGGAAGAACCCCGTTTTATAACGCTTCACAGCCCTACAACACAATTCCCTGCCCTCACCCACCCCACAAGTTCTCAGCGTGCAGATTTGGCAGGTTCGTACTTGACTCTCTTCTTCTCTGCCTAAATAAAAATAAATCTTTTTAATGCCTCTGGCTCTGGGCTCACCCCTGACATCTGTCTGTCTCGAGCGATCTCCTTAAGCTGCTCAACCACCTGTGAGGAAGGGCTTCTGGGTGAGTGGAACAAACTTTCAACGGTGCCAATTCCCCTAAATTCCCCCAAACTGTGGGCAAAACCCAGGGGGCAAGACTCCAGTGCGGGGTCACATGGAAACAAACATCACCGGACCATGCCTTTGCATTTCGCACACCGAAGGGGAGTTCTCCTCTGGTTTCATAAGCTTTACCAGTTGGATATACATGGTTGTTGTCATCCTGGCAGGGATCCCGTGCTTCTTGAATACTGGGGGCGCAGCCAGAAATTCAACAGGTGAAGCATTTCCAGCCACAGGGGAAAACCTCGTACTTCATTTCCAGTGCCACTCTACCCCATTCCCAAAATCCTCCTGTTTGTTCCTGAGCTTTCTCCATTAGTGTCTTGCCTAAGGAAGAGCGCAACACCTTCCGGGCAGAGAACACCTCACCTGCCACAGTCACACCTGCGCAATAAAATGTCACCACCGGTGCAAAGTGTTGCTGCTCAGGATTCCAGCCTCTCCCTTCCATTCCTTCTCTCCCTCGCTTTCCACCACCTCCCTGAAACCGTCCGTCAGCATTCCACAGCCACTGAGCATGCTCAGTGCGCGCTCGGCTGCTATTGGGTCCCACACTATGCAATGCACCCTCCCCTAAATGCATTTCTTGTACTTCCGCAAACCTCTCAAGCCTGCTGTCACCTCTTTCCTGTCTGTAGGCTGCGCAGCTGTGGCTACGAAAGGAATGACACGCGCAGCCATAAGCTCAGAAATGGAGGGAAATCGGAAACGACGGTAACATTTCAATCCAATTTCAATCATCAGAAAAATTATTGCATTTTCTACTACTGTTACTACATAGCTACTAAAGAGAGACTGGACTATCACAACTAGTGGGATGTAGTCAGTGCTGGATTTACGTAAAAGCTAAATAAGCTATAGCTTAGTGCCCCACTCTCTTAGGAGCCCCCCAAAAAATTTAAAGGAAAAAAAAACCTAGATGTACATTTCCAAAATATAAGATTAAAAAAACAAATAGAACAAAACCTAAATACAGCAACAGCGTTTGGTGTTGTGTAGGCTCCTATGATGTAAGTAATGGGCCCCGCCTGCTAGCCTGCTCCCTAAAATATCACTGGTTTGCTCATTTCTATATACAGTGGTACGTTGTTTCTCAAACTTGGGCTTTAATTGTATTTCACTATTAATATACTTCTTAATTGTATTTCAGTTCAACAATTACTTGATAAAATACATATTTTGTTATGTGCAAATGGTTTTAGATATCTATTGTTGTTGTTCAGTCGTTCAGTCGTGTCCGACTCTTCGTGACCCCATGGACCAGAGCACGCCAGGCACGCCTATCCTTCACTGCCTCTCGCAGTTTGGCCAAACTCATGTTAGTAGCTTCGAGAACACTGTCCAACCATCTCATCCTCTGTCGTCCCCTTCTCCTTGTGCCCTCCATCTTTCCCAACATCAGGGTCTTTTCCAGGGAGTCTTCTCTTCTCATGAGGTGGCCAAAGTACTGGAGCCTCAACTTCAGGATCTGTCCTTCCTAGTGAGCACTCAGGGCTGATTTCCTTGAGAATGGATAGGTTTGATCTTCTTGCAGTCCATGGGACTCTCAAGAGTCTCCTCCAGCACCATAATTCAAAAGCATCAATTCTTTGGCGATCAGCCTTCTTTATGGTCCAGCTCTCACTTCCGTACATTACTACTGGGAAAAACCATAGCTTTAACTATACGGACCTTTGTCGGCAAGGTGATGTCTATACGGACCTTTGTCGGCAAGGTGAATATATGCTATACGGTAATTTATGGACCTAATAGATATCTCCGCCCCTTCATGGAGATATCTATTAGGTCCATAAATTACCGTATAGCATATATTCAACACAGAAAACAGTGACAATTTGTTGTTGACAAAGGACAGCTGGACATATAAAGGACCCCATTGCCTACAGTAGCTTAGGGCCTCACCAAACCTAAACCGGCCCTGGATGTAGTAGTTAAGAGCAGGGGTTGCGGGGTTATCTTCCCTTTCTATTATCTCTAATTCTTGTTTTCTTTCTGCTAATTCTATCCAGTGGTACATTTCTAGAAAAAGGGGTGCCTGAACTCGCCATGAAAGGCATCCACCTGAGGGGTGCTGGAACTGAGTTCTGGTGAACTCCGGCTGAAAAAAATGCCCTGGTTCTATTTATATCTACGCTTTGCTTTTTGCGGTTCCCCATCTTGCATTAAGGGACACAGGTGGCACTGTGGGTTAAACCACTGAGCCTAGGGCTTGCCGATCAGAAGGTCGGTGGTTCGAATCCCCGTGACGGGGTGAGCTCCCATTGCTCGGTCCCAGCTCCTGCCCACCTAGCAGTTCAAAAGCATGTCAAAGTGCAAGTAGATAAATAGGTACCGCTCCAGCGGGAAGGTAAACGGCGTTTCCGTGCGCTGCTCTGGTTCGCCAGAAGTGGCTTTGTCATGCTAGCCACATGACTCGGAAGCTGCATGCCGGCTCCCTCGGCCAATAAAGCGAGATGAGCACCGCAACCCTAGAGTCGTCTGCGACTGGACCTAACGGTCAGGGGTCCCTTTACCTTTTTATCTTGGATTAATGAAGATGCAGGACGGTGGTGGACGGAAGATGAAGGCCCTATTTGAGGGGCAGGACAGAGAAGATTTTCCAGGGTGAGAGGCTGTCAACTTTTCACTTTTCTTGCAAGGAATCCTATTCGGAATAAGGGAATTTCCCTTAAAAAGGGGGGGGGGAGTTGACAGCTATGGTGGGGGGCAGGGAGATCTCCCAAGAGAGAGCTGGGATTTTTCACTCTTCTGTGCATGGAATAAGGGTTAAGATATAATTGTGATAGAGGGCCTTGCATTCCTCTCCTTTCCTCTCCTCTTTATTTTCTTCCTTTTCTTTGGAAAAGGAAGGAAATTTGGAAGGGGGAGACTAGCAAAGAGGTAAGATCGCCTTCACACACAAACACCGTGCTGCGTTTTAAGTCGCTAATGTGACTTAATATCACGTGCCGCCACAAAGCTCTCCGGGTGGCCTTGAGAACATCACTTATTCTTCTTTTTAAATTTATTATTATTATTATTATTATTATTATTATTATTATTATTATTATTTCGACAAGGTATTACTCATACATAAGAATAAAAATGTGCACCCCACCACTGAGACCATTCCATTGTAACTATCCAAAATTTCAACACCTCTTGTGATGGTTTGACCCCATTCCATTTTAACAGTACAAATTCTACAAACACCCTCCATATCTCCTCAAAATCATTTTCCTGCATATTCCCCATCTTACCTTAATGGCGCATGTTAATTTATCATTAATAGCTATATCCCACACCTCTTTCTACCATTCTTCCATTTTATATTCTGCTTGCCCCGTTCCACTTCCTAGCTATCATAATTCGTGCAGCTGTCAGTAAATTTGTGAGCAAGCCCTTCCTAACCTGCGAACTTTGCACCCCATTGTAAATTGATAATAATGCTACCTCTGGACTTTCGGCCACCTTTAACCCAGTGATTTCTGTTATCTCCTTAAGCACCCTTTGCCAGAAAAAAAAAATGTACATATTTACACCCCCCACCACATGTGAACGTAATTCCCAGTTTCCTGGCATCCCCGCCAACTCACTTACCCTTCTGATCACACCCACACCATTCATTAAAAAGACATGGATTTCCCTCAAACAATCCTGGGAACTGTAGTTTACCCCTCAAATTGCTGCACATTTCCTACTTGTAGAGGCGCCAACATGTGCCCAACATTGAGGGGGCCCATCATGTGTGTGACATCACATGTGTTGCATCATCGCAGACCTCCCGAGTGTCTGCGCTGTATCTCTGGGTGGTGTGCACGTGGCATCTGTCAAAATCACGCAGGCTGCGCAACCTCTAGTCAGGCCTCATGGCATCTCCCAAGGCAGCGGAGGACAGCGGCCAAAGGTGAGAAAGAGGCGGAGGGAGGGGCAGGTGGGTGGGCAGGCGAGGAAGGGCTCAGCCTCCTCTGCCCCCTCAAGATGGGGGGGGGCTCAGCCCTGTCCCAACAGACATGGTGGGGTGAAGGTGCCTCAGCCCTATAGAGTTGGCACCTATGCCCACTAGTGCCATTAAAAAATGAAACTTCCCATGATTCTTTGGGGGAAATCATGTAATTTAAACGTGACCTCTGCCTTTCCTATCTCACTGGGTTGCTTTGAGGATATGGATACACAAGTATGCGGGTGGCGCTGTGGCCTAAACCACAGAGCCTCTTGGGCTTGCCGATCGGAAGGTCGGCGGTTCGAATCCCCGCCACGGGGTGAGCTCCCGTTGCTCAGTCCCAGCTCCTGCCAACCTAGCAGTTTGAAAGCACACCAGTGCAAGTAGATAAATAGGTACCACTGCGGCGGGAAGGTTTTCCATGCACTCTGTTTTCCATCAAGGTCTTCCGTTGTGCCAGAAGCGGTTTAGTTATGCTGGCCACATGTCCCGGAAAGCTGCCTGTGGACAAACGCCGGCTCCCTCGTCCTGAAAGCGAGATGAGCGCCACAACCCCAAAGTCACCTTTGACTGGACTTGACCGTCCAGGGGGTCCTTTACCTTTACTTCTTCTCCTTTTTTTTTTTTTTTTACACAAGTATAAAAGTCCTCTTTCTCACCAGGCCACCCTACATGTAGGTCACACCCTAAACTCCTAGGAAAGTTATGTTACAGATAAATGAACCAAAGGATGTTTGCAACATCTCACCTGGGTTTGGGTCAAGCCCAACTGCGCTGCTAGCTCTGCTCGCTCGGGTAATGCCAGGTACTGGGTTTGCTGGAAGCGCTGGTTGAGGGCTTGAAGCTGGAGACTCGAGTAGATAGTTCGTGGCTTGCGGATCTTCTTGCCTTTGCCATTGATGCGGATTTCGCCATTCTCAATGATGGTCGATTTCTCAAGGTCTTCGAAAGCAAACAGAAAGGGAAAAGGAAGTAAGTAAGTGGACCCAATTCCAGTGACTGTTAACATATAACCAGACAAGGATTTATCCAGGATTTGGATAAATGCATGCAACCACTGGGATGGGGGGTGAGGTGGGCTCCAGTTAAATCTGTGCTTACATCTCTATAAAAACGAATTCCAAATATAGTTTATATTTGTCCATGGCAAGTCTACATTTGTGCACAACTTGTTCATTTGTAGCGAGCTTATCCTTATTCTCCATCCAATCATTAAGGGGAACTGCATTCCCCCCCCCCCCGTTCATAAATACCGTGTTAGATTAAGGTCCGGTTAACTACAATAACAATCCCCCACCCTCTTTTTTTTATGAACACAACATCTTTTTTCCTGCTTTGTTTTCTACATGGGTACTATTTCTTGTTTCTTCCTTTTTTGTGTCTTATCTTACTCTGTGCACTTGTAATTTTGTACTTTTTAAATTTTTCAATAAAGAATATTTTAGAAAGAAAGAAAGAAATCTGTGTTTGTATCATCTTCTTCAACCCTTGCTTGAAATGGCACCAGGAAAGTTTCTTCCCCCGCCCCCCCAAGTGAGGATTGTACAATCATGAGATTGCAAGACGTGTGTATACAATGACGAAGGGTGTATTTGGAAACGGGTGTTTTGTGGTAGCTAATCCATCTGTTGTTGTTTTGCTCATTAGCATTTGATGCTGAAAACACTACAATGACACAAACTGAATTTTCAAATCAGCTGTTTTGTAATGTATGTATGTGTGTGTGTGTGTGTGTGTGTGTGTGTGCTTGAAATGTGGTGAATGCATAATCACAGGAGCTGGAATCGATTTCCAAGAGGGCGGTATAGGAATCTTAATCTACCTCAGAGCCCCTGATACCTTCAAAGACCTGGATGATGCCACCAAGCAGGATTTGGGGGCAGACACCCAGGGCCCCCCCCCAGTCAGCAGGAGAGCTTCCCACCTTATACAGTACCAGTTTTGAAGTGATCAAAGCATACCCACTAACTTCTAAAGAGGGTCTCCCCCCCCACACACGTATAACATTGTTTGTTTTGGTTTTTTGGTGGGGTTTTTTGGGTTTTTTCAAAAGATTACAAACATACAAATACCAGAAACACAACTCATAAATAATCCAGAACAGTTACAAATTTGCCTCCCCTCTCCTCCTGTTGTTGTTTTTTCTTTAGTTTTAGTTTTTTATACTGCATTTTCCACATAACACCCTCTTTAGGTTATTCTTTTCTTTTTCTTATGTAATAATCATTTTTTATTAAACTGCTGGTTTTAGGTTAACCCTGCTGATGCCAGAACTTTTCAAATATTCCACAAATTTCCCCCACTCTTTAATAATTCTTTCCCCCTCTTGGTTTCTTATTACACCAGTTAATTTTGCCATTTCGGCATAGTCCATTAATTTGATCGGCCGCTGTTCCTTGGTTGGAATAATGTCTTCTTTCCACCTCTGGGCAAATACCGTTCTAGCTGCGGTTGTAGCATACATAAACAATTTCTTAAGGTCCTTTGGAATCTCTGTATCTACCCCTTAATAATAGCATGGAGTCTCGAGTCTATAATTACCTAGCTACACCACTGCAGTTAGGTGAAGAAAGCACTCTGCACATGCACAAAAGCACTGTGTTCACATGTCAACCCACAGGTGCAAAAACAAATCTGAAAATGCCCACTGTTCCAATTAGTCACAGTTCAGTTCCTAATTCCTAAATGGAGAGGTGACACAAAAGTCTCAGTTTTTATGGTGGGTGGGCAGGTTGTGGTGACTGCATGTGGCTCTCTGTGTACACTCAGGGATCCTCTAGTACTAACTCCTAGGAGCTGAGGTATTAATTCACAAATCTGTAGGGTAAGTCCTGGCTCAGAGCTGAGCCTCAACCACTAGCCCAGATCCCAGATCCCAGCAGAGCATTTTGAATCCAGATCCCCGCTTGTGATGTCACGTAACTGACAGGCAGATGGCCCTGCCCATCTGCCAAATTTAGCCACACCCTAGCACTTGCCCCCCACTCCTCCACTAAGGCAGGATTTACACCATGCAAATGTTCACAGACCCTCCAAGTGTCCCTATTTTCCAGGGACAGTCCCAGATTTACAGAAGCAGTCCTGGTTTCTGACTGGATCCCGGAATGTCCCGCTTTTCCTTAGGGCGTCCCTATTTTCATCGGAGAAATACGGCATCAACGTTGAGTGAGTTTTCTGCACTCCCACAGAACTACATCTCCCAAGACCCCTTGAGAGAACCTCAACCATTAACCCGCTCTGCAGTGTCGATGTAGTGATATATGGACTTCTTAATGTGCTTATTAAAAAGATGCCCAAATCTGCTGAAGGGACTCGGAGCATTTAAACACTGTGCAAGTGCAAGGATTTAAGCCCTGCCAAAACAAAAGTGGTGCGGGTGGTGCTGTGGTATAAACCACAGAGCCTAGGGCTTGCCGATCAGAAAGTCAGCGGTTCAAATCCCCACAACAGAGTGAGCTCCCATTGTTCGGTCCCAGCTCCTGCCAACCTAGCAGTTCGAAAGCACGTCAAGTGCAAGTAGATAAATAGGTACCGCTCCGGCGGGAAGGTAAACGGCATTTCTGTGCGCTGCTCTGGTTCGCCAGAAGCAGCTTAGTCATGCTGGCCACATGACCCGGAAGCTGTACGCTGGCTTCCTCGGCTTTTAACACGAGATGAGCGCCACAACCCCAGAGTCGTCCGCGACTGGACCTTTACCGTTAAAACAAAAGTCTAATGAGCCGCTGGGAGAAGAGAGGAGGTGACAGAAGGGCACCTTCATTAACATTTTACAGCAAAATAAATCTCCTTGCAGTACTGCATCAAGGTGTTTCTGAACTGAGCAGGAGATTAAACCTCTTAAATAGATAGAAAGAGAAATCATGGTAAAAAAAACAGGTTGAAGGAATGAACTAGCAGAGCAATCTAACCCCGACCTGAAATCAGGGCTGGATTTAGGTTTGATGAAGCCCATAGCTACTGAAGGTAATGGGGCCCTTTATATGTCCAGCTGTCTTTTGTCAACAACAAACTGTCACTGTTTTTTTGTGTTGAATATATGCTATATGGTAATTTATGGACCTAATAGTTATCTAAAGCCATTTGCACATAACACACTAGCACCTTCAGCTCTTTGGCTGAAACTGAGCAGAGTCACCACAAAAGGCAATTTTCCAGGGAAGCTTTGGCAACCTGTAGGCACCTCTCCCTTGCCTGGCAATTTCGGTGTGGTAAAAGGGTTTCGCTCAGAGCGAGGGCAAGAAACATTGCCATGAATTGGCTTTGCGATGGCCAGATCTGATTGGCTACATGATAGTGCTGTGGCATCCTCGCGGTGGCTAAATCTCAGTCACATGACCAGGAAGAAGGAGCCCCAGTTTAGGCAACAACAAGAAGGAATGATATGTTGAAACAGCTGCCAATCACCCAGCGAACAACAGCAGAGGAGATGAGCGTGGGGGAGTTTGGAGGACATTTTGCATGCATATACAAAGCTCCACCGTCAAAATGTGTCCATTTGATGCAACCCTGTGAAATTCAAGTCTGTGTCGCAAATATTACACACACACACACCCCATCTCTGAAGGAAATAAAATCATCATAACACTAAAGGCCTCAGTGCCATGTTACATTAAATTCAAAGTGTTCAATGTCATCAGCGTTAAAAATAATGATGATACAATTTTTTTTGATAAGCAATTTTTATTGGGTTTATTTTAATGCATAGAGGGTGCATTAAAGGACTAGGGAAGGAAGGGTAATTTAACCCTTCCCTTCCTAGTCACAGCCCCATGAAAATCACCCACCCTGCACAGCAATTACAGGTGAAACTCGAAAAATTAGATTATTGTGGAAAGGTTCATTTCTTTCAGTAATTCAACTTAAAAGGTGAAACTAATATATGAGATAGACTCATGACATGCAAAGCAAGATATGTCAAGCCTTTATTTGTTATAATTGTGATGATTATGGCGTACAGCTGATGAGAACCCCAAATTAACAATTTCAACTTTGGGGTTTTCATCAGCTGTACGCCATAATCATCACAATTATAACAAACAAAGGCTTGACATATCTCGCTTTGCATGTCATGAGTCTATCTCATATATTAAACTCCAGTAGCTAATGAAAACAATTGCTTACATAAATGGACTTTTCCACGATATTCTAATTTTTCGAGTTTCACCTGTACACTTAGACAAAAAGCCTCCATTTATGCCAAACTTTCAACTTTAGAAATTTACATTTTCCATATCTCTCTCCTTTTTTTATAGTAGTCTCATGTAGAACAGGCAATTAAAAAATAAATAAATCATTTACCAAGTACAAAACCTAACGACTGTAATGTGTGGTTGATCAGCATCATTTGTCCTCCTCCATACTTTGGAGTTGCAAAGTCTATTCTGTTTTAACAAATCTGGTCTCTCTCTCTCTCTTTTTTTCCTAAATGGGAACAGAAAATCTAGCACGCATTCTCAGTTCTTTCCAACCCAACATTACTCTGCATAAAAATTCCAGACTGGATTGTATCATGCAAAAAAAAATTTTTTTTAAAAAAATCCTCATTATATTCCTTGTTTTTAAAAAACCTGCTCCTTTCCCCCCTAGGACGAGAGAGTAATTGAGGAGAAGAAAGCAGAGTCCGAAAAATGCAAACAATTTCAGGAAAGAGTCACTGTCCAATCGGAGGACTTGTTTTCCCTCATCCTGGCTTGAAACTGTGTCAGGGGAAGGAGGCGAGGGGGAGAGGTCCCTGGGCAGTGCAGCTTTTAATTCTCACCGGGGTGAATTTTAATTAAGAAGCTCAATTGAGGTGCAAAGCAAAAGACAAGCTGTTAGGCTTAACGAAGAACACTCCCAAGGCGCCTCAATAAACCACATCCATGTGCTACTGTCGAAGCCACAATAGAGAAGGCAAACACTCGCAGAAGACAGAACTTTTGGCAAGTCAGAAAAAGATTGAGAGAAGGGGAATCAAAAAGAAAAAGGTCACTCCCTTTAACTATCAAGATGTGCATATGCACAGTTAATTGTTATTTCTTTACCTATATGATGCTTGGATGCCAAAGTGGATTTACACACATACACACAAACAGTGCTTTTTTTTCTTTAAAAAACAAAAAGCTTAGGGGGTACTCTCATTTTCCTACTCAAATTGAAATATACTGCCCCTCAATGAGAAGAAGAAGAAGAGTTTGGATTTGATATCCTGCTTTATCACTACCCAAAGGAGTCTCAAAGCGGCTAACATTCTCCTTTCCCTTCCTCCCCCACAACAAACACTCTGTGAGGTGAGTGGGGCTGAGAGACTTCAGAGAAGTGTGACTAGCCCAAGGTCACCCAGCAGCTGCATGTGGAGGAGCGGAGACACGAACCCGGTTCACCAGATTACAAGTCTACCGCTCTTAACCACTAACACCACACTGGTCAAACTTAGATTCACAATTTTTTTAGGGATATGCGCACAAACACACACATTCTCTCTGTGTGTTCCTGCACAATGTGTTAAAGCACATTGCCCTGCCCCAAAGAATTCTGAGAATTGTGGTTCAGGCCTCAGCAAGCTACAGTTCCCAGCACCCTTAGCGAATTCTACAGTTCCCAGAATTCTTTGGTGGCCGTGCTTTAAACGTTTGGTGTGCAGATGGTTTTTGAAACAACAATAAAGCCAAATGTTTTTATGGCGTTTTTCAACTAGCAAACAAATAAAATGGCGAGGTAACACCCTGTAAGAAAGTAGCTTGCTGTCATGGCACAAAGATGTTGTGCTGTGCCAGAGGCTCAGTACTGCCTTGACCACAAGCCTGGGGTGCATTGTCAGAAACAAGGGGGGGTAGTTTAGGAGAGAGAAGTGGGATGGGACAAAATTCTGGAGAATTCGTGTTTACCATCGTTCACTGAAGAGCATCTACCTGCAATATTGCAAGGGATCTTGGGACCCATTGCTATTGTCTCTCCAACTGCCTACTTCAGTGTGGATCCCATAGGATCCCATTTGGGGCACATAATTCCCGTTTGTTTGTTTGTTTGTTTGTTTGTTTGTTTGTTTGTTTTAAAATTATAATAGTGTTTCCCCACCTCCACACACACACAAACTTCCCCCCATCTCTTTCCAATTTTATTCTGTCTGTTCAGGCAGGAGAGCTTCTCCACCCCAGCCACCTTTAATCCTTTAAAAATCAAATGTTGGAAATTTAACTGCTCCCCACTTCGTTCTCTCAAAACATCTTTGTGTGACACCCAGTTAGAAGCTAGGCCCTGCTGTCTTCCACGTTAAGAGTGCATAGCACTGCAGTGACAACATAGACCTCTGCTCAGAAACAAGTCTCATTGAGTTCCATGGGGCTTCCTCCCTAGTTAGCGGGTACAAAAACGATAGCCTAAGTCTGTGATCCTAAATCCAAAACGCGGACAGGGGTTAAGTCCTGCTGAAATCTGCACACTCACGGCTAAGTAAATGTACATAGAATTGGGCTGGAAAACTGCCGTGGTTGCTGGTTAGACCATAAGATTTGGCACCTGTTGTGGTTAAAAGCAACCAAGACACATAAATGTTGACGGTAAAAGCATATTAATAATAACTGTTGGCTTCTTATGTTATGCAAAACACAGCCAAATGTTTTCCAAGAAATGTTTCCTATCTTGGTAAGAGATCCATGTCAGTTAATCTTAAGAGGACATGATCCATTTCATTAGCATGAATGATACAGAGGTAGAGACAGCGGAAAGAATGTTAAAATCCACCAGGCAGAGAATTTAGTTTCCTAAAATAAAACTCAAATCCACACCCAAATTCATATTATTTCTGGTTCCTATCTTGCTTTCACCACCGTCATCCCTATAGCGTATACAAATAAATGTGCCTAGGGTTACAATCTTACATACATCTACTTGGAAGTAAGTCCCCTCAAGTTCAATGGAGCTTACTCTCAGGTAAGTGGGTCCAGGATGCCTGGCAACTATTCCCTGCCACCTGCCCTGTTTGCTCTGCTAATATTGCCCTTCCCTGTAGGGCCACTGCAAGGATTACTAGGTCTGTAATTACTATTAACACTAAGCAATATTATGTATATGCATTACGATTTTATTCGCAGCATGATTACCATCTGAATTTCTGTATGACAAACTATACAGATGAGGATCATACCAACACTGCTTAATAATACCCAGAAATAACGTTTAAGAAATCTTCCACTGGGTCACATTTCACAGCATATCTTTGCCAATTAACAGAACCACTCCACTAGAGTAACATAGCTAGAGCTCATCCTCTCTCATAATCTTGGTTTCCTAGAACATAAATTCATAACAAGAGCTTGGACATTTTAATCCTTTGGGATTTCTGGCTTTATGAGTTCATGTTGGTCACCTTAGACTCCACATTCTTCCGGGGTGTGTTACTTTCCTTTATTTTTTACAATGCAAGAGCTCTCTGTCAGAGCAACACCGGTAAGGCAGAAATTCAAATGGTGTGGCTTCAACCCATCACCGCAGTTTCTGTCTCAGAGAAGCTTCACCTGTTGAATTGGCCAAATAAATAAGTCCCTTTGGTTGTGTTATATTCTCATATCTTGGCAGACCAACAGGTGGACTGGACAGGATATTTGATCCAAGACAGGTGTGAGAATCTTCTAAAATGAGCAAGGTGAAGTATCCCACCCACCTACCTCCGAAACAGTGTGGGATCTGATCCTATGCATCTTTACCTGACTTTATGAAAGGGGCGGTCTCTGTCACTTTTGCAGTAATCAAACTTGGAATGAATTCACCTGATCCACATTCCTCAGTAAAAGGATTTACAGAAATGTGAAGCAGCAACTATCAGCTGCGTCAGACGTCTTCTAAAAACACAGGTTTCCATTTCCCCTGGGCCATAAAATTTAATCCCGTTTTTATTTTTCGAAATCCCCCAAATTCTGATTTTATATGCTTTGATATGACTGGTTTTTTATATGTTGCATTGGTTATTTTTTAAAACAACAACAACACAATAATAGTGTTGATTTTTTAAGGCTGTACAGCACTTAGAGCTTCTTTTTAAAATACTAGTATTAAAACATATATTAGTATTAAAAGATTAAATAAATAAATGACTCAAGCACTACAGTAACTTGGAAAAAACAACAACAATGGCAACTGGGGGAGGACACTCAGGCAACTTACAGAAAGTAGGAAGAAGCAGACGTGCCTTTCAAGTCTAAGGCTGCAAATTTATGCATAATGCATATACTCAGCAGCAACTTGCACTGAACTCAATGGGGAGCTTGTTCCTGAGTAGTTGTGTACAGTCTTGCATTAGATAGCTGCAAAATCCTATGCATGCTTGTCTGGGCTAATTTCTGACTTAAGGCAGAACCACACTGCATAACTGCCATTACTTGGGAGTAAGGCCCATTGACTTCCAAAGAAATAAGCTTAAAATGGAAAGGCTGCAATCCTAGCAGAATTCCCAAGGTAGGAATTATTTAGAAAGGGTCTGGAAATGAAACTGCCAATAATATCATCATGCCCTTGCACAAATCTAAGGTGAGACCCCATTTGGTAGGCCACGGACGGTTCCGGCTGCCTCATCTCAGGAAGGATATCGCAGAGCTGGAAAGGGTTCAGAAAAACACAACCAAAATAGAGAAAACTCCACTATGAGGAGCAGCAACAAAACTGCTAGCAGAAGTGCAAAGCTAGGCATTAGATGACCAAGGGGTTCCTTCCAATTCTACAGCTGGAATTGGGCAGGGTATAAACAATAAAAATGGGACGCGGGTGGCGCTGTGGTCTAAACCACAAAGTCTAGGGCTTGCCGATCAGAAGGTCGGCAGTTCGAATCCCTGCAATGGGGTGAGCTCCCGTTGCTCGGTCCCAGCTCCTGCCAACCTAGCAGTTCAAAAGCACGTCAAAGTGCAAGTAGATAAATAGGTACTGCTCTGGTGGGAAGGTAAACGGCGTTTCCATGCACTGCTCTGGTTTGCCAGAAGCGGCTTAGTCATGCTGGCCACATGACCTGGAAGCTGTCTGCAGACAAAGGCCGGCTCCCTCGGCCAGTAAAGCGAGATGAGCGCCACAACCCCAGAGTCCAACACGACTGGACCTAATGGTCAGGGGTCCGTTTACCTTTACCTTTAAACTCCTGCCAACTTAGCAGTTCAAAAGCACGTCAAAGTGCAAGTAGATAAATAGGTACCGCTCCGGCGGGAAGGTAAACGGCGTTTCCGTGCGCTGCTCTGGTTCACCAGAAGCGGCTTTGTCATGCTGGCCACATGACCCGGAAGCTGTACTCTGGCTCCCTCGGCCAGTAGAGCGAGATGAGTGCCGCAACCCCAAAGTCGTCAGCAACTGGACCTAATGGTCGGGGTACCTTTACCTTTAAACAAGAAAATTCTTCTTGTTGTTATTAATACAATTCTGTGATTCTAGGTTTTTTGCTTTCTTTTTTAGTTTTTTTGGGGGGAACCCTAGAGTAAAGGGGCACATTTTGTGCATGGAATGGGGGAAGTAGATAATAATGAGAAGTTTTTCCTCTTGTTGTAAGGTTAGAACCCAAGGCCACCCAGCCAGCAAAGGGGAATAAATTTAACAGCACATGGTTAAAGCGCAAAATCCGCTCCTGTAAAATGGTGTAGCCATGTTCACCAGCTTAGATGGCTTTAAAAAGGAGAGGATGAGACAAATTAATGGAAGGCAAGTCTTTCCATGGCTTGTAGACATTATGGCTATGTTCTATGTCTGCTATCAGAGGCAGTATGCTGGGGAGGAGAGAGGGCAATGGTGCAGGTTGTCCTATTTGTGTGAGCATCCCATAAGCACATGGTTGGCAAGCTCCGAGACCAAGAAGCTAGATTAGAAGGGGGTTTCGGCCTGAGCTTGTTTCATAGAATCATAGAGTTGGAAGGGATCCAGGGGTCATCTAGTCCAACCCCCTGCAATGCAGTAATCTCAACTAAAGCACCCACAACAGACTGCCATCCAAGCTCTGCTTGAAGACCTCCAAGGAAGGTTTTCCTCGAGAGCAAGCTGCTCTGGACTTCTTGAACCGGATGGGATCGCGACGAATGGCTTACAAAACTATCCACACTTACGCAGGAGTAAATCCCGTCGTAGGCGGTCAGATTTACTCCTGAGTAAAGGATGCAGTGACTTCACGGGATTGTCAAACCCGGGAGACCTTCTTTCCCGGTAAACAAGCGTCGGTTCTGGCTGTCAATCCCGGAGTCGCAACAGATCTCAAAGTAAACAAGCCGCAGTCACTTCGGGAGCTGGAGCTTTGCAGGTGAAGAAAGTTTTTTGTTCCAGGGCCAATAATTGTATGGAGTGCAGGGTGTTTGGTTACCTGGGCCCGCCCATGTGGTCCTCCCCACCCCTCTTCTTCCCCTAAGGAAATTTATAATAATTTTTTTTAGGGCTGTGCTTTGTTGATCTCAGTTAAAACACACGCACACAGTTTCACCAAGAAGATTCTCTGTTCAGTTTTTTTTTTCTTTTCTGTTGATACCAACACAACCAGTTAATGTTATCAAATAAACGCGATCGGCCTTGCTTGGTTAAACCAAAATACCTGGATTCAAATGTATTAATAATAATAATAATAATCTCAACACAATATGCGGAGGTGGGGACTCCGAATTTCACTAATTTAACTGCAGGCTGCAGTTTAACTGGCGAATATTGGGCTCATCATGAGCCTTTATTAAATATAATTCGCTTCTCTCTCTTTTTTGGCCAGCAAATTCTGCAACCGTCTACGTGCTTACGTGGGAGCAAATCCCCTTGAACTCAATAGGGCTTACTTCTGAGTAGACTGCTCCTGTCCGCTCCATTTCTACCGGAAACGGTCTCCAAAAGGAAATGACAAAGCGATCTACTCCGAAATCGCAGGGCTTGTCTACTGAGAAGGAAGACCCATTTGTTTTCTATAGGATTTACTCCCGAGTAAGGGCGCGCTTGGTGTGCAAACTGCGCTCTCACTCCCGTTGGGCTCTACGGGAGTTATTTGCGCGTAAACAAGGGTAGGAGCGCGCTTCTAATCTGCTTGAAATCGAGCAGTGCAAACCAGCGGCGGAGTTCTCCTGCGCAAACCCCGCCAAAGTGAAAAGTAAGCTCTCTTTCCCCTCCTTAAAAAAAAATAAAAAATTACACAATTTTTGTGGTTTTATAAACCGGTTGGAGATGCCGCTTGTCTTTGATAGACGAGGAGAGACCTAAATAATGACCGCCTACACGCAATCCACGAAGTACGAGATGTCAGCTAGTCAGAAAGATTAAAGTACCGAGCCCTTAAGGAATAATTTAAGTTGAAAAGAAAAATCAAGGCGCCTGACCCTGTGTCTACGTTAAAAAAAAAGTTTAATAAATATAAACATGAAGAAAAAAGAAAATGGAACACCGCCCCTCCATTCAATCTAAGAAAAACCTTAATATTTCTGCATCAATTAGAGCACGCGTAAATCTGGATTCAGACCAAGGTTGCAATGCTATATTTAAGCACACATTTACCTGGGAGTAAGTCCCATGGAGTCAAATGAGGCTTGCTTCAGAGTATACAATGGCTGGGGTTTGAGAAGTTGCCATCGAAATCAATTGGAATTAAGCCATGACTTGGGCGATTTAAATTATTAAGACTGTATTTCAAGGGGAGCAGTTCGGTCTGGATCCAACCGATTATTTTAGTTTAGTTTATCGATTGCCAGATTTTGCTTGGACGGCTGTGTTCAGTTATGCTGAAGGATCTGCTGGGTGGAGGACGTGGATTGGCTGCGTGTGTAAGGAGTAGATAGATACACGAGGATCGAGGCCCTCAGAAAGTTAAACCGGGGAAGGGGGAGATTTGAATGTGTGCGTGAATATATAATATATATAATTTCTAATAAATAATATATATACTATTATATTTTATTAAAACAACAACAAATTGTTGTTGTTGTTATGCTATATCATGGAAATTTTACCTAAAAGCCTGACGTTTCCCACAACCAAAACAAAAAATAAAAAATAAAAAAATCCTTCCAGTAGCACCTTAGAGACCAACTAAGTTTGTTCTTGGTTTGAGCTTTCTCGTGCATGCTCATACCAAGAACAAACTTAGTTGGTCTCTAAGGAATTTTTTATTTTGTTTTGACTATGGCAGACCAACACGGCTATCTACCTGTAACTGTTTCCCACAACTTTTATGATCAAAAGTGTCTCTGATCGCGAATGGTAAAAGCCAGTTATGGACTCCTTTGAGTAGAGGAATCACAAGCGACCGACCTAAACACCGACCTTGCATGCACACAATTGATTTTAAGAGACCGTCAAGGTGACGTCTCGGGACACAAATCCACCGGTGGTTCTCCTGCAAAAATCAACCTCGCACTCTTGCGCAGGAGAACTTCCCGCCGGAGCCTACAACGCAGGTGCCTCCCACCCCAGGCGAAGTTGACCGTTTCCCCGCTGTCTCTAACACTGGGGTTGCTAAATATGGGGGGTGGGGATCACACCCGACGAGCCGCTTCTTAAACTCTTGGTTCTCTAAAGCAATAAACTGAAACACAGTATTGAAACACAGATGCCGAAGTCTTGATTTTTAAAGACTTTAGAGACCGCCTTTCACTGCACAAAAACCAAGGCGGTTTACAAAATAAAACCAATACCGTAATAAAACCGGCTATCTGAAGTTTAGCAGAACCAGGGCGATGAATTGTTGCCTGAGAGGACAGGTAAGGTTTGGGGGCTTTGTTTTGTTTTTGCTAGGTGGGACTAACATACCTGCAACCACAGGTGCCCGTCGTGTTAATATATTGTTATTATTGTATATTGTATATTATTATTACTATACAACAACTCTAAGGAGAGATGACTGAGTGGGACCATTGGCTCATCTAGCTCAGTATTAAATACAATGGCTGGCAGGGTGATTTCAGCATGGAGATTCTCTCGGTCCTGCGTAGAGATGAATATATTATTATTATTATTAGTATTATTATTATTATTATTAAGCATTTATTCTAAGAGATTGCCATACACTTGGATTCTGTCAAGCCGTCTTGAAATTGAAGGGGGCTTCCGATGCGTTTGGTAGAGAGATCTCAGGGCCTTATTCATTCATTTTCTAATTTAAAAAGGGGGGGGGGTGGCGAGGAGAAAGTCTGGAAACGAAAGCGCCTTTCAAGAAACTAACGCGTCCAGAGCGGTCGCTCGGATGATTCATAGTAGAACTAACGATCCGTCGAAAGCGCAAACCTGCAGCAACGATTTCACTGCATGAAATCATCTTCATTTCACCATGTCAGGTTTTAAATCGAGATTTTAATTAGCCAGGTTTGAGGACGCTCAGGAATTGGAGCGCGGATTAAATGGAACCCTTGAAATTAACCACATAAGAACACTTTTCTCCTTAAGGAAGAGCTTGCTTTGCCAGCCGGGAGGAACCACAAGACGAGCCCAAGAAACCGAACAGAAACGAAGCAGCGAAATTAACCTGATATTTAACACCGCCTAAACTGCAAGCCTTCGGGGGGGAGGGAATCCGCAGCGGGTGGAAACGGCGGGGGTTTCGGATTCACTCCAAAACGCGCGCGCACAAAGCCAGGTCGCCGTCTTTAAAAACGACAGGTGAGCGATTTCTTCTTTCTTAAAAGCGCTCTTTAGCTCGGAATCCCCGCTGTTCCACTAAAATGATCCACAGGGCTCGGATGATTCATAGTAGAACTAACGATCCCGCGTGCGCGCTTCCTCGGAAGGAAACCCCTGTGCGCGCGCAACGAGGGTTTTGTTTTTAAGCCTTCTGCTCCTCACGGCTCCTTTCCGAAGAAAAAATAAATAAAACGGAGAGGTTATTAAATGGTTTAAATAAATTACCTGGGACTCATAGGCCGAAATTATTCCATGCGGTGTCCCTATTCTCCGCGAACGTTTCTGGGGATGCTGGGGTGAAGCCAAGCGGACTCCTGGCCTCGCCTTTTACTTATTCCAGGGACCGGTGTGTTTATTTTCTGCCAAGCTCTTCCGCAGTAGGCGTAGGATCATGCTTTTATAATAATAATAATAATAATAATAATAATAATAATAATAATAATAATAATTTTAAAAAACCCGATTCAATTCGGGTTGTCTTGCCTTTCCATGCCCCAAAATTCATTGCACTGATGGATTCGGTTTTAATGCTGATTTTAAACGCCCTCACCTGCTGAAGCTTAAATATAAAAACATCAAAAGCGCCGCTATGTTGCCTATTTTCTTCTTCAAAGCCAGAAAACCAGGACTCGCCAGGGTTCCGCGATAACGTTGTGTGTGGGTTTTTGGTGGTGTTGTTTTTTACATTGCCGACACACCGCAATTTATGGCACTACTTCCAATTAATTTTATTATTATATAATTGAAAGTATTAATACCACATTTATTATTGTATTTGTTTTGAAAGGGATTTTGCAGCCGCCTCTTCCCCCATACCACAAACCTGTAATAAAAAAAAATCAGCCTCCCTTGGGGAAAAAACATTGGCGTCAACTTTTATTTGTTTTAAGGGCTCTTGGTGAGTGGCGTTTTAACGCATTTCTTTGTAGGCCGCCTTGGGAAGCTTCGGGCTGAAAGGCGAATCATTAAAATAACAACGACAACGGAATTATTTTCTAGGATTGCTTTTTGAAGCCAGGCTTCCCCGCCTTCCCCGGCTCAAACTACATGCTACGCGGAAGCAAGTCACACTGCATTCAATCCAACTAAATACACACAGGATTGCAGCTTTAAAAGAACGCGATCCTATGTACAGGTCACTTGGATTCTCCCAAGCGTCGCGCTACTGGTCTGCAGCCCTATTCCTGCGCAATCTGCTGAACTCAATGGATTTACTTCCGAGTAGACGCGCATAGGGTTGCAAAGTTCCTCTTCTACAAGCGCGCACCCATTTAAACGGAAGCGATTCGTGGAAAATTGCGCTCCGACGCACAAGCTTCCAAACCATTTTTTAAAATTGTTTTTATTAACGATTTCCTTGGGTTACAAAAGTACGTCCATTGTCTGTTTTCAGATAATAAAGTTCTTTCTACAGATCAGTTGTATTGGATGTGAGATATTAATAATTCTCAGTATCCCAACATAATTGATTTGAGAGCCTTAAAGCTGCTGTGCAACACACTTTACCTAGGAGTAACCCTGTTAAAGTCCATGGGGTTTTCTCCTGAGAAGAACAGGAAGGTTCGACCTGCTATTCAATCAGATTTGCAGGGCAAGGCAGGCGGATTGTATATGTGCGCGCGCACTGTAATCCGCTTTGCCCTGCAAACGTGATTACACTCGGTGTAAAAACAATTCTAATAAATCGATCACGTTGTAGACTGACGTGGCCACCCTAAACCCATTTACCTAGGAGTAAACGCCACGACAAAGGAACCTCTCCTCCTCCAACTCGAGAACTAATTTCCCTCTTGCCTAACGAAGAGCTCTGTATCATCCGAAAGCCGCCACAGCCTCCTGCTTCCAACCAATAGCAACTGGTTCCATCAGAAGCCAGGACCGTTTGACACCTCTTAGCTGACCTCGCTTCTTCAATAAATCTGTTCCTGGGATTTCAGCGGGGCTTTCTCCCTGGGAAGCACTTTAGGATCGCGCGCAATTAGGACGCAGCCAGGCGGCCTAAGTCTTACTGATCTCAATGGGCGTGGGGAGTGGGGAGGCCGCTTGCGACCTACCCAACATAGGGCTTTGGGGCCAAGTCCCACTGGACTCAAGAGGCGCTTACTTCCGAGTAAACGGGCCCAGCAGAGAGCTGGGAATCGCCGACAGATAAGGCGATCTTTTCTGTCTTGAGGCAGAGTTCTGGGTAACTCTGGGGGGCTGCAACAAAAAGAAAACCGGGGCCACGTGTTTTGTGTGTTTGTCCGTGGGGTGGGATGGAATCTATAGAAACGGTCTTTCTCCGCTAGCAGCGCCAGCCAGGAAGATCCCTCTTAATTCTGGGATCTTGGGTTGCATGATTAAGCGCTTTGGCAGCGGGTTGCCACCGCGGCAAGTAGTAATCATCGCCTCCTCGAATTGGAGCGCCGCGGCGCGTTCCAACGCTCATTAATTAAGCCGTCGGTGCGTGCGATCTACGCCGGCCTAATAAATCGAAATTGCTCTTCTTCCAAGCAAAGAGGGCAGCCCTTGCAAATGGATTTCCGTGGTGCTGCAGTTCTGCCTCAAATTACCATAAAGACATCTTCTATCTCCCTTGCTGATCTTGACAGGTGCCAATTAAAAAGAGGGGGGGTGAGGGCTGGGGATTCTAAGATATAAACAAGACACGCTGCGAGGAAACGAATTATTGGCTATAATTCAGGCCTTCTTTTGAACAAGCGACACGGTTGGGTGTTGAGAGCTGCCTGGACTCCTCGTTTCAAAAGGGCAGCCTACGGTTCTTCGGGGATGACGGAGAAGCACTCTGTGCATGCTCAGACGCACTGTTATTGCTTGGGCGGTCAAGGCGGCCAACTCCTCCCCATCTCCAGCTATTAAGATGGGAACCATTGCTTTGTCTGTAAATTTAACAGCATACATATTCCTTGAATATAAACAATGCATATTCCTTGCTTGGGCAGTGGAAAACGCAGCCGTGTTATCTACCACTCAGGCCCTAGAGCTGTATTGAAAATGGCAATAAATAACAAACATTCTGCTAAGGGCGACTGGAGATGCGATTTTTCGATTGCACCAATTCTTACAAGTCCACACACACACACACACACACACACACTTAATAATCAAGAAATGAGTTAAGTCTAACTTGGATTTTCCCCAAGTTTAGCATTATGGACCCAGTTTCACAAAAAAAAGTTGAACACAAACTCCCATGGAAGGGGGTAATTTTATGGGTTAATTTCAGCCCAGACTATCTAGCTGAAAATGGTTCAGCATATCCTGTTTCTAAAGCATCCTTTTTCAAAGTAAAAATAAATTAGTCCTCTAGCTGATTCAAGAATATTCTTATGCATATTTTTAAATCTTATGCATAAGACATCATTTTACCACTGCACTCTGAAGCACCCACCCCCCACCCCAATTCATTAACATAGGAAATGGGGAAGGAGGACTGGTTTGGAATGTCCTCTTTCTAAATCACATTTTTTAAAAAATAAAATAAATAAAAGTATAAAAGCTAGCATTTCCATTTCAGATTTAGAACAAAAAATCTAAACAACAGACAATGTTTTCAGTTACAGCGTTCATATGTTTTCCATTTATGAACCACCGGATGGCTTTTAAATGTTTTTTTTTTTTTTTAGGAAAAAAGAAAAAGGAAAGAAAGAGATCAATTGCTTCTTTTAAATCCAATAATAATTTTTTCAAAACGCAGCAGGCCCTAAAACAAACAAAACATCTACAAATCATCCTTTGCAGTTCAGTGTCCCAGGAATGAATCCATCTAACATTCTTTTTTATTAGGTTTGGGAGCTCAATATAAACCCAAGTTGGTTGGGGACAGCATGCAACAAAGAAGCCCCTTTGCAATGCAAAACATGTCAGAGAAATATTAATATATTTGCATGCACTCTTTGGAAGAAACCAAGTCAAGCAGTTTCCTATTAAAGGATTCTGCAGAGTTTGCCTCGTCGTCTGAGACGGCATCTGGGTTTTGTCAAAATTATTTAAAATGCTACCCAGAACGGATAGGGACTCATTCCAATGATATCCCTTGATAGCAAGTCAGAAGGAAGGGGGGAGGAATGAGAAAGAAAATTGCCCATCAAATGTGTCAAGAAGGAGCTGTGAGTGGAAGAGATACACCCCCCCCCAGCCAAAATACAAAAGAAAAGTTTTCCTAAAGTACTGGGGATCTAGGTGGGGCCCTAGACTGGAAAGGCGTAAAGGTATCCCTAGAAGGAGATGCAGAAATGTGAGTCAGCATGGCACAGCGGCTGGTTTGGTTTCAAACCCCAGCCAAAAAGCTGGACCAATCACCACCTCTCAGCTTAACTTATCTTCTTGGGCTGTTGTGAAGAAGAAGAATCATGTACCCCATTTCTGACATAAAGTAAGTGTGTGTGTGTGTGTGTGTAGGTAGCATCCTGCCTTGGAGCTGAGGAAGTGTCTTGGATCAAAAGGCACTCTGCCCATGTGCAAAGGGTGGACCAAGCTGAAAACAGCCAGGGCTCAGCCCCAGAACAATCTAAGGGCTGCCACACTAGGCTTGCTGCGTAGCTGAACCTCCCTCATCCTCCCGTGGCAAGTGATTTACACAGCACCATCCAGGTACATGGCAGTTTTACAGAGCAATACAATCAAGAGGCAACAAGGCCCTGCCTGCAGGCGCTTTCGATCTGAACAGAGCAGGAAACAGGAGAGGACTGAACAGAAGAGGGTTAACAAAGGGTGATTGTGAACAAATGCACTTAGGAGAGCTCCAGCTTCATTTTGGTCGAGGGCGAGGACTAAAGGGGTTGCCAAAAGCCCACGCACCACACATCTAAACCCCTCCTATCCTCTTTTGCCTATGTACCTTTTCTGCGGCACTTGTGACCCTTCTGACCATTTCCCAGACAGGGAGACTGAGGCAGAAAGACCAGGGCTTACCCCCACACCAACCTACGGGTTACAGGAGAGGTGCAACAGCATCTTGGGCCTGGAAGGACACTGGGGGGTGGGGAATCAATCTCTCCAAAAATTTCCCTCCCCACCTCCAACAGTCCTGAGACATGGATGCTCCTGCCCAAATACTCTTAAGTGTATAAGAATAACAGAATTGTAGTGTTTGAAGGGACCCGAGGGGGTCGTCTCGTCAAACCTCCTGCGATTAGGCAGCTTCAAACACATTTGAAGACGACCGTAATGATTAAAAAACCCCAAAAACAACAACCAAGAAACCAAATACTATCCTATTTATAAAGGGTGTCGGGAGCAGAGGAACTTATCTCCAGTGACTCCAAGACCCCAGTTATGCTCAGATAACTGCAAAGTTTGTTGCCCCAAGAGGAACGCTCGTTGTCCAAAGAGATTTAGTCATGTCAACCTACTCCTGGTGATGTTTTTGGTGCCTGTCAGGTGGGTTGCCCCGGGGGAAAATGCTCTAGTAGCCCCTCCCATGAGCCTCTCTGCAGCTGGTGGCCAGGGAGAGAGGTTTATTCCAAGTAAAGTGTCTGTATGCAGTCTTGGTGGACGGGAAAGAGACCTGCAAACTGCAAAGGATGTGCAAGGAGCTGCACACCACAGTCCTTATACAGTCCCTGCACCCAGCGGGCTTCTGATTTGCATTTTAGTCTGCACCTAAGAACACAACTGAATTTATGAAGCTCCTAACTGCTTCTCTACCACTGTAGGCCGGTGGGTTGCATCTAACCATATCCATTGAAATTAGTGGATCTCAGTTACCTATGTCCAACAGATCTACTCTGAGTACTGCAGGCGTTGGATGAAACCAGGTGGTTTTCCTAGAGGGTATACAAAGGGTAGGGTCCTCTCCAACAACCCCAATCATCACTGAGTGTTTTCCACAAGCGCTCG
This sequence comes from Lacerta viridis, assembly GCA_900245905.1. Lineage (NCBI taxonomy): Eukaryota > Metazoa > Chordata > Lepidosauria > Squamata > Lacertidae > Lacerta > Lacerta viridis. The sequence continues at coordinate 80,712 of OFHU01000864.1, read as the reverse complement.
ATGCTTGTTTGAGATCCCTACATTTGTGAATGTTGACTGATACAGGCCAGAAATCAAGAGTGAGAGAGACCAGGTGTTAAGCCATTGGCACATTGGACTCAGTGCAGGGTTGACACCGCATGAATCCTAAATCCGATTTAAAGTTCACCTCAAGTTCTCACTAGGTACCATCCTCGCTGATGATACCGGGGCATGCGGGTGCCAACTTGAATAAAATATGGGGGGGGGAGGTAAATCCCGCCCCACATAATAGATCACAAGACAGTGCACGCACAGTATTTGAATGGCAAAATGCCCATTAAGGGGGGGGGCGGACCTTCAAATAGTTCAAATACTTAATTGGGGGGACCGAAGGGACCTCGGCCCCTAGCAGTTGGTTCCTATGCCGGGGCAACATTTTATTTATAGGCGTGTATGTATTAAATGGGGGTTTGATGGAAAGGGGAAACGAATTGACCAACACTGCCAAATTTGGCATCAGAAGCCACAGGAGAAAACAGCGTCTTTCCCCCAAGTTCTGCCTCCTCACTCTAAAGCGCAGCTCCCCCAACGCATCGCTCTCCCTCGCCTCGAAGTCACGTCAATGCATCCACATTCGCGACCCCTTTACTACGTGTCTTTTTTCAGACTTTTTGTGCTTGCCCACGGAAAACGAGGGCCTTGTAACCCCTGGCCGTGACCGGCGCTTATGCCAAGCCTCCTTACACTAGGCAAGCAAGCCCCTTCCAGAAGTTTTCTCTTCACTGCGCCGCAACCCAGCCCTTGATCCGGATCGCCGACAAACCGGAGCGGCGACCGTGTGAACGGCCTAGCCTGCTACTCCGGATCAAGTCAGAAAAAGACTCCGCGTCGGGGGTGCTTTCGCTGCCCCGGAGGGAGGCTTCTCTCCCCTTCCCACCCTTTAAAGACTCCCCCTCCCCTCTCCAAGTTAGCCAGCCTCGCCTTACCCGTCTCCTCCAGCCTCGTCCCGTGTCCCAGGGCGCTGGAGGTCTGCTGGTAAGGCGAGTACGAAGCGCCGTGGTGGTGGTGGTGGTGGTAGAAAGCGTGGTGGGGGCTGCTGCCGGCTGCCCCGGGGTAGGGGGCGTAAGCCAGGGGTCTGCCGTACGAGGCTGCGCCGGGGGGGAAGGCGCCGCCCCCACCACCGTCGTGCGGCGGCGGCTGCAGCGCTTGTAGAGAGTAAGGGGGCGCCAAGCCGGGTTGCTGTTGCTGCTGTTGCTGGTGATGGAGAGGCGGAGAGGGAGGTGGGGGGCCGAGCCCGAAGTCCAGGAAGGACGCCTTGGACGGGTCCGGAGGGCCCAGCAAGCTCTCGGCCAGAGAGTTCATCGTCATCATCCAAAGCTCGGCGGGGCTCGCGGCAGCCGGACGGAGCGGGCAGCGCCCAGGCGCAGCCGCATCCAGAGAGGGGCCCAAGAGCTGGGCTAGAGCGGGGTGGGGTGGAGGGGACTACCGGGTTCCCACAGAGGATCGGCGGCTTCTGGGGGTGGCAGCGGCGGCGTGGGGCCCGGACAACCTCATGCCTGGGGCAGCGACTCCTTCCTCCTTGCCCAGATCAAGCAAGAATTAAGCCCAGTCCACCGCCACTGCTATTATTATTATTATTATTATTATGACTACTATGACTATTATCGCTACTGGTATTGATAACGCCGCCGCCGATGCTCCCCGATCGCCCACTTCCAAGCAGCGAGCTCCACTCCTCGCCTCTTCCAAAAACAATAAAGCCCCCCGCACCAGCGCCCTTTCGCCCAGCGAGCTTCCCGCGAAAGAGACGGCGAGGGCGAAGAGCTGCCTAAGGGGGCGGGGTAGCTCCCTTTCCGCCCTCGCGCCTCCATTCCGCCGCCTTTCATCTCCCCGCCGAGCCCCGCCCACCGCCTCTCCCGGTTGGCTCGGGAGGCTCAGTGACGTCACGGAGCCCCCTCGGGACACCCCTTATTAAGCGCCGGCTTGAATGGCTGCTGTTGTTGAGAGGAAGCCCCGCCTACCTCCTGCCTTCTCTCTCCCCCTCTCCCCCCCCCCCGCACCCGCGACACACACACGCATAGGGAGCCTAAGTTAGGGATGCAGCAGCGACAGGTTCGGGCTTGTCCTATTTTCCTCACCCATCTTGGAAAGAGAGGAAAGGGAAGTCCAGGGCTGAAATGTTTGTCAACCCAGGGAGTGGGCGTGGCTGGCTGGCAGGGAGGGAGGGAGGGAGGGAGCTGGCTTGGGGAGTATCTGAAATTTCAGAGAAAAACGACACAGTAAATAATTAGGTCCGGCGGGGGCCGGGGCTGAGATGGCGAAAAACGTCGTGTGGACAGGTTTGGACAAGTCCCCTTCGCCCTTCCAAGTCCCTCTGGGGAAATGAAGAGCGATCCAGATAGAAAAGTTTGTCAACACACTTAGGAAGGTGGGGGGAGAGAATTCCCTTAAGATTTAATAGTTAAAAGAGTTGCAGAAAGCATAATACAATTGAAAGATGCGGTGCCCTATGGATGGGAATGGTTTCTCTATCCTTTTAACATATTATGTTGAGTCAAGTATGGAACTGCTTGAAAGGTTTTCTTTTTTAAAAAAAATACTATCTCACTGTTTTCTGTTTGTGACTAGGACTGAGCCAGGCTTCCTCAAGCTCGGCCCTCCAGATGTTTTTGGCCTACAACTCCCATGACCCCTAGCTAGCAGGACCAGTGGTCAGGGATGATGGGAATTGTAGTCTCAAAAATACCTGGAGAGCTGAGTTTGAGGAAGCCTAGACTAAGTGGTATCTGGTTTTCAACAGCGTGCTGTGTCACCAGCTAAACATCACTGTTTATTTACAGATATTTCATGGTTTCTTCTTCTTCTTCTTCTTATTAAAGATTTCCTTGAATTACAAAGATAGTGCAATGTCTCTCTCGTATTTTTCGCATGTAACATTTTTACAAGTCAATTTCATTTGTTGAGACATTAGGAAGAAAAGGGGGAGAGAGGTGGGCGGGATGGGGAGATGGGTGGGGTGGGGTGACGATGTTTCTATTTTACTTAATATATGTAGGGTTTGGTGTCAGCGTTGTTTGTGCAGGTTCTCTGTTGTTCACTTGTGTTCCTTTGGTGGTGAGAGAGGTCGGGGTTGGTGTAGGATGTGATTGTTCATTTGTGGTTGGCTGTGGTGGTCTTTGGTTTCCTGTGTGAGTGGGGTGGGTGAGTGTTTTTGGTCAGGTTAGCCATATTGATTTGTATGCTGTCGGTAGATTTTTGTCATTGTCTTGTTGGGCTGTGTGTGTGATGAAGGGGAACCATACCGGGGTGAAGGTGTCTTCTTCTGTTTGTCCCCGTGTCAGTTTCAGGTTACTGGTTAGTTTTTCTAGTAGGGCTGTTTCCCATACTACTTGGTACCATTGGTCCATGCTTACTCCTGACAGGTCTTTCCAGTGTCTGGTTATGATGTTTCTGGCTGCTGAGAGTAGATGGATTATGAGTTCTTTGTGTTGTAAGTGGGCATTATTGTCTTGGAAGATGTTTAGTAAGACCAATTCTGGGGTGATTTCTAGCACTTGCTTGGTTATCCTACCTATTTCTCTTATGGTTGTTGTCCAGAATATTTCATAGTTTCTGAAATAAGGATGGAGGCATTGGTTGGCTTCACGGTTTACCCCCACACCGTCATTTTTGCATTAGCACCCACCTACCCTGAGTCACGATATATTGCAAGGTCAAAACTTATGAAACTGATATCACGAAATGGACTTCAAATTGGTTTTGGGTGTTATATTGCCCAGCTCTAAGACACTTCATGATTCATGATATATTGCCAGGTCAAACATTATGAAACTGAAATCACAACACAGACTTCAAACCGGTTTTGGATGATATATCTATATATCGCCCAGCCCTATTTGTGACCTATGGTTGAACAATAAGGCAATAAATAGGGTGGTGGGGGTGGTGGGGCCTGGGAGTGAATGTTCCACTCAAAAAAAAAAACAAAAAAACCCAACCCTTTCTTTTTGGCCCTTGGCATTCTCCCTTGGCTACACCTTTCACTGGCTCTCCTTTGCAGAGGAGTGCTTTTCTTTTTTTGCCTAGGTGAGTGAACATAGAAACTAGCCTCCTGTACAAAGAAGGTAAGATTTACAGCTGTTGCCATGCCCACTTTTGGCCCCGCCCACTGCTTGCACGTGGCCTTGGGAAGCTTGCCCAAAAGAAAATGTGGCCCCCTTGCAATAGGCAATTAATCCAAGTAGGCATGATTAGCCTTAATACCTCTTAATTAATACCTCTGTAGAGACACAGCACTAATGGTTTCATAGTTGGACTGAAATGCTTTGCACATTTATTTGAAAGTAAGTTACACCGCACACAGTGGGATATGCTTCTGAGTAAGGATGGAGGGCTGTGTCGCTGCAGGGCTTGTCTTTTTAGGGGGCGAAACTTAATTTTTGCTATTTTCTATAGTCTTAAAAATATGTTTTTGGGTGCAAGGAATTCCAACCTGCTGTTATTTTTGTGACTGGACCACATTTAGCTTAGTATGTCTACATTTGGTGAAGAAGCACATACACTGCTTTTGGAAAACCAAAGGGATTTAATTTTGCCTTCTGAAGATGTCAGATAATGTTAAATTTATAATCTAATCCAGGCACGTCCAACAGGTAGATCATGATCTACCAGTAGATGACTGGACGTCTGCGGTAGATCACTGGTAGATCACTGACTCCCCCAAAGAAGCTCAACAAGTTTGTCTCCCCTAAGAAAATCTCAACATTTTTGCCCTGTACCCCTAAAAAACTGGGCTTTCCTCCTCCCAAAAAAACCTCAACAAATTTGACCTGAACCCCCCAAAACAGGGGGTAGATCACTGCCAGTTTTTAACTCTGGGAGTAGATCAAAGTCTCTTGGGTGTTGGCCACTCCTGATCTAATCTAATCAAACTGCAAGTGCTTGTCAATCAGTTTTAATGGTTTCTATGCAGTTTCACACACATTTCATTTACCAAGCAAAACTAAATTATATTAACTTAACAAAAAATATATTTTGATTTCCCAAGTTATGTTACAACTTTTTGGCGCCCCTCATTTTCGGAACCTGAAAGCTGAAAAATTCAACACAAAAGAGTGTCAGTTTCAATTCTCTGCATTTCTCATATTTCCAATCGTAAATTCAGTTCTTCACATTACTGCAGGGGAGTTTTAGAGGGGTGGAGCCTCTTCTTAGAGATGGATCTAAGTGCAGCCTAAGCACAGGAAAACTCTAAAAACCAAGGGGGGTCCCTCCCCCAACTTTTAAAGCAGGACTCCTAGTGAAAAGAGGCTGGGGCACCTGCCACTTTTGGGGTAATATATGGAAAGTAATAGAACTATATCATTTTTCTAATGTACACATTTGTTTTCAAGTATTTTGTAGGATATGCACACAGTGTCCTAATACACTGTTCCCCAACCTTGGGCCTCCAGCTGTTTTTGGCCTACAACTCCCATCATCCCTGATCACTGGCCTTGCTAGCTGGGGATGATGGGAGCTGTAGTCCAAAAACAGCTGGGGGCCCAAGGTTGGGGAACACTGTCCTAATATACAGATGTACTGGTATATTAGGAGAACTGCAATGCAAAATTCAAATAAGCATGAATTTTGAAGGATAACTATATTTTGATTTCTCGTATTGATTTGGAAAGTGTGAATCTGATGCATTTATCTTTAAATGTGGCTGAACAGCATTCCCACCCCCCAGCCTCATACCTCTGAGGAAACAGTCATAGGCTTATTCAGTTACCCAGTCCACCGCTCAAAATACTGAAGAGTATATGATGAAATGAGGAAGACAGTCAAATCGTAATTTGTACCAAGAGTAATTAAGGGAGTAATGCATGTATAGACTGACCCTTCCAAAGCTGAGAAGATTCTGGAAAAAAAATACTCTTTTATCCCATTCTATTTTTAATTTCCAATGACGACACTAATTCTAAAATCCTCGGCTGGCTGAATGTTATTCGGTTTATGTCTTGTGTATTATCCATGTTTCATTATAATAACAAATATTATTATTACAGGTAGGTAGCCGTGTTGGTCTGCCATAGTCAAAAAAAAAAAAAATCCTTCCAGTAGCACCTTAGAGACCAACTAAGTTTGTTCTTGGTATGAGCTTTCGTGTGCATGCACACTTCTTCAGATACACTGAAATGCATGCACACAAAAGCTCATACCAAGAACAAACTTAGTTGGTCTCTAAGGTGCTACTGGAAGGATTTTATTATTATTATTATTATTATTATTATTATTATTATTATTATTAAAGTGCTTTGGTTCTGTTTGTCTCCGGGTGTCCTAGGCAGATTAAAATTTTATACCAGTTTTGGTTTCCTCTAAACTAAATCATTTTAGGATTGCAGTTAGTTTAGCGTGTTTCCAGCAGGGACACCCTCTGCAGAACTACAGTTCCTCTGAGAGGGACTGTTAAACCAGCTGAACTCTGCGTTGTGGATATAAAACACAGGTCCCAGTTCATTTTACCAATCCTGCTCCTTGGTCTCAAATAGCAGCCTGCCATATAGAAGCCTAAAGGGCAATCCTAACCATGTTTTTCCTCAGAACTAAGTCCCTTCGAACAAGTTAGGCGAGCTTTCTGGTGATGGGAGGTTCTGAATGTATTTGGAGGGTTGCTGGGGATGAAGTTTGCAGTTGCAGCAAAAATAACAACATGCAAAGTTACTGATGTAATAAATCATTAGAACAACAACGATTTATTTTCATGCTCCCGATTTAACTGCGATTGTGATGTTACTGCAAATGAATGTGCAAATGATATGTACTCTTTGATCATTTTATATAACAACCGTTGCTAATTTTGTATGTCATAAAAGATGAGGTTGTCTCTGCTGCACACTTTGTGTTATTTGCCCTGGCTACAAGGTATCTAAGTTTTGGCCCTGTTAAAAATATTCCATATCACAATTAGGATTGCCAACCTTTTTTAAAAAAAGGATTTCGTTCATGGGTGTGGTTAAAGGGGTTGGCTGCCTTCCCTAAATCAAGACTCCCCAGAAAAGACCCTGATGTTGGGAAAGATGGAGGGCACAAGGAGAAGGGGGACAACAGAGGACAAGATGGTTGGACAGTGTTCTCGAAGCGACTGGCATGAGTCTGACCAAACTGTGGGAGGCAGTGGAAGACAGGAGTGCCTGGCGTGCTCTGGTCCATGGGGTCACGAAAAGTCGGACACGACTAAACGACTGAACAACAACAAAGTTGTTTAATATATTTTTTTAAATTGTGTTTCAATGCTAAAAACCCCAGGACCTTAGGGTAAAGGACGGGTAAGAAATTAATAATAACAAATTAATTTTATTTGCTGTAAATAATGGATATATGTCTGTTACAAACTTTAATCATGTTTTTGACACCCCCTTGCAGCCCGTTGCTTTAAAAAAAGTGACAAACAGCTCAGGCCGTGCGGCAGGTTTAATATTACAGAGTATGGAAGTGACTTGGCTCTTGCCCCTGAAGGAGAAATGGGTGGAATGGAATTCTGTGCTCTTTGGAAATCCAAAGTACTTCCCTACTTGAATATCTGAACACCGGAAGAAGGAATTTGTTGCTCCAGAAGAAAGGAGTAGAATCAATGGGCGGGAATGGCAAGGAAGCAAATAGATTGGGTGGGAAGAACCTTTGGCCCTTTCTGAACTACATCTCCCATCAGCCCCAGTAAGCATGGCCAAGGATCAGGGATGATGGAAGTTGTAGTTCAGCAACACCTGGGGGCCAAAGATCCCTCTGTAGAGTAAAGGGTTAGAACAGGCTTCCTCAGACTTGGCCCTCCAGATGTTTTTGGCCTACAACTCCCATGATCCCTAGCTAGCAGAACCAGTGGTCAGGGATGATGGGAGTTGTAGTCTCAAAACAACTGGAGGGCCGAGTTTGAGGAAGCCTGGGTTAGAAAGAATAGATGGAAATAGCAAGGAAGCAGATGGAGAAACGTCCCAACAATGAGAGCTGTTTGATGGTGGGGAAAAAACTGTCTCTGGAGGTGGTGTCCTGTCCTTCACTGGAGGTGTCTAACTAGAGGTGAACTGGCACTTGTTAGGGATGTTGTAGTTGTGTATCTCACACTTCATTGAGCAGGGGGTAAGCTGGATGACCTCCCAGGATGATGGTGATGATTTATTACATTTACATATCACCCTTCATCATAAGATCTCAGGGCGGTTCACAGATCCTTCAAACACTTCACTTGGTCCCCAAAATCCAGACCCTCCAAGTGTCCCTATTTTCAAGGGACGTCCCTGATTTAATGAAACCGTCCCGGTTTCTGATTTGATCCCAGAATGTCCCACTTTTCCTTAGGATGTCGCTATTTTCATTGGAGAAATGTTGGAGGGTATGGAGTTCTCTGACCCCTGAGCCTTCTGAAGGCAATCCTATATAAGGAAGTTTTTTTTAAAAAAAATGTTTTATTATGTTTTTATATAAAGTGGTACCTTGGTTTCACTTCCGAAATGTTCGGAAAAATCTGATTGGTGCAGGCGCCCTGGAAATAATAGCCGACAGCCGCGTCAAACACTCAGCTTCTGAAAAAATGTTCGAAAACTGGAACACTTCCAGGTTTTCGGTGTTTGGGAACCAAGGCGTTTGAGTACCAAGGCATTTGAGAACCAAGGTACCGTTGTATGTTGGAAGCTGCCTAGAGTGCCTGGGGCGACCCAGTAAGATGTGTGGGGTATAAATAGTAAAGTTATCATTATGGAATGGGATGTCCCTATTTTCATCAGAGAAATGTTGTAGGGTAGGAAAATTTGTTTCAAAAAGAAGCATCCATCCTGCTATAAGAAGCAGCCAAAGCAGGAGATACATTTCTCGGCCACTCTGCAAAGCCGTGCTGTCCATCACACAGACTCCAATGAAATTTCCATCATTCCCACCCAAAAGAGGCGGCTGTCTGCGTTTTCAGAAACTGTTTGCTTGAGACGGAGAGTGCTGAATTCAGCATTGTGCAAGACAGACAGCATGAAGATCTTGCGAAGACAACGGCACAAAGCATACCTGTTATCACTCACATCGTTGACTCGGGGCCAAAATCAACCGTGGGACAAGAAAAGACAGTAATTGTCTTGGTTGTTTAAGTGAACTCCAGAAGATCACTTACTGCTGTTTGTTTAATCCTAATGAGCACCAGCCTCCTATGATTGCGCTTAAGTCTCTGCGGCGGCAGTGCTTCTGGTTCATCCATATGTTGAAGACTCTCTAATTCTTGGAAGCCTAAATCGTATAATGAAGAATTGTCTTTGTTCAGGACTGCTTAGAACTCTTTACCCTGAATCTCAGTTGTGTAGGGATTGGTTGTGGCCCTAATCAGAGATGTACAGTACGCTCTGACTGTGTCTCTCTTTTACTGTTGCTTCACATCTCATAGAATCATAGAGTTGGGAAGGTCATGTGAAGTCCAACTCCCCCAACAATGCAGGAATCTTGTGCCCAATGCAGGGCTCGAACCCACAACTCTTGAGATTGAGAGTCTCATGTTCTACTGACTGACTGACCTATCCCAACAGTTCCCTACCTTTTAAAGGAAGTTATTGGGTCCAGTATTGTTTCAAAGGAAACTTTGATTCTGTGAGATGTGAAACACAGAGCAGTCAAGTACAACATCCCTAGAGTAGACATAAAGAGGAGGTGTCTGGACCAATCAGTCGGAACTTCCCGTTTCCTCCTAGGCTGGGACAGACTTCCTCTATATGTGACCAGAGGTGGGTGTGACCTCACCTATGCAGGTAACAAAATACCTCAGCGGAGGCTGCCAGCTTCCAGCCAAGAGAGGACAAAGGAGCTATGTTCTTATGGGATAGTTTCCAGGTGTATATTACTTTTGTAACTTGGGTCTGCCTTCTGGGATCCATCTGTGAACAGAATGAGTGAACGAGTAAACTCTTTTTTATGCTTTTATAGATGACTGTGTCGTGTCTATCTTATTATGAGGGACTAAATTACCAAGGAAACTTATTTTAGAGGCTTTAGCGAGCCTGAGCAAACGCATCCACTTTGCAAGTTTAAAAGGGGAATATTACTCTGCTAAATTGTAGAACCTTTTAACACAAGTTGGAAAGGATATAATCAAACAATATATCCTCTCCTGCATCCCTGAACATTCCCACAGATTCCACCCATCAGGACCTCTGGCGATAGGTGAACGTCCCTTGGCTCAATTTGGAATTGGTTCAGAGTGATCTATAAGCTTTTTCAGATAATTTTTTAGAAGCCTTGCCTGTTTCCCAGCACTTTGCTTCTGACTTACGATGTTAACATCCCATGTGGCTGCTGCTGCACATTATGATATTATTGGTCCCTGAAAATGGGAGAATTGGGAAGGGGTTTTGTTGGTCAACTAGTCCAATCTTTTGCAAAAAGCAAAAGGTTTAGAGCTATGGAATCCCCAAGAGGTGGCCATCCATCTTCTGCTTGAGGGTATCCAGTGACGGTAACCCAATAACTCTCAGATAAGGCTAGAGGAGAGATGTGATTCAGTTTGCATTTACAGGCAAACATACCAATTCCACACTTTCAGGAACAATACACGAACCGAAATTTGCCCTTCTCTGAATTTTTGCTGTGTTGTTCTCCAGCCAAGTCATATGTAAAAAATACACATGGACTGTGGTTAAGTGTGCATTATATTAAGGAAAGCAGCTTTGTGGGGGGGGGGATGTGTATATTAGGCACAATTGCATAGAAAAATGTGTATATCAGGAGGAATTCGTACTAAAACGAAGCTACAGGAGGACCTAAAAGTAATAATCGCAATCTGATTTGGAAATGTGGGGGGCTGAATTTAATACTGGGGGAAATGAGATGCCGAAATGGACATATTTGCTCATCTCTACTCCCGGGTAAATTGGTTCCCTTGTCAAACTGCTCTTACCGTTAAGATTTTTCTCCTTGCATTCAACAAAAATCTACCCTCCTGTTAAATACCAGCCTACTAGGTGTAGTTCAGCCCTCGAGGGCAACAAGAGAAGAAGTATCTGCCCTCTTCTGTGTGACAGCACTTCTGGCATTTGAAGACTGTGATAGCTCAGCTAGATTGCAGTGTCTCTGGATAGCTGGATAGCTCGGTTGGTTAGAGCATGCCAAGGTTTCAGGTTCGATCCCCTGCATATTCCTGCATTTCATGGGGTTGGACTAGATGACCCTCAGGTTCTCTCTCAACCCTATGATTCTATAAGATAAATAAGCTGGTCCTGAGCTGCACAGGGACTGAATATGTTAGTACCAACACTTCAAGCTTGGCCTTTTAGCAGATGAGCAGTCTGTGAGATCTTGGGAAAGGGGGATTAGAGGATCCTTAAGGACATACTTAGTGGGACACGGGTGGCACTGTGGTCTAAACCACTGAGCCTTGGGCTTGCCGATCAAAAGGTCAGGATTTGAATCCCTGCGATGGGGTGAGCTCCCATTGTTCGGTCCCAGCTCCTGCCAACCTAGCAGTTCGAAAGCACGCCCAAAAGTGCAATAGGTACTGGTCAGGCAGGAAGGTAAATGGTTTTTCCGTGCACTGCTCTGATGTCGGTATTCCATTGCACCAGAAGCGGCTTAGTCATGCTGGCCACATGACCCGGAAAAACTGTCTGCAGAGAGGACAAATGCAGGCTCCCTCAGCCTGTAACGCGAGATGCGTGCCACAACCCCAGAGTCGTTAGCGACTGGATTTAACTGTCATGGGTCCCTTTACCTTTACCTTTAAGGATGTACTTAAGGACAAAGGACAGCTGCTCTTCCTTTAGTTACAGTAGCTGCTACAGTGGTACCTCTGGTTACATACTTAATTCGTTCCGGAGGTCCGTTCTTAACCTGAAACTGTTCTTAACCTGAAGCACCACTTTAGCTAATGGGGCCTCCCGCTGCCACTGCGCCGCCAGAGCACGATTTCTGTTCTTATCCTGAAGCAAAGTTCTTAACCTGAAGCGTTATTTCTGGGTTAGCGGAGTCTGTAACCTGAGGCGTATGTAACCTGAGGTACCACTGTCCTTGGAGTAGAGCAGAGCTGAAGCAGATTGTGGCACAGACATGCACAGTGGTAGGTCTGATCTTTGCGATAGGTTTATCAGCCCTGCCTTTGAGGAGAAGCCTGACAGCTCGAGGTGTGTAGCGATGCAAATGAGACCTGCTTTCCACGAAAAGGAAGCAGCAGCCAAGCTTCAGCCCCAGTCTGCCGTTGGCAGAGCAATTAAATCTTGTCGGGTGTTGAGTTTCTTCAGGGGCCACTTTCAACAAGGGAAGGCAGGGCAGAGGCTCCGAGGTTTGACGTGATAATTGCCCAGCCTGGCAATGGAAATCCAAGCTCTGGCCTCTTTTTGCCAGGAGAAGAACCAGCCGCCACCTGTCCTTATTACAACCTGTCGACGGGGAGACCTTTTCGGTAGCCAAGCCATTAATCTGTGGGGCTTTGGTGTGTGTGTTTGAAAATCAGGACTCTTCCTGCATGGGAAGCAGAGGGACAGGAAGTCTGAAAACGCACATGTCCGCCTTAGTTGATACTACAACTAATCCAGAATGCGGCAGCTAGACTGGTGACTGGGAGCAGCCGCCAATATCATATAACACCGGTCCTGAAAGGCCTACATTGGCTTCCAATACGTTTCTGGGCACAATTCAAAGTGTTGGTGCTGACCTTTAAAGCCCTAAACCAGGGGTCCCCAAACTAAGGCCAGGGGGCCGGATGCAGCCCATTCGTCTTCTAAATGTGGCCCGCAGACGGTCCGGGAATCAGTGTGTTTTTACATGAGTAGAATGTGTCCTTTTATTTAAAATGCATCTCTGGGTTATTTGTGGGGCCTGCCTGGTGTTTTTACATGAGTAGAATGTGTGCTTTTATTTAAAATGCATCTCTGGGTTATTTGTGGGGCATAGGAATTTGTTCATATTTTTTTTCAAAATAAGGTCTGAGGGACAGTGGACTGGCCCCCTGCTGAAAAAGTTTGCTGACCCCTGCTCTAAACAACCTCGGCCCTGTATACCTGAAGGAGCGTCTCCACCCCCATCGTTCAGTCTGGACACTGAGGTCCAGCTCGGAGGGCCTTCTGGCGGTTCCCTCACTGCGAGAAGTGAGGTTACAGTGAACCAGGCAGAGAGCCTTCTCGGTGGTGGCTCCCCCCCTTTGAAATGCCCTCCCATCAGATGTCAAGGGAGATGAAGAACTACACAACCTTTAGAAGACATCTGAAGGCAGCCCTGTATTTTAAAAATATGTTTGATGTTTTATTATGTTTCTGTATATGCTGGAAGCCACCCAAAGTGGCTGGGGCAACCCAGTCGGATGGGCAGGGGAACAAACAATAAAACAATGTTGATGGTGATGATGTATGCTGCCTACAGAAGCTGGGACAGTGTCCATGTGGGCTTCCTGCTCTTTGCTCACGAAACTCAGCAGTTCTTTCCATAGAAGTCAAGTGCAATGTGAGCATCACTCGCTGTTCCACAAGTCATGCATAGACTGCATGGGAACTAGAGCCACCTCCTGCATCATAATTAATAGATGTTGTCAACTCAATATTGTCGTCATTCATTTCATTAAATTTATATACCACCTTTTCCTGCAAGGAGATCCAGGTGATGGACATGGTTCTCCGCTCCAGATTTTATCCTAACAACAACCCTATGAGGCTGAGAGACGGTGACAGGCCCCAGGTAACCCAGTAAACTTCATGGCTGAATGGAGATTTGAACCCTGCACCCGCAAGTCCTAGTCCAACATGTTGTTGTTGTTCAGTCGTTCAGTTGTGTCCGACTCTTCGTGACCCCATGGACCAGAGCACGCCAGGCACGCCTATCCTCCACTGCCTCCCGCAGTTTGGCCAAACTCATGCCAGTCGCTTCGAGAACACTGTCCAACCATCTCATCCTCTGTCGTCCCCTTCTCCTTGTGCCCTCCATCTTTCCCAACATCAGGGTCTTTTCTAGGGAGTCTTCTCTTCTCATGAGGTGGCCAAAGTACTGGAGCCTCAACTTCAGGATCTGCCCTTCCAGTGAGCACTCAGGCTGATTTCTTTAAGGATGGATAGGTTTGATCTTTTTGCAGTCCATGGGACTCTCAAGAGTCTCCTCCAGCACCATAATTCAAAAGCATCAATTCTTCGGCGATCAGCCTTCTTCTAAATGCTAACAGTTAAACCACATAAGTTCTAGAGTTTGCAGCCCTCCTGCAAATCCAGCCAGCTATGTCTCCTTTGAGATGCTCCATTCCATTACCTCCTCACCATTTTCACACACACACACCCCATACCAGACACAACATTTTGGGACTATTGAGCATACGTGGCTCCAGAGGGCTGCATTTTTATTTTTATTTTATTTTTGAGGAGGGGGGGGCTCCTACATTTTCACTCTGAACTTTTTCTTTTGTACCCCTGCAAATCTTGTGGTTCTACGTAGCATACTAGTATCATATACTTCTTATTTCTAACTTGGTGACCCTGTTTGGCTGCAATCCAATCGGCTCTCACCAGCTGAGCTTGCTATTAGAGGGAGTGTTTTTCACGCAAAAGCATACCATTATTCCTTACAACTATGCAAGGAAAAATGTGGGCTAGTAGTCCTCACCTTTCAAACATATATGGCAAAGTAACAGTAGCAGGAACTTTGATCAGGTGTTGAAATCTTTGTTGTCACCACATTTAATTCCTGTCTATCTTGAGTCAAGGGACGTTTTAAGAGTTACTTTAAATTTAGGTCTCAGTCCCGGGGCCTGTCCTCAGTGATAAAGTTCTTAATTTCATGTATTCATTCTAAGAATCGCAACGTCTTTTCCTCTACCGAATGGAGCTGCCTGGAGCAAGTAACAAAAGCAATCCATCATAAATTATAAAAACCACATCAAAACAGAGAACAAGAGCAGCAGTATAACCAGAAAAGAATTAATGACTTAGCATGGAGCCAAACTGCAATAAGAAGAGTTTATAATACAGACAGTAGGGGTGGGTGCGTAGAGAAAAAGATTCCTGGTATTCCATCATTGCTTGAAAACCTTGCTTTTCCAGCAAAGGAAGAGGCAGAATATTCTCCGTGGCAGGAAGCTTCATGTATTGGGGGCCACCACCGAGAAGACCCTCTCACATCTCGCCCCCAGTGACATCAGTGCCTAGTAAAGCTGTAGTCACAGGTAGGTCTGCCATAGTGTTGGTCTGCCATAGTTGAAACAAACAAACAAACAAAAAATCCCTTCCAGTAGCACCTTAGAGACCAACTAAGTTTGTTATTGGTATGAGCTTTCGTGTGCATGCACACGAAAGCTCATACCAATAACAAACTTAGTTGGTCTCTAAGGTGGTACTAGTGAAGCTGTGGCACACAGAAAAGGACCTCATAAGACTACTTCAGCTTAGTGCAGCACCTGAATACAAGACAATTGCCTTCCACTGTCCACCCTATAGCCAAGGATGCAGAACTTTATCCCGATCCCATGCTGTTGGCCTGCAATGGCCATTAATCCAAGCTATTGTCGCTGATGGTCAGGGATGATGGGAGAGGTAGCTCAGAAACTTCTGGAGGGCTGTAATGGATCCTAGAATCCTACAATCCCAGAATTGTAGATTTGGAAGGGAACCCCAAGGGTCATCTAGTCCAACCTCTTGCAATGCAGAAATCTCAGCTAAAGCATCCATGACAGATGGCCATCAAACCATCTGGGGAATGGCGGGAGGACCAGCTGGGGAACCCCCAAGAGAAGAGACCCTAGGTCTGTGGTTCTCATACTTTATATTGATAATAAATACATTGGGAAACAAAAAGAAACAACACCTAGCAGGGCTTGATTTATAGCACAGAACATGACTACTTTATAATATGTTAGAATCATAGAATCATAGAGTTGGAAGAGACCACAAGGGCCATCCAGTCCAACCCCCTGCCAAGCAGGAAACACCATCAAAGCATTCCTGACAGATGGCTGTCAAGCCTCCGCTTAAAGACCTCCAAAGAAGGAGACTCCACCACACTCCTTGGCAGCAAATTCCACTGTCGAACAGCTCTTACTGTCAGGAAGTTCTTCCTAATGTTTAGGTGGAATCTTCTTTCTTGTAGTTTGAATCCATTGCCCCGTGTCCGCTTCTCTGGAGCAGCAGAAAACAACCTTTCTCCCTCCTCTATATGACATCCTTTTATATATTTGAACATGGCTATCATGTCACCCCTTAACCTTCTCTTCTCCAGGCTAAACATACCCAGCTCCCTAAGCCGTTCCTCATAAGGCATCGTTTCCAGGCCTTTGACCATTTTGGTTGCCCAAAATGTTCACGAGACATCCAGAAAGTATGAAACAATGCAGCTACATAACAGCATGAATCACTCCCAAAATATAATTATAAACGAGCCTCGAACATGTGTGCCTTATGTATGCATACAAACTCAATTAGAGGTGTGAGTTTGCTTTCGGCGGGTAATCTCATTTATATGAGGTCTAATTGGAGACAAGCTCTCATCTCCTCGTCTACACGAAGAAGACTTTCTCTTTCCCCTTCTTCCATATTTGTCAGAGCTGAAAACCCCTGTTTGCAACAATACGTTGCGGGGAACTGCAGAAGAATAGCCAATGCTCTTGAAGAGAGGCGTGGGCACTGTTTCTGGTTATATATTTAATATATATATATTGGATATACACAATATATTGATGTTGACATCATACTATACTGAAATGTTTAAATGTTTCTTTGATTGTCCTCATAGGAGCCAGCTTCTTGGGGCTGAGGTCCCTTCGTGGGCCCCTCCCCATAAAATATATGAGCCCTAAAAGCCCTATATGGCCTCAGCCCAATATACCTGAAGGAGCATGTCCACCCCCATCGTTCAGCCCAGATACTGAGGTCCAGCTCCGAGGGCCTTCTGGCAGTTCCCTCCCTGTGAGAAGTGAGGTTACAGGGAACCAGGCAGAGGGACTTCTCGGTAGTGGTGCCCGCCCTGTGGAACGCCCTTCCCATCAGATGTCAAGGAAATAAGCAACTATCCTACTTTTAAAAGACATCTGAAGGCAGCCCTGTTTAGGGAAGTTTTTATTGTTTAATGATTATTGTGTTTTTAATATTCGATTGGGAGCCGCCCAGAGTGGCTGGGGAAACCCAGCCAGATGGGTGGGGAATATATAAATTATTATTATTATTATTATTATTATTATTATTATTATTAGGGGCCAGGTCCCCCAAAGTTGATGGACACTGCCATTCAAATGGGATGTGTGCGTGTGTGTGTGCCATGTTTAGTCATCGATCTTGTGGGTCTGGGGCTTACCTGCCCCCTCCATGTTTTATTCAAGTGGGCACCCTTGCTTGTCCTTGAATCTTCCTGCCACACTTGCCACCCTCTCCTGCCACACCCTTTGAGCACCACTGCCCTAGGCAAAGTGCCCTCTGGGGAGGGTGGCGGGTCTCCTCATGTCAGTAGACCCTGGCAGACTTAGGTGGTGGTGATGGAGACAGCAGCAGCGATCTGAGAAGCATCTGATGCCTCAATCTGGATGCCATTTTAATTACCCACAAGGCCCCAGAGGAACACGATGGTCACATTCATACCACACAATTACTACTTTAAACAGTCACAGCTTCCCCCAAATCAGTGGCATAGGGAGCCGCTTTGCTGCCTGGGGCGCCAAACGCGGGGGCACCCTCCTGGGGGTGGGGCGCCGTTCCCTAGCGCGCATGCGCCGCGACGTCACTGTGCGCACGTAGCATCCCACCATCTTGGGTGGATTACGCATGTCCACCCAAGATGGCGGGCACGAGCGGCCGGCACCCCTTCTGACCGTGCGGTGCCGCGGCAACTTTTAAGGCTGCAGCGCGTGAACAGCAGCACAGCGTCTGTCTGCTGTTCGTGCGCGGCAGTCTTAAAAGTTGCTGCGCCACACGCGCGTCGGCTTTGGAGGCGCCGATGGCGGCCCACCCCCTACGCCCCCCTCGCTCTGCCCCTGCCCCAAAGCATCCTGGGAACTGTCTTTTGTTAAGGATGCTGGGAGTTGTTAGGAGACTCCCTACTCCCCTCAGGCAGCTACAATTCCCAGAGTTCCTTCTCTCTGAGAATGGCAGCTCTACGAAGGGAGCCATGATGTCACCCCCACACACACACACAGGATGGCACCCAGGCCAAACCGCTCCTCCTGCCCCCACCTTCGTCCGCCAGTGCCCAGGAGGACAGGCATGAACAGTGGACCATGGTGGGGTATTGTTGTTATTTATTAAATTTGTACATTTGGTTTTCAAAGAGGTTGGCGGCAGTTTCTTAGCAATGGGAAAGGGATGCTCTGAAATGCTCCTTTCGTCTTACCTTTTCAAATACTCCAGGGGCTAAGGTCAGTGTTACGCTGGAGAAAGGCAAGGGCCTGCCTAGCTCCGGCTGAGGACTGAGCAGCCCAAAACTCAGCGCACCCCATTCCAGCCCCTGCAGTTCTGTTTGCTTACGAGGAGGAGACCCTGTCATCGCGAGCGGGACATTTTGCAGAAGAAGTCTGGAAGGATGTGACGCCTGCAGAATGAGGCCATCTCCCGACTGTGTTTCCAGTCAACGTCATTTGGAAGCAATGCTGTCAAACGTACAAATGTAGACGCAGGCATCCCTCTCTCCCCCTACTCCCCAATCGTTTCCACCCGGATACAAGCAGTATTTGGTCGCGAAGAGTGACCAAATTCTGTCAGACTTTTTTTCCCTTCCTCTCATATCTAACCCAGATCAGTTCTCCTTGCTGGTCCCGCTTTTTCTAAAGCCCTGTTTTCTCCCCCATTTCTTGGGCATCTGCCCTCGGCCCTTGACAAGCACCCAATAAAGATTTCCAAGATGTCGGGGTTAAGATTAACATCCTTGGCTGCGATTTCTCCCCTTGCATTCATACAGCTTCCCAAAAGAAACATTACGGCTCAGTGCAAACATTGTATTTCACTCAGCAAGGCTGACACCTCTGAGCCTGCTTCACTGGCCCTTTTTGATCATGCTAGACCAGGAGGCAGAGAACATACCCTCTTTGGTTTTATGGGGTGGTGGCCATAGGGCTGAGCTCATCTATGAAATATAGGCATGTAGCATTGCAGAAGAAACCTTAGCCAAGAACTGAGCTGCAGAACTTGCGCTGAATATCAGAGTCCCAGGTGTTGTTGTTGTTGTTGTTGTTGTTACTACCGTATTGGCCTGAATATAAGTCGCACCAGCAAATAAGCTGCACCTTTAAAATTCAAGGGGGGGGGGAGAGACAATACCTGAATATAAGCCGCTCCCTTAAAATCCCGCAGGCACTCACACCCGTTCCATTTTACCGTATGTCTGTTTCAGCAGCAATATCGTAAAAAAGCCAATTTTTGTAAGGTCACGAATTTAAACTGCACTTTTACTTTTCACGGTCGGAATTTGAAAATAAAGTGTGGCTTATATTCGGGCCAATATGGTATTATTATTATTTATATAGGAGCACGCAAAATAGTAAAAAAAAAGACAGAAAAGCTTCTGAGCATGTGCAGAGTGCACTTCTCTTACTACTGAGTGGTGTAGTGTGTGTTTGGGGGGGGTGGCCACAGGGGCAGTTGCTCTGGGTGCAAACTGGTTAGGGGTGAAAAATGTCAACACCCAGTGCTGCCTCAATACGGCTGTGCGTTTCTGTCACTGAGCTCTGTTGAAAGTGGCTTTTCCGTGTGTACCAGGAAGTGACCTCTCCAAACAATGGGACGACTCTTCTTTTCGTATCTCTGGAGCTGTGATCACCTGGGTGGCACACACGCCATTAGGCAATTGACTGTGCCTGCTTCCTCCCTCTGTTTCCCTCACTCCTACTCCTGTCCCAGGCACTGGCAACCCCTGCTACGCCACCGGAGATGACAGCCAGTATCACAAAGCTGGGATTGCAGAGCAAGGCACACAAATTAGAGGGACACATTCCTAGGCAGCTTGATGACAGTATGGCATAGCACGGAACTTTCCAAACTTTTCATGTTGGTGACAGTTTTTTAAGACACGCATCATTTCATGACACAGCAATTCAGTTTTGCTAGCAAAGCAGAAGTTGAACTAACCCCTTCTTACCCCCGGGAGAAGCCCGGGGAGCATTTGCGCGACACACCTACGCATTGCAGCTGACAGAACAACGTGTCGCGACACACAGTTTGGAAAGCTCTGGCGTAGCAGTTAGAGGGTTTGCCCAAGCCCGGGTTTGAATCCCCACTTGGCTATGAAGCTCACTGGGCGGCCTTGAGCCAGTCACTGTCTCACAGTGATCTTGCGAGGATAAAATGCAAAGCGGGAGAACCACGTGTGCTTCCATGGACTGTATGGAGGACAGGTGAGATGGAAGTGTAAAAACAAAACTAAACGGAATATTCAGAGGTAACTGCATTGTAGGTGAAGCTGATGGTGCCTTTGCTCAGATGGCCACGTGTCCTACCACACAGAGGACAATCCTCTGTTTGAAGGGCTCTCAGAAGATAGTTGCCTATTTGAAGGTGTCCTCTCTTTGAAGGACTGCCTGGCCCAAGTCCAGCTGAAAGTTGGAGATCTCTATGATTCTTACAGAAGGAAGAGTAGGCAGGGCCTTGAAGTTGCCCATCTGCACCTGGCACATGGTGGTCCAACCCATGGCCCACGGGCCACATGAGGGCTTCTTTTTTGGGGGCAGCCCTTGCTAAGTGCCAAAGGAGTGTTGCAAGAAGCAATGGCAATTCTCTTCCACTTTATCTCTATGTTCCTTCTAACAATTCCACATGAAAGCAGCAATGTGTAGGGGGGGGTGTGGCACGGTCTACCAACCAATGGGCTATGTTTATTTACTGGCTTCACAAGAGACTTAAATTGTTTTGACCAGAAGCCTTATATAAATTATTATTATTATTATTATTATTATTATTACCCTGCCTTTTTATCCCGACAGTAACTCGATGTCTGTGTTGTTACTGAAAGCGCATGCATCTGTTTGTGTATTAATTTTTGTGCTTGTGTATTAAATTAAATGGCGTTAGGATGGTGATGGATAGTTATTAATGTTTCTTTCCCCCTTCTTTTTCTTTTTTTCTTTGTCTTTTTCTAGTATCTTCTTTATTATTTTGTATTGGATTTGTTTCATTTTTATTGTATTATATATATTGCAAACCATTAATAAGTTTGTTTCAAAAATGAAACAAAAATTGTTTAATAAATAAACATTAAAAATTGTGCATTTCAAATAATACTGAACTATGGAAATTTAATTCAGCACAGCCCCATTTTGCTCCAGTGCGGGTGGGGTGATTCAGGTGGTGTCGCTGGAAAGGGATGGACTGGCGCGCCCCTCCCCCCACCAGGTGAGAGTGCACCCGCCCCGGGCACCTGCAACCGACGCTATGCCACTCGTGGCACTTAAATCCATCTGACCATTTCCCAATCTACAATGCATAGCCTATGTTTCTTCCCACTCCACCGCAGGAATATGCTGTGGTTAGACCTAATCTGGACCTGGTCATTCAATCTCCACTCAACCCAGATCAGTTTTGCAGGTCCTCAATGCTCATTGTATGTGCCTGAGGGAAGAAAGCAGGAAACCAATTTTTATGAAGGACATGTAAAAGGAGTCTCAAACCAGCTAACAATCTCCTTTCCCTTCCTCCCCCACAACAAACACTCTGTGAGGTGAGTGAGGCTGAGAGACTTCAGAGAAGTGTGACTGAGCCCAAGGTCACCCAGCAGCTGCATGTGGAGGAGCGGGGAATCAAACCCAGTTCACCAGTCTACCGCTCTTAACCACTACACCACTGCTGGCTCTCAGAAGATGGGAAAGATGAGAGAGGAAATTATAGGTGAATGGAAGTGTGAGGGACAGTGCCTATCTGCAGAATGCAATCATAAAATAAAAATAAGGAAGGAGAAGCCTGCACTGCCCTTCAAGAGAAGTCCCATGGCTGGTTTACACAAAAGAAAAATACAGATGAGTAGAAAAGTGTAAAAGAAGTAGAAGAAGAAAGGAAATGACACCATGGAGTTGGAAGGGATCCCAAGAGCTGTCCAGTCCAACCCCCTGCAATACAGCAATCTCAACATGTGGTTTCCCATCCAATCTGAAATCATACCAGACCCTGCTTAGCTTTGCAACTGTGCTAGCAGCTTTGCTGCTGCACCACTAAGGATGAAGGAAATGAAGGGAAGGCAAAGGGTACTCCTGTTCTGTTGCTGTTTCAGGGTGGACTTGAGGCACACACTGGCAAATTCAGGTTGTGCGATGATAGGTGGCCGGGACGTCTTGTGAAACAAACCATTTCCCCCGAAAGATCAGGGCTTCTTGCGTTATGGAAAGTGATTGAGAAATGCACTGCAAAGCGTGGGCCGGGCGACACTTGTGGAGATGCCACGTTATCTAATCTCTCTGCAAACTGATCGGAACGAATGCCCATTAAAGAGCCAACATTGTCTAATCTCCCTGCAAGCAAATCAGGACGAATGCTCAATAAACAGGTCATTTGGATGTAAAGAGGAGCCAGGCAGGCAGGCAAATAAATATTTTTGTTCAAAAAACCCCCTCTTAACCACCTTCTTGTCTAGCGCTCCAAGCCATGCAAAAAGATTACAGTGCTTAATGTTCCAGCAGCTGCAGGACGTTGGATCATATTTTCCCTACATTTTTCCCCGCAGTTTGGACTCTCCTCCTGCCAGGGAGGAGAGGGAACAAATCCAGGATGTGAAGGAGAAGGAAGAACAGGTTCAAGGCAATAAACTTGCACGAACCTTCGAAGATAATGGAAGTCCAGACAGCTGTAATTATGCATTAGCGAAGGAACTGGGAAAACAGAAAGGATGGAGGAAAGACAGCAAGGAAGAAGGAACGGAGAAGAAAAGAGAGAACGAAAAGCCACAATAACAACGGCAAAGGCCTGGAGCCAAGCACAGAAGCTCCGGTTTAATGGAAGCCCAAGGAGAAGTTAATAACAAGACAAGAGAAGTCTTTACAGACAGCCTGGCGTCTGGCCTCCCACACACGGCTGAAGCCTTGCTCAGCGAGTGGCAGCAGCGCAACCATGAATAATAAATCCGCCAAGGAGGAAAACCTAGGGGGCAAGAGGAGGAGGAGGAGGTGGAGGAGGAGGGTGTGTTTGCAAACAGGGAACTTTCGGCCGCCCATGTTGATTTAACCTTCCCCACTCTGCAGAGGTATCAAAGCAGAAAGGCTCTGCCCAAATGGTCTCTTGGTTTCTCTCTTTGACCTGGATCTTCCATGGAGCTCTTGCAGTGTAGCGGTTAAAGTGTTGGGCAAAGACCCAGGAGTTCTGGTACCCACTCAGCAGAGCCGGCTCAAGAAATCTTGCCGCCCAAGGCGGAAGGAGAAATCAGGGTCCTCTCATTGTATGTGCTAAATGGGTTGGCGACCGAATCTTCCTTCAGCCCCGGTGACAGGATAATGTTCCTGCAGTGCGCCCGAAGGCAGCAGTCGGTATAGACCAGGAGTGTGGACTCTGTGGCCTTCCAGATGTTGTTGAACTCTAGTTCCCATTGTCTTTTATTACATTTGTGCACTGCCTACTCCAGGGTGCCCTCCAGATATTTTGGACTACAGCCGTTGTCCCTGAGCACCGGCCATGCTGGCTGAGGCTGATGGGATTTGTGGTCCAAAACATTGGAAGAGCACCACCATTGGCCACCAACGGACTACAATGGAGCCTCTGGGAGACTTAATTAACATAATTAAAAGTACATAAATACAATTGACATAAGAATGTCAGCAACCCACCCCTCCAGTATGTAAAACTGCACATTAGCAGGCCATGCTGGTCTAGACTGGAGAGTCCCCAGTTCTCCACCTCTGGTGTAGCCAATACTGAGCTTAGGTAGTTTAATGGCCTCATTTGGTATGACAGCTTCCTATATTCCTGGAGTTGCTATTTAAACGTTACATGATTCCTCTTCTGGCTTTGTGTTTCTTTCTTTCTTTTCTCGTCCCTCTCTTCAGTGTTCCTTCCAGAGTGCCTGGCAGTAATTGGGAAGCACAATTTTCCGCCAGATGCACCCCCTCCTCCTCCGCAGACCCCTTGTTATTCTCCCCTCGGCCTGACGTGTTAAGCTGATTTGGGTGGGTGGGTGGAGATGTAATTGCAGCCTGCATCTGGAACCCTTTTGAGAAGGTGTGGATGTGTCAACAAGAAATGTGCCATATTTAATCAATTATTCCACTAATTAACTCCAGCCTTTGTGTCTGTTACATGACAGAAGAGTGGCTCACATGGCCTCTTTTAACTACTATTTGGCCACGGTGACCATTAATTGGAGGGGGGTCAAGGAAGAAAGGAGAGGAACCAATGTTAGCATGGACTGTGTTGTGTTGGAGGAACTTTGCACCCAACTACTTCAGAGGTGAGGAACCCTCCAGATGTTGTCAGATGGAAAAACTGTTCCTGGACTACAACTACCATCAGCCCTGGCCAGGTCAGGATTGATGGGAGTTGTAATCCAGGAACAGTTTCTCCATCCCTATGCTACAGCTTCCAGATCCACCCTCAGTCAGCAGCAGCAGATTTAATATAGCTTAACACCTGCACAGTGCTTTCAAGCATTCAAAGTGCTTCACACACATTGTCTAATTACAACAATCCACTTAGAGAAGTCGGTCTTGCTCTCATTCCCAATTTGCAGATGGCAGGATGGAGAGAGAGAGAGAGAGAGAGAGAGAGAGAGAGAGAGGCTGGCCTAAGTCCACTGTGAGAATTGGTGTAGGGGTGAGATTCGAACTCAGGACTTGATTTGCAGCTCAGCTGCTATTCTGCACCGGCTTCCACAGATCTTCCTCTTGACTCCCCCCCCCTCGCAGCATAAGTTGAAATGGTTTGTGTTTCTTACTCACTCGCTGAATTCAATTTTGCAACTTTCCCCCAAGAAACCAGAATCTACATTGGCCGGACACTGGAGTTTCCATGACGAGATAGAAATTATTCTGTTTGCACCAAATTAAGGAGTAGAACAAATTGTCGCCAAAATGTGCCTCCAGAGGCCAGGCTCCCTGTTGCATTTGCTACAGTAGTCTAATATCAGAAGGTTGGTATGAATTTCTCCTAAAATACATGGTTTTGCCAAACCCATTTTTGCAAAGCGATTCCCCCATATATAATGCATATTGTCACAAAGATATGTATTTTCTGCCCTAGCTATATGCATTTTGGTACACATCCCTTGGCTGGAGAACTGCATTACAAAATGCAGAGAAGTGAGAATTTTGAAGGATGACCATGCATTATTATTATTATAATTAGTAACAGTACTACTACTATTACTATTACTACTAGTAGTAGTAGTATACCGCCCTCCCCCCAGAGGTGAAGGAAGGGCGGATGCTAGCAGCCACTGTCACCCCTGGGTATATTCTAAGTAGGAAGGCAGGGAAAAGGGATGGCTGGGGGCAGACTGAAGTTGGTGGGGCAGTGCCCCAATTGCCCAATTTCCCCCTTGGAGACAAGGGAGGAGGGGAGCTGAATACAGTAGGAGCAGCTGGCCCTGTGAATCTGGTGCAGCCTTAGCCCCCACCTCCTCAGCTGCCTGTCCTGAGTCTGCAGTGCTTTCTGCCTCTCCTTCCTCTCTCTCACTCAAGCCTGTTGCTTGTTCAGCATCCAACCATTCTGCCCCCCCATTCTCTGACCTGTCCCAGCATAACTATCCTTGCACTGAGCCTTCCTGTTCTGAGACTTTCAAAGGGGGTTCCCCAGCTAAAGCCTCCCACCACTCTTCACCGTCCCTGACAACATGAGACTCTTAACCTCATGGTCGTGGGTTCAACTCCCACGTTGGGCAAAATATTCCCGCATTGTAGATGACCCTCCTGGTTCCTTCCAAGTCTACAATTATATGACTTTGCATCTGCTGCCACCTGCCCTTCTCATCACACAATTCTTGCCTTGTATAAAGTTGGGGTGGAGAACATCTGGCCTGCGGGCTGAATAAGGCAAGCAATTCTTCCCCATAGAATACATTTTGGTATGGCATAGCTCAGTCAGAAGAGCACGAGACTCTTCATCTCATGGTTGTGGATTTGAGACCCACATTGAGCCAAAGATTTATGCATTGCAGGGGGTTGGACTTAATGACCCTTGTGGTCCCTCCCAGCTCTACAATTATAGGATTCTACTTTCACAAATATCTTCGTTCTTAGACACATTTCCTACTAATATGTGGATATTTGTAAACAGTGGTTGGTTAGAGAACGGTATCGCAAAATTCGGATATGTGTGAATTTTGGAGGTGTGTTGCATTCTGGTTCTTGTACTGCTTTTGGAAGATGAAAATTTGATAAATTTGGCTTTAAAGGTGAAGTGATTCCAATTTCTCCCTCTCTCCCTTCATGCTCCTAATTGGGCCAAGGATTACCAACTCTTGAAAACAAACCCCACAATATGAGGGTGTTATTACCTGCTCCTTGCGAGTTCATTTGCACGATGCTATGATGAAGTGGAGCTGGGACGCGGGTGGCGCTGTGGGTTAAACCACAGAGCCTAGGGCTTGCCATCAGAAGGTCGGCGGTTCGAATCCCTGCGACAGGGTGAGCTCCCGTTGCTCGGTCCCTGCTCCTGCCAACCTAGCAGTTGAAAGCACGTCAAAGTGCAAGTAGATAAATAGGTACCGCTCCAGCGGGAAGGTAAACGGCGTTTCCGTGCGCTGCTCTGGTTCGCCAGAAGCAGCTTAGTCATGCTGGCCACATGACCCGGAAGCTGTCTGCGGACAAACGCCGGCTCCCTCGGCCTATAGAGCGAGATGAGTGCCGCAACCCCAGAGTCGTCTGCGACTGGACCTAATGGTCAGGGGTACCTTTACCTTTAAGATGAAGTGGACCCTAGTCCATAGGAGCTCTGAATGCCATTGTGGTGCCTGGACACATTGAGCCTAATTCAAGAGTGCCTCTGTGCATGTACTGGGTGGTTCCCCCCCCTTCTTTTGCCCTGAGCGCAGCCTCACCCATTTGGGATTTTGGAAGCCTTCCAGACCAAGAAGACCTGATTCCCTAGCCAGACTTGCTCAGGGCCCCCATTGCTGGCTCCTTCTGGATATGTCAAAGCAGACTGTTTGAGGGGAAGAATCTGTCAGTGCTTTCAAAGAGTTGACAGGAAAAGGTGAACCCACATCTGACAATGTTCTCAGTCCCCACTTGTGACGGCTTTTCTTTGCTAATGACAGAAAATTGCTTTGTTGCCCAGGTTCTGGGGGAGGGCAAGTGATTGACAAGGGAAATAGCAGAGAGTCGTTCCCCCCACCCCACCCCACCCCCCACTTTGCTAGGAGGCAAAGTGGAGTCCCTGGCAAGAGAAAGGGGGGGGAGGTAGCAGAAGCAGACAAATCACGTTTTACCCCCCATTCTGCTGAAAATAGAAACGGCACTTAGATGGTTCCAACTCCCCCCCTCCTCGTGCTCCACCAGAGAGAGAGAGAGATAGCGCCCTTAGATCTGGGCTATGTAAAAGTATGTTTCAAATATCTGCAGGGATGCAAGATGGTCCCTGGGGCAGAATGCGACACCTCAAGAACCCCAGCTTGCTTTGACCCACCGTGAACACTAAGCAATTTCCTAGAATGCATACTGCCTGGTTATGGTACATCTCTCCCTCCCCCCCAATTATATTTTATTAAGTTTCAGCATTTTTTTTACAGTCAAAACCCAATTTGGCTATTTCTCTTATTTTGTCGACTTCCTGCCCCTTTCCCCTGGAGTAGTTGTTTCTCTCCTTCTGCTGAGCAATGTTATAATCTAATAATTTCAGCGGTTCGTAGCTCAACTCCTGCTCTCGAGTTCATCATATGATAATATTCCTTTAAATAGTCCCAAAAAAGGCATCCATTCTTCCATAAAACACTCATCATTATATCCTCTTAATTTTGCCAGTTCTGCACAGTCCATTGTCTTATTTATCCAATGCTTCTTTTTGTTGGAACTTCTTCCTCCTTCCATTTCTGGTTATGGTACATCGTTCTTGCTTATGAATATCTGCTAGTCAGAGGATGGGAAATATCTGTTGGGTAGAATGAATGGCTTTGTATTTTGAGCAAGGTTGTGTATGTGTGTGTGTGTGTGACTAGTTGGCCATTGTGATTCTTTTCAGCCGTTTTGGATACTATGATAGAAAAAGGAGGCGTATTTATTTAAATGAATAAATAAAACAGAACATGGAATCCTGTATGCCACGTTTCTAGTCCTTATGGCTGAAGGATAAAAAGAGAGAGAGAGAGGATACTAGCTTGTTCTGGGATCTAGAACAGGACTCGACATGTGCTACATGCACAGCATACCTTTAGAGAACAGTTAAAGCACATTTCTTCCCCTCCCGTGCACAAAAAAATGAATCCTGGGAGTTACAGTTCATTAAGGGTGCTGGGAAATGTAACTCTGTGAGGGGTAAATGACAGTTCCTCCTCCCCCCCCCCCAATTTTTAAAATTGATTTTCAGGCAATTTAACAAATTCAGTTCAGTTTCAACACAATACAGTCGTACCTTGGAAGTCGAATGGAATCCGTTCGCCTTCCAAAATGTATGAAAACCAACGCGCAGCTTCTGATTGGCTGCAGGAAGCTCCTGCAGCCAATTGGAAGCTGTAGAAGCCCTGCTGGACATTCAGCTTCCCAAAATAGTTCACAGACCAGAACACCCACTTCCGGGTTTGCGGCGTTCGGGAGCCAAAACGTTTGAGAACTAAGCTGTTCGAAAACCAAGGTACGGCTGTATTCGCTTAACGTTTTGATTTCCTATCCTTACTTCTATAATGTTTATGTTCATATCCTTTATCTACTGCCTTTAATGTACCGTACTGACCCGACTATAAATGACACCCGCAAATAAGCCGCACCTTTAAAATTCAAGGCATATTTGCGGGTGCGGCCTGCCTCCCGACACTACTGCCCTGAATGGGGGATATGGGGGTGGTGGTTTGCTGGCGTCGGCACTCAGCACCCCACTCTCCAGGCTGGTGCTGGCACTCAGCTCCAAATATAAGCCACATTTTAACTTTTCACGTTTGGAATCTGGGGAAAAGCATGGCTTATATTCGGGCCAATACAGTAGTACTTATTGCTATAATATATATCCTACATTACATTCCTTTATCATTTTCATCGCTTTGCTTGTTTTTCCAGTCTTGCCTTTGATTTCATTTGACTGTAATATTCCCTCAGATAATAAGGTAAACGTAAAGGGGACCCCTGACCATTAGGTCCAGTCGCGGGCGACTCTGGGGTTGCGGCGCTCATCTCGCTTTATTGGCCGAGGGAGCCGGCGTACAGCTTCCGGGTCATGTGGCCAGCATGACTAAGCCGCTTCTGGCGAACCAGAGCAGCACACGGAAACACCGTTTACCTTCCCACCAGAGCGGTACCTATTTATCTACTTGCACTTTGACATGCTTTCAAACTGCTAGGTTGGCAGGAGCAGGGACCGAGCAACGGGAGCTCATCCTGTTGGGGATTCGAACCGCTGACCTTCTGATCGGCAAGCCCTAGGCTCTGTGGTTTAACCCACAGTGCCACCCGCGTCCCTCCCGCAGATAGTAAATGACAGTAAGTGGCAGTTCCAAGGATTTGGGCACGATGCATTCCCTTTCACCACCTGAGGCAAAACAGGCCTGCTGCCGCCATGCCTGCCGCTGCTGTTTGTCCACCTGCTCTGCCGCCTTCGCTGCTGGCAGAGAAGGGATACCAGCATCGGTGCCAGTTTTGGCCAAAATCTTGCAGAAATCATGTGAGATCTTGCACATTCCGCAAGATCCCACGTGGTTTCAGACACGATTTCAGCTGAAATGGGTGCTGCTTCCATGCTGGCTGGGCTGTTGCCTTGCAGGCCCCTGCTGCCTGAAGCAGCCTCATCAGTTTGTCTAATGGCTGGGCCAGCTCTGCAAGGATTCTTTGGGGAGGGTGCTTCAACTGTGCCCCAGAAGTGTGGTGTGCAGGTTGTTTATCACGGTCAAAGAGTGGGGCTTCCCTGCTCTTTCCCATGCACTGCGTCCACAATGTTTATCAGGCTGAAGGACTTTCTCTGGAGCATGTGGCTCAGGGTAGTAATTTACTCATCACCAAAAAGAAAAAAGAAAAAAGAAAAGAAAATGCATAATTTAAAAAAAACCAAAAAGTACAAAAGAGGACATAGATTTCCTTATTATATGTATAGATGCACATTTAGAAATAATTCAGACCCTCCAATTGTCTCTATTTTCCAGGGATAGTCCCGGATTTCAGAAATGTTGGAGAGTATGGAGCTATGTGACTCCCCTGAAGCAAGGAGATAAGTAACTATACAACCTTTAGAAGACATCTGAAGGCAGCCCTTGTTTAAAGTTTTGTTTCTATAGATGTTGGAAGCCACTCAGAGTGGCCGGGGCAACAGTCAGATGGGAAGGGTATTGTTGTCGTTGTTCTTGTTGTCATCGAATAGGACATCTGTATTTTAACTGGAGAAATGTTGGAGGGTATGATAATTGCTATGTTAATTATAAACAAAATCCATCTCATCCAAGTGGGGAAGTCTGTGAGCAGGTCATTGATGACCTACAGTCAAAGCTCGGGTACCGAACAACTCCGTTTGCATTTATTCCACAAAATGTTTACAAAGTTCCATTATTGCAAAAGTTTTTCAGTGTTAATTTTGTGCATTTAAAAAAACAAACAAACCACCATGTTATTTAACAATAATGTATTATGTCCTTTAGAGGAGAAATTGTGAATTGCAGAATTTTAAATACCCGTCATCATCCTTGGCTTCACTCAATTTTGTTTATAACACTCTTCCATTTTCTTCTAGTTGTGAGGGTGGGGGGATGGGGAGGGGCCTCACAAGTGGAGTAGCCTAGGGCCTCTCTTCATCTAAATCCGGCCCTGCCTCCTGGCTAATCTGGGCTCTTCTCACTTTCCCTTCAGCTCTGTTGATAACTGGCTGCTTTTCATGCTCTTGTAGAACCTATCCCGAGTTTTAGGGTTTGGATCAGTGGCATCCTATAGAAGCCCAGCCCTGGAGCAAATCAGCCTGCCACCATTCCCTGGTCCGGAGGAGATGCTCCCGAACGAAACAGGGAATGCAAAACAAAGGAAAACAAACTGCCCGCTATTCCCGCCTCCGCGATGAGTAATTGCCAATTGCGGTCACCCAAATCGCTATGAATTGTACAGACGGCGGGTCTCCCCCAATGAGCCGAAGCCCCGCCTTCCGAGTTGCCTGCGATGCCCAAGAAAGAATGCACTCGATTCTGTCTGGGACAGGGTCCTCTAAATTGGATTCCCCCACCCAGGGCTTCATCCTATCTCCGCCTGGCTGCCTGCAGAGTGCTCTCTAAGTTGTAATTAAGCAGCACTGTGCTCTGTGTGGTATATTTACATATCTAGGGAACCCTAAGCTTTTTAAAAAGAAAAGGGGGGAGAGAAAAAAAGAATAAAACGAATAAGTGATGGTAGATGTATAATTAAAGGGCTATTAAGAGGCGCCTCACAGTCTCTTTGCTAGCAAGACAGACGTGCTGCGGGCGGATTTCAGTTCTGCTTGCTTTACCACCCGCCCTTCTGTACAGCCACAAGGTGGTCCTGGGAGGGAAGGCCATGACCGGGTGCAGATCCAAGACCAGGTACAGCCTTGGTGGAAGGTCAGCATGGACAATTGGTGGACCTCTGGAAGTCTGAAAGCCACATTTCTTCCTATCACCTCATCTCGGGTTAGTCTAGATGTTGCATTCTCCAGGGCATCCCTGACACAAGCCTCCATTCATTATTCCATCCATCCATCCATTCATTCATCATTAGAATTCACAATGGTCTACCCATGTCCTGAGTTGTCCAGCACCCATTGATGACTGTTGCTGGGGAAATCGCTACAGCAGTGGCAGAGAGCCCGTGGTAATGCTGGGAGGAGGGTCACAGGTTTCCCAGCCCTACGCTACCTGGTGGCCTCGATTCATGTCAATCCCTATGGCAAATGTAATATCTAGGCCAGTTCTTTCTCTGTCCTGAATGCCTAAGATGGTGATTCAACACTGGTAAAAGAATGGGGTGGGATCACACACACACACACACAACACACACCTGCTGGCCCTTCCCTTCCCCTGATGCATTCGTCAGGACTTCTGAGCAGATGATAGTTTTCTCCAACCTGGTGCCCTCTGGAAGTTGTTAGACTCCAACTCCCATCCTCCCTGACCACTGGCCATAATGGACTGGACTGATGGGAGTTGGAGTCCAATGACATCAAGAGGGTGCGGCATCTGGGAAGGCTGGAACAGAGTCCACCAGCATCTAAATCAGGGCTGTGGAATCTATTTTTCCAAAGACCTTAAAGATCTTTTCCTTCTGATCTGCTTTGCATTAAAGATGGTTTTAAACCATTGCTCTTTCTCTGTTTAAAATTGTGTTAAAATGTTTAATTTGTAATATCTGGACCACACGGGGTGGACTAAGCATTTTGATGATGCTGTGTTAGTTTAAAATGTGTTTTCATAGACTTTTCGCATGAAAAAGAAAATGAAAGAATGACATAGGGATTTGGGGACTGAAGATAATGTTGGTTTATGGAAAGTTGTTTCGATGGGTGTTATATTGAAGTGGATGAAGTGACTATCGTTTATATATAGCGGACCAATGAAGAATTTGAAATTCTTTAATTTCTGTATTTTGTCCTTTCTATTCTCTCTTTAAAGTTCTTTTCTATCTCTTTTTCCCCCTAACATATTCTCTCGTTTGTTCTCGTTTTTTCTCCACCTTTCCTTTTCCTTTTCCTCTTTTCCTCTATGTTTTTATTTTATTTTGATTAATGTTGGTAAGAAAGATATTTGGCATTAAGTTTTGTATCTCTCTTTATAAACTCTTTGCTTTTTTTACTATGTATTTTGTGTTCTCATTTTGTATTTTTATATTGTGAACCGCCCTGTGATCTTCGGATGAAGGCTGGTGTACAAATTTAATTAACAACAACAACAACAACAACAACAACAACAACAACATATGGTTATTATATTCCACCCCCCTTTTTATGATGGTGGTTGTGAGTTGTCGTTAGAGGGCTTTTGTGCTGAAAGGCACCGTCAACAGACTGAAACAAACCAATGAGCCTAGAGCTGTCAAGCTCTGAAATTCATCCAGTACCAGGTAATTTTTCAGACGTTCAGTGCCACCAGGCAATTCATCACTGCCCATCAGCTTTTTTCTAACTTCCATGCCTCCCATTAAGGGCCATGTGTGTTTTGCAGTTGCCCCAGTCCAAGAACAGTGATGAAGTGCACAGGTGTGTCATTGCTGGATGGAACCACCAACGTGCAAGAGTTTTGCACCACACACACACACACACACACACAAGCCCAAAGCAACAAGATTGGCAAGCAGCAGCAGCAGTAGCTTCAGCTTGTGTTTGGTCAGATCCCAACATCTCTGACAGATGATCAGTGAATTGACTTTGTCAGCACCAGTCTACTCTTTGGGTGATGGAGGGACTGAATTCTTTCTCTCTCTTTTCTCTCTGACACCCCCACACCCCCATCCAAGGAAACAGTAGACCAAGGCTGCAGTCTTACACTCACTTACAGTGCGATTTTATACATGCTAGTTCCATTGGGCTCTATAGCAGTGGCATAGCATGGGTTGCTGGAGCCCGAGGAGGAACGCCCCCTGCTTGCCCATGCAGCGAGTAGCCTAACCGGCCACCATGGCCCTTGGTAGGTGAATCCCCCAACACCCGTGGAGAGGAGCACCAGGCCAGGCCACACTGGGGTCATCCCTTGCCCACCTCCCTCTGTCCATGCCAGCTCACCGTGAGCCTGGGCTGCTATGCTGCCTTTGCCGGGGAGGGGATCCCCATGGAAGACAGGGCCTGCCTGGTTGCGCCCCCTCAGAATTTTGCACCTGGGGCCATGCCCCCCCCACTATAGGGTTTCTTCCCAAGAAACCAAGTAAAGCATTGCAGCCTGCTTTGGGGGTCTGATTACTTGGGTGTGAGGCACTTGCAGTTGGGTTGGTTGGTACATAGATGTCAATCCTACTGCTAGGTAGAAGAGTTCTATAGAGCAGGGGTGGCCAACTCCCAAGAGACTGTGATCTACTCACAGAGTTAAAAACTGGCAGTGATCTACCCCCTTTTTTGGGGTTCAGGTCAAAGTTACTGAGTTTTCTCAGGGAGGAGGTAAAATGTTGAGCTTTTTTAGAGGAGCCACAGTTCTTCAGCTTCTTTGGGGGGAGCCAATGATCTGCCACTGATCTACCACAGATGTCCAGTGATCTACTGGTAGATCACGATCTACCTGTTGGACATGCCTGCTGTAGAGCATAGAATCACAGAATGATAGAAATTGTAGAGTTGGAAGGGACCCTGAGGACTGTTTAGTCCAATCCCCTGCAATGCAGGAATCGAACCTGCAACCTTGGCGTAACCAGCGCCATGCTCTAACCAACTAAGCTATCACAGGGTCTGTGAACAGCAGGGCAGTGAGGGAAAGCAGATCAGCTTTTTTTTTTGCTGCAGTTTTTTGAAGTGCCATTTTACAAAGCATTTTCGGTTTCAGAATCAATCTATCAATGCAGAAAAATCCAACCCTTAAAAAAAAAAACCAACACTTACTGGCTTTTGTTGATGTTGTCTTGGGTCTAACGAATGACATTCAGATACCGCCAAGTTTAATGAGATGTAAGCACATTTATACCCTCTTCCCTTTCAACATTTTGAAACCTAAATAACCCTTCTGTTCATCCTGTGGTTTCCTCTACAGCTGGTCCCTGGAATTCATTTCCTAGGTACTAGCTTTCGCAAATAGGTTTGTCATTCAGTTCTGCGGCAAAAATAACAGTGCGCTTTAAATACATAAATACACACAAGGTCTGCAGAAGAACAAAAAAAAGGGGGGAGGGGGAATCCCTAACTGTGAGAGTGGGTATCCCATAATAGATTAACGCGGACTGATATGTTCAGTGGGCACAGAATGCTGACTGACTGCTCGGGGGAAAGGAAGAGAAACCCGGAAGTCAGGGGAGTTGAGATGGGCCCTAGGTTATGGTTGCCCAGTGCATGTGACATCATGACATCACATTGCGGCATGATGTCATGATGTCATACTCACGCCACCAGCCTCAGAACCTTGGAGCCTTTCAGGGGCCTCCCCCGAGCTTCCAAATTAGACCCAAGTCCTTCGGCATTAATCAACTTCAGAAAACCTCCTTCTTCAGCATTCATCCTGTCCGCCTTTTATTGAGAATTTGTTGTGCTTTTTTAATGTGGTGGTTACACAACAGTGAACATTCAACGTGACTTGCTTGCGGGTTCTTTACACACCTTACTGTGGTCCATTCCACATTTTTCAGTGCCTTTCCCCATCATATGAAGGCAACCCTGTATCGGGAAAATTTCAATGTCTAATATTTTACAGTTTTTAATGTGCTGTGGGCCACCCAGAGTGGCTGGGGAAACCCAGCCAGATGGGCGGGGTATATACAATAAAATTGTTATTGTTGTTAGCAAACTGCGAAAAGTCCAGGATTGTACCATCATTATTGTTATTCTTTTAGTGGATTTGTTGCCCTAGGGTGACAGAGTGCTTCAATGCACTGCACTGCACAAACAGAAAACCCCAATGCACACGTGAATCGCTCCTGCGAGATATTGACAGTCTGGAGGCACCCGAAAACTGAACCTTTCAACAGCAGATCTCCCCACTGTCCACCCCCCCCCCGGTTGTGTTGCATCAGTGCTGAAGAGCATGTAGCTATGAACTGCCCACCTCTGCAGATGGATTCCCTTGTCCGGGCACATGCCTCTCCCACCTGCCTCCTTCCACAACAGCACCTTCGTTAACTCTGGTTCGCTGGTCACCAAACGAAGTCCGGAATTCTCTAATCCTTTGGTGACCTTCAGTGGAACTTTCACAAGCTGAGCCATGTAACCCAATCCATCTCAATTCCAACTCTGGCAAAGCATTGTCTTTAGCTCTGGGCCTCTGTTTCCACTGCTCTTTCATGTGGGAAGGTGTGGAGGTAGGAAAAACTCCCCCACCCCCTTTTTTAAACAACCCAACTGGTACAGATGGTTTCCCCACCCCTTGCTGCCCAGTCTTTGTGTTGCATCTGCTTCCCCTTCCCCAATCTTGGCCCCCTCTCCTCCTGCTAATTTTGGAAACCGAACATTACAAGGGGGAGATAAGACACATTGGGAAATAATCCAAAGGCCGCTCTGGATCCTGCTCTTCTCTTTGACTGGACCAAACAACAGCAACCTGGCCTCTGCCTGTGTCTTTGCAACAGAGAATGTTGACTGTCCCGGGTTCAAATCCTCAATCAGCCATGAAGCTCACTGGGTAACCATCGGGCAGTCATGATCTCTCAGCCTACCTTATACAGACTATACAATAAACCAGGCACGTCCAACAGGTAGGATTGTGATCTACCGGTAGATCACTGGATGTCTGTGGTAGATCACTGGTAG
This sequence comes from Lacerta viridis, assembly GCA_900245905.1. NCBI lineage: Eukaryota > Metazoa > Chordata > Lepidosauria > Squamata > Lacertidae > Lacerta > Lacerta viridis. The sequence goes on along the minus strand of OFHU01000864.1, from coordinate 44,383 downwards.
ATCACTGGCTCCCCCAAAGAAGTTCAACAACTTTGGCTCCCCTAAAAAAAGCTCAATTTTTTTTGCCCTGCACCTCCCCAAAAACAGGGATTTCCTTCTCTCTAAAAAAGCTCAACAACTTTGACCTGAACCCCCTTAATTCTGTAAGCAGATCACAGTCTCTTGGGAGTTGGCCACCCCTGATACAAAACAGTAGAAACTAATACAGTAAAGGGACCCCTGACCATTAGGTCCAGTCGTGACCGACTCTGGGGTTGTGGCGCTCATCTCGCATTACTGGCCGAGGGAGCCGGCGTACAGCTTCTGGGTCATGTGGCCAGCATGACAAAGCCGCTTCTGGAAAACCAGAGCAGTGCACGGAAACGCCATTTACCTTCCCAACGGAGCGGTACCTATTCAACTACTTGCACTTAGGTGGGCAGGAACTGGGACCTAGCAATGGGAGCTCACCCCATCGCAGGGATTTGAACCACCGACCTTCTGATCAGCAAGCCCTAGGCTCTGTGGTTTAACCCACAGCTCCACCTGCGTCCTTGGTACTAAGACAGCTTGGCTCCCAAACAAATCAGCTCCAAAACACTGCAATCCCAGAAGTAAGTGTTCCGGCTTGCAAACATTTTGCGGAAGCCGAACGTCCGACGTGGCTTCTGCTTGAGCGCAGGAAGCTCCTGCAGCCAATCGGAAGCCACGCCTTGGTTTTCGAACAGTTTCGGGAGTCGAACGGACTCCCGGAATGGATTAAGTTCGAGAACCAAGGTACCACTGTAATATGAAAAACAAAACTTTAACCCACCCCCAACACAGCAAAAGCAAAACAAAAAGACCCCAACATTTAAAACGCCACAGATTTAAAACTATTTAAAAACATTTAAAAAGCGTTTTAGACGGTTGCCCCAATCCCAGAGTTTGTTCCCGTGAGTCTGGGCCCCAACCCCTAGGCCAGGTGGAAAGGGCCTTCCAGGGGGCGGTTTTCAGCACTCACTGCTAGGCACAAAGGGATGTTGTTCAGATAAAATGGGAGGGAGGGGCCCCGTGAATGTCGCTTGTGCAACTTGGATGAAAAGCAGGGCAGAAAAGCTAATCCATTAACAACACTGTTACTGTTATTTATTAAATTTTTATACTGCCCTTCATCCGAAAATCCTAGGGCGGTTTGCAACAGGGAAATACGAAATGTTTTAGCATGAGCTTGATCTGCAGAAATAAGCTGGTGAAATGGTTCAAAACACGGCCACCTGCTGTTGCCTGAGCATCAAGGTGCAGCTGCAAGAGTTGGTTCGAAAGCTAGCCACTCGATGGCTGTGTGGAGGGAAGCAAGTCTTGCATTGCAGCAGGGGGCTGGACTGGATGACCTCTGGTGTCATCGGCTGGCATAGAATTCTACACCCGTTTCCCCCTGCACAAAGAAAACAAAACAAACCACCCTGCTTAGGTTTGGCATCTTTTAATGTTGTCTTTTTCATCATTTGCAGCCAGGTTAATATCTCTTATTCCCTAGAGCCAAACACTTTCCATCAGCTCTAAATTGCCGAACGGCTACAGGTGCTTGCTTCAGCTTGTCTTGGGGTGGGAGGAGAGAAATGCTTGCAGGGTGACACACTCTGCCGGCATGGTTTGACCACGGTGCAATAGCAGAGCAAGTGCTTTCCGTGCAGAGGACCCTGGGTGCAATCTTTCCATTTATAGAAAGGGGATTGAGTAGAATGGGATGGGAAAGCCCTCTCCCTGAGACCTCAGAAAGTCACTGCTGTTCAAAAGGGGTACTAAAGGAGCTCGTGGAATGTAATTTCAGAGCCTCTGTCTATAATCTTGGGGAACAGCTGAGGTCCCTGTGGACTGGAGGCAGGCAAATGTTATCCTCACCTTCAAAATGGGGGAAAAGAAGAGCCAGGTAACTACTGACCGGTGAGCATGTCATCAAAACCAGGAAATGTCCTCGAACAGATAATTAAATGGTCCATCTGTGAGCACTCAGAAAAGGATGCTGTGACTAATTAATAGTATGGGTTTCTCAGAAAAAATAAGTCATGCCCGACAAATCTCATTTTTTTTTCTTTTTGGATAGAGCTTGGTGGATCAGTGGAATGCTGTGGATGTAGTGTATCTTGATTTCAGTAAGGCTTTTGACAAAGTCCCCCATGGTAAAGCTGGTAAAATGTGGACCGGAAAAGGTAACTGGTTAGGTGGATGTTCTGTCAATGTGTTATAGTCCTTCCTCATGGCAGCTTCCTATGTCCCCAGCAGACAATGCATTTGAAGCAACAAAAGCCTGACATTAAACAACTAATTCCTCCAAGAAGTATAACTGTTCGGCACTCTGAACTTCATCCTTGTTGTTGTTGTTCAGTCGTGTCTGACTCTTCGTGACCCCATGGACCAGAGCATCCAGGCACCCCTATCCTCCACTGCCTCCCGCAGTTTGGCCAAACTCATGCCAGTCGCTTCGAGAACACTGTCCAACCATCTCATCCTCTGTCATCCCCTTCTCCTTGTGCCCTCCATCTTTCCCAACATCAGGGTCTTTTCCAGGGAGTCTTCTCTTCTCATGAGGTGGCCAAAGTACTGGAGCCTCAACTTCAGGATCTGCCCTTCCAGTGAGCACTCAGGGCTGATTTCTTTAAGAATGGATAGGTTTGATCTTTTTGCAGTCCATGGGACTCTCAAGAGTCTCCTCAAGAGTCCCCATCCCTGCACCATGGGGTCAACAGAACTTCATCCTTATGAAGAAGCAAAGGGTGTCGATTCTTTTTCACACTATTTGCTACGCAGGTGGATAAGACAAAAGTGAGATTAGAAATTCCCATCCAGAACCAAAATCTCACCAGATTTTGAAGGTATGTGAAGCTACATCAGCTCCAGCTACAATCAGAAGAAAGTCTCCTCCCAGCTTCTTGCGGGGCAGCAACACCGAGCTGCATCCAAGCTGGGGGGAGAGGAGGAATGTTTGCACGACAGGAGACACCCCCTAACACCTCCCTATTTTCCCATCCCCATTGGCCTTCTCTGAGCTCTGTGGTCACCCATTTCACAAAGAACTTCACATCCAGCCCTCGCAAATTGTTCTCCTTTTTCACAGAAGTCCCTTGTGGTGATGTTGATGACTCAACGCCCTCCTGGAGACAACCTAATCTCCCCGTATACCCTAAGGGATTGCTACTTGTAAGCAAACTGGTTAAGAAAGAAACAAAGATTCCACTCCTCTGCCTCAATTTCTGTTTCTGAAGGAGCTCTTGGGTTCTGAAATAAGGGAGAAGTTCTCATCACGCTGTCAGGCCTGGAACACACCGTGAGAAAAATTCAAGGCTCTTCTTTCTGGCTCCCAACATCTGCAGGGACAGACAAGATGGGAGAATTCATCTGAGAAGCTCCCCAGCTGATTCCAGAACACAGAAAAGTTCAGCAAAAGGTCATGGTAGACATGGGTGCAGGGACTCCTCCAACTCCTACGGAATCACTTGGGGTGAGGGTCACTAGATCCATGCATCACACTATTTTATCACTCTGCATTCCCCCACGGAAACTGTGTATTGATAATAGGTTATCTGAGAATTAGAGGATCTTTCATCACCTATAGCAAAGTGAGGGGGTGACTATGGTAAGGATGGAGAACCTTTGACCCTCCAGACATTGGGCTACAACCTCCATCATTCCAGACTATTGTTATTCTCTCCGGGACTGGTAAGAATTAGAGACCAATGTCAACTAGAAAGCCACAGGATCCCCATCCCTGTGCACCATGGAGTCATATGGGTTCCGTAGGTTTTGTATTTCTTCTGGTTGTACCCCAAAAGAGCTGAAGTTGACCTCCAGAAACATGGTTTCAAAAGCTGATGGAACTATGTACAGTTGCTTGTGGGATAAGTCACTGAACTGCAGGTGACAGTGAAGGTCCTGGACCAGTTCTGCCCTCCCAGACTGGCTAGTGGACCTTCCAGGGCAGGAAGGAATACAAGAGGACTTCCTGTCTGAGTGGAACTTTGCTTGATAACCAAGTCCTTCTGAGCTCTGCTATATTTTCCTATATTTCTGATTGGTTTATTTCCTGCTTGCTCATTTAGCCCAACTCTTCACTTGTCCTTGGAGCCTGATTTGCTGTTTGGTGTGACTACTGGACTTATTCTATGACTCCTACTTCAGACCATAGATGACTGTTCTTGGCCTTGATGCATGAACAGTATAACCAATACATTTTGGCGTGCCTGTTGCAGGTACATATTGAAGAGTAATGCCCCCAAAGTAGGGTTCTTCGTCTTTTTCTCAGTGGTTGACCAGACAAGTCCATCAAATCTTCAAGCTGTCTTCCACTATCTGAAGGTCTGTTACATGGAAGATGGAGCAAGCTTGCTTTCTGCTGCTTTGGATGGTAGGACCATAAAGAACTCAAGCAATAGGAAATGAGATTCCGACTATACATTAGGAGGAACTTTCTGACAGTAAGAGGTGTTCAACATCCTAAAAGGTGGTGGACTCTTTTTCATTGGAGGTCTTTAAACAGAGTTTGGGTGGTCATCTGTCTGTGATTCTTTAGCTGTGATTCCTTCATTGCAGAGGGGTTGGACCAGATGATCCTTGGGGATCTCCTTCCAACTCTACAATTCTACAATTCTATGAAATAAGACAATCATCTATAACTTGGCTGTGCTCTGCTTGGGGCTACCTTTGAAGGTGACCCAGAAACTACACCAGGGGCTACTTTGAAGGTGACCCAGAAACTACAACTAATCCAGAATGCGGCAGCTAGACTGGTGACTGGGAGTGGCTGCCGAGACCACATAACACTGGTCCTGAAAGACCTACATTGGCTCCCAGTATGTTTCTGAGCACAATTCAAAGTGTTGGTGCTGACCTTTAAAGCCCTAAATGGCCTCAGCCCAGTATACCTGAAGGAGTGTCTCCACCCCCATCGTTCAGCCCGGACACTGAGGTCCAGGCTAGACGACCTTCTGTTGGTTCCCTCACCGCAAGAAGTGAGGTTAAAGGGAACCAGGCAGGGAGCCTTCTCGGCAGTGGCACCCGCCCTGTGGAACACCCTCCCATCAGATGTCAAGGAAATAAACAACTATCTGACTTTTAGAAGATATCTGAAGGCAGCTCTGCTTAGGGAAAATTTTAATGTTTGATGTTTTATCATGTTTTTAATACAGTGGTAACTTGGTTTAAGAACAGCTTAGTTTCTAAACAACTTGGATTAAGAATGCTGCAAGTAGATGTTTTGGTTTGTGAACTTTGCCTTGGAAGCAGAACATTTTCTGCTTCCTGTTGAGTGTGTTCCATTTGTAAATTGAGTCCCCCGCTGCTATGGGAAAGCACGCCTTGGTTTAAGAATGCTTTGGTTTAAGAACGGACTTCCGGAACGGATTAAGTTCGTAAATTAAGGTACCACTGTATTCTGTTGGGAGTTGCCCAGAGTGGCTGGGGAAACCCAGCCAGATGGGCGGGGTATAAATGATAATTTTGTTGTTGTTGTTGTTGTTGCTGCAGCTGCTGCCGTTAACAACAACGCAGGACACACTCATGAAGGACCAGAGCACCTGTAAGCAGCACATGCTCAGCTCAAGTAGTTGTTCCCAGCACCCAGCTCCCGGTCCTTTCACATACAAAAAATCACTCCTGGTTTTCACTCAAGCTTAGTTCATTGTCATCACCACCATTTCCAGTGCTATAGCTGAGCTCCCATTCAAAATAAAACAACTCTTGGGTTTCGCCTATCTCGTTTTAGCAGTATCTTTTAAAGCTTTTGTGCTGATGCTTTTCTTACACAGTTGGGAGTCAGAAACCCTCACCGATCGACTGCAAACCCAGATTTCTGCTAGTAGATCCCCATCTGCTCTCTCTCCTCCCACCACGATACAGGACTACATGACCCAAGTTCACCAATAAGCACAGTTATATAAATGGCAGTGTTGTTGTCTTCTCCCTGTAGCACCTTATTAGTATCCAGCTATTACCGAAATTATTACTGAGAGAAACCCTTGGGATTTGATTTTTAATGACACGGGCCCATGCCATCAGCTGCCAACAAATTATTTATTTACCATATTTATATCCCACGCCTTTGACACAACGGTGTTCCCAGGGTGCCTTTGCAATGAAAAATGAAACCACAATACAAGATGACACACATATGCACGAATCTCAAAACAGTGGATAAATCTCAGGGGGTCACAGCAAAATAACAGAACAATGCCTAACTTGAGATGGGCACTTTAGGTTTCCTCATTTTCCCTATCTTGGGTTCAGCTCTTCAGATTTCAGCATCAGCTTGTGATTTATTTATTCCTACATGAAAATTCACGCACATGTTAGTGCGAATTTTACATAATATAGACACTTGTATGCAATTTCCCTGTGTGTGTGTGTGTGTGTAAATGCAAAGCAATTTTCCCTAGTATAACACATTTTGGTATGCTTTTTTCACTAACATGCACATATTACCTGAGTATATGCATTTTTTCAACACATTACATGGCTGGAGAACTCCATTGCAAAATTCAGAGAAGTGTGAATCTTGAAGAACAGCTGTGTTTCAGTTAACACAATCTTTAGAAATGTACAAATCAGGCAAGTTTGCTTTCATTAATTAATTAATTAATCAAATTTATATACCACCCTTCTTCTGAGTCTCACAGGGATGTTTACAGTATAAAAACACACACACAAAATATAACACAACAAAAAGCCAAACAATGTGAACTTAATTGAATTTCTTCCTCCCCCACCCCTACTCCTAAGTGCTTAAATGTGGTGGGGTGTTGTTGTTTTTTAAGGGGGTTGTAGTCTAGCAACATTTGGAGAGCTGCAAGTCCCCCATTCTTGTCCTGTACACAAGAATCTAGGAACATAAGCCTGCCATCAAAATCAGAAATCAATGGGAGAACATTCCAGTCTCCCAAGGCATTCTGCTGCTGACCTGAAAATGGGAATGTAAGCAACTACCTTATACCAGGCCAGTATTGTCTCCTTTGACTGGTAGTCTCTTCCTTTTTTCAATACACGGTGTGATTGGGCAGCAATAAACTAAACCCTTCTCTCAAAACACAGCATCCAACAATGCTGAATGTTAGACGATTCAGGGCAGTACCTCTTCAACGCAGTGTGTCATTAAACTATGGAACATGCTGCCTCAGGAGGCAGTGATGGCCACTGTCAGGCTTCGGGGAATCAAATCCCTCCCACAGTGGCAGCCAAGAATCAGAGAAACGATAAAAGTTCTTACCAAGCAATTTATTCAATAATTTACAGAGAGCAACGAAGGAATGCAGCTTTCCCTAAAAAATAGCGTTGCTCCAAGTAAAGTCCCACCCCCCTACGTCTACCCTATTCGATGTCACTCCTGCATCAGCTATTCTGAGCTTTTTGCCTCTGAGCTCTCTGTTCTACTCCCCTCAAAGCCCTCCTGGTACCGGGAGAAGGGGGGTCAGGAATGCTCTCCAAGGACACTGAGTCTGTCAGCTGTCTCTCTTCTTCTTCTTCTTCTTCTTCTTCTTCTTCTTCTTCTTCTTCTTCTTCTTCTTCTTCTTCTTCTTCTTGCTGTTCCTCCCCCAATATTTCCCAGCTTCTCCCCTCTGCAGCCTCTGAACTATGCCCTTCTGCAAACCACCGTTCTAAATCTATACTGTCCTCCTGTTCTCAGGAAGGTTCAGGAGCAGGGGGTGTGGCCCCTGACAGCCACCAACATGGAAGCCTTTAAAAGATTATTAGACCATTTCACGGAGGACAAGGCTATCCATGGCTGCTAGCCATAGAATCATGGAACTGTAGAGCCGGAAAGGATCCCAAGGGTCATCTAGTCCAAACCCCTACAATGCAGGAATCCTGCCCACAGCTGTCCCTGAGGTGGTCTTGAACCACCAAAATCTTGGTTAACAGCCTGGCGCACTGATTCATTGGAGGCCATGCTGTGGCTTCACAGTCTGCAATGAGTCCGAAAACCAGTTTCTGGAAACCACAGAGTGCTCTTGTGCTTAGGTCTTGCTTGCCAGTTTGCCGCTGGCATTTGGTTGGCCACCGTGAGAACAGGATGTTGGACTAGGGGAGCCAGTGGCCTCATCCAGTAGATCCTTCTTCCTTGCTTCCTTGTTTACTCAAGAGCTAGAGGCCAGGGTGTTTTCTTCTCACAAGCTGGTGACCAGAACTCCATCCTTCTGCTTCCTGTTTTCCACAATGCCTGTGCTGTTGGTGAACACGCTTTCCATTGGGGAACCAAGAAACCTTGCCTTGCAACAGGGCTAACTCAGCACTGGCTCGGACCATTGTAAGCTCCCAGTACCCCAAAAAAGCAACCGCCAATCATAGCCCAGTATAGTTTGAGAGGCAGTCCTTCTGAAAGAAGCCTAGGTTTGCTACAACCAAAGGAGGTGTTGCCAGCTTCCTACAGATGAGTAAGACAGATTTATTGGGAAGAGCTGGCCCCTGTTACAAGGGTGTTCGCTGTGGTTCCAAGATGGATTGCTTTTGTGTGGCTGGATGTAGACATTCGCCGCTGTGTTGGGGGGTGGAGAAATTGCCTACATGGAATCCTGGCCTATCCGGTTTCAAATGGTGGGCAGCTCACTGTGGCGAAACACCAGCCCCAAAGAGCCAGTTAAATGAATCCATTTCCCATTGGCAAGCCCAGAATATTATTACCACTTTACGTTTTGATACGGTTTTGTCTCTAGTGTGCTGGGGAGTAGGTGAAGGCCATGGCAGTTGTGACTGCCTGCCATAGTTAAGCTCACAAGCCCTCTTTCCCATACCAAGGCGTGCCCCTTCTTCCCTGTCACGTGTTGGCCATCTATGCTATTCAGCTGCTATATCATCCCCTCTAATAGTCCTGATTTGCCAGGGACAGTCCCAGAATTACAAAAGACACCCCAGCTTCTGATTTGATCCTGGGATGTCTCTACAGTGGTACCTCAGGTTACAGACGCTTCAGGTTACAGATGCTTCAGGTTACAGATGCTTCAGGTTACTGACTCCGCTAACCCGGAAGTAGTACCTCGGGTTAAGAACTTTACCTGAGTATGAGAACAGAAATCGTGCGGTGGCCGGCAGCGGGAGGCCCCATTAGCTAAAGTGGTACCTCAGGTTAAGAACAGTTTGAGGTTAAGAACGGGCCTCCGGAACGAATTAACTTCTTAACCCGAGGTACCACTGTATTTCCCCTGCCAGTGCCACCGTGGGCAAGGAAGAGAGTCTGCTGCCACAGAGACCCTGGGTGGCAAGAAAGGGGGAGCAGAGCAGAGAGCAAAGAGTCTTGATTTTTTAATAATAATAATAATAATAATAATAATAATAATAATAATAATAATAATATATTTATACGCCACCCACCTGGAAGCCACTCTGGGCGGCTCCCAACAGAATATTCAAAACACAATAAAACATCAAACATTAAAAACTTCCCTCAGATGTCGTCTAAAAGTAATTCTTTCTCATTCTTTCCCCCACTGATTCTGAGCCTAAACATCTGCCTGAAATTTTCTATTGTATTTGCATTAATGTTTTTTCTAACAGACTCTTTTGCATCTCAGTTAACTTCATGCCAATTACGTGTTTTGCGCATTTTCACCCTCGCCTCTGTTTTCTGTTGTACTCGGATGCATTCGCGACTCACATTATTAAGACACGTTTACTATTTCAACATTGGCTTCTATTTTGTGGCAAGTGCATGGTTGCATTCTTATGTAATTTTATGTATAATGAAAACAAAAAAAGGAAATAGATTTAGGCTCAATGTGAGTATATCATAGAATCGTGGTGAAGGAAGGGATCCCAAGGGTCATCTAGTCCTGGCCCCTGCAAAGTAGGAACCTCAGCTAAAGCATCCGTGACAGATGGCCATCCAGCCTCTGCTTAAAAACCTCCAAGGAAGGAGAGTCCACCACCTCCTAAGGGAGATGGTTCCACTGTTGAACGGCTCTTACTGTCAGAAAGGGCTTTATACTGTACACATGTCTATCCTTGGGACGCAGGTGGCGTTGTGGGTTAAACCACAGAGCCTAGAGCTTGCCGATCAGAAGGTCGGCGGTTCAAATCCCCGCGACAGGATGAGCTCCTGTTGCTCGGTCCCTGCTCCTGCCCACCTAGCAGTTTGAAAGCAGTCAAAGTGCAAGTAGATAAATAGGTACCGCTCTGGTGGGAAGGTAAACGGCATTTCTGTGCACTGCTCTGGTTCGCCAGAAGCGGCTTAGTCATGCTGGCCACATGACCCGGAAGCTGTACACCGGCTCCCTCGGCCAATAAAGTGAGATGAGTGCTGCAATCCCAGAGTCGTCCGCGACTGGGCCTAATGGTCAAGGGTCCCTTTACCTTTACCTTATGTCTATCCTTCTGGGATGCTATCCATTTGAAAGGGAGTATTTCGGTGGCTTTAGAACCATTCCCTCTATTCCCCCAATTGCAGGTGTGAGTGCCAGCCCTAAGGAAGCCAAAACTGCATGTACGGAGAGAGTTGGAAACGCACAGGTTTGCAGAAGTCCAAAAATCTTTACAAAAATCCCCCCCCCAACCCTAAAAGAGCCAATGAGACCAGTGGACATAGAATGCTAAGTGTTTATTTTCTCATTTTCCTTGTGGGTGGGATGGGAAATAAGGAGATCGGAATGGAATGGAGGAATGTCTCGGTGGAGGGAACATAGCTGTTTGACTGGAGCAGTGAATATGAGCAATTCTCACTGTGGCACTTGCTATTTCCCATCTCCATAAGATCATCCCTGATCCCTCGTCGGGAGGGATGCGTCAAGAGATGGTGTGGCTCTGCCATAGCACCTTCTGCGTCCTATGGTGCGAATCTCTGGTGTGAAGGATCATCTCACCAGGGGTGAATAAAGCAACAGGTTTGTGAATTGCTTTGCACCAGGAGGACATGGGGAAGAAATGGATGCTGGTGTCGGATGGGGTTCTTGCACACGAGGCTTACACCAGCTGCCACTGGTGTGCGTGGAGGTTAATAGCAGCTGCTGCTAATGCCAAATAAGGGCAGCACTCCATAAATACTTTGAATTCCTAGACACCACCAGCATTCTGTGTCCTCCCACACCTGGGATTTCTCCAGTCCTGCCTTAAGGGTGTTTTCAGAGGTCACACGGTCACTGCCTTTAATGCATCTCTGGGATGGCGATTGCAAGCAAACACACACACACACACACACACACACACACACCACAACTGCTTGCGTTGCTCCACTTCTAAGTCCCACCACCAGCCTTTTAAGCTGGGGGTGGGGAGTCAACCAGACCTCTAGGGAGATGAGACCAGCCCATCTTTCTTTACGGTCCTAAGGTGTGTCTCTTCAGTCCCACATCCTTCCACGTGTGACCACACAGATGCCCATCAGGATTTCAAAGGAGAGCCGCAACGCTGACTTACGCACCACGTGAGCCAACCTGATGGCTGAGTTCATAATCCGAGCCTCTTCTTTGTGTGCCCTCCCCAAGGGAGGTGCAGAGAGCAGCGGCATGACAACAGGCCTTTTTCAGTTGTGGCTCCCCGTTTGTAGAATGCTCTCCTCGGGAAAGCACTGTCTGTTTTTAAGCAACGGACAATAACATTCTCTTTATTTTACCCAAGACCACAGTTTTGAACTGGGAGGGTAGTTAGAGTGGCCTTTGTTGCACTCATCTTTTGAGTGGGGTGGGTAGGGCTAGCTCCTTTCAAATATATGGTCAGGTGTGCATTTCGGGGTTTTTTGTCTTTTGCCGTTTTTTATCTGATTTTAATGTCTCCTTCCGGCAACTCCGGCAGCCAAGCTGGTGCCAAATGCATTGCTCTGCTTTGCTTTGGGCCACATCAGCGAATCTGAGGGGGGGGGTCTTGTCGTCTGGGTGGCCCAAGACCTCCAGACATACTGCCCAGGCTTGCACCCCAGGGAGGTCATTTCCGTGGCGCTAACTCAGTGGTTTGACTTCACCCCCAGAGGCGCACTCCATTGTCTCTTGAGACAGAAAGAGGCAAACATATTTCATTTTTACTGTTATAATCATAGTAATAACTTATGACTTATACCTCGCCCATCTGGCCGAGCCCCCCCACCCACTCTGAGTGGCTCCCAACAGAATATCAAAAACATGATAAAACATCAAACATTAAAAACTTCCCTAAACAGGGCTGCCTTCAGATGTCTTCTAAAAGTCAGATAGTTGTTTATTTCCTTGACATCTGATGGGAGGGGTCCGTTCCACAGGGCGGGTGCCACTACCGAGAAGGCCCTCTGCCTGGTTCCCTGTAACCTCACTTCTTGCAGTGAGGGAACCACCAGAAGGCCCTCAGAGCTGGACCTCAGTGTCCGGGCTGAACAATGGGGGTGGAGACGCTCCTTCAGGTATACTGGGCTGAGGCCGTTTAGGGCTTTAAAGGTCAGCACCAACACTATGAATTGTGCCTGGAAATGTACTGGGAGCAAATGTAGGTCTTTCAGGGCCGGTGTTATATGGTCTCAGCGGCATAAGCATAAGATAGCCCTCAACAATGGAAAGATGGCAATCAAGCATTTAAATATAATACCTTTTTCATGTCCGTGAAAAACTCCAACTCCCATCATCCCTGACCACTGACCCCTGTGGGTGGAGGCTGCTGGGAACTGGAGTCCACAGCTTCCAATCGAAAGCCTGGCACACCTACAGCAGCATTGCTGTGAGGTTCAACGACTGCTTTGAGAAGCAATGAACAGCGACAACTGATTATTTTAACCCGGCTCGTTTTGGCTGCAAGAAGTGGCCTAGCTGGGATCGAAAGACACAACAGCGCCTTCACTTACCTGTCTCTGCATAGGTATGACAAGGATGCGCTTGTCACCTGTGTCAAACGTAAACACTAAGCTAAGAATGATTAATCCAGGAATCCCTAGGCCGAGTGTGAAACCAAATGGCAGGTTGAGAGGGTTTCTTGGCACCATTCTGTAAGGGTGACACTTTCAGGTGATGTTAGCCGTGAGACCTGTTGGATGACTCTTGTGCTACAAAGCTTTCTCCGTGTGTGCGCCTCTTTGTATCTCTCTCTCCCGTCAAAGGCTGTTTCATCATATCCAGGCTTGCTGGATTCCTCGCGAGCCATAATTCTGTGACTCACTTGTCCTCGGGACGAGTCGTGGTGCGAGGGCCACCTGACAGCTCGGTCATGTCGTCCTCTCAAGCCATCGACTCTGGCAAAATTATATACTCCGCTCCCAAAGGAGGCTTTCCAAACGAAGAGCAGGAGAAGCAAAAAATGCATTTTGATAAACTCTGTGTCTAAAATGCTGGGTGAATGTTTTCCATTTTCACAGAATTCCACATCAGGCTGACATAGATTTGTTGTCTAACCTAGAATGTTCTCCTGCCACAAAAAAGGAACCGGAGAGATTGTCGTTTTGCTGACTTGAAATCTCTAATAAACAATTCTCACTGCAGAAGTGGAATTTCCAGAGTCTGTTTAGTGCTGTTTTGTGCAACGAACCCCACAATTTGTGCTGCCACCACTCCTAAACCAAGTAATTGACAGGGCAAATCGGGGTTACACATTAATGTTTTGTAGTATGATTCCCCCACCTAAAGGTATACTACATTTCTGTTTTAAAATTAAAACATGTAAGTAATCTCTGGGATAGCTCAGTTGGTAAAGCATGAGACTGTTAATCTCAGGGTTGTGGGTTTGAGTCCCACCATGGTCGTAACCAGGATTTTTTTGGGGGGGGCAGGACTTTTGTTAGGGGGGACAGATCCAACATGATTGGTCAGTTAGTTATGTTTTCTATCGTTTTACTTGATGGGGGGGGAGCTGCCCCCCTGGTTACGCCCCTGAGCCCCACAGTGAGCAAAAGATTCCCGCATTGCAGGGGGCTGAACTACATTATCCTAGTGGTCCCTTCCAACTCTACAATTCTACGATTCTATGTAACATGTGATTAATGGGTCTAAATAAATACAGGTAATACTAATAATTAATAAGCAATTATCCTCATCTCCCAAGATCAGATGGGACATAACTTCCAAGGTGGAAAAACCTGCAGTTGACAGCCTTATCCTGTAACTGAGTCGGCTGATTTCAGAGAGTAAGCACTCCTACCTCTGCACAGAACCAGGCCGTAAAATGTTTTAACGATGAGAATGTTTGTGAACTGAAAAGCTCACCCCGTTTGGGCTCCATTCAACGCCTCTAGCGCACAATGAAATAAAAAAAAAGCACATGATCACAGTTCCTGAGAAGGAATTCATTGGTCAAAGCTCTCTTAAAAGTCGCTTTATAGACTTTTCCTTCCTCTTAATGAGGGAGGGAGGGAGATTCAAATTCCATTGATAATTTCCTTTTGTGGTCTCCCTCATTATTATTTTTTTGCTTGGTTTTGGGGGTTCCTGCTTTCGGGCACATGGTTCATGCCTCGTTCAGTGTCTTGTTCTCTCTCTCTCTCTCTCTTATTATTCTTATTCTTATTTTCCTTCCACCATTATCTTTTTCTCCTACAACCGTTAAGGCCTCACAATGCATAAGATGATATTGCGGATTGGAAGCTTCTGGGAGTGCAGAGGGCAAGTTTCTGCCTCACTATATGGGGAGAAGATTTGGCATTGCCTGTTTCATCTTTCTCAAGCATGCATAACTACAATTCGGTTGTACCAAACACCCTGACATGTCTTTTGCCTCTGGGCTTTAAAGCAAGAGGTTGAAAGTTAAATGGGTGTTCCCTCTTGCCCGCCCCACCCCACCCCACAATGCCACCTTAAACACCCTTCCCCCAGCGATGCAGTTACATGGGAGTTCAGGGCTGGCTCCAAGCTTCAGGGGCCCGTGGCAAAATGCCCTCGAATCCAGGGTCACTCTTATACCCTCCAACATTTCATCGATGAAAATAGAGATGTCCTATCGAGAGCCAGTGTGGTGTAGTGGTTAAGAGTGGTATACTCGTAATCTGGGGAACCGGGTTCGTGTCTCCGCTCCTCCACATGCAGCTGCTGGGTGACCTTGGGCTAGTCACACTTCTTGAAGTCTCTCAGCCCCACTCACCTCACAGAGTGTTTGTTGTGGGGGAGGAAGGGAAAGGAGAATGTTAGCCGCTTTGAGACTCCTAGTGTAGTGAAAGCAGGATATCAAATCCAAACTCTTCTTCTTCTTCTTCTATTCCATAATAATTAGATATATATTATTATTATTATTATTATTATTATTATTATTATTATTATTATTATTCTGCCCATCAGACTGGGTTGCCCCAGCCACTCTGGGCAGCTTCTAACATATATAAAAACATCATATAACAACAAACATTCAAAAAAACCTTCCCTATACAAGGCTTCCTGCAGATGTCTTCTAAAGGTTGCATTGTTTATTTATCTCCTTGATTCGGGGGTCACATAACTCCACACCAATATTTCTCTGATGAAAACAGGGACGTCCTAAGGAAAAGCAGGGCATTCTGGGATCAAATCAGAAACCAGGACGGCTTCTGTAAATCCGCGACTGTCCCTGGGAAATAGGGACACTTAGAGGGTCTGTGTCCACCCTGCCCCCCACAGCACTCCAGGCAGTACCATTGGTTGTGAGCCTAGCCGCCACTGAAATTTCCCACAATGCCCCTGACACAGCATTGCTCCAGAGCATTGTGGGAGGTAAAAACAGTGGCTAGGGTAGTTTCTTTGCCTGTCTGTTTATTGCCTCAAGGTTGCATACCTGGTTCTTCCCCCTCCCCATTTTATCCTCACAACAACCCTGTGAGGTAAGTTAAGCTGAGAGGCAGTTACTGGGCCCAAGGTTGCACCCTGTGAGCTTCATAGTTGAGTGGGGATCAGAACCCTGATCTCGTAGTCCTCATTTAATCCCCACAACAACCTGTGAGGTAGCAGGTACCACTCAGTTTACATCCTATGCCAGAATCTATCGCGAACGTACTATGGATTCAAGTATAAATATAGATATTGTTCCTTCATTTAAAAAGAGAGAAAACCAGAATAAGGGTCAGCGGCAGGCATAGGAGCCAACTCCTAGGGGCTGAGGTACCCCACCCCATAAAATATTTGAGGCCCCCCTCCCCCAAGTTGATAGGCATTGCCATTCAAATGGTGTATGTGTGCCACATCGTGAGATTGATTATGCGGGGTAGGGCTGACCCGGTCTTCCCAAATATTTTATTCAAGTGCTGAAGCAGAGGGGTCCCAGGAACTGTCCGAGTAGAGGAGGTGGAAATGCCTGCCTTGAAGGTGGAAAACAGCCCAGATTGCCTTGTGAGTTGCTGCATGTGGAATATCTGGCAATATGGGCAAGAGTCTCTTCTGCCTGCAGCAATTGGAAGCAGCTGCATCACTTAATGCAGTGTTTGTAGTGAGTACACACACACACACACACAGAGAGAGAGAGGGGGGGGGGAGAGAGAGAGAGCTCCCCCCACCTTTATGTTCATACAGGAGGAAAAACAACCTTGAACATCTTCTGGGTGGCTGAAGCAAAATGATTCCCTTTATTGGCACTCAGGTTTGGGATGGAGTGGATCCTTTTAAATAAATAAACCCAGCAACAACCTGAAGTCATAACCAATTCACGGGAGGACGCTATGTTTGGGCACCGACCACCCCTCGCATGTCTGATTTCCATCAACGCCCATTCCTAAGCAGCGCAGCGTCTTTGTGGCAGGACAGTGTCCTTGGCAAAAAGTCAGATTACCCCATGCGCCTTCTCCCCCTTCTCAGGTCAACAGGGCTTTTGCCCTGCAGCATCCTGAACTTAAACTAAGGAAGAGAAGAACCTTGGCATCTAATGAGCAGAAGTCGATTTCTTCTAGGCCCCTGGGAGGACCATGCGGGTGACTGTTGAGAGACACCTCCAGCTCCCTGAGAAGCATCCCAGGGGATGGAGAGGCAGCTGGCTCCCAGCTGTTTGCCTTGCTTTTGGGCCTGCCGAGATGCCCACCGGGGACCCGTGTCTGAGCTTCGCCGAGCCACAGGACGAGCAACAAACAGGTGCCTCGCAGGAGTTTGACCTGCGCTGCCTGGTGCTCCTGCTGCAGAGCCTGTTTTCCTGGCTGGATGGAGAAAAACAGGGGGGTTGAAAACAAAGCCCAGGCACACCTTGCACCTGTGACCTCAGAGGCTCCGGGGGGGGGAGTTTGGAAGTAAGCTGGGGCAGACTATCAGACGCACGCTAACCCTCCAGGGGGGGCTAAGATGCCTTTGGTTAATCAATTTCTCCTCCACCCGCTTTAACTCAGCAGAAGCCATCGCACATCCTTCTTCCAGGCCTCAAAAACATACATCCCATTGAGCGACTGGAAATCATGAGGATTCAAATCCCAACCTTCCCGCCAAATCCCAAGAGTTAATCATCATGCTTTGGATCATAAGGTTGGCGGTTCGAATCCCCGCGACGGGGTGAGCTCCCGTTGTTCGGTCCCAGCTCCTGCCCACCTAGCAGTTCGAAAGCACATCAAAGTGCAAGTAGATAAATAGGTACCGCTCTGGCGGGAAGGTAAAGGCATTTCCGTGCGCTGCTCTGGTTCGCCAGAAGCAGCTTTGTCATGCTGGCCACATGACCCGGAAGCTGTCTGCGGACAAATGCCGGCTCCCTCGGCCTATAGAGCGAGATGAGCGCCACAACCCCAGAGTCGGACACGACTGGACCTAACAATCAGGGGTCACTTTACCCTTTACCTTACTTAAAAAAAAAAAAGTTTGTAAAAAGCTTTTTAGCTTCTTGGCTTCTGTTGTTCTTTTGCCTCCCACCAAACAGCCAGCTCCTCTAGGTAGGGTTACCACCACCACCACCCATCCCTAGAAAAACGGGATGGCCCTGTTTTTGGACAAAAGTGTCCCCTGTCCTGTTTTGACTTCAAATGGGACACCTTTCTCCTGTATTTGAGGCCGACCGGCTCAAAATGTCAGCTTCGTCGCTGTTGGTGCGACTGACGAGGAGCCCAGCATGAGTGACAATAGAGAGTCCTTCCTCCACCTCCCTCGCAAAATGTTAAAACTGACAGCTGGGGGGAAAGAGAAGATATTTTGATTGACATCACACTTTTTGGGTTGCACTGAACTAAGTTTCACAAAGTAGACTCACTGAAACACAAACTTAGTCATGTTAATTAATTTCAGCGGGTCTACTCTGGATGAAACTTACTTGGATGCCAGCCTAAAAGTGTGATGACAATCAAAAGCTAATATAAAAGTTGTGGTTAAAAGCCCAAGGAAATAGGAGGGTTTAAAGTACATGAAGTTGATCTAACAGCACAGTCTTGTACACAGGCCTGAGACCAGCAAATGCCAGGAGTCAGTGGAAGAGGCACAGGGAGAACTTATTGTGACGGATGCCTGCCTCCTCTTCGCCACATCGCATACCCTCCTCCAACATGTAGCAGCCAAACAAGACCGTGCATCTGCCGGACCACACTCCTGCACGAGTCACGGAACCAGCACAAGAGCACGGAGCCCCAAAAGTCTTGCCCCATGGACCCCATGACCTTGCCCCATGGACCCCAGTGCTAAACAGCCTCGGCCCAGTATACCTGAAGGAGCGTCTCCACTCCCTTCATTCAGCCCATACACTGAGGTCCATCTCTGAGGGGTTTTTGGCAGTTCCCTCCCTGGAAGAGGTTACAGGGAACCAGGCAGAGGGCCTTCTCAGTAGTGGCGCCCGCCCTGTGGAATACCCTCCCATCAGATGTCAAGGAAATAAACAACTATCTGACTTTTAGAAGACATCTGAAGGCAGCCCTGTTTAGGGAAGTTTTTAATGTTTGATGTTTTATCATGTTTTTCATATTCTGTTGGGAGCCGCCCAGAGTGGCTGGGGAAACCCAGCCAGGTAGGCGGAGTATAACTAACAAATTATTGTTATTGTTATTGCCAAGACTGAAAGTCCCCACCTCCCCACAGCCACCAAAGACTCCTCCTCTCCAGGGTTCCCCCCGCCAAGTAATCAGAGACTACACCTGTGTGAACCCTGCTGCTCCTCCGCCCATTTCAGCCCCCTTCTAGTTCTAGGAGATGGGGGGAGGGGAGCTTGTTGCAGCAAGATGAGGAGACACCTGCAACTCTTCACCAGCCTGACTCATCTCTGCCTCTTGGCTTCCCTCCTCCCACTATCCCGCTTTGGCTTCTGCCTCTGATTCTCTCTGCCACAGAATCTCCCAGCTCACTGAGCCCTGTTACCCCTTCTGCTTTTGACACCTCCCTTCCCCGGGCTGCTTCCTCTTCTCCCTCTGACCACCCATCGTCACCCTACTCCCTGGGCTCTGAAGCTTCTTCCCTCGGTGGTTCTCCAGCTGGTTCCTCCCACCATTCCTCTGTGTCCAAACAGTCAGTTTATAACAATGGCTACAGGAAGTAAGGGTATGTCAGTCAAACGCTTCATCCAAAGATCTGCTGAAGCCAGACTTTCTGAAGGCTGCCACGAGCCTTTGAGTGTCAGTCCTGAGCAGGTCTCCTGTGGGAAGGAGTTCGAGTTTGGGTGGGTGGGTGGACACAACCAAAAAGGCCCCGTAGCTCCAACGCCACTGCTGATTTAATCTCCTGCAGAATTGGAATGCAGATCAGGACTTTGCTGGCTGCTCTGAAAAGTCTGTGGGAGTCTAGTCAACAAGATGTCTTATCTTTGCCCGATGGGTTAATGTGAAGACACAATAGAGAACAGCGTGTGCTCCTCCCAGACTCTCCCATTTTTTCTCCCATCCACAGTACACACACACACACACACACACACACAGCATCCTAGAAGAGAAATTCTTGCCATAGTGGCACCAAAGTATACTTAAAAGATCACATCTGATCAAATTGCTGTCTAAATCTTTCCAGAAGTTTCAGCTTCCCATCCTTTCCTCGTCCACCAAGAGAGATGAGTTTCTCATTAGACTGTAGTCAAATTTCAGATTGAGGCAAATTTTGGAAATCCCAAGCATGCCAGTTCAAGTACAGGCCACTCCTAGCCCTGGGACCTGATATCCTTTCTTTTTTCCCCTTTTTTATAAATCTTTTTCATTGAGTTCTACATTGCAAATTTAAATTCAAACAATAAACATCATCACCATCATTTAGCATTACCTGACTCCTTTGAATCCCCTCCACCCTTCCACGGCTATCATTTTCAATCTTTTTTCCCACTGCTTCATTTGTTTTCTCTATTTTTCTTAAATAATCCAATTTTACCTTAGTTTTTAGTACATTACAAGTGTTACTCAAATCCTGCCAAAGTTTTTAGTTGTGTAGTTGAGATCCAAGGAGTTTGAGTACCAAGGCGTTTGAGAACTGAAGTGTTTTGATTGTTGGAAACGCTTCAAACCAACTTCTGCACACTAATGGTGTCCAGCAAGCTTCCTTCAGTGCACGCACCTCTCCTGTACGTTCTCCTTGCTTGCTTCACCTGTGCTATCAGCAGAGTTATCTTCTCTTATCTTCTCTCACGCAGCGGGGGTGTGCATGCCAGCATATTACAGACAACAGAGTCCGGCTTCTTTCTAATCTAGAAGCTTTATTTTACAAGGCATAAATCATTACATTCCGGGAGAGTCGCAAGCCATGTTGGTGGCTTCTCCCTTCTCTCCGTTCTCCGGACACAGAATACAGGAAAACAAGTATCACATTACAAAGTACAACAGTACACAGAGCATCCGGTGACGCTCTTCCTCCTGTGGGTGGGACAACCGGTTGAGCTTGTTAACTCTAAAAGCTCCAAACCTCTACACCCCCTCTTGTCCCGCACACAGGGGCGTCGTAAGCTTGCAGCTTACACCCACACAAGCCCTCACAGAACTCCCCATGACGTTGGAAGTTCCTGGGCTTCGTGAACCCAACCTTCTGGTTCACCTGACCAGGACAGTACTTCAGCTTCTCCAAGCCGGTCTGAACGCGCACGTCTCGAAAGAGAACGTCTAGGTGTTTGGGTCTGGCCTTGACTTGTCCAGACTCTGCCAGCAACAAACAGAGTTGGTTGTCCTCCCAAACCATCACGGGCAGGCAACTCTGAACGCAGATCTCTTGGACCAAACACCTATAGAACTCCAGTTCCCTGCAAAGCACTGACAACGCACTGTACCTGGCTTCTGCACGAGAACGAGCAATGAGGCTCTGGCACCGGGACTTCAGCCCGCCTAGAGCTCCTCCACACTGTACAACCATTTCAGACACAGATTTCCTGTCCTCGGAATTTGCCCAACCGCTGTCGCACAAGCGCGTGAGCTGGAGCTCACCGGTAGCTGACAACTCCGGGCAAAACTCCTTAGTCTCCTGCAAACTCTGGAGCACTCTCACCATGCCATTCCAGGCATGCATACTGGGATTTGCAGCCTCCTTGCTGAACAGATCCACAGCAACTGCTATGTCAGGTTTGCTCAACTGTGAAGGAAACAACAGCCTCCCAGGAGCTGACCTAAACACCTCGGGGCTCTCGAACACTGAGCAATCCCCGGTCTGACTGTCCTCACCTAGACACGTCTCCATGGGTGTTCTGACACTAGCACATTCAGACACTCTGAACTTCTTCAGCAACTGCACTAACTTGCCAGTCTGATTGAGCAAGACACTACCGTCTTCGGCTCTGTCTACCTGCACACCTAGGTAAACACCAACAGGGCTTAGGTTCCTGAGCTGGAAAGACTGACCAAGCTCCTCTGCGAACCGTTGCACCTGTCCCCTGGACTCCGCCAGGTAAAGCATGTCCGCACTGGACTGCAGAACTAGCTCCTGCTCTGGGCTTACTCCTGCCAGAAACAGGCAGCTATCAGCACAACTCTGGCTGACACCTAGCTTTCTCAAAGCTTCTTGCACGCCTGAGGACCAATCTCTGGCTGACTCCTTCAAGCCATTGATTGCCTCGTGCAAACTCCACACTTGATTCGGCCCGTTGTCCTCGAACCCTGGCGGAGGTACCTCGTACCTCTCCCCGTCCAGGTCGGAATCCAAACAGGCATCCAAACCAAAGTGGCTTGCCTCAAAGCGAGCTTTGACTTTCGCGACCGCTGTCACATGCGCGTGGTTTCGCTTCTGAGAGAGGAGCGCGTCCAGTACCTCGTAACAATGGACCCCCTCCTCCTGAGTGAAACCTCTGGCTACTGACCTAGCCTCGCACTGCAACTCGCCAGTTGCTGCAGTCTTGAGTCTGCACGCCCAACGACCTTCTGACAGCGTCGTGGTTGTGCACACACCCAAAGACCTCATTGAGCCTACCTGCTCTACCATGGCATCATGCCATTTCTGGGCCTCACCTTGAGATACCCATTGAACCTTCACAAGGCTCTCCGGTTCACACTGAACCAAACAAGCACTCACGCTAGTGGCCGTGAACCTTTCGGGCAGAATCCCTTCAGTGGATCGTGCAAACTGCTGTGATACCACGTCAGGTTCTCCCTCTGCTCCAGTTGCACTGGATTCCACCTGCACGTCCTTGACGTCAGGCATCTCACCTACAGACCTGCCGCGCCCGTGCATCCTAACTGAACCACCTAAGGATGACGTTGGCGCGCCTTTGGGCTCCTGCTCCACTGCCAAAGAACCCCCCTCTTGCTCCGGGATGAGACCTGCGCCAGGCTCTCCTGGAGAAGAGTTGCCACACAAAGAGACGCCATGCGTGGCCTGCCTCCTAGTCCGTGACATAGGAGTTGCGGGTGCACTCCCAGGCTGCTGCCTTGGAGTCACCCCTAGCTGCGCTGCACCCTGGTGATGACCGGGAACTCGGCCCGAGCCACCAGCAGTTGCCAAAGCCACAGCGATACCCCCTCTTGGGGCTGAACCACCTGGATCACCGCCACCAGCAGGCGGTGCATCTGCCTGTCCATCACTTACAGGACCATCCAGAACATCAGGGCTTCTAGGGATGTGTTCCAATCCATTCTGCTCACAGAATTCAGCACTCCTGCTGACTAGAACCTGGGTCTGGTCACTATCTGGGCTAACTAACCTCCAGCTACGCAAGCTGGGTTCGCACCCACAGACAGACACTTTCGGAACCTTGGTACCACCCAGTTCCACCCAGAACCCTTGTGGAAGCTCTGCATCCAAGAGCATGTCTTCAGTGGCAGCATGCAGCATCCTTTGCTGCCTCTCTGCAAGACCACATACCTGTGAAGAAAACAGGTTAGTCACACTGTGCTTACTCCCCCTCTCACTGAGGACCTGGGAACAGCCTACTCCAGTAGAAAACCGCTGTTCCACCTCTCCAACCAGTGGTGCTGCCTCAGTTGACTCCTTGAGCAACGCAGACCACGTGTGGTGGGAGAAAGCATCAACCAAACACACAGAACAACACGCTCCCCCCAGGCTAGCTTCTGGCTTCCCTTCAGAAACAGCCACATGAACCAGAGAAAAGGGACGCGTGGTAACCCTTTCAGACGTGGGGTAGCTGGATGTCGACTCCTCGACCTTGCAAACCCTGCAATCAAGAAAGCTGTTACATGCCCTTAACTTGCACCCTTCAGAGAACTCAGGCTGCTTCAGCACACTGTCCCAGTGGCGACTTGCCAGCCTTTTGTACCTCTGACACAAACACAAGTGGTGCGCGGGCACATTGGCGCATTGAGCAAACACTGCATCAGCGCCACCATCCTCTGTTGTTGCTTGAGGCCCCTCGACAGCAAACAGCCCGTCCTGGCTGCATTCCATGCGTAGAAGCATCTTCTGGCCCCTGCAAGCAGAACAGGTGATAATCACAAAACAGACAGCAAAAACATTGGACAGAAGGTTTGACAGAGACAACAGATACGGAGTTATGTCAACAACCACAGAAAACGCCAGTTCTGTCCCTTTAAGACTTGCAGAGACTGTCTCAAAGACGACACGCTGTCTCTTGACTGTTAGCAAAAAGTCAAGCCTTTTCTTGCTTCCAACAGCCACAAACTGCTTCTCGACTGCAGCAGCCAGTACGTTGAACTGCTCTGTAGAAGGAGACTCGCAGTTCCTCACAAGTCCACCAGGAGGAACGATGACGACGACGACGGCAACCATCACACGCAGCTCACTGGGGTTGGCCTTCGTTGCCACGGTGACTGCATCACAACAGTAGGCATCCTCTTCCGCCTGGGCTGTGGTAGAGCTGTTGCGATTCTCATGGCCAGTACCACTGTGGGTAATGGCCTTGCCCTTATCTTCAGCCATGCACGTCAACAAAAGACCAGGTGCAGGCGACGTGCCAATGCCAAAACACAGCTCCGTAGTGATGGCCTTCACGCTGGCTTCAGACTTGGAAACAGCCCTCCCTTTCTGGAGCAAAGCCAAAGCCCACGAGTCTGGCCCCCCTCCTGCTTTCCATGGCACTGTTGCTCTCTGCACAAATTCCATGGCACTGTTGCTTCTCAACAGCCATAAGCCGAGCTGGGGGCGAGCTTTCCAAAGCCTCTTCAGCCAGTCCCTCAGCCCCGTGAAACTGGGCTAGGGTCTTCTTCCAGGCTTCACAAGCACTGGCCAGACCTTCCTCCTCACAGGCGTTGGCCAAAACATCAACGCTCTCAGGGAACAGCCCTCTGCATTGAAGCTGTGGGGCTGGAGGTGCTTGTAAACAAAAGCTTCCCTCCTCCTTGCTGGGAATGCTATGGCTCCCTCCATCTTGCCCAGGGGTAGCGTACTTACGAATCTGTAGCTTCTCACCCGGCTCCACAGATGGGGGTTTCACCAGAGAGGGTACACTGCTTGGGCACACCTCAATCTGGGCTTTCCTGCTGCCTTCCAAGCTCTGGCAGCAGGTTTTAGGCTCCTCAGCCATTCAGCAAACTGCTGGATGCTTCTGCTGGCAAAGCAGACTCCCTGGATGCTCCATCACAGTCCAAACCAGGGAGGCAAAGCACACACAGTCTGGAACTCTTCAGAACTGCTCCTGAACCAGTCCAGAATGGGGAAAAGCTTGAACCCATAACCTGAAGTGTTTTTTGATTGTTGGAAACGCTTCAAACCAACTTCTGCACACTAATGGTGTCCAGCAAGCTTCCTTCAGTGCACGCACCTCTCCTGTACGTTCTCCTTGCTTGCTTCACCTGTGCTATCAGCAGAGTTATCTTCTCTTATCTTCTCTCACGCAGCGGGGGTGTGCATGCCAGCATATTACAGACAACAGAGTCCGGCTTCTTTCTAATCTAGAAGCTTTATTTTACAAGGCATAAATCATTACATTCCGGGAGAGTCGCAAGCCATGTTGGTGGCTTCTCCCTTCTCTCCGTTCTCCGGACACAGAATACAGGAAAACAAGTATCACATTACAAAGTACAACAGTACACAGAGCATCCGGTGACGCTCTTCCTCCTGTGGGTGGGACAACCGGTTGAGCTTGTTAACTCTAAAAGCTCCAAACCTCTACAAGAACTAAGGTACCACTGTATTACGGAGGCAGGGAACCTGTAGCCGTTGGCCTAATTTCACGCAGTCAGGGAGGAAGGGGATAGTGGGTGGCAAGGACTGAGAGAGAGAGAGAGAGAAAGCGTGTCAAAGTCCAAGAGATGCAGTCCCCTCCCCATCTCAGGCTCCACTCACCACTGTCTCCAGCTCGGTCCACTTGCAACACGTAGCTCCCAAGCGCTTCTCCTTAAGGCAGGGGTTTCCAACCAGTGTGCCATGGCACCCTGAGGTGCCTTGAATGGTGGCCACGGGTGCCGTGAGCAACACTGACCTCCCTCCTCTGGTGCCCTCTCCCATCTCTGCCTCCCAAAGGCTTGAGTGGCTGTTTGTTGCTGCAGCCCTGGCTACAAGCTCCGCAGGCGAATGGTGCCTCTGGGGCTGGCCAGGGGGTGCTGGTTTGCCAGGAGCTGAAGCGGCCTCGCAATGAGCAAGCAAGCGGGCAAAGCCAGCCCATCTGCCAGACCTTGCTCATGGGCGTACCCGGGGGGGCAGGGGGGCAGCTGCCCCCCCAGAAGCAAAAAAATAATAATTAAATGGTTATCGGCGGCCTAAAAGGAAAAAAAAGCTCAAGAGTGGTCTTTCTTCCCCTCCCAAAATCTCAATAACAATTTGAGCTCTTCCGCTCTTGACGAGGCAGTTGGCCACTGTGTGTGTGTGTGTGTGTGTGTGTGTGGCGCCGGCTGTTTCCCCCTCCCTCATGCCGACAAAGAGCTGGCGTGCCTATCAGAGACCGGATCCTAGCCTGCACCCTGCTTGGTCAAATGGGGATGCAGGCTGAGACTTGGGCAGTGTCAGGGGGCGAATTCATCGTTGCCGGGATTCATCGTTGCAAGGGAGCTTGGCAAACTGAGTTCCCTTGCATGGTGAGTAGTTCCTTTGCGAGGACTGAGGATCCTGGGAAACTGAGTTTTTCAGCCATTTGGGGCTTTCTGTTTGGGGGGGGTTCTGTTTTTTGAAGCTGTTTTTGTTTTTTGAAGCTGTTTTTGTTTTTGAACCTGAACGACCAGGGCTGGCCCCCCTCCATTAGTTTTGATCCTGGGTACGCCCCTGCCCTTGCTCTTGGGAATGGACAGACAACTGGGAGGTTGGGCAGGCAAGTGACAAGATGGCCTTTCTTGTGTGCGCTGTGTGCAAGGCCTGCCTGGGAGCCGAGTGCTCGTTGCCAAAGGGGAGCCGCAGAAAGAACGCAGTTGGTGAAGGGAGCCATGGACTCAAAAAGGTTGAAAACTTCTACCTTAAGGGAATGTGGCCCTCAATGTAAAGCCAGTTCCCTGCCCCATGGCATTGACTACTCTGATCCGTAGCAGGACACTCAGGTCTTGCACAGCACCAGATGCCAGTGATTCATTTTTTTTTTTCGAATGACGGAAGTGGAAAACAGCCACCCCTCTGGAATCTCACTATGACCTCTGTGCCTTAAGGCAGCCACCACATCCTCCACCCCCTTTGCCCTCGTCCAATTTAGCACTATTCCCTTCCTTTCCGTAGGGCAGGGGAAATCGAGAGGAAGCCTGACAAGGCTGTGTACGTTTTGCCCATCTGACCAGCCGGCCGAGGGAAAGAAGTGTCCAGCTTTTTGGAAGGAAAGCTACATGAGACACACACACACACACACATATATTCATTAGTTTTACATGAATTTATACATAATAGCTTTAACCGTTTCAAATTGTCAAAATAAAAAGGTTCTTTCGAACCTTCGGACCTCCCTCCCCTCCCTCCGTGGGTTCCATTTCCGTTGAAAATAAATTCTTATTCTTTTTTCTGCATCTTTTACTGTTATCCATCTGTTATATAGTCATAGTTACCATAGTTCGCTTCACATTACAAGTGTCACTGTATCCCTGCCAGTGATTTTAACTGTCCGCAGTGGTCTTTTAGGTATATTAAAGTTATTCCAGTCTTTTAGAAATACTTGATCTTCCTGGTTTCTGATCTTTCCCGTCAGTCTCGCCATCTCTGCATATTCCGTCAATTTGGTCTGCCACTCTTCTCTGGTCGGCTCTTTTCCTTCCTTCCATCTCTACGTGAGCTGTCTCAGTTTGCATGATATTGCAGCCTGGATCCGTACAGTTCTGCATTTTAATCTGGCCTGACTAGTTCTTATCCTGAACTCAGAGCAGAGATTGCACACGTCCCTAATTGTTGTTAATTGATTGCCTGCGATCTCACCTGTGTAACAGTAATAGCAACAACACAATATACAGAATCGGTTGCGATAATGAAAGGGTAACAAGGCCAAACCAGAACATACAATGCGCTAGTCAATTTCTTCCAGACATGTACAGAGCGCATTTCCCTCTCCGCAACTAGCCCTGCAGATCTGATATTAGCAAATGTGACCTTCAGGGAAGAGGAAGGCCTGCACTTTAAAAAATAAAAAAATAAAGCATGAGGTAATTCAGTTGTTTGAAAGAAGATCTGTTAAAAGGTTTCTTTTCTCTCTCTTTCTTTCGGTGTAGTGTTGGTAACAAATTTTTGTAAGGCGCTTTGATTCCTGAGAACACAGTGAGATGGAAAAGGTGTCAAAACCAGAACCAGCCTGAGATCTTGTGACAGAGAGTAGTATATAAATTTAATAAATAAAATAAAAATAAATAGAACTTAAACTGAGGCCTAGAATGTGATATACTAACAGAGTGTTCCTGAGCATAGGCAAAGTGATTTTCTGTTTCACCACTGAATAACCTCAGCTTCACCCACCCACATCTCAGAGGGCTGATTTCCAGAGTGGTCTGAGGGGGAGCTGGCATGGGGATTATTATTGTGAAGATGAATGAGAGAGAAGGAGGAGGTGGGCAACCTCAGGCCCTCTAGATGTGGTTAGATTCTGATTCCCACCCACTCCATGCAGGATGACCAGGTTTCCCATCTGAGAGGGAACCCAAAAACACACTCCCTAGGGAGCCAGCCTCATTGAACTAAGTGGAGTTTGCCTCTGAATAAAGAGCATACTTGGTGTTATGTATTGAAGTTCTCACCCTAGGCCACTAGGAGTGTTGTGGTATATAGTTTCACTCTGCCCACCGTGGCTGCAGTTCTCACTCAGGTCCCATGCAAATGAAGGATTGAGAGTGATGTTCACAGATTGGGTAGCTAGAGAGAGTTGTTACTGTTGCATGTTACTGAGTACTAGATAAGCAGGCTGGCTCAGCCCTTCAGTCCAGTTCAGTTCCAGCTTGAGAATAAAGAGAGCTGCTTGGAGAATCACTGTGTTGTCTGCCATGTCCACCCACTACTTAATACTTATGACTTCACCTCACTAGGTTGGTGAGAGCCTCCTGACTTGAGAATGAAGAGTCCCAAAGTGGTCTGAGAGGGGGCTGGCAGGGGGATTATTTATATGAGGTTCCCAGCCAATCAAAATGCTAGGCTGGCAGCCAATCAGGGAGCTAAAAGAAGAGGACAACCTTGGGAAGAACCCATTGCTTCTTAAGCTCGCTGTGCCATGGCTACAAAGAAGCCTGGGGCTGATGGGGGGCAGAGGTCCAAAATATCTGCGGGGGGCACCAGGTTGGAGAAGGCTTCCTTATGGCACCTATCATATCATGCCAACTCACCCAAAGGTCCCACAAACTGAAAAGAAAGCAAAGCTGGTTTTGAATAGAGAGCTCCACCTACTGGCTGACAAATTTGTCATTCTCCATCCCGATTTCTACCTCACTTTGATTCAGGACTCCCAGATCTAGAGGGAAGTGCTCAGAAGAAGACACACTGGTATTTTATTTTATTTTATTTTAATTTTGGTTGTTTACAGGGCCCAGGGTTTAAGAGAGAGAGATTCTTGCAGGCAGCCAAGGGTTAACCTGTTTGAGGGCGGGCGTCGGGAACTCTGTCCAAGTCCCCCAGAGCGTATGCCTTGGTACCTGGGCGCCTGCCCCTGTCTCTGGGGTGGAGCAAACTCTAACCACAGGGCAGCCCTGTCTGCATTCCATCGGAGTGACGGACAGCTGCGTGACTAGCTCAGCTCATCCCAGCTCTCTTTTTTGGACGGAGTTGAAAGAGCTGCCTCCTCCAGGGCTAATTCAGGCTCCTGCCTTTTGAAATCTCCTGATTTGGGAGCGAGGGAGTCAAGGCAACAGCTCCAGAGGGTAGGTGGGTGGGTGGTAGCACTCAGATTGCTGGCTTGCACATTTCTAAGCAAGCGGGTTGACTAACAGGATGCTCCCGTGCCTTTTTATAGCTGTGGAACAGGGAGCAATCCAACAGGTCCTTTTTCATCAAGGTCCTTGGGAGTGATGGGGAGAACCACACCTGTTGGATTTTTGCCGGGCAGCTGTTGAAAGGACCCAGAACTCCAGGAGGTTTGGGGCTCCCAGGAAATAAAGCTTGGCTGTTAGAGAAGATCTAAGCTCATCTGAGAGCCAGTGTAGTGTAGTGGTTAAGAGCGGTGGACTTGTAATCTGGTGAACCAGGTTCGCTTCCCCGCTCCTCCACATGCAGCTGCTGGGTGACCTTGGGCTAGTCACACTTCTTTGAAGTCTCTCAGCCCCACTCACCTCACAGAGTGTTTGTTGTGGGGGAGGAAGGGAAAGGAGAATGTTAGCCGCTTTGAGACTCCTTCGGGCAGTGAAAAGCGGGATATCAAATCCAAATCCAAACTCTTCATCTGAGCTAATTTCTCTCTTTCTTCTTCTGCTTACAGGATAAAGAACCTGTGGTCTGTGTGTTGCTGGGTGGACTACAACTCCCATCATCCCCAGGCCATTCACCATGCTGGCAGTGTTGTAAGCCAAAAATGGCTTATCTTCTGAGTTACGCCAATAAAACTCAGAGACAAGAGGAGTTAGGAGTCCATTGTTGCTTATTGCAAAGCAATAGGTTATAGTTGAATCTTTTTGCAACCCCGCTCAAGGGTCTGGGCAGGGGTATTTATAACATTTCAAACAAAGGATTTCAATTTTAACCAATCATGTACATCATTACCTCATTTCATGTTTAATACGCATGCGCAATAAGCATTGCTAACTAAACTTTGATTCTCACCGTGATCTGTTACATTGTGTTAGTATGCATGTTGGGAACCTGTGTTACATGTAGCCATTTGTACCATGTATCAATTTATGTTCTAGCTTATGAGCTGTATCTTTGTGACTGACGTATTAGCTGTCCTTCTATCCCAGTGGGGGGATGGCATCTTGCCAAATCATCAGTTTCTTAAAGCAACAAGTTACCATAACTTCTCTATCAGAAGCATATTCAAGGATTTATAGGGGTCCACATTATCACATTCGTTATGGCCCTTTGGGCCACTACCACAGCAGGAGCTGATGGGAGCTGGAGTCCAACAACATCTGGGCCGCCACATGTTTCCCATCCCTTTCTCTACTTGGTGTAATGTAACGTGTCAGAAACAAGGAGCGAGAAGATGCAGGTGAAAACCCCTATGAAGCTCACAGCACGTGGCTTTGAGCAAGTCACTTTGAAAATCATAAAGATGGAAGGAGACTTATAGGCTAGCTATTCCAACTCCATTCTCTAGAAGTCCACATCTAGGACATTCCCAACAGATAGAAATTCAGCCTCAGCTCAAAGACCTTTAGCAAAGGAGAGTTCATCCTCCACTCGCCAGGGAAATGGTTCCACCACTGAACTGTTCTTTCTTTTAAGATGTTTCTCCTAATCTCCAGCTGAAATCCACCCTCCTGTAACTTAAACCTGTTTGATCTGGTCCTGCTTTCTCTGACAGCAGAGAGCAAGGATTTGTCTTCTTTCATGAGACAGTCCTTCACACATTGGAAGAGAACTCCCATTCCTTGGCCCAGTATACCCGAAGGAGCATCTCCACTCCCATCGTTCAGCCCGGACACTGAGGTCCAGCTCCAAGGGCCTTTTGGCAGTTCCCACACTGCGAGAAATGAGGTTACAGGGTACCAGGCAGGGGGCCTTCTCAGTAGTGGCGTCCACCTTGTGGAACACCCTCCTATCAGATGTCAAGGAAATAAACAACTATCTGACTTTTAGAAGACATCTGAAGGCAGCCCTGTTTAGGGAAGTTTTTAATGTTTGATGTTTTATCGTGTTTTTAATATTCTGTTGGGAGCCACTCAGAGTGGCTGTGGAAACCCAGCCAGATGAGCAGGGTATAAATAGTAAATTATTATTATTACTAAAACAAGAAAGTCAGGAAGAAATATTTATTTACGCTAATAGTCACACAGTCTCTGCAGCAAGTACAAGGTCCAAAAGTCAAGATTCCAAGGCGCAGTTCATTACAGACCGGAAGCAACGAAGAAGACCCAATAAGTTGACAT
Source organism: Lacerta viridis (assembly GCA_900245905.1). NCBI lineage: Eukaryota > Metazoa > Chordata > Lepidosauria > Squamata > Lacertidae > Lacerta > Lacerta viridis. Next base: position 12,876 of record OFHU01000864.1, on the reverse strand, counting down.
GTCCCTTCTGCCAAGCTTTTAAAGATGAGGTGTGCTCACTCACAGAACTCTCAGGCTAGGATGGATAGCTCAGCCAGTAGAGCATGGGACTCTTTAATCTCATGGCTGTGGTTTCGAGTCCCACGTTGGGCGAAAGATTCCTTCACTGCAGGGGGTTGAAGATCCCCATGGTTCCTTCCAACTTTGATTCTATAATTATTGTCCTATGATTCCCTGCTGTGCACATACATACATGCTCTGTCACAGTGCGCACATTTTATCCCACCTATGAATGTGGCACCCAGCTCTCAGCGGCAAACCTGTGTCCTGCTCCTCAGCATCCAGCTATGCTGCTGCTTCCCCCAGCTCTCTCAGGCTTGTCAAAGTCCTCACTCCTCCCAGGTTAGGTTTTGTGCTCTGCAAGGGGTGTAAGTGTGGAGATATCCAGCAGATCTGCTTTCTCCTCTGTGACATCCCGTGTTACAAGGGGATGACCTCTCTTTTCCATTCTTGGGTGCCTGCCTTCCAGCCCCCCACCTGCTTCCTCCTCCACTTACATCTGGGCTGCCAGTGGATTTCCTGCATTTGGACTAAATAAGGGGTAGGTCACCCAGTGATGTCCTCTATGTGTTGAACTACAACTCCCATCATTCCTGCCCATTGCCTATGTCGGCTGGGGCTGATAGGAGTTGGAGTCCAACAAAATCCGGGGCGGAACACATAGCTTCCACCCCTGAACAAGATGGGATTTGAGATCCCTTCCAACTCTATTTTTTTTCTGCTTAGTTAATATTTATATTTATTAATACGTGTTGGACACAATGAGGTTGTTCTGAACTGTTTTTATGCTGCGACTTGTGATATATTACCACTGATCAACCCGTTTTATTGCTGTTGTTTCTTTAAAAAATGTAAACTGCTTTGAGTATAACCCACAAGGAAAGGCAGTGTAAAAGTAAAAATGACAATAGACACGTTTGCCAGTTTCTAGGAATCACAAGCAGGGAGACTGGCACCCAGGTCCTCCTTTCAGGCTTCCCATAGACATCTGGTTGGCCACACTGAGAAGAGCTTAGCAAGAGACAACCCAGGGTACATCTGTTAAAACGAACAAACCTAAGTTAGTCCATGTCCATTCACTTCAGTAAGCCTCCTGTGAGTAGGAAAAGCATTGGACAGAACCCCGTGAAAAGAACAGGATGCTGGATTAGATGAGTCATCGGCCTGATCCAGCAGGTTCTTACAGATGTATGGATGTTCTTCTGCATGTACATGGTGCAAACATTTTGCTTGGAAGGTTGAGCTAGATGGCCTGTTTGTGTCCCTTCCAACTCTCACAGCTCCATGAATCTATGGTTTTAATGGACAGACAAGACACTTCTGCAACGTGCACTTGGTCTTCCTGCTGTTGCACCTGCTAAACCCCCAGACCATTTTCCTTCAGAAGGTTTTCAGAGCCAATGCCACATAAAACACTCACGCTAATGCTAAGGTTCCTTCAGAGATGGAAGAAAGAGACACTTGGCGGTCAAACAAAAGGAGACATTCCATTGTTCGCTGACCTTTCTGTGTCTGGCTCCAATTCCACCTCAGCAACAAAAAGATTTTTTTTTAAAAAAAACCCTGGCTGGCTATAATTAACGTTAGATTCATTATTTCTTTAAATAGCCTCAATTGCCCTTCAGGTGGATTGAAGGGGGGGCCTTCAAGAAATTCCAAAGGATCTTAAATTCCTTGGTTGCTCCTTGACCTAAAGTCCTCAGACACATCAACTGTGCACAAACACATACATCCTTTCTTTGCTCCTCTCTGCCACAGTAGCTAACAATGCAAAGCCCACTAGCCCCAGCTAACATGGCTGATATCCAGGGATGGTGGGGCTTGTAGTCAAGTGACACCTGGAGGGCTACAAGTTCCCCATCCCAGATCCAGATGATTGAGAGCTGGGATGAGTGCAGGTGAGGTTGACCAAGATGATAAAGGGTCTGGAAAACCATGCTCTGTGAGGAACAGTTGAGGGAGTTAGGTGTGTTGAGCCCAGAGAAGAGATAACCGAGAGGTGATATAATGATGGTCTTCAAATATCTGAAGAGCTGTCACTTGGAGGATGGAGCAAGCTTGTAAGACTCAAACCAATGGATTCAAAACACAAGGAAGGAGATTCCAACCAAATCTTAGGAAGAACTTTCTGACAGTAAGAGCTGTCAGTAGAACAGATGACCTCAGAAGGTGGTGGACTCTCCTTCATCAGAGGTTTTGAGGTTTTGGGTGGCCATCTCTCAGTGATAGTTTAGCTGGGGCTTGGACTAGATGACCCTTGGGGTCTCTTCCAACTCTACGGTTCTACAATTCCATAGTTGTATAGTTTGGGGGGGGAGAGAGAGAGAAACTTAGAGAAAATGGGGTGAGACTAGATGAGAACCTTGCTTCCTAATTATTGTTTGTTTGTTTGTTTGTTTATACATACATACCCTGCCCATCTGGCTGGGTTTTCCCAGCAACTCTGGGTGGCTCCCAACAGAATATTAAAAATACAATAAAACATCAAATATTAAAAACTTCCCTAAACAGGGCTGCCTTCAGATGTCTTCTAAAAGTCAGGTAGTTGTTTATTTCCTTGACATCTGATGGGAGGGCATTCCACAGGGCAGGTGCCACTACTGAGAAGGCCCTCTGGCTGGTTCCCTGTAACCTCACTTCTTGCAGTGAGGGAACTGCCAAAAGGCCCTTGGAGGTGGACCTCAGTGTCTGGGTTGAATGATGGGAGTGGAGACCTAGTTGTCTGTGTGCAAGGAATGATTTTGTAGGCAGGCACATGCAATCCCATGAACCCCTCTTAACAGTGAGTGAGACCACTGCAAGAAATAAGATGGCTGCCAATGGTTCCTGCCGGCCCAGTTTGGCAAGGCTCACCGGGAACATTCATTAGCTGGTGACAGGCTTGATGTTCATCTCCTGATTTACCCCTTGACCTCTGTGATGGTGATGACGAAGTCACAGTGATGGAGTCTCGGCCAATGGCTAGCCAAGGAACTGTCACCATCCGTGCCAGAACAAACAACAAAGACAAATGGCCCCCATCAAAAGTAAATGGCACTTAATAGCATGCAGGAGGGAACCAGTCCACCCAATTGGCTGGGCACCATATGTGAATTCTTAACTAATCGCCGCAAATTGCCCCAATTTGTTAACGAGCTATGTAGTGGGCATGTGCACCCCAAAAAAGCTCCAGATTCTTTCAACTCCAGCGGCATGGAAATAATTTTGCACTTGCGGCTGCCCAGACATTTTCCCGTCTTGACAGTGATGGAAGCTCAAAGGGAATCAGAAATGGGCAGCTTTGGAGTTTGTGTGGCTTGCCGTCTTTGGCACTTTGTCCTGTACTGGAGGCAGGGGGTGGCAAAGGAGAGGGTCAAAGGAGTCAAAAGGTGCAAGAATCCACTGGGGACACAGCAAGGCCCCAAACAGAAGAATGGATTGGAAGCTGGAATTGGCCCAATAACCCATCTACTCCACTCCAACCCACCTATAAGCTGCCCCAAAGGCATGGCTTCAACCTAAGACAGGGGTGGGAAATGGACAGTCCTTGTCCCAATTTCATGCCAGGGAGAGAGGGCCTTGAAGGACAGTAGGAGCTGGAAATGGAAGGAACCTGTTATGGATGGAAGGAGAAGAGTGAGGTGTCCATCTGGGGAGGACTAAGGGCTGAGGGCCCCCCCCCAAAAAAAAATCAAGGAGGAGGCTGGGCCTCCTCAATATTCTGCAGCTTGTGGCAGACCCCGTCAGGATTTCCCACAGCTTGTGACAGGCCCCGTTGGACCTCCTGCTGCTGCTGTGGGCCTCACAGCCTCCTCCGGCCACGTGATGTCACACGTGTGCGCCGTGATGTCACACGTGTTGGGCGGAACCCAGCATCAGTGCCTGTAAGCCATCAAGTCAACCCTCCAGTGAGAGCGATCTGGGCAGCAGAAAGAGGAGTCTGGCAGAGAAGAGGGTGCCAGAACCCAGGCGAGAGAAGTGGTATCAGAAAGAGAGAGACAGAAAAGGGGTGTGAGAAAGAGAGGGCAACAAGCCCATTTTGGGCCCTAGGTTAGCACAGCAACTTGACTCCCCCAGCCACCCGCCACCACCATGCCACTGACTCCTCCAAAGCCTAGCATGAACAGCAGAGTTGCAGGTGCAGCCATAGTCCTGCTGCTCCCCAGCCAGAGTTTGGACTAGGCACGTACGCTGTGTTTCTGACCTGCCAACCTCCAGTCCTAGAGCCTTAGAAACTCTATAGCAATGGGAGCGGGGTGGTTCCTCCCCTCCCCAACCATCTGCCAAAGCAGGATTCACTTGGAGCAATCTCAGCAGCGGTCAACAAGGTGACACAGGTAGGGCAGGTTTGCACACCTAGTTTCCCAATGCTGCGAGTTGCTGTTACTTCCCGACAGGGGCAGGGAGCTTGGTTTAGAGCCAACACAGCACTCCTGCCCCAGCCTGGGGCTGATGGGAGTTGTAGTCTGAAATTTCTGCAGGGCACCGGCTTGGCAGAGGCCACTCCAGCACCCCACCCCCCACCTGCTCTCATCTTTGTGGGACGGTGATCAATAGACACCAATAAACAAATGAATAATGTCCAGTGCCCGTTGCCAGAAGGGTTGGCTTTGGTTTCAGTTGTGAACACCAGCCTGCCTCCCCCTCAGCCATCCGTTTGGTTTATGGCTTTGACGCAAAGAACAGATTGTGGATTTTCACCTGGGGCACAAACGAAAGGGGCGGTTAGGGAGCTCTCCACCTGCTCCCCTTCATCTTCCTGTTCAGAATTAAGAAGCTTGACGGCATGAACTCCAGCCCACCTGTGGCCATCGCAGCGGTCACACCCGCTCTTGAAAAGGGTCTTTGTACTCGCCTCGCCCTACCTGGGCTTCACCTTTGGTCTGTGATCACAGGCCTGTCGCTTTTAATTAGCTCTCTCCGTCCCTCCCCTGGACTGCTCACGCAGAGGTCACCTGGGTCATTGCTCATTGGGAAGAAGAAGAAGGGACGTCACCACGAAGGTCATGTTTCAAGACGCTCCTTTGATGCCAAAGAAGCAGAAATTATACGCTGGTCCTGCCAATGAGATTCGCTTCTCTCCAACAGCAGTTGCAAATGACAGAGGTGCCTTCTCTCGAGAAAGGTCTGGCAGAATGAGCAAGCTGGCTCACCGGTCCTCTCCCTGGCAGATGTCCCCCTTACCTGTGAAATCGGACTCTGCGTTCATCATCAGGGGTCCTTCTTCATGTGCCTCCTACATGTGAGGTCCAAAGGGTGGAGACACAAGGATGAGCCTTCTCTGCAGTGGCTCTCTGTTTGTGGAATGCTCTCCCCAGGGAGGTTCGCCTGGCGCCTTCATTATATATTTTCAGGTGCCAGGCGTAAACATTCCTCTTCAACCAGGCCTTTGACTGGCTGATATCCTAAAGGTAAAGGTAAAGGGACCCCTGACAATTAAGTCCAGTTACAAACGACTCTGGGGTTCTGGTGCTCATCTCGCTTTACTGGCCGAGAGATGCTTATCATGGTGGCAATGTTCACAGAAGCTGAAGCCATCAGGAGAACTGCTGGCAACCAAAAGGAACAAAGAATGGGGCAAGATGTAGAAAAGGCCTGATGGGATGTGACTGGCCCAGAGTCCTGGGATTGGAATGCAAAGAAATGGGAAGCGACCGGCAAGGCAACCGGACAATGAGAAAAGCGTTTGTGATTTTTGCCGTGAAAACGGGCAGTTAAAGATCATTGGAATGGACAAGGCAATCTTCCGACAGGCTGGAGTCGTGATTGCTTCCAACGTGATGGAAGCAAGCAGGAAAAAACACACAAGGCGGTGCTTAATAGCATCCAATTTCCAATAAGTTACTTGGATTCTCAACTTGCTGGGGGCAAAGATTCCTGCCGCCGCCCCAGCTTTTATACAGCCATGCAGCAAAGGCTCCAAAAATTTCTTGATTTATATTGCATTAACTATTAAGTTCAGGACAGACAACAGGAAGTACTTCACACAACACACAACTTACCGGTAACTTGTGGAATTTACTGCCACATTGTGCAGTGCTAGGTGCTAGAGATTTATTCAGAAATATCCATGAAGGATAGGTTTATTAACCATGCACTAGCTATGACAGCCAAATGAAACCCCCATGTGTAGAAGCAGTATAGCTCTGAGTTCCAGATGTTGGGGAGAAAAAACAATGGATGGCCACTATCTTCATGCCCTACCTGCAAGTGTTGAGGCTTGTGACTGACCATCATGGAATGGAAACAGAGGGTTCTTACAAACTCATTTCTACTCAAATTAGTTTCATGGAAATAAATGGACTGAAGATAGTCATGTCTATTATTTGGGAGCTCACCCCTCGCAGGGATCGAACCGCCTACTCCAGGCATTACTAGGGATGTTGGAGAATTCCAATGATAACAGAAACCTTAGCAGAATTTGCCCATGTTCGCTTATTCGTCCGATGTCCAGAACAGAAATCAACCCAGTGAATACGATTAGTACTGTATTCACTGTTGCTGTTACTTTCAGTCCGCAAATGCTACAAGTTTATGTCCATCCATCCCCTATCTGCATTACAAATGAGATGGCATAAATTAATGACAACATAACTAATTACAGAAGTGATGTAATATTGCAACATCAGACAGAAAGACAAATAATGTAGTTTTTGGCACAAGACGAATTGCGGTGGGATGGAAACAGTGCTGCATGAAACAAATATAGGGCAGAACAGAAAAGGATGCCTACTTGCATCAATATAAAAAATAAAACTGAACCCACCTGACTTGGCCCATTGTTCCTGGCCAGTTTCCGCTTCCCTTGGGGTATCCTTGGACAATCTTGTTGGGAAATCCGCTTTTCTTGGCTTATCCCGTCCTAGATCACGGGTTATCAGCCTCAAAACTTGGCGCAACCAGTTCCTTGCCAAGCCTGTGAAAACGAACCTTGCAAAAGCCGAGTTGCTCGGTTGAGGCATGCCATCTGTATTGAGAGACAATGGAGTGCACCTCCGGGGGTGAAGCCAAACCGCTGCATCAACAGAACCGAAGTGATCTCCCCAGGGAAAGGGGGGGGGGAGAAAGAGACTGGGAGCTCAAAGTAACCCAGCTAATAGGATTTACACCCAAGTAAGTGTGTCTGTAAAGGTAAAGGTAAAGGGACCCCTGACCATCAGGTCCAGTCGTGTCCGACTCTGGGGTTGCGGACTCATCTCGCTCTATAGGCCGGGAGCCGGCGTTTGTCCGCAGACAGCTTCCAGGTCATGTGGCCAGCATGACAAAGCCGCTTCTGGCGAACCAGAGCAGCGCACGGAAACGGCATTTACCTTCCCGCTGGAGCGGTCCCTATTTATCTACTTGCACTATTACGTGCTTTCGAACTGCTAGGTGGGCAGGAGCTGGGACCGATTTTAAGGAGTTTCTCGATAGGGGATTAATATTGCAAATGAGTCCTTCAGATATTGCAGTTCAGTTACTGACAACATACTTTTGTTTTTGTTGTTTTTTTTACTTACTGGGTTGTTGTTGTTTTTTTGAGGAAAGGGTAAATCTAGATTAAATTAGGAAATCTGGCATTCTGATACTCACAGTTTGATGCTGGTATTTTGATTGCAGTAGCACCGGAGCACTGGAAGCTTCCTTATACCACGTCAAACGACTGGTCCATCTAGCTCAGTGCCGTCAACACTGACCAGAGAGAACCTTCTGCATGGAAAATGGATGCTCTACCACCGGGTAAGTGTCTGTGAGAAAAACAAAGGGAGCAAACTGAAGTTTGAAGGAGAGATGGAAACATAGCCAGCAGAGTTTGGAGTGACCCAACATGGGAGTGGTGGACTTTGGCTGCCTGTTGGGAGTGTTCCCTGTGCCCTTGAACACAGCCCATATGGTGTCCTCCAGATGTGGTTGGAGGGCCATTCCCATCATCCCTGCCACTGGCAATACTGGCTGGGGCTGATGGGAGCTGTACTCTACCAACACCTGCAGGGTACTACACTGGCTGCTCCTGGCTTATGACCAGCCAGTATATTTGTAAATAGACACAAGCATTACAGAATGCCAATATGCTTCCAAAGGAAACCAAACTCAGGTAAGCACTGCAGCCTTCCAACTTATCACCAAATAAAGTGGGGTGATCTTAATAATATCTATGTATACACTTAGAGGAAGGCATAGCAGATGCGGGGGAACAGCAAAGGTGGAAATATGTTTATAATTATAATGGAGATTTCAGGGATTCTGTCATTTTACTTCACAGAATGGCCTCACTTCCATTTCAATTTTTCTTCCATTTTATTAGCTTTACAATATTCTGTCTCTCTAGGCTGATAGATTGATTTAAGGATCAGTTTGTTGGGGAAATCAGGGCTTGGAACGGCTCACGCCCGTGGCCTAACTTCTCTATCTTTTTAAATATTTCAGTTCCTGGAGATCTTTATTTCCCATTTCAATTTCCTGTAGCACACTAAATTTATCTCAGTCAGTTCGTCAAGTTGTCCTGCTCTCCTCCTCCTCCCTCTTATCTCCACTTCCCCCTGTACAACCGGAAAAAACACCTACACTATCTCTGCTGCCAATAAACTCAACCGGTGGTAATCCGCAGATTATTTTGATAGGACAGCATTGAAGGCGAAGGCAAAAACTTTGAAGTGGAGGACTCATCCTGGTCCCTGGGCACATTGCCCAAAGCCCAGCAGACCCTTGCTTTGAGGATAAATGGATTTTTGCTGCCCACTGATGGGTGCACGGAGCCAGGATATGGCATCAAGACCACTATGGCATTCTCCAACTGGAAGCAGCACTGCAATGTCCGAGGCACAGGGACAAAAGTTCAGTAGTACAGCATGTGCTTTGCATGACAAATTAATGCTCCCAGGAGGGTTGCTATGTTCATAACCTGTATCTTGAAGGTGTGTGCATCATAGCTTAACAGTAGAGATCTGTATGCAGAAAGTCTGAAGTTCTATTCTCAGCATGTGGAGGGGGAAAGAGTCTACCGGATCAGAGAGTGGCACTTGATAGCCATCCTCTGCCGCCCACTAGGTGCCACTGGGCTCCATTCCTACCAAGTATCAGTTTGTTTGGGACAGATCACCAGGCTTGTTGAACGGTCCCTGCATGCGCCCGTGGCCTAACTTCTGCATGGTCTTTTTAAATATTTCAGTTCCTGGGAATATGAGGTGCTACTGCACCTTTATTAGGAAGGAAGGGCAAAGGATCCAGCAGTTTGCTGCATGGATCCCTCCGCGTTTGGGAAAAGCGCGCCAGTTTAGATGGTTTCCCGCCCTGAAACCAGCTTAGAGACAAGGTTGTGATTGGTTCATGTAAATGTTATGACGATGTTTGATTTCTTAATAAATAGCCTCCGCTCTCTGTAGCGTGTGTGGAGAACGCGCGAGACAAGCCAGAGAGAACATTGCGTCAGTTGAGAGCTTCTTCACCATTGACTGCAGTCTCTTAGTATTTATTTCATTTTATTTAAAAAGCTTTTATTTGGCCTTCTAAGTTTTGGCCGCTATCTAGCTTAGCCTATCTTTCACTCCGGAGACCTCCGGAATCTTCTCCACTTCCCCCTGTACAACCGGAAAAAACACCTACACTATCTCTGCTGCCAATAAACTCAACCGGTGGTAATCCGCAGATTATTTTGATAGGACAGCATTGAAGGCGAAGGCAAAAACTTTGAAGTGGAGGACTCATCCTGGTCCCTGGGCACATTGCCCAAAGCCCAGCAGACCCTTGCTTTGAGGATAAATGGATTTTTGCTGCCCACTGATGGGTGCACGGAGCCAGGATATGGCATCAAGACCACTATGGCATTCTCCAACTGGAAGCAGCACTGCAATGTCCGAGGCACAGGGACAAAAGTTCAGTAGTACAGCATGTGCTTTGCATGACAAATTAATGCTCCCAGGAGGGTTGCTATGTTCATAACCTGTATCTTGAAGGTGTGTGCATCATAGCTTAACAGTAGAGATCTGTATGCAGAAAGTCTGAAGTTCTATTCTCAGCATGTGGAGGGGGAAAGAGTCTACCGGATCAGAGAGTGGCACTTGATAGCCATCCTCTGCCGCCCACTAGGTGCCACTGGGCTCCATTCCTACCCTGAAGTATCCAGGTGCTATTAGTTGTCCCCATGTTACAGAGGCTCAACTAGAACCAGACTTTTAATGTTGCTGGTCCCATGCTATGGAATGCTCTTCCAGCAGAGATTCAGCAGGCACCCCTCGCTTTGATGCTTAAGCCATGGGTTGTTGCCCCAAACCGCCCTTGCACGAATGTGGGAATAGACAAAGGTTCGCCCTGGGGTTTGGCCCTCCCATACCTCCGCCAGAAAAGGCAAACCTCCAGCCACCTGCTCAATCCCCAGCTTTCTCCGCGTGCCCTGTCTGGACGTTTCCCGCCTTGAAACCCATAGAGACAGGTTTGAAGTCAACCCATGACCGACTTAATAAAAGCCTCCGTCTCTGGCTGAGAACCCAACCCACGAAACACAGTGTGTGGCGCCGAAAACCAAAACCAGCCCACTCGCGTTAGAGCTTCTCACATGACTGCAGTCCTAGTGACAACCATTTCACCTTTTTTGGCCTTCAAGCGTGGCCGCTATCTAGATAGCCTATCTTTCACTCCGGAGACCTCCGGAATTTCGGAACCTCCGTCAAAACCCAGCAATTCAGACTCACGACACACCTTCAGACATAGCCAGCGGACCCTTTCACGACCAGTGGCCTTAACTCCGGGATTACGGACCCATCGGGCTTCCCCACAACAACACCTTCCAATTCCCCACCCCTGCTGATCTAGCGAATTCCGAGTGGTTCCACCCCTATACCAAATAACTACCTCCTTACCCCTTGAGACCAGAAACCCAGACCTACCAATTTGTCGCACACTTAAATTGGGTCACCCTCCTCCCCCTCCTCCCCCCTCCCCTCCCGCTTTGCACCCCGTCTCCCTAATTCACATTAATTGTGTTGCTAAGAAAATAGCCAAGGTCATGTGGGAGGGACAGACACGCATGCACACAAGAGAAAGATGGCACATCTTCTTTCGTGTGTTTTTTTTTTACAAGCCACCAGAGAATGAAACCTGCATAACATTATATATGTCAGCCTCTCTTTCAAAGACACAAACTCAGCACCATTCCTTTGCCAGGTACCTGCTAACAGTCTCTATTACAAAGGCATTTGCCTCCTGGAGATGCTCTCACAAGCAGAGTCAAGCTAGTGTGGAACTGTGAAGTTCGGTCTCTCTCTCCCTGTCTGTTTACGGTCAGGTAATCTGTCTCTCAGTACATTTCAGCCTAGCAAGAGGCACCCAGCACAATCACATCTCTCTGTAAAACTCTACCTTCACCCCACATGCATCCTCTTTCACTGCACTCAGGGGATGATACTCAACTGATGACACAGAAAGATTATTTCACATTTTGCATCAAATGACCGTTCGAGAGATGACTATAATATAATCTCTTTCCTAGGAGCTCGTGATCCAGGCTTTGCCCTTGAACACTGTTTTAGAATGTTGTAAAAGTAGCTAAACTCTGCCCCTCTGGATCATTTGCATCATATATATTCCTTCTCTAGACAATCTGCACTTAGCAAGGGAGGGGTGCATTGCCAGGTGCAATGGAACAACATCCTCAATTTGCCTTCAGTGCTCCTTTAGGAAAACTGGGCAGATGTGAGCCCCCAAGGAGAGAACAAGGAAATAGGCAGAGGTGACACGGTAAGGAAGAGGTGGACACCCCCACCAAGCTACCTTGGCAAAACCTGGAACCAGAATTGTGGGTAGCACTAGAGTGACATACAGACTTTTCTGGCTAATGGAGATGGAATGGAATGGGCAGTTCCATAGTGGTACAGACCAGGTGGGGGGGACGACCTGTGATCCTTCCCATGTCACTGAACTCAAACTCCCATCAGCCCCAGCTAGAAGACCCAGTGGTCAGCACTAGGGGCTGGTTCATTGGGGCACTGCCCCACCAACCTCAGTCTGCCTCCACCTTACCATCATCTTGTCATTGGTTCTGGCTTTACCTACCGGTTGTGCTTCCTACCTTCTGCCCTGCCAATCCCAATGGGCATCAGACACCAACTGGGGGTTAGGCATAATGCAATTTCCAGTCCACCAACATCCAGCCAGCCATAGATAACTCACTCCTGGTAAAGACACAGTGCAGCTCACAATTTTCTTCTTTATGCATTTACTCATGGGCGTAGCTGGGGGGGGGCAGGGAAGGGCAGCTCCCCCCCCCAAAAAAAATTACATAGCAAACTCAGATTCTGCTCCCCTAACCAAAGGCCTGCCCCCCCCAAAAATCCTGGTTATGCACATGCATTTACTTTTCATTTTTTTCTGGGCTTGGCCTCATTCTGCTCTCATTCTGCCCCAGCAACAAGGTGGATACGATTGCTCTGGGGCTCAAAGCCTCCAGAGACACGGCATTTTCTCTCAAGGCTCGCCATGACACCCAGCCTCCCAAGAGTTGGCCGGTGCTTAAGCTTTTTCTCCTTGAGTCTTCAAGCAGAGGTCAACAACAGAAGGACACCTTCCCCATCTTCGGATTACAGAAAATTGAAATAAGCCTCTCTCATGGCTGGTGGAAAAAGAAATCTTAGCTGTCATTCCTAATATCATCACGATCCACAGCAGCTGGCTGGGGAGCAAGAAAATATTAATAACAATAATATATTTTTGGACAAAAAAAACCTGCGGAAGAATAAAGTTGTCTTGTTATTTCCATTTTCATATCAACATTCCCCGAACAAGTAACCTTATTTGCTGTTCCTCTGATTTCTCCGAGCTGCTAAAATTGTGAACGCAGCACCCTCTGCTGGTGCAAACTCTGAAATATAGTCAAAGGAGTTGAAA